>OX346257.1:16485928-17725694 GCA_947049275.1 Epinotia bilunana
TAATCTTTGCCAATGACCATTTAAATAACTACTAGTTAATTACTGCAGTAGATAAGTTAAGCGAGCGTAAAATAGCGAGTATAATGTCAAAATCGACAGTGTTGATAGCTGTGCTGAAATCCAACAGAGTTAAAACTGTAAGCTTTCTGTCGTTTATCCCCAATCGGATGTCATCAGTGATCTTTACAAGGGCTGTACTAGTACTATGCCCTGAACGGAAACCCGATTGAAATTGGTTTAAAAGATCATTTCTGTTCAAGAAGGAAGTTAATTGCTGATGCACTAGTCGTTCCAATACTTTGGATAGAAAAGGAAGAATGGAAATGGGACGATAATCAGAAAAGGGCAATTGGGTTTGACTTTTTGGTTAAAGGGATATAATGTCAGCATCCTTCCGTTGAGAAGGAAACATGCCAGATGAAACCTACTTACTTAGCTTGTATATCGCTTAAACAATCAGTGTCTTTACGACTGAATTGCTAAGCTTTATACAAAAGCATTTCTTTTTATTCGGAGTTCTTCACAAATTCTTAAGTATATAACGATTAAAGATACGTAATAGGTACCGGTTAGAAGAAAGATAAAGGTTAGAAATAAACTGAACGTTAAATGTCTGTATTTGTTTTTCTTCCAATAATGAATATTTACCTACCTACTGACCATTCTAGCTAACGGTATCTGCGTTGATGTACGTACGTCATGAGGAGCGACGAAGTATAGCAGTAACGCGATACCCAGTGGGGTGTTATTAAACATCGATGTCACAATCTACACCGAAGATTAGAAGGGACTCCATCGTCTTATAATTACGCAACTATTATCCTTTATGACCACCACCAACTCAAAGGTTAAAATACTATACTTACGAAATATAGGTATATACCTAATTAAACTTGCGAACTTTACATTACTTGTGTAACTTGTGTTGTATTCTTTTGTGTAACTGTTTCTGTAATACTTAGGTAACAGCATCCCTGTGCAAAGTCAATGCTTATTTTCAACAAAGAGACATCTTTGTCTACTTAATTCAAGTTAGGAATAGAAATGTCCCAATGACTATCGATAATGTCCCTTTGTGTCTGAATATACCAGCATTCAATATGCTAAAACACTGCGCACTTCAAAATTGAATTCCAGTCATAACACGTGGAGTCGGTTAAGTTCAATAACGAGGCATAGCGAGCGTACATCTAGTCACGGCGGAAGAGGTCAAGATACCCATTTCATTAATTTACTCTCTCGAACAAAACAACGCGAAGGTTCTTTCAATTTTGACCTAGAAAGGGATTGTTTTAGAGGATTTATGACTCATTTACATAACAAGTGCTTCTTGAGGACAATTTGTACGCATTGCGAAGACGAAAATCCCGTAGAATAAATGCGAGGAACGTATAATCAGCTCATAAGTCATAGAGTCTGTAGTGCATGTTTGTTTTCTTCCGGCATTCCGGGAGGGAGTTTGAGAACAACGGGACGGCGAGGTTTATTAACATAAGATCTCATCATACTCTTCGCAGTGCGCATGCGTCTCTCGTGCCTACGAATCTATTTACTGATGCGCTTTGGCAGATCTGCTAGAACTTTGTCTCAAGGTAAATAAATACTTACACACACCACAATACAATAATCTGCAGCAAAGACCTGCTTTAATCTGTAAGAAACGCTAGCTACGTTTTAAGGGTCATACCTACTATACTTACATAAATACTTATTGAGTAAAATAAAAGTGTTTTTTCCTGTGGTCAACCTGTAGCGTACGTGCATATAAAAAATGTTTTGATTGCATGAAATTATATAAGAGAGAGCCGTTTATGCGGATTATGCGTCCAACCAAAAATTAGGCTTTAGGTACTTTACAATTACAGCCCTTAACTTTGGCAATGTCCACTGAAGAAACGCGAACTTTAATCTCTGTATGACCCTTAAAACCTTGTCTAATAGGTACTAGGGACCTATTTTTTGTGGACATCGACTGTGAAGAGATAGCACTGTAGTAGAAACATGAAGCAGGTTTGAAATAAAAATAAAAAACGGCAGTTGACATGTTTCTTGCCTTTTTTGAATTAAAAAGGCAAGAAACATGTCAACTGTCTGCCATAATATGCAACTAATTACTTAGTCCATGTGTCCATCATTCTTTTGTTTTTTTGAAGGAGCCGCAAAGAAGTAGATAATATACCAGTGGGAACCTGCTCAGGCACTTACACAGCCTTATCAGCACTACTTGGAACTCAAATGATGCGAACCGAGCTATCGAACCTTCGAACAAAAGGGTGCGAATGCAACGGTACGGTCGCCCCAAACTTTGCGTTTCACACGCCCGAATCGCCCGATAAGGAGCTGAGGTAGGTTTTGGCCCGTGCGTTTTTTTTTGATAACATTGAATGCTTAAGTTAGTGAATTTACTGCGAGTTGGAACAAGTTAATGTAGTATTCTGCTTTCCCGTTAAAAAGGCTCTTTTTAATAGTAACCAAAGATATACTATTATTCGTACTGACATTTCAAATAAATACTATCTAAGTATATCCCGACCGCGTCAAATACGTCACACTGAGCGAGGTGCAAACTTAGCTCGGTCGGGTTGTAGGTAGGTAACTAAAAGAAATTGTTGACTAGGAAGGACATGAAGCTATCTTCCGGTTCCGCTGAAAAACCATTCAGTAAAGTAGAATATATCACATGTTACAACAGTTTAACGCGATTACCCTTTTAGTATTCGAGGCGCAAGGACATATTTCTATTTTTATTGTCTTTTTGAAACAAAGTACAAAGCTAAGGAAGAGGAAGTGGCTTACGCAAGTTTTATTGCAAAGCCTGGCGCCACCGAAGATAGCGGTCAGACGCAGCCTCCGAGAGGAAACCCAACAATGTATTGGTTCCCAAACCAACAAACCCAATAACGAATATTATTACCCCAACTAAAATTCATTCATTGACGTGAATGGAAGGACACTCTTCACAGCAGCTCCGTAATCATTGACTGCGGTATTAAAGATAACTTAGGGCCTCGACATTTGAATATTTTTGTCTATTTGGTGACTAAACTGAAACTCAGGTAAAGGCGTGTCTTTACATAAGATATATGAATGGAGAAAAGTTACCAGTGCCAAACTTATGATCATTAGATCGCGAAATTGATTTATTTAGGGTGCCTGGAATATTACGTCCATAATCGTAGTGAGCGACACCGGTTTGGGCGGTTTGGACGTTAGCACAACCACATTCAAATCGCACAAACTTAACCTACCTTAACTCACGAATCGGTGTTAAATATCAGTTTTCGTTGCTACTCGTAAATTCCTGCAAAAACTTACTGTGCCTAAAACTTCGACGTATTAAATTTCCAATCCGATTACATTTGGGTAGCCCAAGTAAACTAGCAAGGCAGCGAGTGTCACGGCACCTCCGGAGAGCAAACATCATTTGGAGCCCGAGGTGTCGGCGCGGCCTAATGGAGGAGAGTGCTGGACCAACATCGGCTCTGTAGTGTTTTAAACTGTTTACCCTTCCATAAAGCTCGCCCGGACACGCCGTCACGGCTCCGAATAACTCAACTAAGGTAGTTTTAGGGTCCCCAGGGAAATGGAGTCGTCAGTTTTTCAACCCCTAAGCAAAATAAATGGACGATATATAGTAGGTACATTGTACAATTCCAGAATGAACGGCCAAGATAAACGGTATATTGGGTTTGTTGAATCATATCAAACTACACTGTATGGTCTGTCTTGTGATAAATAAAATACCGCTACTTGTCGACCGCCATCCCCGTGTTTCAATAGGGTTACTTTTGGTTGCCGTTCTTGGATCTATCTGCACCACAAAAAAGGGACATTTATGTATTAAAAGACACCAGGATACCTATACCATGTTTTGCCAACATTGTTATACTTACGTGTTAAATATACACAGCATACCTACGAGAAAACCTACATACCTACTACTCTACTTGAGAATTTGTTCAATCGTGCCGCGCGTAAACTATAGTAGGATTTATTACGACAATCAAGCATAGGCTCTCTGTAATCATTAGTAACAATTCGATTTTGACCTTACAAATTATGTGCTAATTGTACTTTTACCCCGAACTATTAACATATTTTATTCCGTTATTGCCCTTTCTTTATGTCCTTCCTTTGTACTCCAAGTGTCGAGTGAGGATCCTTTGTTTTGTGACAATAAGATTACAAAACGTTCATAATGCTATATTGTAAAGAGAAATTAAATTTATTTTTATCTGGTTAACAACTTTCCGCTTTACCTTTAAATAAATAGTAACAGCAATGACTCAGGATGCGGTCAGGTGTGTACGCAACTATTAAACAATGTGTTAACAATATCCTACGTGACGCATCTCCGATAACACGGATTTGCCGTCCGTCGATGCCATCATCTTTCAGAAAACAGAGCGAAGCCCTTTCGTTGCTTGAACACAAAAGATCCTATGTTCATTAGACGTTATATGGTAAGGAAGCCTATCTGACTTGCCTTGGATCAAGTCAGCAGCTAAGGTACTTTGCTTTCCTGTTAGTTAATATATCTACTGAATGACATAGGTAATAATGTTAAATATCTCAATAAGCTATTTACTTATAAATTCTAAATAAGTTAGTCTACTGTTATAGGTCGGTTAACCGCTGCCAGGAATAGGTAATGCTCTCTATACTATGAAGTATTATGATTAATTGTTAATGACAATAAATCACAATTATTATAATTACCTAAAAATATTACACGTGTCTGTAGGTTCCGAAGTTTATAATATATTCTACTCACTTAGTGTACCCATAATTTAAATTGAATACATTCAGATTTAGGCACTTATTGCATTATTTATCGTGTAGGTAAACTATAGGTAATTGAAAAGGGCAGTCTGTTTTCTGAGTAATCTGTACGATCCACGGAGTCTGTACTAAATAAGATAGGTAGCTATATTCAAATGCTTCTAAAGTTATATGTAACTACCTATTGCGCGCGACTCCGTCCGCGTGGAACTCGTTTTTTTATCGTAGCTCCATACTTTACTTACTTTCACTCCCTATTTCACCCTCTTATATATAAAAAACTACCCTAAGTCCTTCCCGAGACTCCATTTATCTCCATACCAAATTTCATCTAAGTCGGTTCAACGGTTTAAGCGTGAAGAGGTAAGAGACAGACACACTTTCGCATTTATAATATTAGTAGTAAGATAGATTACATAGTCTAGTTCGGTAAGGTGGATGTCACACTGCGCCCCATCTCCGGTGCGGAGCTGCATACAACGAGCACCGCTTCTCCGTCCGGAGATGCGGCGCAGTGTGACATCCACCTAAGGCATTGTTAGCTTCCTCTCTTGCATAAAATCTCGCATATGAGTCTTATCCTGTGTGAAGGTATACGAGCTTCTTTGGATAGTCGCATGTGACACTTTGTGATTATGAAGTTCAGTGGAATATGCCGCGAATTAGGGTAAAAAAAATATTATTTTATTTAGTCCTTCAGTTAGATTATGAACGGGCTTATCTTCATAATTTTTTGTTTGATTGACAAAATAAATACCTGTCCCATATTTTTACCGACTTCAAAAAAAGGAGGAGGTTCTCAAGTCAGTTGTTTTTTTTTTTTCAATGTTTGTTAGTTACCTCAAAACTCCGTCATTGATGACTCGATTTCTAAATCTTTTTTGTGTGTACTTAAGTAGGTATATACTTCGAGGCGGGTCCCATTTTTTTCAAAAATTCAGTTGCTGATGGTATCCATGAGGAATTGAGGGAACTCTTCAATTATATTAGGCACGCGTGTAGTGATTTTGGTATTTTCTATTATAACTCGTTTACACCCCGAAATCATAAATTTGTGGAGTGGAATTGATGATGAAGACCACAGATGACTCATGGAATTCCTCAATTATGTACTTAAAAGTACAAACGTACGTCACAGATTCTGCTAAGATTCCGTTGAAATTGCAACTAATGAAGTGCCAAAGGTGATCCTTGTGGAATCGACGGAAGTTCTCAAATATTATCGGCCCACATACAGCGATTCGGTTTTTTTCTCTAATAACCTAAGCATTTGCTCTCGGAAATCAGTGCATGTGGTAAATTGGAAAGGAAATGTGGAAATGTTTTCGTGGCTTGGCGGGGTACTAAATTGAAGTCGGTTAAAACTTTGTTTTTAAAGTAAATTATTAGATAATCTAACTGACTGACTAAATAGATTTTTTTAGGAAAGTAGCCAATTGTGAATTCACTTATCTGAGGTAGTTGCAGTCACCTTCAGTCTCGAAATCTCTTCGACATCCAGTTTTTGAGTAGTGCTTTTTAACTGCATTTTTTCTTATTGTGTATCGAATGTATGAGGTATTGCTTAATTAAACCCTGTTAGGCCTGCTAGGTACCTGTTTAACAGCGGCTCATAACCGTTCACCTATTTTACAATGTTCACCGCCAATTGTCGCCTGTAAAAATGGATCATTGCTAAGAAACACGATAAAACCGTATTATAATAAAGGCGTTCTTGGCGCTGTGGGCACGACAGTTCACGACACTTCTATAGCTATTGTTAGCGTTAAAACAACTAGGTTGTCGTTTAAACAAAAGTTTATGCCCTTATCAAAACGACTTGTTGGTTGCCCTATTTTAAAGTGAATAAAATGAAAACTCACATTTTCATCTTAACTTTCATCCATTAACTTGCCCCTAACATGTCATACTTACAACCCCTAACATTCAACATTTTAAGTTATCTACTTATAAGATACAAGTTGATTAATCTGAAATATCAAATAAGATGAAAATCCTAACTACTCATATAGGTTTCAAATTTGAATTTATGTGTTTCAGTAATCTTAAGTTTGGAAGGTGCATTAAAGAAGTGAAACCAGTTCCCATGCGTTGCCCCCTAATTGATAAATTGGAATCTTATTAAAGTCCGCCTGAACAGCCTGCGCTCTGAAGCTCGATACTCACAAATAAATTCTTGCGTCTCTTTCGATTCTTACAAGATTGCGCGTGGGGAGGAGAACGAGACAGAAACTCATCGAGTTTCAAGAACGTTAGTATTAGTAGGCCCCCGTGGAACACGGTCGCAAGCGCATCGGAGGCGCGTGTGACGTCACCGCCAGAGCCTCCAATCGGCGGGCGGAAACTGCCGAGCGAACACGATCGGGCCCGGGCGGCGGTAATAAAAAGATCGGGAGCATTCGAAGCGCGTGCCTCGACGTGTGTGGTCCACTACGGCGGTCTTCCTCGGTTTCTGATTTATTAAGTCCGATTTTCTCACCCTTTTATCGATTCACTTGTTTGTAGAAATGTTTCCGCATTTAGTGATGACATGTGACTGTTTAGAGACACCAAGTAGGTACTATTAAGTAGGTATTATAATGTAAAAAATAGTCATTATTTCACTTAATTTTACGTTACTTATCTATGCCCTATGCTATTTAATGAATGCTTAAGTACACATTTTTTCACTGAATGGCAACCGTTGCAGTTATTATTGCCTCTAACTACTCATTGGGCAGCGAGCGGGGCGACGAGCAGCTGCCCATAAACATTATTTGTTGAACTAGACTTGAAATTTTGTAGAAAGATTACTTATTAAAATACAAAAAAGTACTTTCTGCATTTTAGAAAATTCCACCCCTAAAGGAGTTAAATAGGGGTGCAATGTTTGTGTGGGGGAAACATTTTTACTAGACTTGAAACTTTTTAAAAAGTTTACTTATTAAGAATACAAAAAAGTGCTTTCCGCGTTTTAGAAAATTCCACCCTTAAGGGGGTTAAATTGGGGTGCAAAGTTTGTATGGAGAGAACTTTATTTTTTGAGCTAGAAACTTGAAACTTTGTAGAAAGATTACTTATTAGAATACAAGAAAAGGACTGTCAGCGTTTTAAAAAATCCACCCCTAAGGGGGTTAAAAAGGGGTGCAAGGTTTGGATGGGAAATACTATTTTTTGAGCTGGAGACTTAAAACGCTGTATAAAGATTTCTTATCAGAAAAAAAATTTCAGCGTTTTGGAAAAAATCCACCCCTAAGGGGGTTAAAACGGGATTCAAGGTTTATATGGAGACCAAGAAAAAGGCATACATTAAAAAGACTACGAAACTGAATTAAGAAGTTTTTGAAATTCATTCAGGGGTTAAAGGGGGCTCAAAGTTTGTATGGAGAGCAAGAAATTTTTCAAGTAAGAGATTTGTAACTTCTGTTTTAGACTGTTTGAAACTGATTCCATAATGGGGTTAATAATATTCATCCCCTAAATAGGCTAAAGGAGTAGAATGTTTGTACGGAGAACATGACAATTTTAAAGTAAGGGTTTTAAATTTCGGTTAAAGACTAGGGAGGGAACTAATTACAGCGTTTCTTAAAATTCATCCCCTAAGCTAAGGAGGTTAAAAAGGGTTGGAAGTATGTATGAAGAACAAGTAATTTTTGTAGTAAGGGAAATCTTAGGTCATACATATTACATGGTAAGCAATTTATTACTTAAAATACATAATCCGACTGCTAGCAGAAAAGTAGGTTAGGTTAAGTTAGAACCACGACCCTTACAGAACCGAACAGCTACCAGAAATGTACCCGATCGCAGTTCTATCCTAACCTAACCAGGTTAAGATAGAACTGCGACCGGGTAGTTCTATACGAGGAAAGAGGAGGAGTAAGGAGGGCGTGGCCTATGGCCTGCGGCGTGCCCCAGGGGTCTGTTCTTGGATGGAACCTGGGGTACGACTGGGCCATCAGGGATGACCACCTTCCCCAGACGCAAGTCATCTGCTACGCAGATGATACGATGGTGGTTGTCCGGGGGCGGAGATGAGGGAGACTCTGGGGCAGGCGGAAGTGGCCGCGGAGCTTTCACCCGCATGCGGCTGCGGGGATTGGAGGTCTCCCTCCCCAAGACAGACGCAATAATCTTCAACGGGAGAGGGTGGCGGCCGCCTGCAGGTGCCGCGCTGCGAGTGAGTGGAGAGATGGTCCAGGTGAGGCCCCACATTAAATATCTGGGCCTCATCCTTGACAAGCGGTGGAACTTCGGGGAGCATTTCCGTCAACTTAATTTGCTCCCCGGATAGTGGCCGCGGCCTCGGCGTTGGGGTGGCTGCTGCCCAACGTGGGGGGGGCCGTCCGTCGCGTGCCGCCGCCTATATGCCGGTGTCGCCCGAAGTATGGCCCTTTACGGGGCCCCGATTTGGGCAGACCGGCTAAGCAGGGCAAATAAGGCCCTGCCGCGTAGGCCACAAAGGGTGGTGGCCCTGCACAGCGTCGTGATGGCCATGTTGCGTAGCGAGAGATCTTGGGAGGCGACAGCCTCCTTCTGCGAAGTCGTCATATCGCAGAAGGAGGCCGCGGAGCGGGTGCGCGATAACAGTACGGACGCGCTCCCGCACCGGCGCAGACGGAGGGGTCGAAGATGCGCGCGGTATGCAGCCGCAAGCCGCGTCCTCCCCAGGCCAGTGGGTTGGGGCCCCACATTGCACATGGCCCTAAACGTCTGACTTACCCCTCTCTTGGCGTGGGTATCCTGGCGTAGTTGGCCAAGTCCGCCGGGAGGCGTCGTGGTTAGAAATGTCCATCCCATGACGCCCCCTTAACGGCAGAGCGGGTGACGCCGCTGGGGTTTTAGTGGGTAGGCTCCTCCCCTCCCTCCGACTTGTGCGGAGGGCGACGGGAGGAGAGATCCCCACATAACCCCCCACTATGGCCTTCCCCAAGCCGGAGAGTATGTGCCGCCTTGGACTCGATTCGTCGTCAAAAAAATATGAAAAAAGAATAGAACTGCGTTGCTCCCCGGACCGAAAAGAAGGTAAATGTTTCATTTAACCTGCGGATTATTTCGTTAATTTCAAAAGTTTATTTTGGATAATCAAAATCATTTATTCTAACACCGTCAAATGAGGACGGCGGATAGAGATGGAAAGTTCTACGTCTTTTAGCATTATATAAGTTTGCTTTCAAAACTATACATGTAGCCCGGACTAACATAAGTAAAACTGGACTGATTTAGGCAGAAACTTCCGGTAATGTAGCTTTCTTTAAAAAATATACAATTTACTTAAGCAGAAACATCAGTTTGTGATTCTAAAGATATTTTCTTTATAAAAACGGAATTTTCAATTAAAATTTAGCAATTTAAACTAATGAACTCATCGCACTGTTACCTTTTACGCTTAATGCCTGAACGGATTTAGATGAAATTGAACGGATGTACAGTGAATTTGACACCCTTGGAATTATATAGAATAGCTTTTATTTCGGAAATCATCCCTTAAGATGGTAAAACTTTGTTTGGGTCGGCGATAATTAAGGTTCTACCTACAATAATTTAATAGCAATCATTTTTCTAAGTCGGTAACAAGTTCTACGCGGACGAAGTCGCGGGCAACAGCTAGTTTAAATCATTAAAAAAAAGATATGAAAGTTACCTACCAACCTTGAAAGTTTAGAAAAATATGCATTTTTTTAATGTCCAAGAGTAAAGCTACCAATGGAATCCTTACGCTTCTATATGTAGATTTTTTTTGCAACTATTGACCTAAACACAGTGCCTATTGTGCGACCGAAACAGCTATTTACTTGATTTTCCATATAACGATTTAGTACAAATTGCAGTGTGACGTCATACTTTTATTTATTTTTAATTTTCCAGGGACACGACTCGCTATTGACAGACTCTAACAGGCATTTTATGTTTAATGAATTTATTTAATATCGATGCGTTCAAAGCCGGCGCCTGCGAGTCGGAAACGATAACCCAGGTTAAGGTTAAGCAAAGATGGCAGCGGTCAGTCTTTGGATGGGTGACCGCCTGATGTTTGAGCGGTTAATATAAATGAGCACTTCCGTGCTTTGGAAGGCACGCTAAGCAGTTGATCCCGGCTGCTGTCTATGACAGTAGTCGTTAAGCCGAGTTAGAGGCCTTCGGGCGGCTTAAGAACTTCTAACAGTCGAGTTGCCCACTCACTTGACAAAGGGGGGACAACTGTTACTCGCGGTCGCAGGAGCTACCTACCACAACCCAGGGCTGTTATTCGCTAAGCGTTAATGCGGCTCACCCCGCCGTTCACCCGTCATGAAACTAGACCTCTACCTACGCTTGGTTACTACGCATCGCGTCGCGGTTTCAAGATATATTTGTGGGTGAGCGTTGAGGTGAGCTTAAAACAAGTTACAGAATAGGGGGGCTGGACGTGTCCCCTGGGTGGTACTAAAGAGTGACAAACTTTAAAAGCCAAAAAGAATGGATGCCACACGATTAAATAATTTAATGAATAAGGTTTATTCACGATTTTCGCTACGGTGATAGAATTGTGCTGAAGTTTACCAAAAAAGTAAGAAATCCATTGATAAAATATAAAGTAAAGGATAATCCTACTAATATTATAAGTAAGTGCGAAAGTTTGGATGGTTGGATATTTAGATGTTTATTACTCAATGACGCTTAAACAGCTCAACCAATTTGAATGAAATTTTACACGAAGATAGTTTATAGCCTGGATTAAAATATAGGATAGCTTTATCCTGAGTCCACGCAGGCGAAGTCGCGGGTGGAAGCTAGTGTTCTATAAGTGTACAATTTTCAATATGAATCCGCTTATTTATTATTTATTTTAATACGTCTTATATTCAAACGGTTACGTTCGTTACAAAAATAACACAGCTTACGCCATCTACTGACCAGTAGGTAGCTAACTTAAATTTAAAGTATTACACGGGCTTCAACTTAGGTACTTTATTTTATTGTAACTGTGTTTTGTATATGTGAAGTGCATAAAGAGTATTGTATTGTAGGTCATTGTATTATTATCATGCCATTTTTTTATCTTTATTAATAGTAGACTATCATCAGGTAAAGTTTTACAAAGCTGTAAGGGAAGTTATATAAAAATGCGTTTAGTAGTTTTTGTGATCGAAAAACTGAAGCAACATCAACTATTCTACTGTGATTTTTTCCACAAAAACGTGTAAAGCATATGCCATCTAGTGGCGGGTAGATAAAGTTGTGGTACTTAGGGTTTCTTAGTACAAACTTTCAACCAAGTTTTAATCCCTTTAGAGGATGAATTTTCAAAAACGCTTAAATTGTTTTTCTTGTGTTTTAATATGGAGTCATATTACGAAGTTTCAAGTCCCTAGCTCAAAAATATTCATTCTTCAAACCAATTTTCGACTCATTATTGACCTCCTTAGGGTGTGAACTGGCAAAAACGCTGAAATTTATTTTCTTGTATTTCATTAAAGAACCTTTTTACAAAGTGTCAAGTCTCTATCTTAAAAATAAACTAATTCCCATACAAATTTTCGACCCATTTTTGACCCCCTTAGGGTATGAACTGGCAAAAACGATGAAATTTGTGTTCTTGTATTTCATTAAAGAGCCTTTTTACAAAGTTTCAAGTCTCTATCTTAAAAATAAATTAATTCCCATACAATTTTTCGAACCTTATATCACCCTCTGAAGAAATTATATCTAAAAAAACGCCTATGTCCTATTCTGAGGTCTAAAATACAATATTAGAAAGTTTCATTAAAATCGGTTCAGTAGTTTTTGTTATATTCTTCCCCCAAAAATATACTGGTTGTCATCGCCGCATTGTAACCTCCTGTGGAAGTTTAGCAAGGGCTGCACTTCGTATCGCACATAATGGGAGAAGCTACACGGGTCGATATCGGCGGCCGGCCAAGCAAGGTCACAGAAAATCTAGTATCCACACGGGCCGCATCACGCGTTGGCATGCAGTCCAGCCGATATCGGCCCGTGTAGCGTCTCCTAATGACGTTTCATATACCTATACGTTCCGTATTCAATAGTAACAACATAATTTCATTGATCGCACACAGTTATATGAATTTCAATTTTACAACAGCTTGTAATCATGACGAAACAAATAATCCCACCTGTATTCTTTTTATTTTTACTTTTTCCTAACTTCCCGGCTATTGTATTTTTTTTTATCATATCATATTATTATTTACAATATGATATTCAGATTGCTATTCTTTAGGTCTCAGCCTCAACACTCAACTTCTCAACCTGCACGGCTAGCACGCGACGGCGCGCGTGCTCTCGATTTTTCTCGCACTACCCGTCTCTCTCTTATTAGAACACTTAGAAGAAGAGGTATAGTGCGATAAAAATCGAGAGTATGTCGCGGCCGTGGTGTGCTAGACGTGCTGGGGGGCTAGTACGCTAAGTTTAAGTACGCGAGTGCAAGAGGGACGAATGCTTTACGTCGGACATGAAACCTAGTGTGCTAGGGGGGCTGAGGGATCTAACAAAAACAAAAAAGTATAAACCACCAGACAACTTCTACTTTTTAATTACCTATTATAAAAATCATATTAATGCTAACAATCAGTGTCAAGGGCGGATTCGGGTTTGTCAATAATAATTTTGTTATCATTATCCCCTTTCAGTGAATTGACATCGCTGCCAGAGGCTGCCCTCAGTTCAGGATACCTAGGCATCAAAACAAAGTTATTGGCATCGTATGTATTGTCTTCCACAGTATTTTTCCACTGATCGACGATCATCTGCAAAGGTTCCAAGCATTGGAGGCTTTGCTTCACTCTCAACAACTCTAGGTTGCACTGGTTCTCCACTTCCAGAAGTTTCAACTTGAAAGCCTTGGCCAACATTTGCTTTCTAATAGCATTCTTCTTTTCCGTCTGCGCCATGTTAAGGGTTGTTTGATACTTTTGTAACTGCTTTTCGTACTCAATGAGATTCTCATCGTAGTTTAATTTAGCATCTACGCAAGTGACGTACGGATTAGGAATATCTTTGAAGTCTTCTTTATATTGGGAAGTGGAAACACTGTCATGTGTGTAACACAAGGATTTCATGTCCTCAGGTATTGGATTATAAGTAACTTTATTATCCATTTCTAATTTTGATTTCTCTTCGTTTAGCTCGAATTTAAGTGATTCTATTATGGTTCGGCATTGGGCAATCCGTTCTTTAATTTTGACGTCATTGTCATCAACTTGAGATGGATCGTCTTGATTATCTTTCATTATTATTTGGCCACCATCTTCTTTTGCTTCCTGCTTGTTGGTTTCATTTATTATTGAGGGAATGTAAGTTATGTTGCTGTCTCCTGATGCTAAAGTAGATGAATCCATATTTATAGAAAATTGAGTAAATATTTAAACAAAATGACAACGCCAACGTGCTGTCAATGGCAATAGTAATAAAACATGCGACGGCCTAGGTAAATTCGATATAAAGTACTAGCCAGTATCTGACCGAAAACATCAATGTGATTCAAGAACCTTAATATACATAATGTTTTTGATGTGATTATTTTAACCACAACCACTAAAATCAAAATCGAATATTCCCCTCTCTCACTTATGCAACTCGAGCGATAGAGATGGAGATATTTGATTTTCGTGGTAGCGCCCCTGTGTAGTATACAAAATTCCATACAAGTCACAGAATCTGCCTAGCATGATAGCGTTTATACATAAAGCGTTCGAACCTTGCTAAAGGTAATTTGATAGTGCGAGAAGTTAGCTAAGCAGCACGGCTATCACAAGACGGCAAGCGAGCTCTCTCGATTTTTCTCTCACTATACCTCTTGTTCTACGTGTTCTAATAAGAGAGAGATGAAGTTGTGGCACATAAAAAAAGTGGAACTATGACAAGGACAATGAATGATATTTCCCTTTCTGTCACACTTGTCGAGATTTGTATGCTATCAGCTCGCTCACACGTGGTATTTTTATTACTATAGCCTGTCCCGGAGTATTCTAGGTTCATGGATAATAACGACAATTAGATTACAATCAGCACGACTAGCATGCGACGGCCGCGACATACTCTCGATTTTGATCGCACTATATCTCTTGTTCTAAGAAGAAAGAGACGGATAGTGCGAGAAAAATCGAGAGCTCGCGCGCCGTCGCATACTAGCCGTGCAGGTTAACCAACATTCACTATCAACCATAGACAAAAACTATTTGAGTCAATCTTATAAACGTTGAAAAATACTCCAAACCAAGTAAAAAAAAAACCATTGCGTCAATGTCAGTTTTACGTCAACGTCACAAGAGAAGAGAATTGATTTCCGTTGGCGCGTAAACTAATAAACTTCTCTTTCTCTTAGTAAATTGTTTTTGTTCCGCTGCTTTTCAACCAATCACTTATCAGTATCGCAAAATGGGCCTTTTGGAACTGTGTGAAAAGTATTTCCAATCAAAAAATCTTTATGAAGTGCTCGGAATTACTGAAAAAGCTACAGACAAAGAAGGCAAGTCGGCTGTAAATTACCCTAGTCTCACCGGGATTTTCTAATAATTCTGTTGTTTGTTTACAGTTAAAAAAGCCTATCACAAGTTGTCCCTCCGAGTGCACCCGGACCGTGTTGCTGAAGAGGATAAGTTAGAAGCTACTGAGAAATTCAAGGTTCTTGGTGGTGTCCATGCAATCCTAAGTGACTCGAACAAGAGAACCACATACGACGAGACGAAGTGCGTTGACGGCGACGACGATGTGGTTGTTGACCGCGACTGGACTGTATACTGGAGACTACTGTTCAAAAAGATTACAGATGCTGACATTATTGCCTATGAAAAGGAATATATTGGTGAGTATTATGAATCTCTAAGTCATGTCGACAGCTTCTTATATTTCTAATGTTCCCCTATAGGAGAGCATAATTTAGTTCTAGAAGTACTAATTTACCAAACGAGACAAAAAGACTAACCATCGATGCAATGGCGTCATTCAATTTGGCACGTCATTTCTGTAGGCACTTCACGCCTGTACTTGAACCTTTGACATTACTGACCATGAACTGATGCCAAATGCTCCGTCTTACCAGTTTTTTTCCATATAGTTGATTAACCTTTTCATTACAAAGAAAAAATTCCAAAGAGGCTTGTCACACTTACATCATTGTTACAAGGGAGCAATTACAGACCATATAATGAGATTATCGCTTCACAGATGGCATAACACCTAGAGGGGTTCTTGGCACTGGACATGAAGTGTCAATACTTAAAAATAAATGTACCCATTATGTTTATGAATAATTTACAGGATCTGAAGAGGAACGGAAAGATCTAAAAGTAGCATATTTAGCTGGTAAAGGTGACATGGATTATATTGTGGATCAAGTGCAGTTTGCTAGGAGTGAGCATGAAGATAGACTCAAGGGCATCTTAAAAGTAAGTAAAAGATAACATCCTCATAATTTGATGACCTCTTTAGTTTGGTAGTACTTCTGCCTATGAAGGTGGTGATCCTGGGTTAAAAACCTGCTTCTTCTCCAGTCTTCAATTTTTCAGATGTATGTATTTATATAAGTATGGTTATCGTCAGCTAGTACCCATAACACACAAACCTTATTTAGTTTACTGTTCAATTTATGTAAGACTAGCTTCTGCCTGCGACTCCGTCCGCGTGGAACTCGTTTATATCGTACCCCCGTATCCCCCATTTCACCCCCTCAGGGGGTGATTTCCGGGATAAAAACTATCCTATTTCCTTCCCCGGGATTCAAACTATCTCCATACCAAATTTCATCTCAATTGGTTCAGCGGTTTAAGCATGAAGAGGTAACAGACAGACAGACACACTTTCGCATTTATAATATTAGTATGGATTGTGTCTTGTGTATATTTATTTATTTATCTATATAACATCATAACACTTGTGATGCCTTTCAATTTAATTCAATAATTTATTAATAAAATATAAAATTTTACATGTTATTGAGATTCTCTGAATAGTTCCCACAATGGCACTTTCCAAAAAGTATATTAATGCTCATGCACATCACACATGATAAAGATGAAACATTGGTCACTTTCTCACACAGTCTTATTATTTGATGGGTCATGAACATCTATTCAGTGAATCATTATAATAATAATAATGACATGAGATGACACAGTTCAGAACCTGATATAATTTATTACCCCCTATAATTAGTAATAATAATTTCCAGGGTATGATTGAAAAAGAGGAAATACCAGCATATAAAAAATTTACTCATGAGCCAGAGAAAAAACGCCAAAGGAGACTTGCTAAAGAAAACAGAGAAGCAGCGGAGGCCGAGGAGTTGAAAAAGGAATTGGGAGTTGGTTCAGGTTAGTTTACAACTGCACAAAATAAATTGCGGTAATGGGGGTTGTGGGGTAAACCCCAACACATACCACTTACTGGAGTTATGGGTCCCCATTGTAAATGTTCATCTTTGGTATAGCTCCCAATTTTGATTGATATCAAGTAAATGATTTATCTTGTCTGGAATGAGTGTGTTCTTAGCTATAATAATGAATTGTGCCAGGGATTTCAATATACACATTCAGTAAATTCAAGCTGTATTAGAAATGTATCGGTAATGCCTGGTACATTAGAAGATGATACCATAGTTCAATAGTACTAATTACGGGGAAAAAAGTGGTGTAATTAGTCTGATAGTGCTCAAATCATAAAGTTACAATTTTAGTGACAAAAAAATGAAATTAGCATGTTTGAACTAAGGTATCGATTATTATTATATATATAATTCTGTTTTCTAGACATGAGTAGTTCGCGAATGAGTGATTCAAATGAAGTACTTCACTTGGTGTCACTCTTTCGTTCACTAGTTCAGTTCGGATTCTTAGACTTCAATAGTTCAGTATAATTTAGAAAATTGATAGTTAATTCTGCCTTTTGATCATTGAATATGATTTGATTCGATGATATGAGAGATTTAATGTTATTTTAATTTTAAATACGGCAAGTAACTCAATAGTTCATTGAAAGACACGCGTACGACTGATATGATATACTCAATCTAATTTATCAATCTATATCAACTGATGTAGATGCACCTCTAGAGCTACTGAACTAAATTGAACTAGTGAACTAAAAGAGTGATATACTTCACGGCGAACGAAAGATGCATATCAATCTTTTCTTTTTAGTGACACATTTTGCGCATGACTACTTTTTTCCGAAGTTACAATTTTTATTTATCGTGTGGCCGATTATATTACTTTACTTCAAAGATTTAATTTTCAATCAAGTTATAATGAGAATGTCATAGAAACACTTGTGTGTCAACCAAAATTCACTCTTCCCAGTTACATTTCAAATACTTACTAAAAGTTGCATTTTTAGGTCCCAACAGCCTGGAGCTCATGATTAAACAGAAGCAGCAAGCACGGGCGCAACAGATGGAGTCCTTAATTGATAATTTGGCAGCCAAATATGGTGGTGGGAATAAACCCAAGGCCACAAAAAGAAAGGCCTCCGCAAAAACTGAAACGGCCTCAAAAAATAAAAAGAGAAAGTGATTATGTACTCCATTCACAAAATTACAAAATAATTCATGTAATACAAAATGTGTCAGTTTAATTTTATTATTGATTAGGATTTAGTAAATTATTATAATAAAAATTTCTAACTTTATAGTGTTTTTAATGAAACAATAAAACGCCCTTGCTTTAAATATCTTCAATGATAATAAAAATAAAATATTTTTTTGTAACTCAATCTCCTTCGGTTGCGACCTGCATTTCAGTTTCAGGATAAAACGGCCCTTGTTCAACGTACAGCTGCAACCTCGAAACCATGGTGTTATCAAATGCAGCTGATCGGGAAAGTCTCTTGATAATATCGTATTTAACTTCCTTCAATTCCTTTGGGTAATTAACTGAACGATCAAGTAGGTATTCAATAAAGCCTGAAAGAAAAAACAAAATAGTGTAACTATTTGTACTCGGCGTCGGCCGAATTTGTACGAAAGTTGGCTTTTCTAACAAGGAAAGGTACCCAACTGTCCGGCTCCGATTTGATTTATTTTTATGCGATTTTATGGTTGGTCCCATGGGAAAAGTTGTTCAGTATTATCATCTAATTCGCTTTTAATCATTCTGGATCATGACTCAGAAATTACCCAGTATTTTTCAACAAGCTATCCGTCCTATATGGGCTTATTGAAAAAAAAATACATCCCCACTTTTTTCAAAATTATTTTTACGATTTTGTCGTCGTGATTGAATGAAATGAAAAATACCTAATTACAGTTTTCTAGTAGTAAGGGTTGAGTAAGCCGAAGACTGACAGACGAACATGGCGAAACTATAAGGGTTCCTTGTTGACTACGGAACAACGGACACGCGCCTACGGAAGTATAAAATATTGAACATGTGTCAATAAGACATGACATGACTTCTTAAACAACTGGGAGTAGTATTTCCCACTCTAGGTACCTATTTTTATTTCAGTGCTGTGCTGCACAACATCCTACACGACTCTATTCCAAGGACTGCTAAGACGTCAAATATTTTTGGTCGCTTTTTTATAGCAGATATCAATGCTGGTGACTGTACATAGACAGTATCGAAATTTGTATTGAGTACAGGGGGAAATGGTCTCCCGGCTTTTCTGGGAAGTACGCACATCTTTGTTGAAAATTTACATGACCAATTTGAATAAGTTTCCGAAATTCGTTGAAGCAGCGTTGAACGCCCTCCTCCCGTGACTTCCGTGGCGTTGTACGACGCGTCTAATCTGTATAATAACTACAACTTGGAAAAGTTGAAAAACATTTTCATTTCAAAATCCAATATCTCAACATGGCTAAGAACACTCGGGATCACAATCAGCTTTCAAATAAAAAAAAACCGCATTCAAATCGGTCCATCCGTTCGGGAGCTACGATACCACAGACAGATACACGGACACGTTATACCCTCTCTTTGCGTCGGGGGTTAAAAAAGTATGATAAATTCCCGCTCTAACACTGCACCTCTCTCTCTCGTTTTATATTTAATTCCCAATCGATATTCAGATCCTTGCCAGCTCCTGAGCTACTGTAGCGGAGCGGTAAGGCACGTGATGACGAGCCTTTCAATCTGAGGGTCGTAGTTTCGAATCGAGCTCGTAGGTACCACTGGGTTTTTTAAAATAACTTATTTACGGAATACCTATCTTGATATTTAAAAGAAGCTTTTCGATGAATGAAACATCGTAAGGAAACCCGGTCTTATCCCAAGGTCTAGTTTTCCCTTTGGGTTTGAAGGTACCAAAGTGGACCTCGGGCTCCTGTAAGGTACAACGGGGAAAACGCTCCTGAGCGGCTACTGCGAAACGCCAACTTCATTCGTTCCATCCCTCGCTCTATGTCGCTCGAATATGCCGAAGCTGCGAACTAACTTCGTGCCACCGCGATGTACAATGTAGGTACTGTTCGATGTACAATTTCCGTAGATAATTTTCTGCAGTTTGCACGATTTTCGTCATCCTGGTGTGCCCGCCACGAGCAACGCAACGAGTGTCCATAATTTCTTCTGGCCGCAGGGTGTCGTGTTTTGGCGGTTCCGGGGCATCCTACCGAACTCTACACCGGACCTGATGACGCAACGGAGCCACACTGTTTCGTCGCCTAAATAATAATTCGTTTTTAATTTTATAATTGTATGTAAGTATGTTAGCCTTTAAGGTATTTGTAACTATTATTATTATAATTGGCCTAAGGCAAATGCAAAAAGAGGCCAGTGACTTCGCGCTGCGCCGCGCGCCGCCGCGAAACGCATCGCAACGTCTCGAGGCGCATCGTAAAATTGTTGGCAACACAACGCCTCGCTGCGCAGCGAGACGCCGCGCGGTGCAGCCGAACGTGTCTACTCGCCGCGTGCGCGCACCCGCCCCGCAGTCTACCATTTGTACAGTAGAGACAGGTCGCCACAGCGGCCTCAGACTGCGCCTCACGGCGTCACGCGGCTTCGCGAGGCGCAGCGTCGCTCTTGCACACCGCGCGTGCCGTCGATGCAGCGCTGCGTCGCGACTCGCGATGCACCGCTGTACGCCGTGAGGCATCTCGAGGCGCAACGCTGCGTGGCGCAACTTACTCTGAAGTCTCACAATGAAATGTGTACCTTTTCGTGTAGTAAATAAAGTATATTTTGAGGCCTTATTACAAATGTGCGCGCAGCGTCGCGTCGCGCCTCGGTGTGAGCTGACCTTAAGTAGTAATAACGAGTAAAAACAAACCTGCAGTCCGCGCCACCAATTCTTCGCCCCACTGATGTTGACACACAGCATCCAATAGTGTAAAAGCAGCAGATCTTATGTCCGGGAAAGGATTTTTACAAATATCCAACAAAGTCAGCATTGGTGCGGAATTCAGAGTTCGGAACCACTCTCGAGTCATTAACGTTACTCTGTGGTCAATGGGCCGCGGCAGAGGTGCGCTATGGCCGAAGTCGACGCCAATAAGATTCGCGAAACAGTGCAATGCACGCACTTTGTTCTCGGCCGAGCCATTTCCGATCAGATGCGCCACGGAACTGACGCCTTGTGTGAACTGACTCCCTGCATTATAATAAGAAAACTATATCAGATACGCTAGATACAGGCTGAATTCCGCGACCGAATTTGATGAATGCAGCCTGATGTGACGACCTTAGTTCGTGATAAAAGTTTACAGAAGGAGTTTAACCTTTTGTGCGTCTCAACCACGTATGTGCGTAAGCTTACATTCAGGCTGGTTTTAGTATCACACTGATCGTCGGCGCGTTGCTGGTCAGCGTCGATCGCCGGCGTGACTCGTTTTAGTATCTTGCTGACCGCCGCACGCCGACTAACAATGTACGAACGTCTTTCCAAACTAAGATATGTACATAGACGCAAACTTTCCTTTTTTATAATATTACTAGCTTCCGCCCTCGACTCCGTTTGCGTGAACTCGGGTTTTAAACTATCCTATATTTTAATCCAGGCTATAAACTATATTCGTGCAAAATTTCATCCAAATCGGTTGAGGCATTTAAGCGAGATTGAGTAACAAACATCCAAACTTTCGCATATTATAATATTAGTAGGTAGGATTAATGTGACTCAAAATTACCACACAATGTAGTTACCTACCCAAAGCGGCCAAGCTCAATTTCCCCTCAATAGTGGATCCAATAAAACCCAAGGTATCCAAAGCTATGGGTAGGGTGGCTTGGTCTTGGCTCACAAACGTGTCAAACATTAAATTCAGCAAAACAGGATACTTTGAAAATATTTCTTGTGGATAACTGTGAGCAATAGTCCCAAAAAACTTCATGTACCCTGAAAATTAAAAAAACATAGATTAATAGAGTGAGATCGTTCGTTTTCCTTACACTTAGTTACTCCCAAATTAATATTTCTGCTCTCTTCTTCAGCCCACTGCTGGGCATACGCCTCAGGGATTTCTTTACACTTAGTTACTCCCAAATTAATATTTCTGTTCTTACGCCCCAAGGAATCGGTGCTCAGTAGTACCTAGAGCAAAACCAATCTTACTATGAATGGGGCATTCTCCACTTAAGAATTATATTCGTTTTCTAGTGTTCCAATAAATATTTTCTCTCATAATGTTCTTTCTAAAGTGTTGCAGTAAATGTTTTCCTTCACTTATTTTAAATATCAATTAAAAGAGGACCGTCAAGATTGGTTTTACTCTATAGGCCTATTCAGTGGTAACAGAAGAGTGTTTACTGTTTATTAGCCCTTGGGTGTTACTAGCCCCGTTGCAGAAGATTCGTCCAGAACTAAACAGGCTTCAAATAAAATTTCGCAGCTTTTACCACTACAATTAGATGGTGACAAAAAACATTGATTGGAATATCCTATATTAAAAATTAGAACAGCTTTTACCTGGTGTCAGTAATGCATTAAGAGGATTGTTGGGAAGAGCAGCCACCAACTCACTGACTTTCTGCAAAACCCCAGTTTTCACAAAATGATTTATGCCATGAGGTGAGATGGCTAGACGAGACATCAACTCTAATATATTCAGCTGGTACAACACATCATTTGTCTCAAGTTCGGATGCCATTATAACGAGGTATTGCTGATCAGCGCAGACCTTGAGCAATTCTGGCGTCTTTGAAGATACATTGACTATTACCTGAAATCACAATCATAACATTTTTTTTTATTCCACGTCGGTGGCAAACAAGCTTACGGCCCACCTGATTTACAAGATTAATGGCATCACATTCATCATCCATTGTATAATAAATATCATAATTATGTGTTCAGGTAACCTATACCTACTAAATTAATTTACATTGAAATCTTATTGGGAAATAAATTAATCTGAATCTTTAACCATGCTTATAATAATTTACACATTTACATACATTCATACATTCACGCCTTTATTCCCAAAAGGGGTAGGCAGAGCCCATGAAACGTAAACGTATAAAAGATCGACAAAATGTGATATTGCAGTGATACGAGGGCTGTTTGATAAGTCATTTTAAAAATAAAATATATATATTTTTTTTAAACCATTTACATTTATTTCTCAAAATAGTCTCCTTTGAGGGCCAAACACTTGTTCCAGTGAGTTTCCAATTTTTTGATCCCCTCCAAAAAATACGTTTTGTCGAGGTCTTCAAAATAGCCGTTTACACCTGCGATGCAGTCCTCATTTGTCAAAATTTTTTGCCCTCCAACCCATATTTTGAGATTTGGGAATAGGTAATAATCGCACGGAGCTAGGTCCGGCGAATACGGAGCATGCGGAACCAGCTCGAAGCCCAACTCGTGGATTTTGGCCATTGCAATAGCTGACGTGTGCACTGGGGCATTGTCTTGATGAAAGAGGACTTGCTTGGGGGACAATTTTGGTAGTTTTTCCAACAATTCGGTCAATAAAAACGGTCCAATAACTCTGCGTAATAACGGCCAGTGATAGTCTTTCCCTTTTCCAAGTAATCAATCATAATGATTCCTTCGCCATCCCAGAAGACTGTCGCCATCACCTTCCCAACCGACAAAACAGTCTTGGCCTTCTTTGGGGCACGTTCACCAGTCGCCATCCATTGTTTTGATTGCTGTTTGGATTCAGGTGTATAATGATGGACCCAAGTTTCGTCCACAGTGACAAATCGACTCAAAAAATTCCGAGGATTACGCTTCATATTATCCAAACATAGTTTTGAAATTCGCTTTCGTTCGCGTTTTTGTTCGATTGTCAACAAACGTGGCACCCATCGTGCAGACAGCTTTGTCATACCCAAATCTTCATGCAGGATTTTATGTACTCGCTCACTGGAGATGCCTGTGTTCTCAGCTATTTCACGCACCTTCACTCGGCGGTCGTCGAGTACAATATTTTAGACTTTTTCAACAACATCCTCAGTAGTGACCTCGATTGGGCGACCAGAGCGTGGAGCATCAGATGTGCTTTACCGACCACGTTTAAAATCATTAATCTATACACCGTGCCCGCGAATAACCCGAAAGATTTTACCCACGTATTCCCGAGGTCAAAAGAAGTAAATGTCATATGACTTTTGGTCAATTTCACCAAAAAATTTTTTTTTTTGTTTTTTTTAATTTTTTTTTTGTAACTCTTTGAACGTTTTTAAACAAAAAAAGCATTTTTTACTAGAAAAAATGTCGGTTAAAATGATTTTTTTAGTTTTTTTTCCATAATAACTAGTTAAGCAATGTGTTCCTTATCACATTGACATCTGTCACTTAAGATGTCTTTATACTTAGCCCCATACCGGTGACATCATCACCAAACGGGCATTTTCAGTTGAGTTACAAGTGTTAATTTTTTTTAAATTGACATTAACCCTGAATCTAAGGCGAAATCGACCTAGAGTCATATGACATTTTTTACTTCTTTTGACCTCGGGAATACGTAGGTAAAATCTTTCGGGTTATTCGCGGGCACGGTGTATATATAAAAGAAGACTTCCTGACTGATTCATCATCGCACAGCCGAAACTACTGGGACTAGAAACATGAAATTTACAGCAGGACTTCCTTTTATGACGTAGGCAAGGAATAAGACGGGATTTTTGGATTTTTTTTTCCATCCCTGAGGGGGGTTAAATAGGGGTGCAATGTTTGTATAGGGGAAACATTATTTTTTGAACTAGAGACTTGAAACTTTGTAGAAATATTACTTATTAGATAACACAAAAAGTACTTTCAACGTTTTAGAAAATTCCACCCCTAAGCGGGTTAAATAGGGGTGCAATGTTTGTATGGGGGAAACTTTGTTTTTAACTAGATACTTGAAACGTCGTAAAAAGATTACTTATTAAAAAACACGAAAAGTACTTTCAGCGTTTCAGAAAATTCCACCTCTAGGGGGTTAAATAGGGGTGCAATTTGTATGGGGGAAACTTTATTTTTAGAACTAGAGACTTGAAACTTTCTAGAATAATTGCTTATTAGAATACAAAAAAAAAGTAATTTCTGCGTTTCAGCAATTTTCACCCCTAAGGGGGTTTAAAGGGGTGCAAGGTTTGTATGGAGGGAACTTTATTTTTTGAGCTAGAGACTTGAAACTTTGTAGAAAGATTACTTATTAAAAAACACGAAAAGTACTTTCAGCGTTTTAGAAAATTCCACCCCTAAGGGGGTTAAATAGGGGTACAATGTTTGTATGAGGGAAACATAATTTTTTGAACTAGAGACTTGAAACTTTGTAGAAAGATTACTTATTAGAATAAAAAAAAGTATTTTCTGCGTTTTAGAAAATTCCACCTCTAAGGGGGTTAAATAGGGATGCAAAGTTTGTATGGAGGGAACTTTCTTTTTTGAGTTAGAGACTTGAAACTTTGTAGAAAGATAACTTATTAAAATACAAATAAAGTACTTTCAGCGTTTTAGAAAATTCCACCCCTAAGGGGGTTAAAGAGGAGTGCAAGGTTTGTATGGGGAAAACTTTATTTTCTTAGCTAGAGACTTGAAACTTTGTAAAAAGATTACTTAATAAAAAACACAAAAAGTACTTTCAGCGTTTTAGAAAATTCCACCCCTAAGGGGGTTAAATAGGGGTGCAATATTTGTATGGGGGAAACATAATTTTGAGAACTAGAGACTTGAAACTTTGTAGAAAGATTACTTATTAGAATACAAAAAAGTATTTTCTGCGTTTTAGAAAATTCTACCCCTAAGGGGGTTAAATAGGGGTGCAAGGTTTGTATGGGGAAAACTTTATTTTCTTAGCTAGAGACTTGAAACTTTGTAGAAAATATTACTTATAAAAAACACAAAAAGTACTTTCAGCGTTTTAGAAAATTCCACCCTTAAATAGGGGTGCAAAGTTTGTATGGAGGGAACTTTATTTTATCAGCTAGGAACTTGAAACTCTGTAAAAAGATTACTTATATGATACAAAAAAAATATTTTCTGCGTTAGAAAATTCCACTTCTTAGGGGGTTAAATAGGGGTGCAATGTTTGTATGGGGGAAACTTTATTTTTTCAGCTAGAAACTTGAAACTGTAGAAAGATTACTTATATGAATACAAAAAATAAATATTAGCGTTTTAAAAATTCCACCCCTAAGGGGGTTAAAATAGGGGTGCAAAAGTTGTATGAGGGAAACTTTTCCGTTTGAGCTAGAAACTTGAAACTTTGTAGCCAGATTACGTATTTGAATACAAAAAAGAATATATGCAAACCAAGAAAATGTAAGAGATTTTTAACTTCAGACGACAAAACTGATTTCAGAGTTTTTTGAAATTCATTCCCTATAGTGGTTAAAGGGGGTTCAAAGTTTGTATGGAGAGCAAAACATTTTTAAAGTAAGGGATTTGTAACTTCTGTTTTAAATTGATTCCAAAAAGGGGGACACATTTATCCCCTAAATGGGCTAAAAGGAGTTGGATGTTTGTACGGGGAACAAGACTATTTAAAGGAAGGGATCTGTAACTTCGGTTTAAAACTAGGAAACGAATTATAGCGTTTCTTGAAATTCATCCTCTACGGAGGTTAAAAAGGGTTGAAAGTATGTTTAGGTCATACATAATCCGACTGCTAGCAGAAAAGTAGGTTAGGTTAAGTTAGAACCACGACCCTTACAGAACCAAACAGCTACCTACCAGAAATGTAGGTTAGGTTAGGTTAAAACTGGGATGCTCCCACAACCGAAAGGTAGGTGAGTAGTAGTAGTAAGTAGGTGCGGATTATTTTTATTTAAAAAAATTTTTTGGTTAATCACAATAATATTATTCTCTAACACCGTTAAATGGGGACGGCGGATGGAGATCTCGGAAATCATCCCTTAAGATGGTAGAACTTTTTTTGGGTCGGCGATAATTAAGGTCCGCCTACAATCAAGCTCAGACGAGTTTACAAGTTTAAATACCTCGGTCATCATATCACCGACGACCTTAAGGACCATATAGATATAGAGAGGGAGCGTAGGGCGCTGGCGGTTCGATGCAATATGCTTGTCCGAAGGTTTGCACGTTGTAGTGAACAGGTAAAGATCTCTCTTTTTAAAGCCTACTGTCAGGTATTCTACACGTGCAGCCTTTGGTCCAGTTTCACGCAGAAGACCATTAGTGGCCTACGCGTCCAATACAACAATGGCTTCAGGATGCTGTTGGGGCTGCCTCGATTTTGCAGTGCCTCGGGTATGTTTGCGCAGGCACGCACTGATGACTTTTATGCCAGTGGCGGTTAGATATAACACCAACACCGCCATAATGCGCCAGTTCTCTCATATTATGGTGCATAGGAAATAGAATAAGATATCATTTGTATATAAGTACTAACATCTAGGTTAAGTCTCTGTAACGAATTAATTAATTATGGACCAAAGTTGTCTGATGAATAAATGAATTATTATTATTATTACAATCATTTAATAGCAATCATTTTTCTAAGACGGTAACAAGTTCTACGCGAACGAAGTCGCGGGCAACAGCTAGTCCAGTTATAAACAGTCTGCAACGTTGGTGCGTTAGTGCCATGAACAGAATCAAGTTCAGATTTTATTGTGGCAGCACTGCAACCCTTCATATAAAAATGTTTTATAACGGCACGAAATTCAGATTTTTCCATAGTTGTTGAAAATTTACGAGTGATCATAGTCAAACAATTTTTAAACTTACAAAATCTTGTTCTTTTTTTCTGAATTTTTGACAGTCTTCATTTGAAAGATTGTGCCTGCCAGTGTTAAGGTCGATTTAGACGAAGACTATTTACAGCCGCCTAAAAAAGGCACCGTCATATCTTGAGATCGTTTAGACAATGACTATTTTCAGCCGCCTAAATCTCGCCGCCAGTGACCAGCAAACCGTTTACACGGTGCCTTTTCAGTCCCAGTCATTAGCACGCCACCACAACCGACGGTCCTAGTTTTTGCGCCAGTATTTCTACGGTAAGATCACCATCATTTAAAATGAACTCAGGAGCTCTGAAGTTGAAAAGGCAATGTATAACCAAACTATCCGCGTTATTACGAGAGGAGCTGATTAATATGTTGGAGGAAGAAATACATAAGAAGAGACGAATTTGGGTAAGAAAATGGATCAGTGACAGATATGCTACTGGAGCCTCAGCTTTGATTTTGAAACAGTTAAGATTGGAAGATCCCTCAGAGTACAGGTTGGCGTTACGACTAACTACTGAAAGTTTTGACGAATTACTTTCTCTCATCGAAAACTCTGTTCAGCGTCAAGACACTATGATGAGAGATGCTTTACCGACAAAAAAAGCTGGACTTCGTTTTCGCTGGTTGCGGCGCCATTTTACCCGAAGAATGTACACCCTATTGCTAATGCTAGCGACTGGCAGCGTAGTGTTTACACGAGTCCGAAAAATAGGCGCGGGGGCAGCGAGAGTGTTCCGTGCCAGCGCCAGCGCTGGCATGCCGCGAAAAAATGGCGCCGAAAGTGTTTATATGCCTTTTTTAGGCGCCGTAATTTCATATCAGCCGAAAGACGTCCACTGCTGGACATAGGCCTCCCCCAAAGAGTGCCAAAGTGACCGGTCCTGCGCCACCCGCATCCAGCGGACTCCAGCAACCTTTACCAGGCCGTAATTTAGGCGGCTGTAAATAGTCTTCGTCTAAATCGACCTTTAATGCCATTTACCAGAAAAAAGGTTTTATAAATCGTTTTTAAAAGGACTTATCAAACAGCCCTCGTAGGTTGCTAGCCCATCGCCCACAACACACTTCAACCCTGGTCCCTTAGTCGACTTTTACGACACCCACAGGAAGAAAGGGGGTGGTGAAATTCTAACCCGACACCACACGGGGGAAGTAGGCCTCATACAAACATGACATCTGCAGACTAGCTGACTAATCACCACCTAGGTGGCTGACTATTCGCGGACTATAAATGTGTCAGCATTGTTGGCTTTCCCAACGAGTTGGTACATCTCTAATACATACATATCAATTTGTAGTTTCTAGTTATCCACCTTTGTCAGGATAACTGATGCTGTGAAGTAAGATGTAACTAGTAAAGCAAATTGTTACCTCAAAAGCATTACATTTACTGCTGCTATCATATTCAAGTGCAAATTTCATTTCGTCCAAAACTTTGGGGTATGCTTCATTGGCCAAATTGGATGTAACTAGTATGGCTTTGTTGGCAATGCCCACATCCTTGTCTATCACTTGTTGGGCCACTGCCACAAACACATCTATGTATTGAGGTACCGGCAGGAGGGATGGATCAGTTGTTATCACTTTAAATACCTGAAAATTATAAATGCGAGTGCACTCCTACTAGGTCAACAAACTGCTACCTATCTCACTCTAACAAATAGCTGCCACATACCTACATGTATCACATTCATGGAATCTGATGAAAGTGCACAATAAATGGCCAGCTAGCATGCTTATGGGGACCCATTCTCTCAATTCTGTATGATAATGTTTGTCCGTATGTGAAACATCATAATGAAGCTAACTAATTGGATCATCAATTTATATAGGTATGCTATTAATTTCATCATATTTAACCCTTTAGATGATAGTATACAGAGAGAAAGAATATAATGGAAAAATAAACCATCTTCGCACAACAGGATTCAAACCTGCAAAACTTTATAGGGTACAATCTAAATTTCATGGCAAAAATGACCCGTTAAGGTCTACTTTTTATGGTGCAGAATTTTTAGGTCAACACAATAGCTGAGTCTTGAATTATGAATAAATCTCAAACATATGGGCCTAGATACCTGCACTTAAGCCACACTTTAAATTGAAAAAATATGTACTAAATGGAAGTTTAAAATAAAAAGAAGCATTAATTTATAAAACCTCACCTCATCAATAGCAATTTGCCGCACACAGCTTTTGTCGTGTCTCAACATGAACATAAAATATCCTGTATAATTCCGGACAATGCCACCAACTTCAAACTTCTCGCAGCACAGTTTTAGCACATCACATGTCAAGTCGAATTGTGTCCTACAAAAGTGGAAACTTTAGATGTATACATATATTAGAAACGCTATACCATACAATCAAATAATGGTGTTTAATGGTAATGCTCATCCAGAAAACATTTACATCCTTGCAAAATCAGCACCAAAAATATTCTGAACACGACTAGTAACAAAGTACTTAAGATAAGTTAAAATTTATTTGCAACCAAGTACTTAAAACTAAGATGATGATGATGATGTTTTATTTTATTATTATTATTATTTATTATTTCAGTAAAGCACTGTACAATGACTTAAAACTAAATACAACGTCCCACAAAACTGTTTTCACAGTTTGACTGATGATGTCCTCCCAGACGTATCCGTCGACGGCGGCATCGTGACAAAACGATTGTTAAAGTTATTGTTTGCGTGCATGGGCGCGAGAATGACTCGCAATTCCAAACTTGGTTTACCCGTCTCGAAAATATTGACGCCAAACGCCAGTTTCGTAAAAACTAAGATACATGGACCCTGGAAGGATGTAACAACAATCAGGTAACAGGTACTATGTACATATATGTAGTTAATTTTTAACTAACTAATATCCCCCTTATACGTGGGAATATGCATTACACAGACTATAATAATTATAATATTAACTTACTTATCCTGTACGTTAAGACACTGCACTATTTCTTTAATACCGGCATCTCTAATTACGGCTGAAACCTCATTTGCAGGCTTCACCGAAAGTAAGTTTTTGAGGTCATTCAGAGCAGCCGGCCGAAACTCTTCACGTTGGAGATTACTTAGAAACTGACGATATTGATCAGTATCTGAGATGACCATTTTAATCTCGTGATTGTAAAAGAAATAAATGAAATTTTGAACACGATGAAATAAGACAACAAAATTGTCAACACACTTCAAATCACCGCGGACTAGTGATGTGCCGTGCCGCAAAAACGAGTCGATAGGATAGCTTAAAATGACAATCATATTTAAAACCATAAAAAAAATTAATCAAGAGAATCAATAAAGTACAATGTAAGTAAATAAACATATGTGTTATGTGATTTAATAGGTATTTGTATACGTCACATTAACCAAAGGAAAGTAGTAGAAGAAGATCATATGAGAATCGAAAACTTTAATTAAGGGCGACCGTTTTCGCGATTTGGCGCCAATGGCGTTTCGGGCCCAGAATTAAATAGCTGTTAACGTTTATTATTACGGGTGTACAATTCAATTCAAATCATACTTAAACTAAATATACTTCGTCATAAAAACAGAGAATATGTGCACAAAAAGCAAATACTTACTTTGTTCAAAAAGAGTAAATCAATAATTAAAAATAAAAATTCTTGTTATTCCATACAACACCTATAGTTTTCACACGTTTCATATTAGTACAGCGAATGACATATTCCTCTGAGTCACACTTATTGAGTCACTAAAATAAATTCGAGCGTTGTTTTTAGATGCCGTATCTAAGCGTTGATGTAACAAAGGCTTGATAGGCCGTTAAAACTACCGGTTCATTAACAATATTTCTTAAATTAAATAGGACATATGATTTATTCAGTTTCTTACAAATAATATCAATTTGATTCCTTTACGTCAACTTATGATCCACGCTTATTCCTAAAAAAAATGTCACATCTATTTCTTTAATTTGTTGTCCCTTATATGATACACTGAAGTTATATTTATATGTATCATTTCGTCTATGTTTAAAAGTCATGATCTTAGTTTTGTCCAAATTTTTTATTTATTTATTGCTAGTTAACCAATGAATTATTGTTTCCAATGTATTGCATATATTATATAATTTTCATAAGTTTCTTACAAGCGAAAAGTATGGTGCTGTCGTCCGCAAAGAGAACCATGGGATACTTGATTGCTTGCGGCAAAACATTTATATAAATAATAATGGCCCTAAAACACTCCGCTGAGGCACGCCGTAATGAATAGGTGACTTTCGAAGAATAAGTGACTTCGGTTTTTGTTTTAAAGTATAGTCTATTTATTTGTGTTAATCGTTTGCGATTATTTAAGTAAGATTTAAACAATGCACATTACCTCTAACTCCATATTTATATAAATTTTCTAACAAAATTCCATGATCTACAAAATCGAAGGATTTCGACTTATCCATGTAAAGTGCTGATATCGGAACTCACTTGTCAATATTTGATATAATTACACGCATTAAGTCAAAAATAGCCATACTTATGCACTTACCTTTACGAAATCGCGCCTGTTCTTGTGTAAATAAGTTATTCGTTTCAAAGTAACCATACATAGAATTATAAATGACCTTTTCTATTACTTTGGAAAAAATTAGGAGTAGCGCCACTGGTCTATAACTAGCCAAGTCTTCCCTGTTACCTTTTTAAAAAGCGGCTTTACGATGCCTATTTTTAATCGTTCTGGAAATTCACATTTTTCTATACATAAATTGATTATGTGGCTAATCAATGGTGAAATGATTCTGGATTCTGATTTTACCACTTGTATTAATGCCGTCATATCCTGTACTGTGGCTGTTTTTAAGGAGATCATTATTATTTCAATGTCGTTTGAACTAGTGGGCTTCATAAATACAGAATTAGGTAAATTGCATGTCATGGTATTCATATAATTATGCTTATTATTGATATTTCCATGTGGAACATTTGAATTCTTATGTGTTTGCTGAATAAAATATTGATTAAATGCCTGCGCAATTTTTTGAGAGACTATAAGTTTGCCATTAGATATTATCCGTTGAATGTTTTCTATTGGTTGTCTAGTTTTATGTTTATTTATCACAATACAATACAATACAATACAAATACTCTTTATTGCACACCTCACACAACAAAGCAGTTAAAAAGAAAAACAATACAATAACATGTAGGTAGAGGTAGACAACAGGCGGTCTTATCGCTGAAGAGCGATCTCTTCCAGACAACGTTTGGGTATCGGAGAAAGAGATAAAACTAGATTATGTAGTAGGTGGTGCAGAGATTATAATAAGCCAAAAATCAAAATAATTATATTAATGCACGTACATAAATAGCTCTATATATAAACATACATACACAATCATACATATATACAAATAACACAAATAAAAATATATAAAACATAAACAGTCAGCCAATAATAATAATAGTAGGACAATCAGGGTTAGGGGAAAGACAAATAATGTTCTTTAAGAAGAGATTTGAAGTTGCCGATAGATTTAGCTTGTCTTATATGAAGAGGGAGAGAGTTCCACAGTCGAATAGCCTTAAAGGTGAACGAACTACTGTAAAATTTGGAAGATGACAAAGGCACAGTTAATAGCAAATTGTTAGAAGATCTAACAGAATTCAAATAACTAAAACGCTCTTTGAGATAGCGGGGAGTTGCAGGGTTAAAAAGGACACTAAACAGAAGCGAAATAATTTGAGAGTATCACGTTCCACGATGCCTTCGTTTTATTACTAGATTTTATAATATAGTAATTGTTTTGTGATTTCTGAGTAAGTTTAATTTTTTTTTCAGTGGCTTTAAATAATTTTGAAAGTTAATTTTATCACTACTTTTATTGTCTTTCGAAAACCTTTATTTCTAAAGTAAATGGCGTTTTCGCTTGCAACAGTTCTTTATGCCTAGTAATCCATTTCGGTTTTGAGGATGAAGTAATTTTTACCTTTTTCATAGGAAAGCACAATATCTCGCACACTAATCACTGATTTGAAACCCATTTTAGGAAACCCATAATATTTTTGAACGAGCTATCCAACGATACCCCACACCATGGGTTTAACGAGAAAAAAAATTACATCCACGCTACAGGCGTACCTCCCCCAATTTTTTTTTAATATACCCATGCCGAATCACAGTTTTCTAGTAGTAATGGTTACTGAGCTAAGCCGAAGACGGACAGAGAGACGGACAGACGGACATGGCGAAACTATAAGGGTTCCTTGTAGACTACGGAACCCTAAAAAGACTGTTAGAACATTATTTGTTTCATTTTGTTATATTAACTACTTATAGTTTTTAACCTTATTTATAAGCACTAAAACCACCGATATAATTATTAGTTTTCGATTTCAAGATGTACAACACTAGCTGTACATATAAAAATATGTCTAGTCATTAATGCTTTTTTTTCCTTACGTTACTTCCTAAGGGTATGCGCGCACGAGCATCTTTTGTCTCCGCGACTATTTTGTCTCTCACATCAAGTCTATGGGTTAGTATGGAAGCGCGCACACGGAGTCGCGTCGCTACGTGTGCGCACTTCCCACTTCCATACTAACCCCTAGACTTGATGTGAGAGACAAAATAGTCGCGGAGATAAAAGTTGCTCGTGCGCGCATACCCTAAGTTGGGCCCCGATGGGGCCCTCAACTAATTGCCGATAATATAGTATAGGTGGTATTAAAATACACACCAAAAATAAAAACAATTTAGACAAGAAACGGCAAACCATAAATCATTAATGCTATATCAACATCACAGATTACTAATATGTAGCTAGCTAATCAACATACGTACGTTACTGTTCCATTCTGGTACAAGTCTGTTGTGGAAATAAAAATATAAAGGGACCATAAGCTAAATTTCAATGCATTATTATAAATATTATAATAAATGCAGTCGTAACATTCATTCATAATGTAAGGTTAAACCCAGCCCATGCCCATATTCTTAAGATTTCTTTGAACTGAAGAAAATAATAGGGAAGATGCAGCTATTTTATGACCAAAATGTAAATAAAACATGAAATAATAGGTACTAAAACGTTTTTACTTTATTGTAGTTTATACTAATTTCAAACAATAAACTACGATTTGAAGTAATGTAAAATGGAACGTGTTTTAACCCACCAATCAGCGTCTGGTGACGTCATCTGTGGTTATGACAACTAATGAAATACTACAACTAACAAATATAAGTTTCATTTGACAAAAGAGTAGCACTAGCAGTTTTCAAATAAAAATGGAAGTTAGTCTTTATGAAATGATTGGTCTTAAATTATTTTGTCGAAAGTGGGATAATCCACACTTTCAACAAAATAAAGCGTAGAAATGAAAGGAACTTAACTACTACGGTATGTTGTACAAATAACAGTGATACTATGTATTTTATTCAGTGTGATTATGCTTTGATTTGTTTATTTAAAAAAAGTCAAAGCATGGACCTGTGATACTCAGGACAAGCTATACGTGATGCCACAACGAGGGATGGAAAAGCTCCTATGCAGCTAAATTAAGAACCGGTCTTAAAATGGCTGATGACTTGCCATAAACTACCTACTCAATTTGGACAGGTAATGGTGGTTAATGTCATTATGTGCCACAACTTCATACTAGATCAGTTGTGGCAAATAAAAAAAAGACCGGGTTGCACTTTTTAATTTTGCAAAAAAAAAGAGTTAAAAAAAGTCCCCCTCCCCTCCCTAACTTCACAAATTTATTTGAGCCCTTTTCTCCCTAAATCGTTCGTCCCGTTTATGCTGGAAGAATTTTGTTTTGTTGGCGAACGAATATTTCGATGTGATGTGAGATAGGCATTGAACATGAACTGACTTGATTAGGTGCTAATCAATTAAATTAGTCGCCAAAAATAGTTTAATAGACACACTTTAATAGCATACGAGGGGAGGTTCAAAAATTCGCGGAATGAAGTATTTGCAGATTAAATAAAACAACATAAGTAATTTTACTTTTCAATATATTTGCCCTCGAGTTTAATGCATTTTTCAGGTCGACTAATTAATTTATGTAGACCATCAAAAAATATTTTTTCTTTCAAAATGAGCCGAAAAAGCCTCCTTCAACTATACATCGTCAAAAAAAAAAACCTCGTAGTTTTTTTTAAATTTGGGAACAAATAATAATCGCTGGGGGCCAGATCCGGGCTGTAGGGTGGGTGAACCAGCGATTCGAAGCCGCACCTGTTAAAAGCAGCAGTCGCAACATGGCTCTTGTGAACCGGTGCATTGTCATGCAACAGCAACACACCCTTTGACAGTTTTCCCCACCTTTTTTCTTTAATGGCTACACGTAGTCGTCCTAATAGCATTGGCATTGCATAATATGTCCCAGTTATAGTAACACCCTTGTCCTTGTAGTCGATCATAAGAACTTCCTGTTGAATCCCAAAAAATCGTAGCCGTCACCTTTGCGGCTGATTCTGATACCCTGAACTTCTTCGGAGGTGGTACACCCATTCATTCATTCATTTTGGCATTCTTATGCCACTACATAGATTCTTGTTTCGACTCAGGATCAAAATGATGAACCCAAGTCTCATGTTCAGTCACAATTCGTTCCAATATGTGTGTAGGATTCTCACCGCACAGATTCAAAAATTGCTTCGATGCTTAACTCGTTGTTGCATCTGCTGCGGTTGGAGCATTCTTGGTACCCACCTAGCACTCACTTTCGTCATGCCAAGATGGTCATGTAGGATTCTCAACATTGTTGCATCTGATACACCAACGAATGCAGATAATTGTTTGTTTTTAAGTCGAGCATCTTCTAGTACGAGTTTTTCAACTTTTTGAACGATATCCGACGATGTGACTTCAATGGGCCGTCATGGGCGAGGGTCGTCTTCAATTGACTCTCTGCCATGTTTGAAGAGGCCATGCTACTTGTAAATCATGGTTTTAGCAGGGCACCGGTCCCCGTAGACGGTTTTCATTTCATTAATTATACGAGGGCTGCTACTTATGTATCCGGAATCCAGGATTCCAACTTTCTTAAACATAATTTTTGACCTCCATGGTAGAACTTTCTTTTAATACTGGCCGCTATATTTTTTTTTCTTGAGTACGCTAGTCTTTTGTTGTTGGCGGGTCTAAAATGTTATCTCGTTGCAAGAATGGAACTTACTCGTGAAAATATTCGTGCTATGATTTATTACGATTTTCGGCGTGGCTTAACGCAACAACAATGCATAGATCAATTAACTTTGACTTTTGGTGATGATTTGATGAAGCTCCATCAAAAACTACTGTGTATCACTGGTTTAGTGAGTTCAATCTTGGACGTAGTATGCTTACGGACGAAGTTAAGGAAGGTCGAAATCGGCCGTTGTACCACAAAATATTGAAACAGTGCGGAAACTTGACGGTCATGCATTATAAGATTTATTAATGCATGACCGTCATGTTACGTATCGCGAGATAGTGGCAATTCTGGGGATATCTATGACGAGCATTAATAAGATATTACATGAACATTTAGCTGTGAAAAAAAATTGTTCGCGTTGGATACCGCACAATTTAACTAAGGATCAAAAAGAGGCTCGCGTCGAATGGAGCAAAAAAATTTTGAAAAAATATAACCGTGGTGACTCAAAAGCTGTTTATAATATCTACACAGGTGACGAATCTTGGATATATGCGTAACAGTGTGGGTGTTTCATAATGAGCCGAACCCTACGAAAGTTACTCGTGCAAAAAGCACCTTGAAGCAAATGGTCGCCTGCTTTTTTGGTATGAATGGCCATGTGGCTACAGTGCTACTAGAAAATCGTAAAACGGTTAATTCGGAGTGGTACACGACCATTTGTTTGCCAGAAGTGTTTGAAGAAATACGTAAAGACAACCAGCGACGCAGAATCATTCTTCACCATGACAACGGCAGCTGTCATACATCACGCGAAACAACTCGATTTTTGGAAGGTCAAAATATAGAATTAACGGGTCACCCACCGTACAGCCCTGATTTGGCACCCAATGATTTTTATTTATTTCCAAATGTAAAGAATAAATTACGTGGTCAACGATTTTCGATCCGTGAAGATGCGGTCGGTAACCCGTTCAAACAACACGTTTTGGAGATACCTCAATCAGAGTGGCAAAAAGTGCTTTAAATATTGGTTTATATGTATGCAAAAGTGCATTGATCATCACGGAGAATATTTTGAAAAACAATAAAACTATATTTAGTAATGTACGTTTGATTATTTTTTCTATTCCGGATACATAAGTAGCAGCCCTCGTAAGTTGCGGAGGTTTTCCTTGCTTCGATAGAAATTTTATCACGGCACGATATTCAATTTGCTCCACAGTCGCACGTTTATTCCGAATTAATTTGTTTGAAGAGCGATATCTTTAAAACAAATGACCGTTTTGAGTTGACATTTATATTTTATTTTTTCTAAAGAGTTCTCATACCAGATAAGCAAAGACGTTTTGTACAATTTTACCTCCTTCTACTTCATTCCGCGGACTTTTGGACCTCCCCTCGTAGCTTCAATCGTTTCAAGGATAATACAACTGTAGTGTTGCCGCGGGTTGGCCGGAAATAAAAATAATCATGTATGTATTTCAAAATATAAATTTAATATCGTTATTAACTGTATGCTTTCTTTGCTCGCCAGTCCAGGAATTCGTCTATATCCCCTTCATTATCTGAGTCGTCTTCGTTCTCACTTAAGTGTTCAACATCGTGTTTATTTTTCTTTGTTTCTTCTTTCTTCAACTCTAATTCTAAGACCCTGCAACAATAGTCAACAATATATTATTACTTCTACCATCACGGCTATCACAAGACGTCCCGCGAGCTGTGTCACGGTGAGATAGACAACCCGTCTCTTTCTAAATAGAACGCTTAGAAATATACGATAGTCCAAGTCACCGCGACCGCAACACAGCTCGCAGGCCGTCCTCAGATAGCCATGCTGATCATACACGTTAATACTACCAAACATCAGTACATACTTACATTGAAGACTACCAATGTCAATATAATGGACTCATCTTGTGGGGAAATTGTAATTATTCGAGCATTGCATTTGTGGCACAGAAAAAATGTGTGCGGGCTATCTGCGGACTCGCTAACTACAAGTCTTGCAAACCGCTCTTCAGAAAACTTAATATATTACCCCTACCCTGTTTATATATTTTGGAAATCTGCATATTCGTTAAGAGGCATATGTATTTATTTAAAACAGCTGCAAGCATTTCCACTAGAAACCAACGAAATCCTGGACGGTTGGTGCATGATTGCGTTCCTAGGACAGCATTGTACGCAAGTCACTGCTTTGTTATGTGCATGGCAATATTTAATAAGCTACCGAAATGTTTGAAAGAGCTACCTCTAAATAGATTTAAAAACCAATTAATCAAGCTCTTAACTGTAAAGAACTATTACAATGTAACGTTAGTTTTCAGGACACACTTTGGAGTGCACTACCAGCAAAATAAATTTCTAAACGTTTCATTTGATTCCAGGAGGTTTGGGCTAATTTCATTTTCAGTATGATCACTTTCTCCTTACATGCAGTCTCTCCTACCTATTGCCAGGTGCCACGATCGCAACCATGACCTTGAATGGTCTACATGGTAACAAAGGTTTACCTTGTCCAATTCCTCATCTGCTCTTCTATCTCGTCAATCTGTCTTTCCGCTGTGGCTTCTTCCTGTTCTCCAGCTATTATTTCAGCTGATGCGCTAGCCTGTTCTTTAATTTCTTTTTGGAACTTGTCCCACTCCTCTTCTACAGGATCTTTGTACTCAATATTTCTCACCTGAAATAAATTTATTATGAACGGTTTATTAAGTTTGTCTATCTATCCTACAGCATTACCATTTCGTGAACAACAATAGTTCTGATACCTTTTTTCAAACCATTACATGCCGATATAAAGGTACAATGGATAACGCTGCTATGTTAAAATCGGTGAAGGCTTGTATGCCAAAGTTAGATGGGATGGGGGCAAACATAAAGGTCAAGCCGGCAGGATTGGTATTGTTGGAGGATCTTAAAGAGTATACTGGAGCGCCGTATTTTGTAGGGATAAGTGCTTTAATAGCGAGTTTACTCTATTGTTGCATGTATTCCTCCATTGTATGTATTCCTCCATTGTATGTATTCCTCCTGTGTTTGCGGTCCTTATATTAATAAAACGAGGTTTGGGAACTATGTAGGCCGTTCAAAGGCAGATCACATCGTTGCGCGTAATTTGCAAGCAAGTTTATTTGATCGGGAACGGGAGGATATATCAATTGCTTGAAGTTTGTTTAATCTGACAATAGTTATTAGTTATTACAGCGATGAAAGTTCTTTTGTAAAACACTTAGGGCGAGTTGCACCAACTTAAGAATACACTGATCAGTTTTAAATATGGCGCTGGCAGCTGTCATTCCATCAACTTTCCATACATTCTGATTTTAATGAACACCGTCTACGATTACAGGCGGTTTGGTGCAACCCACTCTTAATGTCAGGATACTAAGCAGTGTGGGAAGAATTTTGAATTCGGAACGAAAGGGATTCATATAAGAGTAGTTAGATTCCTTTACAAGCGTTTCACTTTCCTGTGATGTGTTACATTACCATAAGATAAAATAAATACTATACTAGTATACTTCCGCCCGCGACAAAAATAATGCATTTTTGAACAAAAAAGTAAAAAATCTTGTAAACCTAACACGTCTACCTATCTATCTATCTATTCAGCCCGTATCCACCCACTCTCCTCGATCCTGTGCTAATCTCATCCAATGTTTGCCTCCTGTTCGGCAAGTATCATCGGTCCATCGAGTTGGTGGTCTGCCCGCTGACCGTTTCGATGACCTTGGCCACCATTCAGTACATAACCCGTTTTGTCCATCTCCCCTCGTTCCTCCTCGCCAAGTGCCCCGCCCACCTCCTGTGTTATTCATTTGCCGACGTCCGCTACTTTCGTTCGGCGCCGGATTTCAGTGTTTCGGACACGGTCTACAAGGTAGATGCCTAACATGGCTCGCTCCATGGCTCTCTGCGCCACATTCATTTTGTGCAGTACTCCCTTGGTGAGTACCCAAGATTCCGTCCCGTAAGTAAGGGTTGGCAAGACACATTGGTGAAATACCTTTCTCTTAAGGCACTGTGGGATTTTGGACTTTAGGACATCCGCTAAGTTACTAAACGCAGCCCATCCTAACTGGAATCGTCTAGCGACCTCTTTCCCCTGGGACTCTTTGCCAAAAGATAAACACTGTCCAAGATATATGTAATCATCCACAAGTTCCACTAGAGAACCACCAACAGTTGAGTGTTGATGTTGAGTGGATGACTTGCCATGATCTTGTTCTTGGACATGTTCATCTTGAGGCACACTTTTAGAGAAGCTACATGGAGCTCGTCAAGCGTATCTCTTAGGTCTGCAAGTTTATTTATTTATTTAATAATTGTATAGTCATGTACATAATAATTAAGATGTTAAAATATTTACAAGTCAGACCATGACGCCCTGTAAGGCACACAATAATACTTAAAAACTAAACATTTGATTACATTAGATTAAAATTTACACTTTATAAACTATCATCATTAGGAAAATTCTCAACCGAGTAATACAATTTTATCAATTAATAACATTTCTAGTTTAAGTAGTTTACGCTTAAATAATAGATTTCGGGATTCTAATTTAATTGAATTTGGAATTTTATTCGTGATTAAAATACATTTATAACGGGGGCTCTTGTTCTGCAACGTTCTCAGCTAGGAGTGCGATAATTTCGTGCCATTGATATATACCCCTTTCACTGTAGTTTCGAGTCCTCATCATGTCTACAACTCTTCTGGTGTTGTAAGTGTCCATGGGCGTCGATTATCGCTTACCATCAGGTGATTCGACTGCTCGTTTGCCTCCTATATCATAAAAAAAAAAAATGTCTTCTAAGACGCTTGTGAAGCGCTTGGGTGAAAGGGTTGGTCCTTGGCGCACCCCCCGATTTAAAGGCACGCGGTTGGTGAGATCATGCATACGCACTTGTATGGTTGCGCCGTCCCTGCATAGCTACCGGAGAATATCAACATATCTGCTGTCATTGCCGCAGCGATGGAGAGAATGGAACACAGCCCAGTATTCGACACTGTCGAAAGCCTTCTCGTAGTCGACGAAGGCAAAACATAGAGGCTAGTTATACTCTCTGCATTTCTCCATCACTTGTTTGACCGTGTGGATGTGGTCTATTGTTGAATATCCGCTCGACAGGCTGGTTCTCATCCAGTTGGCGCGACAATTGATTGCACAGGACTTTAGCGAACAGTTTATAAATTTGTGACAAGACTGATTGGCCGGTAGTTCCCTAACAAAGCCTTATCCCCTTTTTTGTGAAGGATGGTTACAGTAGCATTTTGCCATGCCTTGGGTGTAAGGCCATTGCAGAGAACTCTATTGAACAGCTCTAACAACATGTCCAGTACGAGATTACCACCTGCCATTAGCATTTCCATGTAAATTCCATCCTCACCAGCTGCCTTTCCCCTTTTCATGTGTCTCAGAGGAAACGCAATCTTTCCCGGATGATAACCGGTAAAGACTGATCCGTGAGCCCTGGAGTACTATCAGCTCGAGGGTCGGTCGCGGCTCGTGACTGGTTTCGCGGTTGTTGATGCGTATAGTGTTGCATAGAACTGTTGCACTACTGTTATTATACGATTCCGGTCTGTTGTGTGATTCCCATGTTTAGAGATGTGTCAACTCGGTTTGCCAACCCGGTCCAAACCGAGTCAAGCTAAAGTCGAACCGACCCGGTTTGTTAGTCCACTAACTCGATTCTATAACGAGCAGCGAACCGCAACATTCGAGCCCGCTCGCCGACAGCGGCCCGAGCCAACGAAACCGAACCGACGCGCGCGACTCGCGCGAGCGGGCTGGGTCGGAGCGGGCAAACCGAATGAGTAGCCGAATAAACCCGATTTCTCCCGAACAGGTGGGCGGGTGACGACGACGACCATTAGTCGACCTTATCTCGTTGCAACAAGGTTTGTAGTTTTGTTTTGCAATTTAATTTTGAATTAAATATAGTGAGCAATTTATAATTACTTATTACTCTATGGCGCTACCGACGTAACGCTCACAAATGTAACAATAACCTATAAACAGTTTAGTTTAGGTTTAAAACCCGAACAAGTAGGTGTTTAAATTCACGGATCGACTCGGACAGGTCAAACCGAATACCACATTAATATTAATACGTTTAGGACCGTCATAGCAACTCGGTTTGATCAACCCGGGTTGAAACCGGTTTACATAGAAAGTCGAACCGTTCAATTCGGTTTGAGATATTTTCGGGTTGGCACATCTCTACCCATGTTCATCCTTAAGTTTATTGGCGTCTGTTTTTATTCAATTTTATCCTAAGTACTTTCGGACCTTTGTTTTGTTCTATGGTTTCCGTAATAACTTTTGTATTGTAACTTCTGAGATCTGATCTTATTGCTTTGTTTATTATTCTATTCATTCTGTGCGTTTCTTTTTGATCGGCATTGTTTTCAGTTTAAGTTCTCTTCTAGTCTCCATACGGGCTAAAGTATTGGGTGACAGTTTCTTTTCGATCGGTTCATTGCTATCTATGTGTTTTTTTACTGTTCCCCGAATTATAATGCAGATATCATCGTTTAGTGAGTCCACATCCAGATTACTTTATTTAGGCCTTCAAACCTGTTCTTAAGTTCTAACAGGAATTCCTTTTGTAAGAACATGTGATCGGTATTCTCATACTTCCTATAATGTAGTGTTATCATCTTCTTCCTTTCCTTAGCGAGGTTAAATCGTAATGTAGCTCTCACTAACCGGTGATCGCTGCAGGTTTTAAAACGGCTCAATACTGATACGTCTGTGACAATATTCTTGTCTGTGCTTAATATGAAGTCGATTTCATTTTTTTTTCGACCGTCTGGGCTGATCCAAGTCCACTTTCTTGCCTTGCCGGTCGTTTTTTGAAGAAAGCCTAACCTAAGACGTATTTTTGTATATTTACCAATTTATTATAAACTAAACAATGTGTCTTAAAACAAAAACTACCGATATAAAGCTATGTTAGTTTTGTTTCTAAAAATATATAGTTTGTTTTTAGAAACAACATGTTTATCATAAACACCACCCAAATGCATCTTTTGTGGGTTTAAAACAGTGCCTTACTTCACGGACAATCATGTATTTACCTACTCTATATATTATTTTTTATCTCCCTTGTGTAATTATGTTGAATGCAATTGGCAAGAGTTAGCGCAGAACCAAGAAAAATGGTGCACTCTCGTGTCGGAGGCCAAGATTCATTTTGGGTCACTGAGTAAATTGCATGATCGTCCATGAAGTAAGGCACTCTAAAACCCACAAAGATGCATTCGGGTCATGTTTTGGGATTGGGCCTTTTAGTTATTACAAATGTAATGATATCCAAATTTATTTTGTGTAATACACTCGGCGTCAAAAAAATGAGACACAATGAGAAAAACGCGAAACGGTTGGGACGTTTAAAAAAAAATAGAAGAATAATTAAATAAAGTGCTGGATGGGTTAAGGTTGGGATTTTTGGAGCGTCAATAGCCCAGTCAAATAGCCCTTAAGCTGGTGCCTAAAGGTATACTTGCTAGACGCTCCTTGGATAAGTTGCCTATGTTTTGACTTTTGACAGGAGTGACGTCACCTGACGCTGATTGTCGGATTAAAACACGTTCCGTTTCACATTACTTCAAATCGTCATTATTGTTTGAAATTAGTATAAAGTGAAAACGGTTCAGTAGCTATTATTTTATGTTTTTTCAACATTATGGTCACATAATAATGGTAAATAATATAGCTGCATCTTCCCTATTTCTATCGTCTGGAGGCATGTTGCGCTGCTGACCTGACGAGTTGTACTGAGAAATTGCGTAAACATATGCACGTCTATCATGAGACGGCCGCGACATACTCTCGATTTTTCTCGCACTATACCTCTTGTTCTAATTAGAAAGAGACGGATAGTGCGAGAAAAATCGAGAGTATGTCGCGGCCGTCGCATGGTAGACGGGATTGTTTGTCATATCTCAGCTATAACCACAAACTTCGAAAGTCGAAGTTCGGGTATTTCCATCTCTTTCGCACTCACAATACTCGAGTGATAGGGATGCATGTATACGAACTTCGAGTTTCGATTTTCGTGGTAGCGCCCCTGTACGCTACACGCAATTATGACTTCGACATGTTGTACTGACAAATTGGGGTAAAATCACATAATCTGTATACCCCATAAAATATATATATATTGGAATCTGAGGGGCTACCGCGAAACGAAAACGAACTTCGTTCGTGTATCTCCCTCTCTGTCGCACTTACGGGCTCGAGTGACAGAGAGGGAGATACACGAACGAAGTTCGTTTTCGTTTCGCGGTAGCCCCTCTGAACGCCTCGAACACAAGTGACATGACATGACATATACATATTTTTATTATGAAAACGTCAACGTCATATCTTATCGATCAAATTTTATCTTTATCTGTATAAAATCATTAATTTAATGTTACACCGATTTGTTATGTTCATATCGGGTAATATTTTAACGAAATATTTTAGGTGTTTAAAAGTCAGTGAATGCCGATATAAAGGTACAATGGATAACGCTGCTATGTTAAAATCGGTGAAGGCTTGTATACCAAAGTTAGATGGTGGCAAACACAAAGGTCAAGCCGGCAGGATTGGTATTGTTGGAGGATCTTTAGAGTACACTGGAGCACCGTATTTTGCAGGGATAAGTGCTTTAAAAGTGAGTTTACTCTATTGTTGCATGTATTCCTCCTCAGTGTGTTTGCAGTCCTTATAAAACGAGGTGTGGGAACTGTAGGCCGTTCAAAAGCAGTTCACATCGTTGCACGTAATTTGCAAGCAAGTTTGTTTGATCGGGGACGGGAGGATATTCAAATTGCTTGAGGATTGTTTAATCTGGCAATGGTTTTTATTAGTTATTATAGTGAAAGTTCTTTTATAAAACACTTAGGGTGAGTTGCACCAACTTAAGAATACAGACTGCACAGCTATCATGCGTCGGCGCGCGAGCTCTCCCGATTTTTCTCGAACTATCCGTCTTTCTTATTAAAACACTTAGAACAAGAGATATATAGTTTGAGTAAAATAGAGAGTATGTAGCGGCCGTCGCATGATAGACATGCTGGTCAGTTTTAAATATGGCGCTGGCAGCTGTCATTCCATAGAAAATTGTCTAACTTTCCATACATTCTGACTTTAATGAACACCACCTATGATTACAGGTGGTTTGGTGCAACCCACTCTTAATGTCAGGATACTAAGCAGCGAGGGAAGAATTTTGAATTCAGAACGAAAGGGAAGGAAAGGGATACCCATAGGAGTAGTTAGATTCCTTTACAAGCATCCCACTTTCCTATGATGTGTTACATTAGTATTTTACCTTAACATAAGATACACATATTTTTGTATATTTATCAATTTATTTTAAACTAGACAGTGTGTCTTAAAAAAATAAAAACTACTGACTTAAAGCTATGTTTGTTTTGTTTCTAAAAATATATAGTTTGTTATATAAATATGTTGATACAAGCGTGAAGTAAGGCACTGTTTTAAACCCACAAAAGATGCATATGGGTCTTGCTTTGGGTTTTTTAGTATTTGCAATGATACCTATCCAAATTGATTTTTAACCGACTTCAAAAAAGGAGGAGGTTCTCAATTTGGTTGTATTTTTGAAGTGAAAACTTCTTCAGCGGCACTGTGCACTTTTTGTGATGAGGAAGAATTGTTAAACTCACCACAGGTCACGAGACCGTAAGATTCGTAAGGCGTGAGATACGAGACAGGTCACGTGACCGTAAGACGGACAATGTGACCTGATCGAAAAACTGTTACAATGGCATTGAGTTTTCACTTCTGCCTGCACAATTTTTTTTTCAATGTTTGTTACCTCAAACTCCGTCATTGATGATTTTTTTGCTTGTAAGTACATGCTTCCAGGTGGGTACTATTTTTTTCAAAAATACAGTTGGATGATGGGATCCATGAGGAAATGAGGGAATTATCCTCAATTATATTAGGCATGCATGTAGTGATTTTGGTATTTTCTATTATAACTCATGTATTTACACCCGGAAATCATACATTTGGTGGAGTGGAATTGGTGATGAAGACCACAGATGACTTATGGAATTCCTCAATTATGTAATTAAAAGTACAAAAGTACGTCACAGATTCTGATAAGATTCTATTGCAATAGCATTGTTTATTGTCGTCTAGTACCCATAGTACAGTCGAGTTCTCCAATATCTATACAGACAACCTTTCAAAAATATCTACACATGTGTCTTATGCCAGTAACAATAAAGTCTCTGTAAAGTTATTTTTGAAAGACTGTCTGTGTAGACATTGGAGAACTCGACTGTATAAGCTTTGCTTAGTTTGAGACTAAGTTGATTTGTGTAAGATTGTCCCCTAATATTTATATTTAGGTATATTTTTATTTTATTGGAAACGAAATGTGGAACTGTTCTCGTGGCTTGGCGGAGTACTAAATTGAAGTCGGTTTAAACTTTGTTTTTAAAGTAAATTATGTGTAATACAAGATCCAACATATCTCTAAAAATGTTAGATTTTTGTTTCTGTAACCAGGTAATTTCTAGTTGAGTCGGTCCATGTAGGCTTGTATGTAGATGTTATCGATGTTCGTCCACAGGGTAGATTTTGAGCCAGTGCTAACTGACCCCAAATAAGTACCCCTGATGTATATGGCTCTTTAAAACTGGTGATGGCTTCTAGCGATCCGTGTCAACTACTTAATCACGAAAAACTTTTTCACGAACGACTTATCAAGAATAAACTTTACTTTACTTAATAATACAATTTTCGTGATAAATATTTTAAAGATTGTGATGGAGAGGTGGCTTTGTATTGTGATCAAGTCGCAAGCGCGACACAGATGGGGCAGGCGTATGCGGAGAAGGCGGGATGATGTACCTACGAGTATAAGTAGTCACCCTTCCTCGGCGATGGGCCGGAAGAAGCACACATACAAGAGTCAAGGTAAGTAAGGAGAGACGCCTTTGACCCAGGGTAAATTTTAAAATTTCTTATGACCAAGTATTTTAATTTTACCGAAGGCGGTGGCTATATCATGACATTCATGACAATACAGATACTGATTATATTTTCCTGTTCTTATAGCTCCATGCAACCGTGAAGACACTCCGCATGTATCTGATGCTGTTGATGGATACCGAGGTTATAGTACCTACTGATAGTTGCTCGTGTGTAAACATTACCTCAGGATCAGGATTCAGGAACAGTGTGCTGTCATGATGTAGCCACCACCTTAGGTAAATAAATATGTCTGGTCAATTTGTCATTGGAATTTTCATCTTGTTCACTTACAGGATAGGACCACAGAGTATTTTCAGGCATTCACATGATGTGACACAGTTTCTTCTTTTAAATCCCAGGAAAGAATTGTAAGCTCTGGTGTAACTGATTTTTTGATGTCAGCAATCGAGGTATTGGAGAGGAAATGGCTTACTTCGAGAATTACATCATTAAATTGTATAGTAGGTCGGATTGCCATCTTTTTTTAAACACATTACAAATAGAGTATTGTAAAGTATTATAAAATATGACATTTATATCAGCTTCGTGTACCTACCTCGGTAAACTATACCTACTGTTATAATCTCCATGTATGTAAATAATCTCATTACTTACGTAGGAAAAACTGTGCTTAGATAAAACACATTTCAGCGATGAAAGCTGCTTTTTTTTCTAGCCTATATTGCCCTGCAGTGAGCCTGCAGGGCAAACGCCTCTCTGCTTAATTACTTTGATTCTCATATGTGATGCGTGCTTCTTCTGCCCCATCGCCACATTTCCATCACCATTTTTAAAGAGCCATACATCAAGGGCGTACGTGTTTGGGGTCAGTTAGCACAGGCTCAAAATGTGCTCTGTGGATACAAGCCTACAATGGACCGACTCGCCTATTGCTGCAGTAGCATGTCTAGAAATTGGGGTCCTGTCTCTTGACCAAACAACTTTTAGCCAAATGTATCATTTGACAAATGTTTCATTTGACCTAATGCATTTTTCGTCAAAACAGTGGTATTTTCGGGTATTCTTTGAATATCATCAAATAGAAGTCATTAGGTCAGGTTAGGTTTGTTTTATAATAATCCTATAAAGCTTTCTATTTAAGAAAAAAATGCATTAGGTCAAATGAAACATTTGGCCAAAAGTTGTTTGGTCTAACATTAGTGAACCCTAGAAATCGCCTGGTACAAATACACCAATCTTAAATTTTCAGAGCTGTGTCGGTGCATTGAATCTTGATGTAAACATAAAATAAATTTGGATATCATTGTAAATACAATAATAATTTACTTTTCACGCCACTGTTCGGAAATGTGGCAATAGATGGTCTAAAACCAAGCTGGAAAGTAGGCAATAGCTGTAGCACCTGAACCACCACTACTACAATGTTTCATTGTAGTAGTGGTTGTTATTATTGGACAGATTGAATAGCGATTCCCCAATTACAGCTGCACCCGCTCCCGCCCCCGCCCCGCTCGTGACGGTGGGCACCGCGCGGGGCGGCCCGGCCCGATGCCCCCGACACGCGAGCGGCCGCGCTAAAGTGTTTCATATTATGATCTTTAATTAGATACTTAATTTTGACTTATAATTATTATTATTCTCGCAGTAGGCGTGGCAAGCACTTAGATGGACTCGTCTCCTTCGAAGTGATAACCTAGCGGCTCGGACCTCGAAACCCCTCGTCCATCTATTGCCTACATTCTAGCCTTTACAACAATGTACTACCTATTAAAAACAAAGTTTTAACCGACTTCAATTTAGTACTCCGCCAAGCCATGAGAACATTTCCACAGTCTTTTCCAATTTACCACATGAACTGATTTCCGAGAGCAAATGCGTTGATTATTATAGAAAAAAACCCAATCGCTGTATGTGGCCCGATAATATTTGAGGACTTCCGTCGATTCCACAAGGATCACCTTTGGCACTTCATTAGTTGCTATTTCAACGGAATATTATTTGTGACATAGGTACTTTTGTACTTTTAAGTACATAAATCAATTCCACTCCCCCAAATGTATGATTTCCGGTTGTAAATCCACGAGTTATAATAGAAAATACTAAAATCACTACACGCGTGCCTAATACCTAGTCGGTCCCAAAGTTCTGTCACAAATGAAAATAATGATAAAAACAAAAGTAGCAATAAATTTTTAATAAATTATATACCGATTTAAAGTACATTTAATAAAGAATTAAAATTACTCAAAATTATTCAAAATTACCTCCTTTGTTTTTAACACAGGCCCTTAATCGGTGCGGCCAGTCGTCTATCGCAGCACGCACCATTTTCATATCTATCTCAGTGACTGCTTTTCTTAAAGATGACTTTAGGCTCTCCAAATTTTTATGTGGTTTAGCACAGACCTTCCCCTCTAAGACCTGCTAAATTTTATAGTCCAAAGGATTAAGGTCCGGACTAGAGGAAGGCCAATCTTCGTGTCTTATAAAGTCGATTTTTTGACGGTCAAACCAGGCTTGAGTGGTCTTGGCTTTGTGTGCTGGCGCAGAATCCTGCTGGAACACAAAACTATGTCCCGAAAATAGCGTGTTGGGCAGATCTTTGACAACTTTATCCAAAACTGTCTCTTGGTATACTTTCGCACTGATTTTGACACCTTTTTCGCAAAAATGAACCTCAGTTGGCCCGTAATAAGATACACCCAACCAGACCATCACTGATGATGGATGATGCCCATGTTGCACCCGCGGAACTCTTTTTCCTGCTTCTTCAGAGCTCCTAGCGTACACTCTATCATTCTGTTTATTGTACTTCTCTTCAATATCGAAAATCTTTTCGTCTGTAAAGAGGATATCACGGTGTCGATTTTTCGCGTACCGCTTTAACAACTTCCGGGATCTTTTAAGCCTTATTGTTTTTAGACGGGCATTAAGTAAGTGCCCACGCTTTTTTTTGTATGCTCGTAGACTAAGATCTTCGTTTAAAACCTTTTTGACGGTTTTTCTACTGACACCCATCTGCAAAGCCATCAATTTCTGTTTTCGGACAGGATTTCTTGCTATGCGCGCCTTGATCGCTTTGATCACTGCTGGTGTTCGTACGGAGCGAGGCCGGCCAATTATTTTCTTGTCCTCAACACTGGAGACTTCATTGTACCTATCAATAGTACGGTACACAAACCTAAGCGTTATTTTTAAATTTTTGAGCAACTTGAAAATCGTACTTGGCGAGTGCCCACAGCGGTGCAATGCTAAAACAGCTATTCGGTTTTCTTTCTATGTCCACTTCATCGTGAGAAATTGCAACAAATGACTGTTTTTTGTTTTAAAATAATTGTCAAACATTCAAAAATGGAATGCAATAAAATTTTCTTAAAATCATCTTCTAAATTTAAAAATAATATGCCAGTGACAGAACTTTGGGACCGACTACGTATAATGGAGGAGTTCCCTCAATTCCTCATGGATCCCATCATACAACTGATTTTTTGAAAAAAAAAATCGGATTCACCTGGAAGCTTATACTTACAAACAAACAAAAAAACCGGCCAAGAGCGTGTCGGGTCACGCTCAGTGTAGGGTTCCGTAGCCCGTTCCGTGAACCGAATGTATGAGCAAGAATTTAAAATTCCCAAATCAAATCGACCATGTATTATAGACAGACACAATACAAGCAATACTTAGCGAACAATTTTATTATTAGACAACGAACGACCAAAGACAACTAAGACAATTCGAGCACTACAAATTTTCGATCTAATGTAAGTATGTGCACAGTATAGAAGAATAATACAGTAGGTAATCTGAGGCCGTTTAGGAGCGTTCGTTACCTACTTTCGCTCGATGCGCAGGGCTGTGTCAAGTTTGTGGCTTGGCATACCTATAATACTAATTTTGCTTTTAAAGTATGCAAAGTATTTCTGTTACAGTTTAATAGACAATATTGTATACACAAAGTAATAATATTATAGATAGTTGGGTATGTGTTTTTAGTTTCCCACTTCATGGAATATTTTAATACCACTATACTATGCCTAAAATATTTCCTAGTAAGTAGTTACAAGCCTATTCGGCTACTTTTGATATCGTGGCACTGGCGGTTCGCTGTCTTCATACCTACGAGGCGGCTTCCTTTGACGTAGCGAGTGAGAACGAGCGAACACCGCAACGGCGCGGCCCCGATTGAAGCATTCTCCATCATTCCCGAAGGCTATGTGTGTGTGCGCATCGAACACTCGCGCATGTGTGCAGCCGTGCGATGTACCTTTGTTCGAAGTTTATCTACTGTTCCTATACTGTGGTATGGGCGCACCTCAGTGCTGTTCCTGTCGAATTCTGGGTTGCCGTGTACAGGGCCGTGCTCTGTATATTTGATAAATATAACTCCGGGGACCCCCCGTAAAAAAAACGGAAAATTCCTTCTGATTTGGCAATTGAAACGCGGCAACGCTGCGCCGCGTCAAGCAGTGACCAACGCTAATAGAGCGAGATAGGTTGATGAACCTTCTATCTTATGGCGGATGGACGTGTCACGTGTTAGGCGCATTACATACGATACGACGCAATTTGGCAGTCGGTCCGTGGCGCTTGATGGCGATATCTCTCGCTAGGTGCAGCGTCGTGAAATTGCCGTGTATTATGATACGGTAATGGATCTGCTGCCGTATGCCGTGTTTTAGGTCCGACGATACCTGAATTGCCGTATCAGGAACAACACTGGCGCACCTGCTCCGACCCCATTAAAGCAGGAAAAATCTTAACAGCGCCATGTACAATGTGAGCGTTCCGCGTACAGCGACATCTACCGTCAAATTAAATAAACTATTGCGCCCGAGCTTAAAGTATGGAAGATGATTTTTAAGGGATAAATCTTTATTGCGTGAACCGATTTTCACCGTTTTTTTACTTTATTTGAAAGCACGTCATTTCATTGTGATTTTGTAGAAATTACAGGTACAATAAATACCTGCTTATACGGTTAAATTACAAACTTAGTTCAGAAATTATTTTGTAATTTTTTTCAAAAACTATTCAACCTATCTACTTCAAAATAATTTTCCTAGAAAGTTTTTATAGTTCTACTTTTGAGATTTTTTTCATATTTTTAAAACGTATGGTTCAAAAGTTAGGGGGACACTTTTTTTTTACTTCTGGAGCGATTATCTCCGAAAATATTAACATTATCAAAAAACGATTCTAGCAAACCCCTATTCATTTTTAAATACCTATCCAACAATATATCACACGTTACGGTTGAAATGAAAAAAAAAAACACCCCACGCTACGTATAGGGGAAGTACCCTAATAAAAAAAAAACACTATTTTACCACTGTCGGCGTGATTGATATACATATTAGTACCAAATTTCAGCTTTCTAGTGCTAACGGTTACTGAGATTATCCGCGGACGGACGGACAGACAAAGCGAAACTATAAAGGTTCCTAGCGACTACGGAACCCTAAAAATTACGAATCGGCTCATCAATGACGGAGTTCTGAGGTTACACACTGAAAAAAATAAATACAACCGAATTGAGAACCTATTTTTTTTGTAGTTGGTTAAAAAGACCTAAAACATGACCCACACGGGTTTAACACAGTACTTAACTTCACGTTCTGCGCATCATGCATTTACCTACACACACACTGACACTCACTACGTAGCTTTTAACTCCCCCCCCCCCCCACTAAATGCGGGATGGCTCGGTCTGCATCCATTCAAGACAAGACCACCTAAGGATCAACTGTGCCAAGTGCCGTTTTAGGCTAGGCCATGTGTGTTCCCCTGAATTTCTATATAAGATTAAAGTTAAAAATGTCTGTGCGGGCATGGTATACAACCGAATTGAGAACCTATTTTTTTTGTAGTTGGTTAAAAAGACCTAAAACATGACCCACACGGGTTTAACACAGTACTTAACTTCACGTTCTGCGCATCATGCATTTACCTACACACACACTCACACTCACTACGTAGCTTTTAACTCCCCCCCCCCCCCCCCCCACTAAATGCGGGATGGCTCGGTCTGCATCCATTCAAGACAAGACCACCTAAGGATCAACTGTGCCAAGTGCCGTTTTAGGCTAGGCCATGTGTGTTCCCCTGAATTTCTATATAAGATTAAAGTTAAAAATGTCTGTGCGGGCATGGTATTGGTTCAATTGAACATATTTTTTTCGAGTGTCCTACAACTCAATTCTCCCTCTATGACCTACTAATAAAACTTAAAGTTCAACTCCCCCCTAACGTTAAAGCCCTCTTGGCCAGTTTTGAGCCCAAATTAGCCAAGGCCTTGGCTTATTTTATTGATAATAATAAAATAAAATAATAACTATTTATTAATAATTAGTATATTTTTATTCACTATTATTATTGCTATTCATATATTATTTCTGTATGATTACTTATGTGTATGTTTAGGCAAATTTTTTAGCTGCACCCCACAGATCCGTAAACGTCCCCCACTTGACATGTGCCTAAGTAGTTAAAAGTACGGAAAAAAATGGCTGGAAATGAAGCGCGGAGGGGGCAACCTCCCCCCCTCCCCCCACTAAATGCGGGATGGCTCGGTCTGAATCCACTCAAGACAAGACCACATAAGGATTAACTGTGCCAAGTTTCAGCGCATAGTCAAAAAGTGCAAGGTGTCATGCAATTGCACACCAGCTAAATGCAGGATTATCTGGAGTAACTTTAAAAAATTGCAATTCTAATTTGATTGCAGGTGGGAGCTGATCTGGTACATATATTTTGTGCTTCTTCGGCGGCTAGCGTCATTAAGTCATACAGTCCGGAACTGATAGTACATCCATTACTGAATCATCCTAATGCAACAACGGAAATTTCACCTTGGTTAGAAAGACTGCATGCTATAGTGATTGGCCCAGGGCTGGGTCGAGAGGTGGAAACCTTCAAAGTGGTCACAGAATTGATAAATACAATTAAAGAGAAGAATATACCCTTAGTTATAGATGCTGATGGATTGTTCCTTATAACTAGTAAACCAGAACTTATCAAAGATTTTACATCCTCTGTCATACTGACTCCTAATAAAATTGAGTTTGAAAGGCTCTGCAGCAGCTTTGGTGGTACCACTGAATTGAAAAAACTAGGAAAAAACGTAACAGTTTTCAAAAAGGGTGAAGAAGATCAAGTGTATTCTTCCGTTCCAGAATTTCAATGGAAGTCAAATTTGTATGGATCAAACCGAAGATGTGGAGGGCAAGGAGATGTATTATCAGGATCAATTGCAACATTTCTAAATTGGACTTTGAGCAGTCAAGATAAAATTGAAATTTCTTATGAGAAACCTTTGGCAGCAGCCTCTGTGGCCTGTTATGCAGCTTCCATTCTTGTCAGACTGAGTAATGAGAAAGCATTTAAAATAAAAGGCAGAAGCATGTTAGCCGGTGATATGATTGAGTACATCCACGAATCCTTTGAGGAACTATATGAACAATGATTTATATTTATATGCACTCAGTTGTGGCTGTTGTTAGTTATAAATATAGGTGTATTAAGAGCGACTTATTAATTTTAAGAATAAGTAAGTTTTTTTACTGTGTAATGTTCTTTTGTGTAAAAATTTTGACCAAATAAATAAAAGTATGGTACGGTACTTCTTTGATATTAACTAAATGGAGCTTCTAAACGGACAACATTTTTACGGCATTGTGTGGCCGGCAAGTATGTGCATCTTGCTCTAGCGTACAAAGTCAGTGTAAGACAGCAATAGTTGCCGGGCAGAAATTGCAGGAAAATGTGGCCCGTTTAGAAGCCCCAATAAACAAACGATAAAACATCATAATGGCTGTATGCAAATGTTTAAAAGAAAATCTACCATTATTAGTACTAAATTAATATGAAAATCATACAATACAAGCAGGCAGTCTGCATTATGCCCAATATTTTATTGACTTGACTAGTAAATTGCCCTAACTTAAGTCATTCTACCTTGGCACATTTTGTTTTACTAAATAGAATTTCAATAGCTATTTCAGTAGCTAAATCAAAATCTGTTTAACAAGAAGGGAAATTATGTTGCTGTTAAATAACATAATTTCCCTTCTTGTTAAACAGATTTTGATTTAGCTACTTTAATGGTTACTTTTACTTTAATTTCAGATCACTTTTATTCAGATCCAATTTGTCTAACCTATTGTGGTTAAAATGGCTTTCAAATTTGACAGAAATTTGCTAATGCTCCTTACAGAGGAAGCATTGTGACTTAGTCTAAAGCAAATCCCGAGTTCCTGGATAAAATTGTTTTGGTCTAAAAGTTGATTTGCCTTCATATTAACTTGACCTGTTCGTATCGTATGTAAGTATAGGTATAAGTATGTAATTGTAATTGTCCATAGAAATCCATTTTTCAGTCAGTTGCCGTTATCAAATTGAGACAGAAGGTGGCCATGGGAATTAAGTATTTAACCCAACATCTAACCCCATTGAGTTTAGGCTTGTTAGAATAGTCTCAATGAGAAGTTGATGATGGTATACAGCAAAGTACAGTCGGCAATAAATGATTGTACCAACAATTTCATTTTTGTCAGAAGCTTATTATTTTATGAAGGGTCAGTGGATACTGGAAATAACTTAAAAGAGACCATTTTAGTATATATACTACATATAATTATCAAATACAAGTATAAGGGTCAAAAAGAACAATTACCTTGGCATCCAAGACAGGATCATCAAAAAAGCCTTCTGGAATAGGCTGCTCCGGCACTGGTGGAGATTGAGAATCTTTTTCTATCCAACTAGCTTCAGGCTGGTTCCCGTCTTTAACAAAAAAAAAAAAACATTATTACTAAATATACCTCTCAAGTAAATTTATTTTTGGCAATGGCAACTATAATTGATTGCGTAAAATAGTAAATTACTGGGCTATTCCCATGTGTGCCCACCTAATAAGTACTCACTATATGGCCTGCCTGTAAAGGAGTTAGACATTCAAAAAGGCCCCTCCTCAGGCCTATCTGGTGTGAACGAACGGGAATAAGAGATATTTACATGAAAGATGTACTTCACACACTGAGTCTGAGATTATATCTGCCATTACCTCCTTCCACTACTGACTGCACTAGATCAAGTTTTAAAGGTGCTCTTTTAATCTCTTCATTGTGATAAGAAATCACAGTAGGCACATTTATTTTCGGAACTTGAATAGGTGTTACATCGCTAGCATTTTTCAGAATACTCTTCAATTTTTTCTCTGGTGGAGCATTTGAAGCTGGACCTCCTAATCTTTTAACCTTTTTACCATCTGTGAAATTGTTGGTAATTTTCTTTAGCTCTTTAGCTTTTTCGACATTTTCTTTGTGTTGTTTACTGTTAAGATGCACAGGCCAGACGGCTTCTGATCGTACGACAGAGGAGCAGAGTAAACACATGAGCTGGCCCAAGTTGTTGTACTTGGCCAGCGGATTATCTATATTTGTTGGCTTCACGTCTTTCTTCTTGCGTTCTGCCATGAGGCGCCGTATTTCATCTTGGGCCTTCTTCTTTTCCATTTGAACGCGCATGGACATAGTGCTGGTGAAAACAAATACTCCAAATACAGGTTTTTTCAACTACAATGGAATACTGGATATATGGTCTAAAATCAGTTGGAGATAAACATAAAGTAATTCTCGATGTTGGTTTTTATTCAATCTCTGGAATTTAAAGTAAAAACCAGATTATAAAAATCATTCATAAACCCATGGGCCTACATGAAAAAACCCAATCAAATAAATAGATGACATGTGTCAAATCTTCAACTTTACAAGTGACATTAATGAGAATAAGACTAAAATAAATTCGAACGTTGTTTTCTATATCTCAAATAGATAGAAAAAGTATTTATTTTCAATAAATAATGATGAACGTGTGATAAACTTTGAAAAAAAAAAAAAAAAAATTGAATGGTGAAGTATAGTTTTAGAATCAACGTATTTTTGCTACATGTAGGATTGAATTCCATTCGACGAATTTTAAAGCTATCAATATTTAGATAAATAATTCCTATTTTAAAATCATTTTTATACTATCACTGGGTTGTGTTATAATAATAAATAATATACAGAATTTATCAAAACCTCTTAAAAGTCAATAAATCAGAGATAAGTCGTAAATATATCATTAAATTGAAACTATTTCACCTCTTTGTTTTGTAACGGACTAATTTTTTATGAAATTTGAATGCTACCATAGACACAAAACTTCTATGCGATTTTGGCAATTTAGAGCTTCTTCAGTTGGTAGTAGTCACCAAGATTTTTCTGATTTTGAAAGCTAATATCTAGTAATTATAGTTAAATTCGCCGCAAAATATATTTTATTAATAATTTTAAGTGTATATACTTTATGAGTGCGGTATTGTAAATATCAATCATACGCTTCAAGCCGTAAAACTCGGTGTTCCGATATCACGTATTTGTCGCGAAGTGTGGTGTGTTTATTCCCGATGCTGTGATACTTCAGCTGTATTTTGGCTCTAAAATGGATATCGACGTTAGCAAGGAGAATATCCAGCCATTGAGAGGTGGCAGAAACTTGGCTCAGCTGGGCACGGCGCTGCAGGCTCAATCAGATGTTGATGCCCAGAGGCAGTTGCAGTTACAAAAAGAGTAAGGTTTTTGTGTTACTTTTCCAACATATGAGTCGTTTGTTTGATAATTTAAGCGAGTATGCAATGGATTGGGCTTTTCTACAAGTCTCAGGCACAGTACTGCTTGTATCTTTACTTTGACAAATATGTAGCTTGATCCCACACCTAACCATGGATTGTATTGTATCTAGCGAGCATGAAGCTGCCATCCGGCAGTACCAGGGGCCAGACCCACTGGATCCGTGGTTTAATTACATACAATGGGTAGAGCAGTCCTTTCCCAAGCATGGTCATGAGGGCCATATCGACAAGCTGATCAAAGATTGCTTGTTATTGTTTGAGAAAGATGAAAGATATTTCCAAGACAGGAGGCTGGTTAAGCTGTGGATCAAATATGTAAGTATCTAAACCCATATTCAATGTTATTCATTATTTTGGCTTAGATCTGAAATAATGAATAACATTGAATATACTTTAATTTTGAGCAAACACCTTCCTAAAAATGTCATTGGCAGTAATTGTTTAACACTTTCGCCTACACCATAGTCGCTTTCCACTACACATGAGGAAAACCACTGGATTGGCCATGAGCGTAGCGCGTAGCGATTTTTGGTCGCGAAAGTGTTAATGTATTGATGTTTACACTACCTCTGTATAGAAATAAAAATAACAACAGGCTACCATTCTATCATTGTCGGTAAATTAGGCAAATAATATAAAATGCATATATCAAAAAAGTAATTTTATTATACCAATAACTACCTATTGTCATCAGAAATATTGCAAATACAGTGCCACGACATGGGATCTTGTTCATATGCCTGATTTACATTCAGTCTAAGTGAGCAGGGAAGTGGGCAGGACGAGCGTAATACCGCATTTTACGCCTGTCCTGCCCACTTCCCTGCTCACTTCAGCTAAATGTAAATGAGGCATAATGCTCCAGTGATGCATATCTCATTTGTAAATAAGATACTGTTAAAAAAACATTTCTGAAAAATTAAAACTAGCATGCATAAGCCATCGCTTAAATAATATAATAAGACAATAACTAAGCATCCCACATTAAAAACACTTTACTTTTAGGTTGATTGTCTCTCCAACCCTTTGGAAATATACCAAAGGCTGTACAATACAGGCATAGGTGTAGAATGCTCAGAATTCTACCGGGCCTGGGCCTGCTACTGTGAGGAGTCAGGGGACTTCAAGAAAGCCAACCAGGTGTACATGCTAGGGCTCCAAGCAAAGGCGCAGCCCCTGGACGAGTTGGAACAGGCCCACATGTTAGTTACTTCTACAATTATCATTGTAATCACTTATAAAAGATTATTCTTCATGTCATCAGAGCTCTGTAACCAAATCACAATCTGGCAGTGCAGCCTTTTCTTGAGCAAGTTTTTGTATATAAATAGTGCTCACTCAGAATCACTTAATTCAACATTGAGACTTTTTACTAGAACTGGACCTCTGCAAAAGGTTAAATAATCACGAAGTTATATGTGTCCAAAGTTATAAGAAGGGGTATGTTCTGTCCCTTTTTCGCAAAACGCAACTTCATATGAAACGATGACGCTGGAAGATTGTGACGTCACACTAATAGAGCAACAAAAAATGCATGTAAAACGGTTCTTATTACTGTGTTAGCAAAAATCACTTTTGGCAAGTTGGTAAAGATTATTGACCCACATATGATTTCAATTTGACATGCAATTTAGTATAAATACCTAAGTTATTTCATGCATTATACATACATGTAACTATGATTTTTTTCATAAAATGGGTTGTGAGTTGTGAAAGAAGATGTTTATCCAAAGAACTCAGGGTGTCATCTGTTTATCAAAAGTGGTTTTTCTCATATAAAATATATTTGTTACTTACAGTCATTACAAAAATATCTTTACACTTGTGCACCTTGTAGTGCTTTGCAAATAAGGTGAAACATATCTTTGACATCTACCAGTGGCGGAGTGTCCATACAAGCCGATACCCACTGGCTTGTTTAAAAAATATTTTTAGGCAAGCATATAGCTATATATCGTCGGGGATAGTGCAATACCACGGAACTAGCACTGGTAAATAATGCTTATCTACACAACACCCATAGTGCGAAACCGCGTATCTAGCACTGGTAAATACTGCGTATCTACACAATACCCAACTTTACAGGAGAAGCTTAGTATAATTCTAATAAGGATTTTACGTTCGTTAGCGGGAAAATTTTAGTTTGGCTATTTTTGTTAGATACGCGTTGCGTGTTGTATAGATACGCAGTATTTACTAGTGCTAGTTACGCGGTATTGCACTATCCCCAACGATATTCAACTCTTTCATAACTTTTTGTTCCGGGTTGCCCATCGAAAATTTTCACGCGCCGCCTCTGACGTCTGCTGTACAATCTACAGTTGTAACTTCATAATCATAATCTGAATATTTTAGGAACTTCCAACTAGTCTTCGCTCAAAGGATGCTACATGACGATTCACCAACAAAGAGGAAGGCAGCGTCTGCTCTAGCCGAGACGCGAATGGCGCTCACATCCCTCAAGTCGTTCAAACGTCGAAACATCGCCAATGTCCCCATCCAGAGAGTAGGGGACAGCATAAGGAGTGTTGTTCCTGGGGTGGTGAGACAGCAACAGGGCTTTGACACTAGAATGCCTAATTCGAATGTCATGGTCAGCATTTATGAGGTTAGTGTTTTATATCCATTTTCCTGTGACCTTATGAAATATGTTTATGGTTAAACTGTTTGATCAATACATAAAAAATGCATACTGCCACCAATATGGTCAGGATACCAAACTTCCAGACCAGATTGGCGGCAGTATACTAAATTCATAAAAATAGAGCTATTTGAATATCAAACAAATTAGGACATTCTAATTTTTGGAAGTTAACCAATAAGAATCAATGAATACTATAACATTCAGATAAATGTCTCTGGAATGGACACACGTGTATTGTATAGTTGAGATTTTCTGAACTGGACTGATCTTCTTATCTTCAGAACAATAGCATTCAAGTCTAACAACAATACTACTGTGTGGTCGGACGCGTGCCATTTTTTGCAATAAAAAGGTTAGCACCAAATAAAATATTCATTATATAATGAACTCTATCGTCTTATTCAATAGATTCAAAATGGACTAAAAGATAAAACAACCCGCTCCCAGCAAGCCAGGTACAAGACGCTGTGTGTGGTATTTTATCTCGTAGCTAATTTGGAATCTATCGTATAAGAAGATAGAGTTCATTATTCAATGAACATTTTACGTGGCGGTTACATTTTTTTTACAAAGGAAAAAAGGCAAACAAAGGCTATTCATGAGCTCAGTACAATGGCCATTCATGAGCTCAGTTCACATAGTTTAAACTATGACTGCATTTTTCTTTTTATTTATCTTTTCGCTAGACCCGCCCCGGCTTCGCACGGGTACTATATTATACATATAAACCTTCCTCTTGAATCAATCTATTAAAAATAACCGCATCAAAATCCTTTGCGTAGTTTTAAAGATCTAAGCATAGATACATAGGGACAGACAGCGTGAAGCGACTTTGTTTTATACTATGTAGTGATTTTACAAGCAATATTTTATTTTTATTGTTTTTTCCACTAAGGATGCTCCGTCCACGTCACATTCGGCCGTCCCAGTAGCCGACAATGCAGGCCCGGCGTCTATAGTACAATCATCTGGTAATGTAGAGAATGAGAGAGAAATTGGCATTTGGACCAATGCTAAAACCAAAATGGTACACACTAGTGTTGTACCTCATCAACCTTTGCCTTTCACTCGTAAGTTGAAGTTGATTTTACCAATATGTACTTTTTGATTCTTTTTATATAACTTCTCAGCTTCACCATGAATCTCTGAATCACTGAACCTGCTGAACGAACGAACTGAACGTTACTCCAATTTTCACTCTATTTTAGGTGTTATTTTGTCTAATATATCAAATAAAAGTGGTTAAAATCAGCCATTCACATTTTAAGATTTTGTGAGGTGAAAATTCACCTTGGCTTCCCTACTCCTTAGGCGTGAATTATACAGAGACTGCGTTAGGTTAAGGCGCGGCGAAGGCCGCTTCAAACGATATTGTAGACCTTAATACAATGGAATAAGGGCCATTGGCGAATTACATTCAAGCGGCGCGGTGTTTGCGTCGCGCCGCTTGAGTGTAATTGACATCGCACGTCGCCTTTGTACTTCCTGTTTGAAAACGTTTTGAAGCAGCATCATCGCCTTCGCCTTACGCCGTGTCTGTATAATTCTCGCCTTACACATTTCTTAAATAATGATGTTTCATTAAATATATATTTGTGTTTTAACAGCTTATGTAGATGAAGAAGATGTCCTGAAACTTCCAGCCAACCATATGCCTTATTGTGTAGACGACTTGTTATTTACTGTACCTTTAAGTGTACCTGACCCCGTTGATCCTACGAAAATTCCGTGTTATAATAAGTCACAGGTAAATTATTTTTGCTTTATAAAATACCTGATGGACTTTGTTTTCGGTAATTTTGTAACTTAATTTATTTTCTTAAATTCAGGTGTATGTTAATGATACTGAATACAGCTTAGAAGAAATTAGATCGAGGAAATATAATTTAGAAAGAAAAGCGACACATGTTTATGACGAGACGGTGGTAGAGGAACAACGAAACATTAGCAAAATAAATGAAAGCCTAGCTCAGTGCAGTGCGCTCGAGACTCTGGCCAACTGTGCATTAGACGCAGAGCAAGACCATTTAGGTCAGCTGATGCCACTCTCTATGCCTACTATACAAAACGTGACGAAAGTAACAAATATGCACTCGCCTGGGGAACCAAAGGTCCTGGTCAATTTAGACTCCAAAGAACTTAGCCAACTGTCTACAAAGAGCGACGAAAACCAGCGACCAGTGAATGAAAAAGATAGTCAAAATGACAAGCCAGCAGCATCTAATAATAATTATACTAATGAAAATGCTTGTGGGGCTAACTTTGGAAAAAATAATCTGATGGAAGAGTTTAACAGGAGTTTGATGGGTAACCTTCTTGGTGATTCCATCACCAATGTTACCATGAACACAAAGGAGGCGCGATGGGAGCTACGTAACCTTTTCAATGACAATGGTATGAATTTACCCTTTTTATCTTTCCTTTTTCTTAGTTGTTTACTTTTACTACTTAATTTGTAATAATCTCTGCGGTTGCCGCGATTATTACTCACTTAATAAAACGATGTAAACCGATTGCATCACATATCTTAATTAATTTATATTGTTTTTAGAACCATCAATGGTACAACCTGTTGTGCAACAATTCGACGCATCTAACATGAAATTTGACATTCATGAAGACAGATCTATGACTATGGCGCTCAATGTTAAGAAAAAGCAAGATATTGGCAGCGCCCACGTCTTGCCACAAGACAAGGAGAACGAGAATAAATTCAACAGTCCCGATGTTACTGCACGGAACGTACGTAACTTTTTACCATTTTATCGCCGTTGACACTCAGAGGCCACACTAGCTATCATACATACAGCACCATCAATCACTTTTTCTTATTGCAAAACACTGCTGTGTGTTCGAAGTAGGGAACGGGTTTTAACCGAAACTGAAGAAACCGGTAATAAGCGATTATTTCGTCCAAATTTCATAACCCCGTTTAGCCTTTACATCTTCGGCTCTCTTATCACGCTCACCTGCGGCTCGCATGATAATTCCGCCTCTGATGTAATTATCAACATACCTCACTTGTATCACAATGTACTATTATTTATAAATGAGGTCTGTTCATTAATTCCACGTAATAAAATGACGTTTCATGTGTTGTCAGTTTTTTGCATCTCTTAAGTAGTGATATGCTACAACCGATGATTACCGAAAAGTTTTCAGGGGTAAGTATCTAGAAGTCCTCATAAAGTTTACGCATTATTTTATTTATTCCGTATCGGTATATTCATGTAAAGAACTTGGCACGGCTATTACAGGCCGCCCCGCGAACGAACGCTTACAAACAGATGGATAGTAACAAACAAGCCTAGCCGAGCGGTGAGGCGTGTGACTTTCAATCTGGAGGTCGCGGGTTCGAACCCCGGCTCGTCCGCGTTTAAAAAACAACATGTACGAAATATTATTTGATATACAGTGGCGTTTCGGTGAAGGGAACACATCTGAAGGTCTCCTCAAAGGCGATTGACTGGTTCTCATCCTACCTTTCTCTTCGTACACAGGCTGTACGTGCCAGTCGCTCGCTTTCGGACTGGTGCGAGTTAAGCTCTGGGGTAACACAAGGTGGGATCTTGTCCCCTCTTCTTTTCTCGGTTTTCATCAATCTTATTACCTCCAAGATTCGTAGGTCTTACCATCTGTATGCAGACGATTTGCAACTGTATGCCCATGCTGCAGTAGAAGACATAGATTGTGCCATTTCTCTTATAAACAGAGACCTGGATCACATCAATGGTCTAGGAGTTTTGCCATAAGTGTAATGTAAAGTCAACGGCAACTCATTAAGTTAGGCACAGCTTCAGTTGCACCGATTTGTTTGATGGCACTGTTATCCCAATTTCTAGCCAGGTAAAGGATCTTGGCCTAGTTATAGATTCAACGCTTTCCTCGAACGGCCAACTTCTGGAAATATGTCGGAAGATCTCTGGTACGTTGCGTACTCTCTATAGGTATAAGAGTTTTCTTCCAGTTAGTACCAAAAAACTACTTGTGCAAGCTTTGGTATTGCCAATTATTGATAACGCAGATGTGTGCCTTACCAATATTTCACAGGACTCTCTAAATAAGTTGGATCGCCTCATTAACAATGGCATACGTTTCATCTTCGGTCTTCGTAAATACGACCATGTACCTATCCTTTCACCGCCGTCAGCTCAATTGGCTCTCAATACGTCGTCGTAGATCCTTGCGTACCCTCTGTACCTTATTTTCTATCCTGTTTAAGCCTTCTACTCCAGGTTATCTAAAACGGAAATTTGTTTTCGAAACTCCGCGCCCGGGATGTGTACTAAGTTCTTCCCGCTTATTCAAACTTATAATACCTTCTCACCGTACTGGTTTTATTTCAAATTCTTTCGCCTTTGAGGCAATCCGCCTGGAATGCGCTTCCTCTCCCTTTAAGACAAGCCCCAAGTAAATTCGTTTTATTTATTTATTAAATCTTTATTGCACAAAAGAATATCTTATAGTACAAAAGGTGGACTTAATGCTATAAAGCATTCTCTACCAGCGAAGATTCTCTAAGCGAATGCTTCGCAGGCATCTGCTGGAAGAAGAATTTGCATAGCATCCATCGTCCAATATATCGATACCCTAGTTCACAGTCGTACTAATTAACTAAATTGTAACTTTATGATTTGAGCACTATAATACTGATTACACCACTTTTTTTCCCCGTAATTAGTACGATTGTGAACTATGGTATCGATATATGAGTGTACAGATGTAGTGCATAATGGTTTCCCACCGTATTTCCACGGAAACGTACGAACGTGTCTTGCTATTTCAGTCAGTCTCGGTACAAAAAGTACTGAGGTTGAGTGAAGTAGCATGACAAATACGAACGTTTACGAGAAAATACGATGGGAAACCATTATGCACTACATCTGTATCATATATCTTTGTATATAAGTAATAATATGTAATCTATATATGTAAACGTAAAAGTCCTGACTGACTGACTCTCTCATATAAATCAACGCCCAGCCCAAACCGTTGAACCTAGAAAGCAGATTGTTTCACAATAGGTAGTTTATATAACGCAAGTACCCACTAAGAAGGGATTTTTGAAAATTCCACCGTCAAGGGTGTAAAACGGGGGTTATGGGATGGAGTAAAATTTTAAGTGAGAGACTTGAAACTTTGTGTATGGACTACTTATTGCAATACAAGAAAAGTAATTTAAGGGTTTTGAAAATAACTACCCTTAAGCGGGTTAAATAGGGGTGCAATTTTGTATGGGGGAAACATTATTTTTTTAGCTACAAAATTAAAACTGAAAAGATTCCTTATCAGAATACAAAAAAAAATTGAAATGAGTGAAATGGGGGGGGTGCAAAATTGTATTGAGCTACGATAAAAACGAGTTCCACGCGGACGGAGTCGCGGGAAGAAGCTAGTTATATGTAGGACGCTCTAAACGCTGATCAATTACTCTGCACCAATTTTTAAGTCTCTCTGTTTGAGTTTATGTTTGACTGGTAGAGAATGCCATTTGGCAGCAAGTCCGCCATTTTTTCATTATTTTGGTTTTGTGCAACAGTTTAAATAAAAAAATGGCATTTTGTTTACTGATTATGGGGAATTAAATCGGATACCGTATCATAGCACCGCACTCTTTGTAATAAATAAGCTGCACGTCTATCACGAGACGGCCGCGACATACTCTCGATTTTTCTCGCACTATACCTCTTGTTCTAAGTGTTCTAATACGAGAGAGACGGATAGTGCGAGAAAAATCGAGAGAGCTCGCGCCGTCTTGTGATAGCCGTGCTGGTATCATGATTTGATGTGTTTGACATTTCTACCTGTCATTTTACTTCTGTCAATAAATGAACAGATTTTAGTAGTTATTTTCTGGTGTTTAACCGATAACTTCCTTGTTCTTAAATTTAAATAGGCGCAACCGGTTATAACCAGTTTTTAGTTATATTTTCATCATAACCTGTTATTCAATAACTATTGCATTCCTTAGGCCGAAGTGAAAGCACGCGAATTCGTTTGCAATTTGAGTAAATATCGCCCTTGTTCCATTGTGCCCCGTGTTCCATTGTGCCCCGTGTTCCATTGTGCCCCGTGTTCCATTGTGCCCTGTGTAGAAAATTTTTATTAATAAAAGATAAACTTATTTCAGCCGCCTAAAAATATGTATTTTGAAGAGACCCAGTACACCCAAGCATTCAATTTCGACGTGAAAGATTCGAGTACGCCAAACATATCCCAGTTTAAGAAGCCTAATAGTATAGACCATGCCAACAAGTTAGCTAATGTTCCCAAGTTCCATATGGATGATAGTACAATAGAAATGCAGTCTGGGATGGGTAAGAGGGACGACTCACGGCAGATGGCTGACCCACACGCTACAGTGGACACTCAAGGCGCTCTGTCTGTAATCATGGAAGCTACGCGGGAATCCAATAGGTATGTCAATCTAAAAAGCATAGCCTTCACTTGTTTTCTATTTCTAGAAATCGAGTTCGTGAAACATGGGCATATTGCCAATAAAAATGTGATATCAGTTATGTTTTAAGATCTCACTGTAATTTATGAGTATATATAGACTGTTACTTTATGTGTAGAATCCACTAAACTTTAAAGTAATACTGGTGTCTTTGAAGTTCTTTCTACCAAATCGACAATATTTGGGATAGTAATGTATGTAACTTCCATTGGATGAGTTTGTTTGTTAGTGACCATAACAAGTAATTGTAATAGCATAGAAGTATTAATAAGTGTTCCTGTAGATCCAATTAGTTATGTTTATAGGAGTATAAAAATGTTTAACTCGTTTACATCAGAGCGTCGGTACTTTAGGTACGGAAACATCTGATTGTCCTATCTCTGTTTTATACTTTTTATCAGTTGAAGAAATCGATTTATTATCATCATTTTTACACTTACAGCAAATCGGGCTCGAGTTCGTCAGGTCAATCTACAAGAAATAACTACACCAGTTACACTACTGCGCCATTTGATTCTATGTACCATAATGATCAAGCTCCACAAACGGCTTCCAAAAGGAATTCGATATCGAATACGCAGCCTCGACTCGCCAACGGGCACTTCGCTAGCAGGGCCTTTCCTCAGAAGCGCGAACAGCTTGAAGCGAAGCCAACGCCGCCCGCTGCAGCTCCCTACCTTCACGATCACCAATACCAAAAGTCTACCTCTCAAAATTACAACGGGTATACTCCTCAAAGACCCGCCGCCCCACAAATGAACCCTCATTACCATCAAAACTATGGCTACCAACAAGGATACCCAAACAACCAGGCTGTTAATGCCCAACAAGGCTACGCGAGCCCTAACCCTAACGTTTACAGCAGCCCGCAACACTCCGGAATCCAGAGTCCTCATCAGATGAGTCCTTCAGTTCCTCCCGGCTTTCAGAGCCCAACGTATCAATACCAAAACCCCGCGCAACCTATGATGAGTCCACAACAACACGGGTATGCGGGACGTCAAGACTATCATTACGGTCAGCCAGAGAGACATGTTTACGCCAATCAACAGCAGCCGGCGCCGGCAGCGGCGTTCCAGAGCCCGCCCCATCAAGCCCAATATCAAAACAATCCCTATTACCAGAGAACTAGTCAAGTTGCAGCTTCCCCCAATCAAAGCTATAGTCAACAAAATTATCATGGAATGCATAACCAATACGGCAATACTAACGTGTATCAACATCAACAAAATCAAAGCTATAATCAAATGCAGAATACGTACCGGCAATCACCCAAACAAATGGTCGAAAATGGAACAACTGGCTATGGAGTTCCAAACAATCAAACTCAGCCTTTCCCGATTTATCAAAGTCCTCAACTGACGCAGCGTGCTGCACTCAATAGCAACAATATGAGTCACGAGAGTATCCCAGAGACGCAAGTAACGCAAAGCCCTCATGAACAAAATGCTATGAACAAAGTAAGCCCGCCTAAGCCACCCGTTCCGCATAAGAGTCCTACCTCAGCTTTAAGAAATGTCCGGCATGATCAGCCAAATGTTAAACTTGGCCAGAATTCTCCAGATATTGGATTCTCAAACCAGTTTCTCAACTTTATATCCAATAGGAATGAACCAAAAGATAACGCCAATACGCCCAAATTCACAAATAGCCCTAGCATATCTCAAAAGATGCATAAGAATCTTTATGTGTCGAGCCCCGAACAGGCTCAGATTCCACCTTCTTCAGGGCTGTCGGATTCTGATAGCAAGGACGGTTTAACGGCGCAGGCTATTACACCGATCCAATCTGCCAAGGTGTCACATGCTGTTGACAAGCAGAAGGATATATCGAAACGGCAGCTAGACTTTGAGCACCGAGTCGAATTTCAATCGGAAGATAGCAGGGACTCCTTGAGCAAAGAAAGCAGAATCTCTTCTGTTTATTCCAGACAGTCAGATTTCCAATCAGACGGATATGGTATGGATGTGGATAGTGAAAATTCAATGGAATGTGGAGCATTCAAGTCTATTCATTCTATCTCATTAGTAGAAACCAGTGACATACCCCGACCAGCTGATATTGAATTCCCAGTTGTAATAGATCCTTTTAATAAAAAGATTCTTACTTCTTTGTTAGATTATGTGAAGTTTCCTAATAAAACACATGCTGAAGGGTACAATGAGGTGCGATCTGTCCCGAAGTTGCAAGTGGCGACAAATGTTGGTGTCGGGAATAACAAATTTGCCGTCGAGAAACAACTCGGTAAAGGCAATTATGGCGCTGTGTTTTTGTGTTTAGATATTCACAGCAACAAATCGGTCGCCGTTAAATATCAGAAACCTAGTAGACCATGGGAATTTTATATCTGCCAGGAAATCAAATCAAGGATAAAGGATCCATTCATGGTAATATCGTCTACTACTTTCAAAAATGCCGTGTGATTATTACAGATGTTTGTATAATTTCATGTTTTATTCCAGCTTCCTGGCTACATGGACATAACAACGGCATTCATCGGAGACAATGCCAGCTTATTTGTGTCTGAATACTCGAAGTATGGATCCTTGTTAGACGTTGCTAACAAAATCAGGATGGCAACTTCAAAGTGTATAAACGAATTTATAGTCTTCCTCCTGACGGCAGAAATGTTGTCAATAGTCCATTACTTGCACAAAGCTCAAATTATCCATGCGGATATAAAACCTGATAATTTCTTGTTGATGAAAATGTAAGTAAAACTAATTCCGCTAAAATCCGCTTTGTTGCCCAACCATTTTATTATTTGCGTTGTTGTTGCAGAGTATCAAAATATTAACCCAATTTCGATCCAAACCGAAATTCCATAGTTTGAATATTATTGGTATCAACTACCTACTGTATCTTTACACCTATAATCCTTACTAATATTATAAATACGAAAGTGTGTGTGTTTGTTTGTCCTTCTTTCACGTCGCAACGGAGCGTCGTATTAATGTGATTTTTAGTATAGAGATAGTTTAGAGACTGGAGAGAGACATATGCTACTTTTTCCAGCGGGAAAACATCTAATTCCCACGGGAAAAATTCAATATGTTAGATTTTCCTATAATCACGCGGGCGAAGCGCGGAATCAGCTAGTTATTTCTTATAAGATGATTTCATGACTTGTAACTTTTTTAGACCCACGCAAGAATGGAGGACCCCATCGTTGCAGCTAATTGACTTGGGTTGCTCCATTGACATGTCCTTGTTCCCAGAAGGAACAACATTTAGAGAAGTAAGTACACATTGTTAGATAAAAATCATATAGTAACTTAAAACTTGCTAAAGAACTCTTCAGGATTTCTCAAAAAACAATTTAATTTTTATGAGGTGATGTGTCTCTTCTCTGGGTATTATTGGGGAAGGCTGAGACTACAAAGTATGCCAAATGCCATTTTATGATCCTTGCAAGCTTTTTAGCTTTGAGGACATCTATACGTCTCATATATGCGAGTCGTAGATATGAGATTGATAATAAGTTCTACATAGGCTCATTATTAAAAAGCTACGGTAGCCTAGTGGTTCAGGCATGCGGCTGTCAAGTGGCGGTCGTGGGTTCGAATCCCGGGTCGTACCAATGATATTTTTTTGGAATTTATGTACGTAATATTTACCGTTAGCTTTTCGTTGAAGGAAAACATCGTGAGGAAACCGGTCTAATCCCAGTAAGGTCTAGTTTTCCCTCTCGGTTGGAAGGTTAGATGGCAGCCGCTTTCGTAAAACTAGTGTCTATGCCAAATCTTGGGATTAGATGTCAAAGCGGACCTCGGGCGCCTTTTGGGCACAGGCGGGAATAACGCTTGGAGGAGGATGAGGACGATAGGCTCATTATTACTGTGTTATCTTTTTCAGCTTATAGCCACTGAAGGCTTTACATGCACCGAGATGAGAGAAGGGAAGCCTTGGACTTACCAAACAGATTTATACTGCCTCGCTGGAACGATACATGTGATTTTAATGGGCAGTTACATGAAGGTAGCTAATCGCCTAGGCCAGTGGAATATAGAGAAAAAATTGCCTCGGTATGTACTCATTGGCGTTCATGGGCACGAATACACGCGACACCTTTAGACATTGGTGGTTTGGAAAAGGGGGAAAAGGGGCTTCTAACAACCCTGAGTTAGCGTTGTTGGTTAAACATTTACTATTTGGTTAGTACTAAAAAAATGGTTCAATTTAAGGAATACCATGAAATAATTATCAACATTTTGCTATACTAAAATAAAAATTAAATTGTAACGTAAGAAAGCAAAGAACACGATTTTTCGAACGACAGTGTTTCAGTGATGTTTGTGTGAATGTTTTCAACATTTTTTTGGGTTCAATAGGTTATTGCTTCCTAGATCAAGCAAAAAATGCAGATAAAACACGTTGCTGCCCCCCTAGCACACTAGGTTTTATGTCCGACGTAAAGCATTCGTCCCTCTTGCACTCGCATATTTGCCATATGGGACGAATGCTTTATGTCCGACATAAAACTTAGCGTACTAGCCCCCCTGGTATAGTTAATCCAGTGAAAAAAAAAATTCTACCTAATGTCACAGTTTTAACGTCTCGTTGGCACTTATTGAACAAGGAATAATAATAAATAGGATTTTGAAAGGAAATTAAATGTTGATGCTTACAATCAAAGATAGAAGATAGAATGTATTCCAAGATAATATTTATGTATTTACAGTAATTAGGCTAAGCACTTAATACTAAAGTACATAAAACTGCTTTCAAAGACTGGGCTTCGTGATTCGAAACCTCCGCGATTTTCATGACCCGGTCATGAAAATCGCGGAGGCCTTAAAAATGGTTTACAATGCCTTAGTAAGGAGTAAGCTGGAGACTTCATCGATCGTATGGAGCCCCTACGAATCGACGTACGCCTTACTTCTTCAAAAGGTCCAAAAAGCGGTTTAAGGTTCTTCTATAAAAAGGTATTCGGATGCTACCCGTATCTATACCCAACCAAGAATCTTGTCGGTTCCCTTGGGTACAACTCCTTAGAGGTCAGGCGGACTGTGGTGCTGGACGTGCCGCCGGTGCGTACCGTGTCGTGTAGGAACTCGCCGCTCCCCCGCGCCCTTTCACAGCTCAATGTGCTCCTGGCATCGACACCTGAGTGCGACTTGTTTGCGTGGCGATGGGCAGCAGTGTGAGTTTTTGAGATTCTGTGAGGTGATGGATGCTAGTTGCTCAACTGTGCCAACATAATTTGTTTTTACTATGAATGGTGAAATTTAATTTTTAAAATTGTTTTTAGTCTAAGTTTTGTGACGCATTGGTCAATCTGTAATGTCATATAAACTTTTTGTCAAATAAATAAATGAACCCTGATAGGGCTACTATAATAAGTGTAACGTCCTAACCTAAAATTGTTAATGAATGTTTTCAGATACATGAAGAGTTTATGGGACAAAATATTTACGACGTTGCTTAATGTCCCAGATTGCAACAATTTGCCCGACCTCATGGAACTGAAGGAAGACATAGACAAACTATTAAGTTCAACTGATATTTTAAGCTCTCAGCTCCGTACCTTTGCTAATGTGCTTAAATCTAGGTAAATGCAAATGGTTTAGATTGTATTTATTGCATTTAGATGTTATGGCAATTGTAAAAAATATGAATAATTAAATATACAAACTATATATAAGTTTAAAAATTTCATTAACTACCATCAGCCTATAAAAATGTGTAAACGAAGTCACCCTCCATTTCACGATGTAGGGAAGGGGAAATAATTTATTTGCCCGTAAACTAATGGGCTGGCAACAAGAAACATATGTTCTCTGTTATGTTTGGCCATCATTTTTAATTGAGGAATTTCTTCTCAGCAGCTAAGACAATATGGCTAGTACATTTTGGAAGGGATGATGTTGCAACATTTTAATTCATGCGTTTGCTTATGAAATAGTGTATTTAGCAACATTTCGTAGTTAATGTTTATAAACATTGTGTCAAACTAATGTTCTACAATGAATATAGTAAATAAAATAGATGCAACTTTCTATTATTTAAAACCAAACAATAACTATGACATTTGATACTTGTGAATTATTTGATCATTTTCTCATTTATGTATTAAGTTTTTAGTGAAACTTGATTGCCATTGAGGTATTGAAAGTTGAAACTAAGAGTTAGGTGTTTTCATTTGCAATGACTACATTTTTTCATTCCTCTTCCTCTCCCATCACATATGGGTCAGGGTATAAGACCCGGACTTTTCCATTTTTTATATCTGCTGCCTCCCGCTGACGCACATATGCGTCACTTTTTTTTACTTTATTTAAACCCAATTATATTATTTATTAAAGTTTCAATTCCGCCGTTCGGGTCCAATTCCGCGGTTAATGGGTAAACAAAAAAAGGAAACGACTGGGAGACTCGCGTCCTGACGCACATGTGCGTCAGCGGGAGCCAACGGACCAGCACGTCTATCATGGAACGGCCGCGACATACTCTCGATTTTTCTCGCACTATACCTCTTGTTCTAAGTGTTCTAATAAGAGAGAGACGGATAGTGCGAGAAAAATCGAGAGCTCTCGCGCCGTTTCGTGATAGCCATGCAGTTGCCCGCACTTGTTCGATAGGAACGGTTAAATAACATCTGAGAATAATAATAGCTTGAGAAATGAAATGATTTTTTTAATTAGTAACAATTGTTACAGGTCATTTGTATCATACGTGTAAATTAGGTTTATACATCATACAATTTTCTACATCTATTTATTATATTATCATTCATCAGTTATAAATTGGTGGTCCGAGGCTATAGACTGACTTAGCTGACTTCTCAAGTCTTTGTTTCTCAACCACCAGCCTGTCTCCATGCCTATTGCTCCGCAGGGGATATCTGGAGTGCGTGCCCTTGCATTTAAAATTGCCGAGGTTTTCGTGTGTGAAGATTGCCACTCGGTATATCTATCGAGACCTGGGGCCTATTTCACATATGTTGCCTTTGTGAAATAGGCCTGGTCAAATGGCAAATTTAGACTTGTAGATTCATGAAATGGGCCACTAGCTAGTGTTTTTTTAAATATATATCATGATGGTGAAAAACCAGCTTACAGCCTGCCTCATAGTAAACAGATACCATAGACACTTGCATCTCCAGAGGAGTCATAAGGGTGATGTTGACCCTTTATTGATTTTTCATGATTTGCTGTTTTTTGCTGTCAGCTCTTAGTTTACCATATATTATGAACTGTGACATCTGCTGATAGAATATCACTCTTCTATTAAAAGCAATAAGTATTATATCAGACCTTATTATGTATGATCTTGTTGTGTTTAGTTAAATTGTGATATTGTCATTTCATTGTTTTCTTAGTATAAAATGAAACTGCTTAGAATTAACTTAATAGCTTTATTAATGACTTAATAATGACTGTTCCAACATTATGTTTCCATTATGTTTGTATAAAATGTGCACTTCACATTTCTGTTTGACTGTACCTACTGAAAATAATAAACTTATCTGGTTGAACTTTATTTGATTTGCATCTCACGAGATACATTTTTCCAATCTTTGTTTTTTCCTTTCCTGGTATTCTTGAACATTGTCAAATTTCCTTTTATACAAAACTTTAATTGATTCATTATTATCTCTGATATTAACATTAGTAGCATCTTTTTCAAACATATGAAGTGATTTCTCTTTTTGAACGTTCATTTTACTGTCCTTATATTCACATTTAAATACTTGAACTTTACTCTCAACATCATCATAAACATACAAAGACAAGTTGTGCAATTTGATTGCAGCTGGGAACCTCTCCATTGTAATTCTCTCTAAAAGCTCATGGTCAAATTGTTTATTGGCAGTTTGTAATCTGTACACTAGTAAAGTATTACATGTGTGTACAGCTACTACCAATAAACTGGAGGATTCATCCAAGCGAGAGATTGTGTAGTGAACTATGGGCAATGTGTCCACTTCAATACCATCATTGTTCATGACTTTCACAAAGTTCTTCCTCAGTTGAGTATCTTTAATGTCATCATTGGTGTTTATGGTGTGTGTTAGCCTACCATCTACATAGTTCCAACATTTAATTGTTCCATCCCCAGAAGTGCTTGTCAAGTAATTCTCATCATGAGGTAAAATTTCAATATGTTTCACAAATTCTTTGTGGCCCAAACAGTATGTTTGAATATTGTATGTGTTAGGGTAGCAAGAAACTTTAATTTTTTCATCCCTGTCAGAAGTTATGATGTATTTTCCGTCACTAGTTTGTAAAATATCCAGCAATAAACTCAGATGTCCCAAAAGTTTTGTGCCACCATCAGTAGCTCTGTTAATATTATATATAAGAACATCCCCCGTTTTATCTGCTACTAATAGTTGTTCATTATTCGTGGTAAATCTTATTTTGCTAGCACTCCTTGAAAGCGTAAAACATTTGTACTTGTCCGATGTGGGTAATTCAAACACCGTTAATTGTTTCGAAACTGATGATACTACCGCTAGGTACTTACAGTCAGAGGAAATTACGATATCAGAAATTAAATCGTTTTCCTCAGTTTTAGAACTTATTGGAATGTTGATACAATCATGCTTCTTGTAGTCATAGCAGTCAATGCGCAATCCTTTGGTGACAGCAACGTAGTTTTCGCTTACTGCTATACAACTCATCTTATAATATTTGCCGTCGGTATTATAGAAATATTAGAAGTGGATATAACTAGCAAGACGCCAATTTTCATTCACACGTGTTGATTGTATGTTGTATGTATTGTAGGTAGGTAGTAGTACCTTGTTCCTGTCATTACTTTAACAAGTTGAAATTTTGGCAGATGACTATATGAGGACGAGATAAGATTTCCGTGAAATGGAGCGTGTCAGGATGTTGTCGGTCCAAAATTCGGCGGTTTACCGGGGCATACAACCGTTAATTCCTGCCAAACCATGGTTTTCTAAAATATCAATTTCAAAACTAGCAACCAGTATGTTAATTCGCATGAGACTGGGTCACTTGTGTACACCGGAGCACCTTTCAAGATTAGGCATTGTGGCCAGTTCTGCATGTATTTGTGGAGCTGATCCCGGTGACCTAAACCACATATTTTTTGAATGTCAACAATACGATCACTTAATATTATTAAACCAGCTGTCATTGCTTAAAGTTCCTTTTCACAGGAAGAATGGATACAGATCCATTCTTTCACTCCTATATATTAATGACTCATCCTTGTATATATTTAAGGCCTTATATTCATTTTTATCTTTAAATAATATCAAACTAATATATATTATTGTACCCTTTCCTGCGGCCCTAGCACACTAGCAATGCATATGTTTTATGTCCACAACCGACGTATAAAATTTTACCGTCATGAGCTAACATGGTATACCGTTATCTACGTAAAATGTGACCATTTATATGTCTTGCACATAAAACTATTTTTTTTTATGTCAAATGCTAACATGCTCTTGATTTTGGCACATAAAACGTGACGATATGAACCGTTGACGGACGAAATTTTATGTACGTCACTCGAGACCCCAGATAAATTTTAACACTATGAAAACGATACAATTGGCCCCAGGATATTTGTCGAATTTCTGTCACAATCACAACACACGGTTTCAGTACTATGCGCTGGCAGACTCTCTGCTTTCTTATGGACTGGCATGCTATGGTAGGACATTTAAAACTTATCTAGACAGGGTCAAATCATTACAAATACGCTTTATGAAACTATTAGTGGACAATAAAACTAAAAAACGCGGTAAAAAAAGTAATTATGAGGAATTATTCGTGGAATGCCGTATGTTGCCGGTTCATCGGCCCTAGCACACTAGGGGGTATTGCTGTTGATGGCTTTAGAGCAGTTCAATAAAAACGAATTTAAAATCAAAATAAGTCACTCTAAATTAACAAGAAAAATTAGTAAAAAAATGTTAGAGGTGCCGGCGTGTGGTAATAATTATTATGGGAAGAGAAGTAGGAAGTACTTGGTCGCTAAAATATATAATGATATACCGTATGATATAAGGGAAAGTAACACATTTAGAATGTTTAAAGTTAATGTGAAGGAGTTTTTCTTAGAAAAGATAAAATCTAAACTGGAAACGTAGTCTAAGTAAAGTTATCACGTGAGCTGTACCATAACATTAGAAAACAAAATTATGTAACTTAAGTAACTAGCCAATAGCTAAGCCTACCCATCTATTTTTTGTCAGGGAGTCCGTCTGCCAACAAACTGTCCTGCAGTTTGGCAGAAGAAAATACTGTAAAACAAGGGTTGTTTAAGTGAATACATTTTTCTTATTCTTATTCTTAGTTTTAAAACTTAAAACTTATTATTATTCGTTTGTTTCTACGACTTTTCGCTTGACCATTGGATAAAGATATCGCATATTAATCGTACCCCGTGTTTACGTATTTTGGACCCGAATGCTTCGCACCGGAACTTACAAGATAATTTTATTTTATTTAAAGGCCTACGAATACATATATATATAACATGCGCATCTTCAAGAAACCTGACCAACTCCTACATTGATTTCAGGATGGCATCACCTTACATCAGCGATTTTTCTCGCACTATCCGTTTCTCTCTTATTAGAACACTTAGAAGAAGAGGTATAGTGCGATAAAAATCGAGAGTATGTCGCGGCCGTCGTGCGCTAGGCGTGCAGTTACCTAATATCTCGGCAGGCCGACAAACAGGCAAGGAAGTTGCACCGGCGTCAAATACGCGATGCCTCCAACCCTTTCGAGTGGCCGGAGCCGGAATTTCGACACATACGATTATAACAGAACTTAATACAAGAGTACAACTATTTAGTAGCAGTGCAGTGCTTATCATTACTCTTTAATTAAGTAGTATTATATTGGGTCTCTAACCATAGACTACGATTGAACGAATGAAATGAATGTAATAATTGGTAGAAATACGGTTGTACATATTGGCAACACTATAATACACTAAACTCCTTTTTCCTACATATATTTTACGCTATGGCATAAATATATTTTGCGAGATCATCATGTTAGCTAAATAACGTAAAAATGGGCACAATCGTAAAGTTATACGTTCGAACATAAATATATGGCAGATTAGTGTGCTAGCCCGGCTGATGTTCCTTTTTATCCATATTTCCGATCTATCCGTATTTTCCTGAAATCCCTTTTCCCCATTTTTGGCTGAATTCGCCCGGAAAATCGGCGGTTCTCTCGAGGACTCGTATAAACCAAATTAATTTTTACAGGTTATGTTATTTTCATGAACCTAGAATACTCTGAACAGGTTATGGTTTATGGTAATAATAATACCACGTGCGAGCGAGCTGGTAGCATACAAATCTCGATAAGTGTGACAGAAAGGGAAATATCATTCATTGTCCTTGTCATAGTTCCACTTTTTTATTTGTCACAACTGATTTAGTATGCAGTTGTGGCGCATTAACCATTACCCGTCCATATTAAGTAGGTTGTCTATGGCAAGTCATCAGCCATTTTAAGACCAGTTCTTAATTTAGCTGCATAGGAGCCTTTCCGTCCCTCACTGGGGCATCACGTACAGCCTGTTCAGAGTATTCTAGGTTCATGGTTATTTCATTTCATATTTTGACGTTGACGTTCTAGGACGTGACATTATAATGAGAAATAACACCACTTAGCTTACGTGTATGTTTATTATTTCGTGTGCTTCAGCAGTAATTTTGATTGTTAACAAAATCTATCATGGCTGCAATGATAACCTCATGGAATCCAGAAAAGAAACACAGTGAAGTCGAAAGGTAAGATTGATGAAATTACGTATGCCTATATTCCTTAGGAAGGAACCACCCTGGGCTGTTATTGACGAGTATGTATTCTTTTACAGGTGGATTTGTATTTATCCTGCGTATCTAAACAGCAAAAAGACATTGGCACAAGGCCGAAGGCTGCCGAAGTCGTCTTGTGTTGAGAATCCCACTCATCAGGAGATCAGAGATGTGCTGGTAGCTACAGGGTTGCCTGTGGGGGTGGAAAACAAGCTGTATCCACGAGAGCAAAGCAAGGTTAGTCTCAAACAATCTAAATACAAACCATTATTTAAAGAAAATATTCATTGTTCAGCATTTCTTTTAACCATTTTTCACAATTGTCTGGAGGTACTTGAGTGATTTCAACCACTTTCCTCACAATATTACGAGGTTGTCATGTTAACCTTTAATTACCGAGGTGGTTTTTGAGTAGCACTTACACCGAGGTACTGTTGGGCAGATGTACATTTAAACATAAAATAAAAATAGAATTCTAATGCTAGTTTTTTTCTAGCTTCTTGATTGCATATGTGGTGCAATGCCGCAGGTGGCGTTGTTTAAATAATAATGTTGAAATAAAATTAGCGCCGTCTGACTTCTTAGACGTATACCTCGGTAATTAAAGGTTAACAAAATACATGATGATGTTGATGATGTTCTGAAGGGACACCCGGCCAGTAACAGGCGGGCGGTCGATCGCTTGTCACCTTCATTCAGCCCCATTCTCTAAGTTTGGAGCCTCAGATTACTGTCCCGGCGATGTTCCCACATCCAACTCTTCCATTCTTCTTGTTTTCCTGCAGAACAGAAGGACACCTTTAAGGTTGGCATCCCTTAATTCCCTCTCCTCTAACACATCTTTACCGAATGTATTATACCGCGGTTCCGCGTACATAATATAAAAGAAATACAACTCTTTGTGGTATTTTAACTTATTTTGATACTATTAACTTTCTGATTGGGACCAAAGGTCACAAATATATAATTCAGTAGGTATGTTGACTTGTGTTTTAAACCGTTTTGTATTGTGATTGAATAATTAGGTGTGGTCATCCACCTGCACATTTGAATCTGTCAAGAGTCAAGTCAAGTCTAAAAGGGTTAGGAGTTTTAATTGGGCGATAATTTTTTAGCAAGGTTATATTCCAATCCATATTATTTCTTTTCTAAACCAAAAAGATCATGAACTTTCATATCTTTATCGGGTGAGTCTCACGAAATATAACAACATTACGAGGGCTGCTACTTATGTATCCGGAATCCAGGATTCCAACCTTCTTTTCTTCTTTTAATACTGGCCGCTATATTTTCTTTTCTTGAGTACGCTAGTCTTTTGTTATGGCGGGTTTAAAATGTTATCTCGTTGCAAGAATGGAACTTACTCCTGAAAATATTCGTGCTATGATTTATTACGATTTTCGGCGTGGCTTAACGCAACAACAATGCATAGATCAATTAACTTTGACTTTTGGTGATGAAGCTCCATCAAAAACGACTGTGTATCACTGGTCTAGTGAGTTCAATCGTGGACGTAGTATGCTTACGGACGAAGTTAAGGAAGGTCGCCCGAAATCGGCCGTTGTACCACAAAATATTGAAGCAGTGCGGAAACTTGTAATGCATGACCGTCATGTTACGTATCGCGAGATAGAGGCAATTCTGGGGATATCTATGACGAGCATGAATAAGATATTACATGAAAATGTAGCTGTAAAAAAAATTTGTTCGCGTTGGATACCGCACAATTTAACTAAGGATCAAAAAGAGGCTCGCAAAAAAATGTTGAAAAAATATACCCGTGGTGACTCAAAAGCTGTTTATCATATCTACACAGGTGACGAATCTTGGATATATGCGTATGATTCCGAAACTAAACAGCTATCAACAGTGTGGGTGTTTCAAAATGAGCCGAACCCTACGAAAGTTACTCGTGCAAAAAGCACCTTGAAGCAAATGGTCGTCTGCTTTTTTGGTATGAATGGCCATGTGGCTACAGTGCCACTAGAAAATCGTAAAACGGTTAATTCGGAGTGGTACACGACCATTTGTTTGCCAGAAGTGTTTGAAGAAATACGTAAAGACAACCAGCGACGCAAAATCATTCTTCACCATGACAACGACAGCTGTCATACATCACACGAAACAACTCGATTTTTGGAAGGTCAAAATATAGAATTAACGGGTCACCCACCGTACAGCCCTGATTTGGCACCCAATGATTTTTATTTATTTCCAAATGTAAAAAATAAATTACGTGGTCAACGATTTTCGACCCGTGAAGATGCGACCGACGCGTTAAAACAACACTTTTGGAGATACCTCAATCAGAGTGGCAAAAGTGTTTTAAAAATTGGTTTACACGTATGCGAAAGTGCATCGATCATCATGGAGAATATTTTGAAAAACAATAAAACTATATTTAGTAATGTACGTTTGATTATTTTTTCTATTCCGGATACATAAGTAGCAGCCCTCGTATATATACATCGTTTCATATTAATAATGTTTACAGGATATAATTTAATTTAATTTATATTAGCTATAACAACAAAATGAATACTTCTATAACCAATAATGGTAAATTGTCATAATATTCATATTATATAATGTTTTTTTTCTATAACACTCAAATTGACTAATGTCAGTTCGTATAACATGCAAAACATATAACGATCATAATACATAATATCTTTTAGTACAAGGATTATAAGATATAAGATATATGAGACATATACAAGACCCCGCGGAGCCAGGAGGTCTTGGAATATTTTTTAAGGAAACATGTAATTCGGATTTTTGATTAGTTCAAAGTAGTTTCAGAGATACTCTATGGCAGGTTGGTGTAGGTACGACGAAGAGCGAAGCGAGGAGGAGTGTTAGGTGAACCGCGACCCTACTGCGCGCGAGCCGAGCGAGCGAAGAGAGCGTTCTGGCGCTTCGCGGCAGCGGCTGGCGAAGCGCCAGAATCGAACACTTTTTTACTACCTAAAGGTGCGTACGAATTAGAGCAGCCTCGGGTTGAGGCACGCACGGCTCACCTATATTGTTCTATTTTGTAAGCGCTCACGCGCTGTGCGCGATCAAGGAGGCGATAAGAAGGCGCCTCATTGTGCGTGCCTCGCGTAATTTGGACGTGTATCCGAGCGTGCCGCGGAGAGAACGATATAATTTGGTGAAGTAAATGTGCGCCACATTAATTATGATTTTTGTACAACTGTTTTATCTACCATCGAGGCGATTTTCTCTTCTTTTTTGTAATAATTAGGTAAATTACGATAAACAACCACGGCTGTCATCGTGTCCGACGCCATTTTGAACGACGCACAATGTCGGCTCGCCGCGAGCACGTTGCCTCGCCCGCGCATGTTTATGTGCACCAAATTGGCTCGCGAGCAGCTCGCCGCGCGGGGCGAGCACTGAGCCGCTCAAATTCGTACGCAGCTTAATAGTTACATATTATACAATATGGTAATGTACAATTTGCAATTTGTATAAGTACAATTTGCAAAGCGTGATGTTTCTAAGTAGTCGGATTTATTATTGGTCAATTTAATAATATTCGGAATATTAAAAATCGGCATTTGAAAGGGTAATCGCAATTCGAATTTTTGATATATCAATAAACGGCTACCATAACTTTATACTTTACGAAAATATATATTTTGAAATTATGTATTTCGTTCATTATATCCAGTAACATTCACTGGACAAGCTTATACAAAGTGAGTGTATATATTATGACTGTTATATGATCAGCTCTTATATCTCGTATTACTTACCCATCTTTATCAAGGTGTTGAAATTAAAACGTCATCATGTAAAAAAAATTTTGATGGTGTAAATCTATTAAATGTAATGAAACAACTAATTGGTTTTTAATCTTGCAGTTTTCAAAGCACATAGATATTCTGAGAGTTAATCATATGCACTTCAAAAAATAATGAATACTTATTTCGAAAAATTAAGCTTCATTAAAAAAACTTTATACTACATTTTCTGATTAAAATTAATGATTATACTGTCGGATACTTTAGACATTAACGGTTTATCAGTCATAACATAACATAGTATAGATAACTTTATTTATAAAATAAGCAAATTTCCTTCTAAATGTTATACTAATATGAAATTTTAATAGTTTCACTCCCACAATTCTCAGGAGATGCTGTTCAGAGGCAGGATAAGAGTGCAGATCAAGAATGATGATGGATCCCCACTCAAAACCGAGTTTTCCACTCGGGAATCTGTCATGAAGTACATTGGCGAATCAATACCTAAGTTGAAGACCCGCCAAAATAGGTATGTATTCATTTAAGGCCTCCACACATCGAACGCGGGTCGTGCGCGGCGCGGGTCGGGCGCGCTTGAAGCGGTATATTTACACCGCAGGCCCGCCGCGGTAGCAACGCGTGTCCAGCGCGGTAGCAACCCGGGCCCGGCGCGGGCCCGCGTTACTACCGTGTTGGATACGCGTTGGTCCTAAAGGGACGGCAAAGAGAATACAAATAGTGTCTGAATATAGACCCGCGCCGCGCGCGACCTGCGCCGCGCCTGACCCGCGCCGCGCACGACCCGCGGCCGCGGTGCTCGAGTTGTAACTTACGGGCCCACGTTCGGACCGCGTTCAATGTGTGTTTGAAGTGTAGTTTCAATGTTTTACAACTTGCGCGGGCCCGCGCCCGACCCGTTACCGCGACCGGTATGTGGAGGCCTTTATTCAACATTTTAATGCTTATGCTGCCACAAAAGACATATGTTAAACAAAACAAATGATTTAATTTAAAAAAATAAGAAAAATGTTTTGTTTTAGTTTAACATAAAACTTACTATGATAAAATTTTAATCATTTGAAATAGAAATATTAGAAAATAAATTGTACAAAAACCAAAAGGTACAGATGTATTGCAAAATTATTTTCCTTCGGGAAAACTCGGATCTTTATCGGAATACGATGACACCCGAACTGTCAATGAATTATCGTATTAAATCAGTGACATTCTCATACCCATTAATATGGAACTTTATTGTTAAGTGTCAAATGTCAAAATGAATAATGTTGTTGTATAATATAGAGATGTTACAACCGCAACAATTATTAGGTACTGAAAATGGGATTTTTAAAACCACTTTCTGTAACTTCAAAAATAATCAGTTTTATTGTCACTACTAAACAAAACATTATCTCCGCTTTAAAACATAATTAAAAGGACAACAAAATAAAGCTTATCGGGAAATATTTACAATGATAAAATTCAAAACCTGTCTATATTTTATCTTTGGCGTCCCTCTCGTACCTAAAAATAACCTGCGTGTGAGAGGAATGCAATCGATTCAAAAGGTTTCATAGGCAATTTCACGAAAGTTATCGCCACGCACACAACCGTTGTAATGAATGATAGAGGATTTTTAAAATTGGTGTTTTTTTTGCGTACCGATTGCAAGTTCAGCAGCGAACTGATGGGATGACAAAATGTTTTTTGTTAAGATTCTCACATTGACTCAATCAGTGTTCATTCGTTTTTCTTGCAATCAGTACGTAATGTAACTGGGTGTGGTTTCATTCATTTCAACTTTGGTAAAACTACCTATACCTACCTAACATTACAATTTCATCGTATTTGGATCGATGTTTTCAATATCTGAGTCAGTCACCATTTCACAATCTGAGTCAGTCATATCATCGTCAGATTCGTCAGTGCTGTCATTGACGTTAATAACAATCCTATCAATGCGATCATCCATAGAGTGTTCCTGTGAGAGGTATTCATTTTCACATTTGATAGCATGATCACAAACTTTCTTCCATTCTTCCGGGCCAATAATATTTATTTTTTCTTCAATTAATTTTTTTACTGTACCCAAATTCATATCTATGTTTCTTTTTGATACATAACCTTTTATCTGTGACCATATATTTTCAATAGGGTTGAAGTCGGGGTGGTATGGAGGTAACCTTTACACTTCGTGTCCATGTTGATGTAAAATTTTGTCAATGGAATATTTTACAGTCTTCTTTATGCCGGCAAATAATTTCGTATAATTGTATTTTGGTTGACGATGAATTATGTGGAATATTGTATTTTTTTAACCAGTTTATCATAAGTGGCTTTGCGGTATTAGAGTTGGGCGGACATTCCACATATTTATTGTGATAAGCAGCATTGTCTACTACTAGTACAGAATTTGCAGACAAGTTGGGAATAAGTTGATTCCGTAACCATTTTTCATAATTAACATTATTCATGGCATCGTGATAATCACCAGTTTTATCAGTAGACTTATACATAAGTGCTCACCCGGTACAAATCCTTTGGCACTACCTGCATGTACTATAATTAGACGTTGACCTTTTGAAATTTAGTAGTTAAATGGGATGTGTGAACATAGGTTTCGTCAGTATACACAATATCTCTGCCTTCAGATCTGTACTTCCTTATAAGGTCTATGAACTTTATTCTTTTAAGTCTAACGTCATCTTTTTCCATCAGCATTTTCCTATTATTAGTAATTTTCTTGAATAAAAAACCCATTTGGCGAAGTATTTTTCTTAGTGTAAAATCGCAGCCCTTAAAATTCATCGTTTCTATTAATTTTGACTTTAGTACTTTTATAGTAGGGACCTGTTTATAAATGAGATGAAAGTTATAAACCATTCGTCGTATCACTGCGTAGTCAAAATCATCAAGATCTAAATAGAATTTCTTGCGTGGTCTACCCAGCTTAATTTTGTTTGTGTTGGGATTTTCATTACTTCTGTATTGTTCTTCCTGGTTCAAATATTTTCTAATTGTTGGTCTAGATATTCCTGTTGCGTCCGAAATTCGCTGTTGAACTTTCCTAAAATACTCTGAGTCGTTTCTATTTTTGAATTTGCTATTTTCCGATATGAAGTACAGGTAAATATTAAATATAATACCTTGAATTGGATTTTTAACCGTTTTCGAGATTTCGGCATGGCTATACAACCTTATTATAAGTAATCTGAAAATATGATTAAAATTACAGCGAATTTTTAAATTGCGGATTATCCACTCTATATAAGAAGCAATTTGAGAGAGCACGATAAATACGAACTTTTCCGAAAAATTACGAAGGAAAATAATTTCGCACTACATCTGTATACAGATGTATGTTATAAGTTCCAACAGTTTTTACCCTTTTCGGGCATACAATTTCATAAATCTTAAACTAGGTACAATTTATAAAAATGACTACATTAAACAAATAAATAAATAAATTATTTGTTTAGGTTGTAGAAAACCTTATCTATAAGAAAGTTTTTTAAACACCTCTTAAAGCTATTTTCTTCCAGGCTTTTTATTTCTACTGGAGGATTGTTATAAATGCGTATGGCTGATATGAATAAACTTTCCATATATATCGATATACTCACTATTGGAGCGGTTATTTTATATTTGTATTGAGACCGTACGTTCGATTTGCACGATCTCCCTTTATAGCATTCAGGGTAGTTTTTAACCAGTAGGCATAATTCTAGTATGTAAATACCGGTAAGAGTCCAAACGCTTTTCTCGGAAAATCTTTCGAAGTGATTCCACAATGTACATTCGGTAAATAGTCCTTAGGCATCTTTTTTGCAGTATGAATGTTTTATGCACATCAGTGAAATTACCCCCAATAAATGACTCCATTTACAGAGTTGTGACTTATTTGAAATACTTTTATTTAAAATGCAAATACAAAATACGTATTTTATATTTTGTACTTCATTTTTTTAATGTATTTTGTAGGTTATTTGAAATACTTTTCGAAATGTATGTCATATTTGTCAAATATAAAATACTTTTTTAGTGCTGAGTGTCGAAGGTATTACATTTACCACTCAAATTTTCAAGCGAATGGGTCAGCGATTCGGCAAATGGCCACTAGAGGCGCTGCAACTTTGAAAGTCTATGTGCAATGACAGTTAAAACAAAATGAACGTTTTATTATCTGTGAAACATATACCGACGACGACGATACTCTTCGCTGTTTAACGAGATTGATTTCGATTTTGGTTTCGATTACTTTTTGAAAGTATTTTATTTGAATAAAGTATTTTGAAAATACCTATTTTGCATTTAGTATTTAAATACAAAAAGCAAAAGTATTTTGTATTTTGCATTTAAATAGTTAAATTAGAAAAGTATTTAATTTGCATTTTGTATTTAAAAACTTTTTTAAAAGTATTTTCTACATCTCTGTCCGTTGATTTAGAGAACAAATACACAAAAAAAAATATTGTCATCAAATGTTGCAACTTTTGCCTTGCATTCACAGAACAGAGGTGCTGGATGATTCCTTCTTAAATTGTATCATGGTTGATATGTTTTCTTTGGACTTTTCCTTTATCAAATGATAAAAATCCTGAATTTGACAATGGAGGGATCAGAAAGGATTATAATTTTACTAAGTTTCTTGTAGTATGTGGGCGAATCAACTTTTTAGTGTCCTCCCTGTTTCTACTATTTGCTGTTTAAAAGGAGATTACTATAAAATATGATGTCCGGGGGGCTAGTACGCTAAGTTTTATGTCGGACATAAAGCATTCGTCCCATTCTTCAATATGCGAGTGCAAGAGGGACGAATGCTTTACGTCGGACATAAAACCTAGTGTGCTAGAGGGGCTGGTATTGTTAATTGTTGTTGCATTCCTTACGCAATGAATTACAGCTTGAAACTACATGACAACTGTATTTTGAAAGTTTAGGTCCATTTCAAATAAATTAAACTATGTATCCAGAAAATTGGTATACACAACCATATTCAATTAGAAAATGATAAATATTTGTCATTGTCCTTCATAGTTATGTTTGCCATTATTATACAATTTGTCATATGCTTCAAATAGAGACCAATTCCAATTATATATATTAAGTAGTTAACCCTCTCTAGGTATAGGGTGGTGAATATGAAACATTCTTTTTGTTTATTCCAGGCCTGCCGACCAGCAGCCACAGGCGCAGCTGGCCACCAGCAAGAGCAAGGGAAAGAAGGGCCGCCGATAATAAAATAGACATACATTATATATTATTCATATTATTATTTCTTATTATATAAAACAATACAGACTGTGTGTATTTATTTTACTCTGGTACTTAGATTTTAGTTATAGATGTCTGGCACAGGAAACAGGTTTGATATACTTTGAGATGCTACCGACATCAAATATTTATGACAGCATTCACAGAATAGAAGCCAAGAAACAAAAATCATAGAATTAATAAAGCAACAATAATTACATGTCAATTAGGACTAATACGGATCGATTTTTCGGTAAGTTTATTTCTACCATTAATATCCCTAGCCACGCTATAGCCGTCGAAGATTGTCACAACTTGATTATTTTGAGTACGTTGTCGGAGAAAATCAGGATTGAGAAGGTCATTAATCGGTATCATTCCTTGAATGACTTGACGAATTCTTTGATTTTCTGTGGTAGCTGTACCATTCCACTCAGACCCTCGTTCAGCACTGGTGTGATGCTTTGTGACATTGATGAAGCTTTCTTCACGAGATTTTTGGGGCGGTAGGGATTCTGCGTTAACAATAAGGACTTTATTGTCGGGTACGAGTCCTGATAGTCGTACGTTTCTTGGTATTTGTAGCGCCTCTTGTTCTCCTCCAATTTGGAATGTATTTTTTCCTTCAGTGTCATTTCTTCTGAAGAATCCGTGACTTGAGATTTTTGTTTCCTCTGTTTCGTTGGTGTTATTTCTATATCTTGTATTAGTTCCGTCTCCTGATCCATCGCTGCATTTATCGATTCGTGTAGAGCTATAGGAATTTTCCTCATTAAATGATGAATAGGTTTGGTTTCGTCCCCTGCGGGAATTATGTTCATCACTTCCATTATGCCGGGCGATATGTCTCTCAATGTCTCCGTGAAATGCGGGGCCGCTTCCCTCACTGACTCCATGATTGTCTCTCCGATCGCTGCTGGGATTTCCTGTAGATGGTAGTGGTAGGTCCGGATCTGGTCGGAGAGTGTAGATGTCACCAACGGGAGTAGTATAGGCTGTGGCGTCGGGAGCCTCACTCGTGGGATCCTCGGTGCCAGTGGTCTCCGGTGAGACAGTAGAGGGAGCAACAATTGTCGCTTTATGCGGTTTAGACTCTGAGGATGCCAGATCTTTTCTTTTGTTTGGTAATTTTGGATTGCGTCTTGGTTTTCTACGTTTAATGCTGGGCTCGATGGATTCGCTAGAGTCTGGGGAAAGAATATCATCCACAAGTAAACCAATCCGCTTAATGAGCGGTATGTACCGGTGATTGAATACTTCATTTTCATTCGTTTCACGTTTTGTCGACTGGTTCCTGCGCTTAAGCCGGGGCGTGAAAGAGTATTTGTTTTTTCTCGGTTTCAGAGGAGAATTAATTTCGAACTTCTTTCTGAAATTCAGAGGTGATATCGATCTCGCGAGAGAAAAGATGTCTTCTGAAATAAAAACGCATTATATCTTGTTAATAACGCTGCTGCTAATACCTAAACGCAAGAAGCGTAGAAGTTTTGGTGGATTTATGTCGAGCCAACCTCAATCAATTCAATTCATGTTTGAATACCTATTTAATATACAAAATAACTAAAATATCTCAAATAAGTACTTATAGATTACTGACTGCCCGACTGGCCATGATACTATGATTAGTTAAATTCATGAAATTCGCCATATCAGCTATGTCTTTCACGTGGATGAATTTTTTAAGGGAGTTAAGGTGCGACCACACCGCTGCTCAAAATACGCTAACGCACCGTAAAACGCAGCAAAATGTATGAAGAATACGTGACGCATACACGTCAACGCGTATACGCAGCGTTAAGCACCGGTGTGTTGCTACTACGCCGAATGTTTTGCAACTTATGAGCTTATGATTTTAGTATACCTACCTTGTGCCTCTTAGCAGCCAAGGGCCACATCGTAACTAACGAAATTGGCGCGGGCCGCACTGGTTAATAATTTGTGACTATCAGGTTGACGCGGGCCGCAATATTGACTTTATCATGCAAAAGGTGTACCTACACACAAAACAGTCAGGGAGGCTCGCGGGCCGCTAGAAGGGGCGTGCACGCCGCCTGTTGCCGACCGCTGATTTACGACATAGCACTGTCGGGTTCTGAATGAAATAAAGTGTTTTGTTTTTAAGTGTACCTATAGCTACTTGCTAAACTTGCCTGCTGACTCGAAGTGTTTTGATAATGATGGGAGAAGTTTTCTTCGATGCCGATGCGGAAAAAGCCTTGACCCTAAAAATATTAATAAATATCGAATTAATTATATGAAAACTTAACATACTCATATTACTCGTATACGTAACCTTAGCAATAGTTAGTACCTAGGTATTCTTGTAGATACCGCGGCGATCATTGTAATTTAAACCTCATTTTAATTATGACAATGGTTTTTATTATTATATGGCCTTTTTAGGGTTCCGTAGTCAACAACCCTTATAGTCTCGCCATGTCCGTCAGTACGTCTGTCCGTCTGTCCGTCCGTCCGTCTTCGGCTTAGCTCAGTAACCATTACTACTAGAAAACTATGATTCGGCATGGGTATATAAATCAATCACGCCGACGAAATAGTACAATAAAATCTTGAAAGATTTTTTTTTTTAGGCTACCTCCCCTACCCCTAAAGCGGGGATGTATTTTTTTTTCTCGTTAAACCTATGGTGTGGGGTATGGTTGAAGTTTAAGTTATAAAGCTCGTTCAAAAATATATGATTTCCTGAAACTATTTTTCAAATCAGTGATTCGTTTGCGAGATATTGGGATCATTGGAGCCCTAATTTTTGTTCGAGTCATGTGTCCCCCTCCTCCTGCCGGCTAAATAAGTCTACTACTGGGGATGTGAAAAAAATCGTGGTAGTAGTACATATAATGAATTTAAAAGGAAAACTATCACGGACAAGTAGGCATAAGTAGTTAACCGAGTAATAGTCGACCAACTTTATGTTTTCTTGGAAAGGCCAATTTTCGTACAAATTCGGCCGACGCAACCGCACCGCACGTCGATGTAACTAAGACAGACAGGCAACTACGGAACCCTACTTTGCGCGTGGCCCGACACGCACTTGGCCGGTTTTTAACCGAATTCAAAAGGAAAAGGAGGAGGTTCTCAATTCGGTTGTTTTTTTTTATCATTATTTTTTCAATGATTGTTACCTCAGAACTCCGTCATTGATAAGCCGATTCGTTCTTTTTTTTGTTTGTAAGTATATAAAACAACTTTGGCAATGTTTTCTAAATCTGAAAATCTGAATCTTCATTCATGTAGTTTTATGTTTTTTTTTCTTTTTTGTTTTGTTACTCTTGATTTTATACATGTGCGAGCTGTGTTCACCTATAAATGGCTAAGCATCTTACTTTTGTATTTAAGCCAAATGTATTGTTCAGATGTGTTATCCGTTGGTGGTCCTTAAGTAAATAAATAAATATGCTTACAGACAGGTGGGTCTCATTTTTTTCAAAAATTCAGCTGGATAATTGAGGGAACTCCTCAATTATAGTATAGGCACGAGTGTAGTGATTTTGGTATTTTCTATTATAACTCGTGTATTTACACTCCGAAATCATAAATTGGTGGAGTGGAATTGATGATGAAGACCACAAGTGACTTATCATCATCATCATCATCATCATATCAGCCGAAAGACGTCCACTGCTGAACATAGGCCTCCCCCAAAGAGTGCCAAAGTGACCGGTCCTGCGCCACCCGCATCCAGCGGACTCCAGCAACCTTTACCAGGTCATCAGTCCACCTTGCGGGGGGCCTACCCACGCCGCGCCTTCCGGTTCGTGGTCGCCACTCGAGAACCTTTCCGCCCCAACGGCCATCGGTTCTACGTGCTATGTGCCCCGCCCACTGCCACTTAAGTTTAGCGATTCGGAGGGCTATATCGGTTACCTTGGTTCTGCTGCGGATAGCCTCATTTCTGATGCGATCACGCAGAGACACCCCCAACATAGCCCTCTCCATAGCCCTTTGAGTGACTTTGAGCCTTCTTATGAGGCCCACAGTAAGCGACCACGTTTCAGTGCTATATGTCATCACCGGCAACACACACTGGTCAAAGACTCTCGTCTTGAGACACTGCGGAATATTGGACGAAAAGATGTGCTGTAGCTTCCCGAACGCTGCCCAGCCGAGTCGGATTCGACGATTGACCTCTTTCTCGAAGTTGGACCTACCTAACTGGATAGTGACTTATAGAATTCTTCAATTATGTACTTAAAAGTACAAAAGCACGTCACAGATTCTGATAAGATTCCGTTGAAATAGCAACTAAGGAAGTGCCAAAGGTGATCCTTGTCGAATCGATGGAAGTCCTGAAATATTTATTATCGGCTCACATACAGCGATTGGGTTTTTTTCCCTAATAATCAACGCATTTGCCCTCTGAAATCAGTTCATGTAGTAAATTGGAAAAGAAATGTGGAAATGTTCTCGTGGCTTGGCGGCGTACTAAATTGAAGTCGGTTAAAACTTTGTTTTTAAAGTAAATTATTATAATTAAATGTTAAGTAGATAGGTAATAACGAATGTCAATCTCCATACTAGTTTGCGTTTCACTAGGTGTATAGAACCTAGGTCCCAGCGCCATAAGAAGTCTAATTATTATAATTCGAATCTGTTTTTAAAGTTATAGTTGTATTATGTGTAGGTTAATAATAAGTACCTGATGATTTCGATAGAAGGCTTTCTATCCTGCGCTTGGCTTGCGTTTTGTCTGCGGAGAATATGTCTTTCAGAGAGAAAGACTTCCTTAGGGGTTTTTTCGCTGAAAAAAAAGTAATAAACGATTTTGCAGATCTTGGGAGTAGGTGTCAGAGAGGATCCCAGGAACGTTTAGTGCACTACAGGGAAACACGCTAGGATGATGAAACGATTTTGCAGATTATTTGCACAGTCCTGATTCTTATTTATTATTTTGATGTAGGTTGGCAAAAAAGTTATAGCAGTAGGTAATTCATGCGATCAGCTTGGACTGTCGGGTAGAAATAACTTAGATGAGAACATTCATTTATGTCTTACGCTACCGCTATCCCGATTCCCGTTAGACCAGGAAGGTTGTATCTTTTTTAAACCAGGTCAGGTAGGTGTGACCAGCACCTCGGGAGACCCCATGACTCAAAATCTACACCGCGTATGTACTTTACAACTAACACGTTCGGCTGGTCATACTTTAGGAGACCCCGTTTTCCAAAATCTACATCGTTATGCTTTGTTATGGCTGTTTTAATTACCTATAAAGCTGGGTCCACATTTGTATCATTTTGTCGTATCGTATCTCCGTCGCGTTGCACCGGCGCGTATCAAGATCGCTAGAGTGGACGCAAAAACAACGCGATCATGCGGCGCGCCGTATCTGATCGCTCGGGATCGATGTTGACATGCGTTTATTATATACCCCGCCCCGCACACTCCTGATCGGATAACGCGTATCAAGATCGGTAAGTATGGACGTGTTTTGAATTTTGATAGAGTATACATAGGTAGTTATACGAAGTTATGATTTAATACGCGATACGCCATCATCGCTCTCGATGCGGTTTTTCCCTAATCATCAAAGGGGATACGTGTATTACGCGTCCACACTTAATGATACGGCGATATGATACGATACGCTGCTACGCTACGGTTAGTATGGACGCATTTTTTTACGCGACGATGCTAGTGATACGGTGTGCCCAGAGTGAGCATCTATACATAGGATACGCAGGCTCGATACGATACGCGTGATCGTGATCGGCAAATGATACAAATGTGGACCCAGCTTAAGAGATCTCGGCAAGAGAAAAGCGAAATATACTTAGGTAAATGAACAAAAAAATAACACTTAGTTCAAGCTCTCTATCGATTAGTCATTGAAGAGTTCTGCATCCATCACCAGCGTAGATAGCCTCGGAAAGCCGTATTTTATCCTTTAAACCAGTGGGCAAAAACGCATTTTATCCACTAGTGGGGAAATTAATTTGACCTTGGAGCGTGTTTAAGCTTTTGACAGATAACAAAAATTAAAACGCTCATATTACAAAAAAATCACAGATGATGTATTGCCGCTAGTTCTAAACAACAAAATGTTATACATAAATATTTAAGAACTTTAAAAAAATTGCGTGTTGCCTTCATCAGGCGCTAGGTCTCAAAATGTATGGAAAACTAAAATTCGACTCTAGCACTTGGCCAAAATTCTACTTTATATTACTTAATGTTATTATTACTATTCATAAAATAATATTATTTCACTTCTCATGCTCGAAAAGTGTATCATATTAGGCTTAGATAGCGGGGCTAAAGTAGTACATTTAGCCCCTAGGGAAAATATGTCAACATATTTATGATTTTAAAACATTTTGATTGACAACGTTTTTCAACGTTTTAAATCCATCGATCACAACCATTTAAAAAACCATTTGTATTTGCTATCAACTAATTAGAACACAGCTATATATTAAAATCGACCAATCAGGAAACAGAATAAATTTCAAATATAAGTCGTTTTTTATACCCGAATTCTAAATTATAAAAAAAAACGCCTCTGGCCGTTTATAGCCGCGTCCAAACGTTCAAGCGTGGTTAGCTGCATACATGGCATAAAGTGGTTATCTCCTATTACCTCTCGTCAGTGCCTAAATTCCGGACAATGTAATAACCACTACGTTCATGTAACCATTAGGCTAGGTTCATGCATAAGCTATAAGATTGAGCGGGATAGACTGCTCTCTATCTCGCTTTGTCATATGCACCGTATGTTGTCCGCCGCGCTTGGCTGTTTGGACGCACTTATAGATGGTCAGTGATGTTTAATTAGTGATGTCAATATTTTGAATATGTGTCAAAGCAGTTTATTAAAAAAAACATGCCGCCAAAGGTCAAATTGAACAATCCTTTCGCCGCCGTGGAGTGTATTATTGAATTTGGATGGATAATCCTTGTTTTTACTATTTTCTCGTAGTCGAAGTAAAAAGTAGAGTGTATGGTACAATAGTAGATTGTATGACAAGGGGCTAAAATAAGCCATATTACTTTGGTTATTTTCCCGAGCGAAGTGAGGGAAAATTGTTCGAGTGGTAATATGGCTTTTAGACTAGAGTTATACACTCTACTTTTCACTTAGACTGCGAGAAAATAGTGAAAACAAACATTATTCATCTACAATCAATAATAAATTCCACAGCGAAAAGATTGTTCAATTTAGCGGCATGATTTTTTTAATAAACTGTTTGACACAGATACAAAATTTTGACACCACGAATAAACGCTACTTACCGTATATAGCCGGGTCCAAACGGCCGAGCGCGGCGGACAGTATACGCTGCATAAGATAAAGCGAGATAGACAGCAGTCTATCCCGCTCATGTCATGTTTGCAGGCCACTCCGCTTGAACGTTTGGACGAGGCTATAGACGGCCAAAAGCGTTTATTTTTTTAAATGTTTGTGAAATCGGGAATAAAAAACGCCTAATATTTGAAATAAAATCTGTTTTCTGATTGGTTGATTTTAATATATAGCTGTATTCTGATTAGTTGATAGCAAATAAAAATGGTTTTTTAACAGTTGTGATTGGTGGATTTAATACGTTGAAGTGCTTTGATTGGTCAAATAAAAATGTTTTAAAATCATAAATATGTTTACATATTTTCCCTAAGGGCTAAATGTACTACTTTAGCCCCGCTATCTAGGCCTAATATGACACACTTTTCGAGCATGAGAAGTGAAAAAGGCATTTATGTGGGCCATAAAGCATTCGTCGCTTGTCTAGTATAAATGTTAAAAGTTAGGACACACATTCGTATTTATATTAGTATTAGATTATGATTGATTATGAACGATACATTTATCAACAACAGGTTATCTGATTAAGTTTAAGCATCTCATGTAATTTTGAAGCAAAAGTGAAAGTAGGTACTGACAGTTAATGAATAATGTAATTGCTATCTTACAACGATGATACAATAAGAAAGGCTGATTTGTGTCAACAAATAAAACTTTATAAAACCGACCTAAATACGTATTTCAGCATGATAAGCGGTAACATAGCGTTTCTAAACAACGGCGCGAAATTAATTTATGCACAATATTAATTTGGCTCTGTTTGTTGTCCGTGGCAAGCACTTGGCACTTGTCACTCTGAAAAGTTTGTTTATTTATATAATACTTACCCGATATTTTAGGAAAACGTGTTTTTTCTAAATTTTGTCGAGTTTCTGATGGAAGCCTCTCTTTCGTCGAAAAAGTTTTCACCGTCGATGCTACACCTGAATAGAATAAGAAATTAAGTTGGAAAATCTTATTCTTTGACTAACTATTAGCAAATTAATTACATTTCGTTATGAAGTCCATTCAGTACACACGAAATTGAAGCAAAATATAATTTATCATAATTCTATTTATTTGCTTGCCTTTGGCCGTTTACTCAATCCATTATATATACGTGGTAATAGCTTACAGACTTATGGATTTAGTAGTGAAGGTCTGATCGGTCGTACTGTGATCTAGACCCTATTCCCAGGCAAAGTCGGCGATTCTGACTACTCATTGAGTCAGTCGGCAATTTTACTGTTAACTATTACGTTTGAATACTAACCGAAAACGAACGACACATTTTTTTTTATACCACGTCGGTAGCAAACCAGCTTACGGCCCACCTGATGGTAAGTGGTTACCGTAGCCTGTGGACGCTGGCAACTCCAGGGGTGTTACATGCGCGTTGCCGACCCTTTAATAATTTATACACTCCTTATTGAAGAACCCCATACTGTAGTCCCTCGGGAAAACCTCGGCAGGGACCTCATTCCACAACCGGAGCGTCCGAGGGAGGAAATCTCTCTGAAACCGTACGGTACGCGACCATTTAGGTTCCAGGGTGTGAGGATGAATACCCTGCCGACGGCGAGCGGTGAGCGGTGAGCGGTGAGCGGTGGACATGGAACGGTGCTTGAAGGAAAGGGATTTGTGAACTCGTAAAATAACCCATTCGGACCACGCAACGCTACTACCTACGTGTTTAGCGGAAATCCCCTCCCCTCCTAGCGTTATTCCCGTTTGTGCCCCTAAAGGAGCCCGGGGTCCGCTTTGACACCCAATCCCAAGATTTGGCATAGGCACTAGTTTTACGAAAACTAGACCTTATTGGGATTAGACCGGTTTCCTAACGATGTTTTTCTTCACCGAAAAGCTAACGGTAAATATTCCGTACATAAGTTTCGAAAAACTCATTGATACGAGCCGGGATTCGAACCCACGACCGCCGCTTGACAGCCGCATGCCTGAACCACCAGGCTACCGTAGCTTCTACTCGTAGCTTTTACTCTTTAGCGGAAATATAAACTAAAATTAAAATTTGTAGGTAATTAAGTTATCAACAAAAGTGTACACTCACTCTCCTAACGATTCGCTTACCAAACAGTGTTCCCGCATTCAAAAAAGTTGCCAGTGTTCATTTTCAACGGTTAAAGAAAGAGGATCAATTATTGGTGCCTGTCATTCTCTTATTCTCATTCGATTATTGGAGCCATCACGTTACTTAAACAAGCCGTTTCCACGAGACTTACCTGTTGGTTTAATACTTTGGGATTTTCTCTCTTTTTGTTTGCTTTCTGCAGCAATCAGCTCATTTAGAGAGACGGTCTTGGAGGTTTTGGTGACTGCGGAAAATAGAAACAAGATTACTGTAACTTTTAAATTGAAAGATAAAAGAGAGAGATAGAAAAAGAGAGCGAGCGAGCGAGAGAGAGAGAGTGTGTGCGTGTGTGTGAGAGAGAGATACTAACTAGCTTATAATAATTGTATATGTCAGGCAATCCGTGTAATCCGGTATTGAATACAATGCCTAGGCATTCATACATGCTTTTGCCTAAAACGTGCAGGCAATGTATGAAATAAGACTTATTATACACTTTGCCTAGGCATTGTATAGAATGCCTATTGAACATCAGGCAATGTGTGAAAAAGACGAAAGCGAGAAAGGAGACGCATGCGGGAGGGGGATGTAAACACGGCGCAACGGGGGCTCGTGGCGCGTAGCGCCCGCAGTAAAAGAAAACCACAAATAATAGTAACAATGGTGTTATTTGTAGGTAAGTAGGTTAGATTAGGGTTTGCTTGTGTCCCTTAGAGCGGAAGTAGACACCCCGCGAAGCGAGGTGACGTCGACACGCTGGCGGTTAGGTTAAAATGCTGCCACTCCAGCTTACTACTCTTGGAGGCTGTCAATCACTTTGGGCCTCTGACGGATCACCTCATTTCAGTTAAGATAGGACATTATAGGACAGAAAAAGGGGTAGAAATTGTCGCTTATTAACTCTATTTTATACTTTGAATCTATCAATTCAATATGATAAGGTGCATATCATTTTCATTGGCGGACTGTCCATACAACGGCGGACTTACCTGTGGGTTTAGTATGTTGCGAATTCTGCTTTTGTTTGCTTTCTGCAGCGATAAGCTCATTCAGTGAGACGGGCTTAGCTACTAAGTCTGCGGGACAAAAAGTAAACCCAATAAATACATAACAAGGTTTAAAAGGTTAACGTTGAGCTAAATAGGAATAGCGGCTTTATTTTACAATGTCTGACACTTCATTTGGTATTTTCTCTATTAGGTAAGTTACATTTTTGCTGTACACGATGTTTATTTGTGGCGGTTGATTCGAAAACAAAGTGCGTATTGTGCTATTCGGGACACTCGCACACATAATAGAGAGAGTAGCCATTCACTGCTAATCACGCCATACATGCGTCACATTCAGCTGCTACGGACTACGGCGTAGCGCTACGAGCGTAGCTTAACAGCGAATGATGTGCGGATTGTGAACTTTGAATGTCTTCGCAATATATCTATGCAGGTTTTACCTCACCGAACTAATGGTATTTTTTTTATAATAATTAAAAAAAACATTGGTACTTATGTGTTACATATTATTACCATTCCCTGGGCGTCCGAGCTCTACTTGGGTGAAAATAGAGAAAATACGGAGAAAACGATTTTTCTTAGAAGTGTGACCTAGCCAGATTGATTTCTAGCCCCCGTAAAACCCTATATTCCAAATTTCATCGTAATCGTTAAAGCTGTTTCCGAGAACGTGATTACAAATATATATACACACAAATATTGCTCGTTTACTAGTACGAGGGATGATCCAAAAGTAATGATAATCAGTATGAAAGACACATAAAATGTTAAATAAAATAATTTATTTTTCTACGTAATCTCCTTCCAAGTCTACACTTAGACCATCGTTTCTCCAGACCACGAACTCCATTAAAAAAAAAATCTTTTTCTTGACCCTCCAAAAATGTTTCCACAGCGGCCATTACCTCGCCATCATTCAACAATTTGTTGCCACTAAGATCTTCCTTCAGCCGTGGAAAGAGATAAAAGTCGCTGGGGGCTAGGTCTGGCGAATATGGGTTCCAGCAATTCGAACCCTGAATCACGGATGGCAGCCATCGCAACGCCGGCCTTGTGGGGTGGTGCGTTGTCCTGGTGGAACAGGATGCCAGCTCGAAGTTTACCCCGCCGCTTTTCTTTGATTGCCTCTCTCAATCTGCGTATTTGGTCAGCGTAGTAGGAGCCCGTAATAGTGGTTCCCTTTTCCAGGTATTCGATCATTATGACTCCCTCAGCATCCCCAAACACTGAAGCCATGACCTTACCAGCGGAGCTTGCTACCTTGAATTTCTTCGGTGTAGGGGAAGACGCTCGCTTTCAGGTCATGGATTGCTGTTTGGTCTCAGGATCGAAATGGTGGATCCAAGACTCGTCCATGGTTACAAACCGACGCAAAAATGTTTCGGGATCAGTTTGATATTTGTCAAGATTAGACTTCGAAATCTCACATCGTATCTTCTTTTGTTCAGCCGTTAACATTCTAGGCCGCTAACACCCAACGAGCGGAGACTTTTTTCATGTGTAGTTCATCAGTTAAGATTCTTTGAAAGCTGCCTTACGAGATGCCTGTGAGCTGAACTAGATGCCTAATAGTCATCCTTCTATCTGTTAAAACGAGATCATGAATTTTTTTGACGTTTTCTCCAGTAATGGCGACAGATGGCCGGCCTTCGCGACGTTCATCTTGAGTGGATGTTCTTCCCAAGTTAAACTCCTTTGACCACCGTGCCACTGTGGAATACGGCGGAGCGGACTCGCCCAGTGTTCCCACTAATTCAGCGTATATATCTTTAGTACACATTTTTTTCAAACAGAAGTATTTAATAACCGCTCTCACCTCAGTTTTCTCCATTTTTGCGTTATTGTTCCGGCTGCTCGTGAAAAAACAGCTGCAACTCTCTGACAGATACATATTTTTTTATTTTTTATTTTTTTATTTACTAAGGAGTCTTTATGGCCAGTAACGGCATACCTATTTATTTTAATCCGATTCAATAAGTATTCAGTTATCGTGGTTAGTGTGGTATCGTACCTCCCAAACGAATGGACCGATTTGAATGCGTTTTTTTGTGTCATAGCTAATTTTATCCTGAGTGTTCTTAGCCATGTTTCATGGAAATCTGTTCAGCCGTTTTTGAGATATTGCCGATATTGGACTTTGAAATGAAAATTTCGGGGGTTTTTCAACTTTTCTAAGCTGTAGTTTTTTATTACATATAAATATATAGGTACAGTCAGCATCATATGGTTAGAAGTAGCCGAAGTATCCAAATATATCGTAACACATCCTTATTCCTTTAGTAATAAGGACGTGTTGCGATATATTTGGCTACATTTGCTGCTACTAACTATGTATATGATGCTGACTGCTGTAGGACTGTAGGTTTTTTAAGCCTTTCGGATACGTATATTGTATTTTAGAAAAAAATGCCTGCTACGCGTGTCACCGCCGGTTCTATTATTAAAGCCATTTCAATATTCAAGATAGCATATCAAATTACATAATATACTTATACTAGTATGTACAATACCTACTTTTTTACAAAGCAGCGTGGGACTAAAAATATTGTCTATCGTTCGAGCCAAAGAGTGGGTGGCGTGTCGTGTTCTCGTGGATTGCGAGGGTATTTTTTTCACCAGTAATCTAAACTAATATTATAAAAACAGGACAAGTGCGAGTCGGACTCGCCCACCCAGGGTTACGTACTTAAATGAAAATGTATAGTTGTCAGATTTTCCCCTGTACTTTTAGTAAGACGATATAACTTGCCATTACATTACCTTCTCTCGTTAAACCCATAGTCAAGACTACATGAAACCAGAATCAAGGTCTCGTCCGCCCAATCGCATCACTTGCGCATGTAAAGCAACTATATCGCAACTGTACCTACGGATGGATAACCGCTTTGAGTCATTTTTAACGGCTCTGCAAGGCACTCTAAAGGCATCCACCCATCGAACGCGTGTCGTGCGCGGCGCGTGTCGGGCGCGGTTGAAGCGGTATATTCCTCGGAATAAGGATAAGCATGGAAACCGCACTAAAATAGGTAGCAGAGACGTATACCTGTCCTGTACTTCCTTACGACATACTAACGCGGCAGAAAGAGATGTATATCCATTTGTCATTCCTTAATTGTGTAGGTTATCACAAGTTTTATGCAAGTTTGGTCTTTGCTAGGGATGTTACTGTTTCGACTTGTTTATCGATAAATTATACAAACTAGATTGTAATAAATAAATAATAAATAAATAAATATAAGGGGACAATTTTACACAAATCGACCTAGTCCCATAGTAAGCTCAGTAAGGCTTGTGTTATGGGTACTAGACGACGATATATATAATAGATATAAATACTTAAATACATAGAAAAACATCCATGACTCAGAAACAAATATTTATGCTCATCACACAAATATTTGCCCTTACCGGGATTCGAACCCAGGACCTTCAGCTTCGTAGGCAGCGTCACTAACCACTAGGCTAACCCGGTCGACAATATATATTATTGTAATTATATATTTATAGTTTAATAAATAATGCACTGTGTGAAAAACGGTTTCCTCCAGTCGTCATTAAAACAAAATGCATAATTTTAAGTAGCATATTTCCAGAAATCATACCAAACTATTATCATAAGGAGACGCTACAACAGTGAAATCGGCAGGCCAGCATGCAGTCCTAGCTGAAGTGTGATTTGGCCGTGTCGATGGTTGTAGTCTAGCAGTACTTTAGTTGAGTCAGAGGCCTTCGGCGGCTTGAAAACTTCTAATAGTCAAGTGCCCGACTCACTTGAACACATTGGTTTCAACAAAAACTAGTGCCTTCGTCAATTCTTCGTCAATTGGGTAAGGGGACCCGACCGAAAAAAACGTTAAGATAAATAAATTGATCAGAATCTCATATTTAAGTAATACACGTTTTATATGAGAGTGAAATCGTGACAGAATCAACACCGTGGACATTGGCATTAATTGCCATTAAAATAACAGAAATACTTACTTAAGAACCAGATACAAATTCTACAACTTATTCCTAGGAACCACCGAAAACGCCGAAATGGGTTTCATGAATGCGATTCACGTAACAAGAGTTTGAGCCGAAACTTAGTAAACACGATTAGATATTTCTTTCTTTTTCATTTATTGTTTTTACTTCATTCATGCAACTTTGAATAGCAATAACAATATTTGCATGACAATCAATAAACACAGCAGTAGATATCTATTATATAAAATCGAAAAACCAGTACGAGATAAAACACGAAGGAACGAGCGAGATAGCGGCAAGTAACACGAGAAATAAATTTTAGAATAAATTTTCTGAATAATACCTTAATAAGAGCATAAAGGCTCCCGGTTCTGTTGCGTATTTTTTCTACAATCACGTAATGAAATCTCGATAACATTGACTATTTGAACCGTCGGCCATTGTTCGGAAATGTTTCGGCTGTTCGGATCGGTCTCGCTTAATACCTTACGTTTAAGTAGACGCATTTGGTCTCTAATATTTAATACCTTAAGCCCTGCTTAGACTTAACCACGGTTAGTGATTAAAGAAATGGATTAAGGGGGTGCTTCGTCTCCTTCGCACAAGTGCAATACGGAGCTATAATTATCTATTCTAAGTCAATAGAGTTAATCTTTAGGGTTCCGTACCTCAAAAGGAAAAACGGAACCCTTATAGGATCACTTTGTTGTCCGTCCGTCCGTCTGTCAAGACCCTTTTTCTCAGGAACGCGTGGAGGTATCAAGCTAAAATTTCTACCAAATACTTAGGTCTACTGTCTCTTGGAGCTGTGAAAAAATCACACTTCTAAGCCAACGCAATCAAAAGATACAGCCGTTTATGCCGCAAATTTTCGAAACTCACAAGGGAATCAAAACCTATAGGGTAGGTACTTCCCGTGAACTCAGAAAATTGGTACGAAGCAACGTCTTATAGCACAGATAAAGTAAAATTGCGAAAACCATAAATACCCATATAATAAAAATATTTTTAATAATTTTGCGCGAGTCCGACTCGCACTTAATCGGTTTTTTTTAGTATGTGGTGGCCAGTTATGGAACGGTGGCCGCAGAGTACAAGAGGTTTTAATAACTGAGTTTCATGTTGACATTTTAATAAATGTATATGAAAATATATACCTACTCTTTTTTATTTCCATATAGTTACGTTGCTAATCAGGGCTCATGAACATAATACAATTGTGACAAATACATTCATATAATGCATTCACGCAGGTGGAGCCGCGGGCACGTCTAGTGTACATATAAAACACAATAATTATTTGATTAGGTAAAGATTTGTGTAGGCATTCAGGCTAAAGTAAATAATACAACAACACTGGATCACATAAATGTTGTCTTAAATACCTATCTATTCGTCTAATTTAGATTGATGAAATGAAAAAGATGTGACGAAACTGGAACAAGAATAAACGTTAAAATTGCACGGACCAATCTTTGTTTAAACACCGTTAGTTTGTTCATCTTGTCAATTTAACTAATTATTGTAGGCAGGCATATAATTATATCACTATGTTACTCACGCGTTACAATTACACAGTTAATAACTAAGTAGATTTGCCATCTCCGGATTTCCATTTTCAAACATTTTTGCACAGTTCACTTCCCGGCCCGACCGGCAACTTCGTATCCCGCCTCTCTTCTGATGTTTCGTTTAATTGCCGACGTGTGCTCTAAATCAGCAATTTAATCATTACGTGTTTCCATTCCGCGTCGACGGCTGTTTCACATTCGTCTAACTTTGTACTTAAGTAGAAATTGTCACGTAGTTATGCTTTGTTTGTTTTGTGCTGTAATTTGCAATTTGCTCGTCTGATTCATGTAGGTCAGGGTGAAGTACTTCAATTACGAATTTGCTCAGTTAGTTGTTTCTTTTTGTATGTTTCATAATCACTGACAAGGTCATAGCTACTTATTACGAATTCTTTGTCAACATTTTGCATACATTCATGTCTAAAGGAAAAGATTGACGCTTGAATTAAAATGTGTCTATTCCGGCACCGTGCACAATGTTTACACAAGCGAGGCGACGTGACACGTTCGCGAGGTGGCCCCATGCTTGCATACGGAAAATTCGCCCACGATTTTTTAAATTTCGGTAAAAAGGTTCGTATCGAGGGGCCCATAAATGTTTTATGGGTTTGATATATTTTATACGATGAACACGCGCGTCATTTAAGCTAATATTTCAACTTCTTAAACTGCGTAACATTGTCGGTAATTTAAGGCTGGTAATAAATTATCACATAAAATAGTAGGTAATGGCACTTTTATATCAAATGTTTCGATAAATAATAAAATAAGGGCAGTAAAACAAAGGAGTCGCCGGGATCGGGCTATCGTTAAAATATTACGATCGTCCAATATCAGGGGATGAAATCTTTAATCGCACGTCTGAGTTTTACGCAAAAGTTCGGGGCGGTCTGCGGCGACTAGGGAGTCGATTCGACTCAAGACTCAACCTACTGATCTGATAATGATATGATAACTGTATATCGCACCCGCCGCTCCACGTGGAGCAACCCTAATCTGTCAGCGACTGCGCGCAAAAATGACATACCAGTATCATATCATACGTCGAGTCACATAGACCTCCTGGCTGTAGATAAGCCAAACGACTTTCGGACAAGTAAATCATACTTATGCCATAAAACCAATCGAGCAAACCATATGCCCCTTGCTCAATTACCTATCCTGCCATCGACTTTAAACCGGAATCCTTCTAAGATATTTTTCATTAACTTTGAGTTAGCTCGGGTTCTCAGCAGAAATAAAATGCTATTGAAATACCAACTCGTATAGTGCGCTGGTTTACAATGAATTACGATGAGACTTTACCATTAATGAAAGAAAAATAGTAGGCGGGTTCGACGAATCAGTCATTTGTATTGAAAACATTGAGAGAAAATGAATTTCTTACAAAACACTTTGCAGCTATTCATAGCCTTTGTTGTTTGTAGTTTGGTACAGTCTAGTACATACATGTTATTTTCAAGGATAGCTTAGGTGATTTAAGTAATACAATAAAAACCGGCTAAGAGCGTGACGAACCATACACAACCAAGGGTAGCGTAACAAACATTCGTACAGAACTTACTTTTTCAAAACTTAAAAAAAAAACGAAAGTATTTAATAACCTACTAGTAATATGCACATAATATTTTCATATTTTTTAACTCCACGGCCCACGGTTCGAAAATTACTGGGACGGACACAATTTTTATTAGGTAGGCTATTTATTTAAAATGTCTAGACTTCTCTTAGACTTTCAGTTACATGCATGGAGTCACTTTTTTGTAATTTAACTACAACACTGATATCAAAATACCTACACCTAAATTCAAAATTTCATTCATAATTCTTGAGTAAAATGCATATGACCAGCCATGACGAAACTATAAGGGATCCGTATTTCCCATTTAGGCTACGAAACCCTAAAAATTTAATAAAGGTACGAAAATATCTGAACTACGTAGTTGAAATCAAAAATATTTGCACCTTTCATATGCAAGTACATATTTTAAGGCTTTGAGAATTCTCATATACTTATTTTATAACCTTGAAAGTAATAGACAAATCAGAGAAGTTTATGCAAATCAGTTTAATATAAGTTTATTTTTGTAATTTCGCTAATATGATAAAAATATAAAATTGTCTTTATTTTTACTAAACGGGACTTAATCACGTACATTTATTAATTTGAAAATAATATGTGAAAATCATGAAAGTTTAAATTCATATTATAAAAATATTCTTCAGACTCGTGTTGTAGGTACATACTAAGTTACTCGTAATATTAAAAGACGATGTCAAGTTACAACTGCTGTTTAGGCAGCGCAAGCCTCTTTGAATTATACTGTTCGGAACTCATCCATTATTAGCGTCCAGGAAATTATAACCAGAAATCAGAGCTAATTAACGGCTGACTCCAACACTTTTTATCAGCGTAAAATACTTATCATAGTCCGTTTTGGCAGTATCGTTGCGCTTGCGAATTGGTCAGCATTTTATTTTCCGGTTGTTAAAGTGGCCATTTTATTTGTACGCAAATCCGAAGGCCCGGTCGCGGCCGCCGGTGCAGGTGGTCGGTTACTTCCTGAATTTACGACCGTCCATAGTCGGGAGTTAGTATCGCTGTCGTCACGCATCGTATAGCGTCGATTTATACTTCCACCGATACACGGTTGCGGAATCTAGATTTTGTGATAGTTTTTCCTTTTTTTGTACTTTGAATCGTGTGAATAATGCCCCATTCGTAGGTAGATCGCAATCATTTGGATATATTGATCTTGCGGCCGTGGTTCGGTGTTGTTGGTTGTAGTTCACAATGCTTAAATCGAATACATCGCTACATCGCTGAATCAGTATAAGTATGACCTTCGATTACGCGAGTTCACACGGCTCAAACGTTGAATTATACTAGGCACGACCTCACAGCCGAGTACCAATTGTTTTGTGAATTGATGGGCTGGTCAATAGAATAACAAATGACGGGTCCTTTGAATGGAATAGACGGAATCGCTCTTACATTAACCGCCCCGGCTAGAGTAGGCAAGGTCTCTAAAATATGAACAAACTTTTCTACGACGTGTGTATATTCTATACAGATACCATGTTTTTCAATGGTGAAAATATCACATTATTTATTTACTTAAGAACAGCAAATACTTCCCTTGTATTTCTTATACAAAAAATTGTTTTTATGTTGTTGAAACGGCGGTACAAAATTGTGCAAACTCGCTGCTGGAGTAAAGTATATCGAGTGCAATGTATCTAAACAGGCTGAACCGCCTCCGCGGAGGGTCTTACCACTGTAGCGATAAACGGATTTGGGAGAGACGGTATTATTCCGCCGTAATAGAGTGATACTTCTTTGGGACCATTCGGGAAACTGATGACACTATTTGGCTTCGCTATAAAAAGTTATGATATCACATTTGTGGTATCAAAATATTAGGAACGAAATACTATGTAAGTAGTTGAGTTATGAGAGTCCATTTAGTTAGTGGGTGAGGCTAATTACTACGTTAAGCATACCTAGCGTATACCAGGTTTATGTGGTACGAATAAGTACTTTTGTTCCGCGTGGGCTGTTCACATGCGGCGACAAAACTCGGTAACAGTGTGGGGGTTCCTGTTTACGATGATTGTATTTGTGGATGGGGTGCGAGTGCTGTATCGACATTGTAGCCGCCTAGTCGTTTTAAAACAAAGCAGGACCCGCAATAGGGAGCTGGCATATTGCCTCAGTTCCAAGCTTTACTGCCGCTATCTCAGGGTTTATGCCTTATAAAATCTCCTGCCGCGGCCGCCCAGATCGCTACCGGCTAAAAACTACGAGTGGCTCCGGCCGCCGAATAGATATAATCGCAATTGGTTGGCAATATCGTCCTTCGGGCTCGCTTTGTGTGTTTGACTTGTTTTCGAACTGTTTACCTATACCGTTCATTTTTCATGCCATGTAGGTATGGTAGACGGTGCAATGCTGCTCATTAGGATTCATATTATTAACGTGTCATCGTAAATGTAAGTTCCTAAATGTGAGTAATTTAATCACGTGTATTGTTACATTGTGTTATGTCATGGGCGAAGCAATTGAAACGCTGCCATACGTACTTTCTAAATTTTAGGAACCTTGTTATATTTTATGACTAATAATGTATTTAATTTTTAATTTTCAAATGTGAAAAGGCACGCTCCGCTGATTAGGCTAGTCACAACATAATAACAGTATTGCCGCGGAAGCTGATTTGGATATCTACCAAGACCCAATCCAAAGTCATCTGAAAAGGTAAACTTGTCATCTCAGTCGCACCAATAAATTGCCCAAAACAATCTAAATAAATGTTTATTATAATTATAAATAACGTAACAATGATAATAATTAATAACAAAATACCTATAGGTATGTAAGTATTCGTAAATGTCATATATGCGTATATTTCGTTATTCATGACCATACCTTATTAATGTATAATTTACTACTACTATAATTTATTCGATCAATACGTAATCGATGTTTATTATGATTTAAATTTATTAAAATAGTAAAATTAATAATTAATGAATAAAATATAATTGAATAGTGCATTGCATAATTAATGCTAAATGTATCAAACTCCACTTCTTACTCACTAATAATAATGTGTGCATCTATAATTGGGGCACATACGTGCCCAAATAGAAAATGTACAGTCGCGGAATGACAAGGTTTGTCACTTTTGGACCTTAAAATAATTAAAATAAAGTCGAATAGTGGCGAACCTTTTCATTCCTCGACTATACCTATCTATTGTAATTATGTGTTATGTACTCTGTTGTTGGTGTCCCGAAAAATAAATAAATATTATAAAATATAATCCTAGTCAAAAATTACGTCCTACTAAATTAAGCTTACTTATGGCTGTGTTGCTAAGCCGCCCGAGACCAGCTATCAGGACTATTTTGTCCGTCTATATATATACGTTTGCGCGTATATGACTTCGAGACTAGTTATGTATATGTATATGTACGTATAGTGAGGAGTACATATTTCCGCAGGAGATGACTTTTGGCGAGTCCACATTTTATATCCCCTTTGCTTCGTCTCTTGGAATATCTAGCTTTTCCGTGCGTCCGTTGCAATTTTGTTTGTACGCAAATCGGACGGTCGTAACTGGCGACGAGACGGGAGGGTGTGCCGTATACTATAACGAAGTGGTCACTTTCGTGTCACGACTTATGGGATTCATTTCCTTCTCTCCCGTTGCGTATATTGACTCGCCGTCTATGGACATCGTTTTGCGATATATTAAAACTCGTAGTCAATAAGAATCCGTAACTTCTCAAGATTAAAGTTATAAAATGACAATCATTTTACCTGTCTTCATCTAAGCAACTTAATCTAAGGCATCCAAGAGTGATATATAACGCAGTGATCGTAACTTTTGTAGCATTTTTGGTGCAGCGTAGTGTTGTTAACGGAATTGGTATAGACAATATAAATCAAAATTGTTAATAAAGGTTAATATTAACGTTATTAACGCTAATTAAGCATTAGGATTGAAATTCTTTATACCAATTCCGTTAACAACACTATGCTGCACCAAAAATGCTACAAAAGTTACGATCACTGTATATTTTAAGTGATACACGAAAGCGATAAGGTCCGCCACACAAACTAACAAACAAAGATTCTTCGATAATATAAGGTGGCTCTCATTGTCTTTGTTTTTTGATTTAGAGGGCATTGTCGCTTTAACTAACCTGAAATTGTGTATTAGGAAAGCCAGGCACCAGCTGTAATACATTTTGAAAGTATACTTTAATGATAACATTGCAAGCAAATTGCATTTTTAGATAAAAATCAGGCATGCTATGCTAGAGTCACAGACATATTATCTAGGTAAGGGTCTAAATGCATCTTCTTCAAATGCTGACAATCAGGCACAAATGTGGATTTGGTAGATAACACACAAATTTTTGGAAGATTTCATTTCTTTTTTCAAATTAATGCATTTGAAATGAATCCTTTTGATTTTAGTTTGCTGTGGTACATTCAAACTCTACTTAAATATACTATGTCTGGCGCTAAAGATTTTTATTTTATTTCATGAGACTACTGAAATGGGTTTAAAAAAACAAAACAGCTAGTTAAACCACAAGTAAGGTATTATGTAAGTAAGATTTTGTCTGCAGCCACCGCCGAGTGCCTTATCGTTAGGTTTATGGCTCCTAATATCGGTTCACGAGGCAAGAATCGGCCATTACAATGCTCTAAAAGCAGCATACTCACCTGTTTTTATTTAAATAAACGTCACTTTGAACTGGTAGTCTCCAGTTCAAAGTGACGATTTAATAAACCTAGCAAGGAGTAACGCTGCATGTAAATTGCTTGTGTTGATTATAATTAATGGAAGTTTTAAAAATATCCTAGATGGGCAGGATACATTGGATTATTCAAGTGTTACACGAAAACTTTAGCGCTACTTACTTCCTTTTCGCTATTTAGTACAATCTGGTACTAAAAGTAAGTAATAGGTATATATATATATACTATTTAGATGTTTGTTACTCAATCACGCTTTAGTCGAGCCGTTTATCAACTTGGATGAAATTTAGCACGAAGATAGTTTATAGCCTGGATTAAAATATAGGATAGTTTTTATCAAGGGTTAAGTCCACGCAGACGAAGTCGCGTGTGGAAGCTAGTATGTTATTTTAATGATATATAATAATCTGTTCTTTTAATCATTTCATTTGAAGCAGTTTGTAAACCTCATAATGATGAATCTCATAAAAAAGCCTTTGTAGAAAAAATTGGATTGTGAAGAATAGCGAGTGTAGAGAATAGCTGTTGTAGAGAATTCCGATTGTGCAAAGTTGCGAATAGCAAAAAACGCTTTTGCGTTATGCCTAGTATAATTCTACAGATTTGCCGGTATAAGTAAGGTCAAGAGCAACTATGGTCTCATCATCAGACTATATATTTCCCACTGATGGACACAGGTCTCATCTCATGAATCAGAGAAAGTGGGTAAGCTCAACGCGGGTTAGGGGATTACAAGACCCAATTTGGGTTAAGAGGTGCACTGAAATGACAGGTGATCAAATAGTAGGTTAAATTGTTGTACTAGTATAATTTACTTAAAAAACAAAGTTTTAACCGAATTCAATTTAGTTCTCCGCCAAGCCACGAGAACATTTCCACATTTAGAATAGAATAGAATAGAAAAACTTTATTCAACATCACATGACAATTCAAGTTAGTTATTTCTTTTCCAATTTACCACATGAACTTATTTCCGAGAGCAAAGCGTTGATTATTAGAGAATAAAACCCAATCGCTGTATGTGACCCGATAATATTCTCAGTGAGGTAAATAAATAATTTAATTATACGCGGTTATACAAGGTGTTGCAACACGCAGTTTTTTTTGAATATGCCGCTTTTTTCATTAGCCAGACTTTATAGGAGTTGTGTACCTGTAGGTGTAAACATTTAAGACTCACGAGCGTTTTCCGATGGGATATTTTTCACATAAAATCGCCGCCATTCGACAGATCATTTTTAGCACTGGAGGATGTTTTAATAGTCCAATGGTGTTAAACCCTCTCATTTATTTGGCACGCACGTTTCAATAGGTCGTTGTAGGCATGCGCGGGCCGCGTACCGGCCGCTTAATATTTCACGTGCGAGTGGGGTAGGAATGTGAACGGAACAATTTGCCAATAATCCTATCCCCGAGCAATAACCGAGGTGGCTACCAGAAATGGGTGTTATTGCCCATGAATGATTTCTGCGCAGCTCATGAGACGTTGCCGGATTCCCTTTGTACGGACGGCAATCGGTGTTTAAGCCCAGACAGATGTATTCACGTGTGATCCTGCGAGTAGGTACGTGGCCACGCTACTAAAAAAACATGTCGTTTGTGCTCGATAGTTAAAAGCATTCTAGAACTTTTATATTATGACGAAGAGTGTGGCTGTGCCACATAAATTTAATTAGCACTACATAGGTATTGTGCAAAATATATCTCTAAATAAACTTGATTTTATCCTCTTAATTAGGGGATTCATTATGTCAAAAAAAGTATCCATGCCCTTTTTTAGATAAGATTAAACAGAGATACCCACTTTCGCATTGAATATATTTATGTATTTGCAACTAAGTAAATAAACATATTTATTTAACTGAATACTAATAGATACCTTGTATCTAATGTAATGGATAATATTATGTAATAATCATTATAATAGGTTTAAAATATTATTTGTTACTTTTTGGAGTTTATTTTTTGTCGGGGTTTTTTTTAATTTTAAATTTTACTTTTTATTGTAAATGATTGTTTGACATGTAAAAGTGCCCTTGTGGCCAATTTGCAGAATAGATATTTGAATTTACAATATTAGTAACTAAGGTTAAATTAAACTATGTCAAATTATAGCCATGCATTGTACGTAACAATATTACTTAACGTTCATCTCAATAATTAAAACTTAATTTTTCATTATCCCACTCTGACTAAATTCACTTTCAGACGACGGGCCTGAATGGAACTGAAAGTTTAATGTTTGCTCGACGGATGGAGACTGAAATAGAATATTTAACTAATCGGTGTTTTCGGATAAAACGCCGCCACATCGATGTACTACAAACCGATTGGAAGTAGTTTACCAACTTTCAAACAAATAAATAATAGACAACAATCTTACTCAAATCGATCTAGCCCTAGTACCTATATACACAGAATAGGAAAAGAGCAGACGGCACGATGTCACCATTTCTGGTCTGCCCTGGACTCTGCGCAGCACACGCTCGAGGAATGCTCAGCGTGGCAGTCTAAGAGGCAGGTCCTAATGTAAGAAGTGGGACAAGATCTCTCCCCACCCGCTCTCATAGCGGCAATGTTAAGGAGGCTTGGGATGCAGGTGTTATCTTTTGTGAGAGTGTCATGGTCCGCTAGAAGACAATAGAGCGCAAGCGGGGAGCGTACAGATCCTGCTCGGAGGAGGACGCCGCGACGGTAACACGTCGCCGCTGCGCCAGGGCTGCTACAGGTAGCTCGGGCACTAGGATATGGTAGCCATAGTACTGTCATGACATGGTACTGTCGGACAAGGTGACTAAATGGGACTCTCGGAGCGAACACGGTCGCAGTTGGGGCCTGTGATCGTCTATAAAAAATATAGGGTAGGGGGTAGAGGCGCGACGCTATAGGGCGGCACTGGTGCGTTCCATAGAAAATCCCAGAGCCGTTCGAAATGCCTCAAGGAGGACCATCGGGGGTTTTTAGTCGGTGCGAGTCCAGCTAAATCTCCGCGCTGTCCCCGTGGTGTGGTGTGGAGATATCCATAACGGATTTTCCTCGCAATAAAAAAAAGACCGGGTTGCACTCCGGGAGTGCCGGCAGAAGTGAAAACTCAATGTCATTGTAACAGTTCTTCGATCAGGTCGCGTGTCCGTCTTACGAATTTACAATCTCTCGCATCTTACGGTCACGTGACATCTTGCGGTCACGTGACCTGACGCGAGTTTTTTTTCTCCATCCCAAAAATCAACTTCCATCCATACGTCTTACATCTTACGAATCTGACGGTCACGTGACCTGACGCGAGTTTAACATTTTTTCCTCAACCCAAAAAGTGCACAGCGCCGCTACAGAAGTTTTCACTCCAAAAAAGTACTAGATGCCTACTTGCTTAACAAAGCATAATCCCGATAAGGTCTAGTTTCTTCTCAGGGTTGGAAGCTGAGATGGCACTCGTTTCCGCTGAAACCATACCCTATGCCAATTCTAGAAATACGATTGCAAGCAAGTCACCGGCCTGCCACATAACTCACGGAATAACATAAACACACATTAGGTACCATTGTAAGAATATCCCCTAAAATCTTCATTGTCAAAAGTTCTCTAGGGTCCAGAAAGGAAACGTACGGGGATCCGAATCAATGGACCTAAAAAATCTTCTCTCGACTGCTTTACAGTGTCAGACATCTCACATCACTGCCATTGATAGTGCTAAAAATATGTTTATGTGCATACTCTACTCTATAGGCACAGCGTCTCTTTCGTGTTTTATTTTAACAAAACCCAAAGGAATGTAAATACAGGATTATGTAACGAATTTCCCAGCCGCTTACAAAATTGTTGAATAGCATAGCCGGATTTCCTTTTGAATTCGGAATACTGAAATTATTGGCATGATGTGGTTCGTAGTAAACATAGTTCGGCGCGTGTTCCGCCTCCCGATGAGCGAGCCAAGTTGCCTGCATGGGAACAGTCAAGTTAAGCCGCAAGTCTTGCCGGAGACGACGTCATACAGTTTAATACGCGAGACGTGCTAAATTACTGTTTGAACTTCGTTAGCGGTTTTAAATTGTACCTAGTATTGAGGGTAGATTTTAATGTATAGATTTCATGGAAATCACGCCAAAGAAATATCCGATGCAACTGATAAAACTGAATTTTGAAATTGGACGTAGGTACGAGTATACGAATTTCTACTTGGTTTTTATTATGGGTAGTGATTTAAAAAAACCCGACCAAGTGCGTGGCGGGCCACGCGCAGTGTAGGGTTTCGTAGTTGCCTGTGTGTCTTTGTTACATCGACACGCGCGCGCCGAGTACGACGACCGCTTTAGCCTAGTTGGTAGTGAATCCCGTTAAGGTCATTTATTTGTGTGATGAGCACGAATATTTGTTCCTGAGTCACGGATGTTTTCTCTATTTAAGTATTTATTTATCTATATAAGTATGTTTATCGTTTTCTCTCATTCTCAGTAGTATCCATTTAGCCGGCAAGGTGGGGTGACACGACTCGAACAAAAATTAAAGCCGGTGTTTTATTTTTATGTTTTATTATTATTATCACGATGACGAATTCCGGAGTTGAAAAATGGTTTTTAAAAACTCATAATATTGTTAAACTAGCTATCCAACGATCATGACCCCACAGCATGGGTTTAACGAGAAAAAATGAATTACACCCCCACTTCAAGTAAATAGAGTTTTTTTTTTCTGTAGCCTGTATGAGTGTCCTACCACTGCTGAGAACAGGCCTTTCTACAAAGTACATAAAAGTCATAATTGTTAAAAATACAAACATATTCAAGTTAGGTTTAGGGCTACATATTTTTTTTTAATTGATATTGAAGAGAACTAAAAGCCGGCTAGTTGCAATATGCTTCCCTTATCCAATCTAATCAACCGGCGACGGCTACCCGATATACCTACTGAAAGTACTCGATCGACAGATTTTACAATGCAAGCTTCGAGCGGATTATGCTTCCATAGGAACAGGACTTGCAGCGTAAGTAAGATGCGTTAGATACACTTTAAGTAAGACGACTTCATTTCTAAACTGAAGTGGAGATGAAATAGTATTTTATGCAATCGTTATATAATGTGTGCTTTTTCAGTCGAGTACCGCGTTTAATTAAGGTACGAGACTTAAAAAGCTAATTATATAATATAACTATTGTAAACAATACTTTTTCTACGAGTCAACTGAACCAATTAAACAAACTTGGTATATATTGAAAACGAAGTGCAACCAACGGCTTTTACTTTTTTTTGCGTTGATGCCTATTTACCTTTTGACTTTCTCATGACGGCGTCCTATTGGTCAAATAGGACGCCGGTTCAGTAAAGGCGCCACGTGATTGGTCCATTTCATTTTAGTTGTCTCAACAGTTATGAAATGTTGAGTTGGGAGCTCCATAGTAAAAAGTATGCGATTTAAGTTTTGTGTACGTAGTCTTAATTCAAACATTAAGGTCGACGAGTATAAAAAGATATATTGCCATGCAGAGTGACGGTTGGTCCAATACGTCAACAGTTTGGTAACTTACAGGCAAAGGAAACGTAGGCCGTCCACCAGCTTGATGGGTTGACGACATTAAATTAAAAAGATCCCGCGTCACTCCTGGATAAAAACTCAGTGGCTCAGGACCAGCATGAGTGGCGTGCTCGATGAACGGCTTCTGCTCAGCAGTAGTCGATTACAGGCTGAAAACGATGATGAAGATGAACCAGCCTCTGGCGGCTACGACTCGGAATTCAAGCTCAGACCGATGGAAGATGTAGTTAGGTGCATTCACCTAACTACATCTTCCATCTTCATCTTTCATCTTCATTTCATTAATGATAATCATCAATATTGCATTGAAATGGTGATCATTTATTGAGTCGGGAAATGATACCCTACTTGTATCTCCTGAATCGTTTTTTAGTTAAAGCATTTGACTTACGGACATGACGACATAAAAAGGGTTCTATTTTTGTCATATTGGCTAAAAGAACTCTAAAAGACCTCAATGGTTGTTAATTTATTATTCATCAAATACCTAATATTTAACTGATATAATAAAAACGATAGACCTATACAGATAGGCGGATATAAAAATGTGATGTTATTTCTGTTAATATCTCTTAGTTACTGAAATAATAACATAATTTAGTTCTTATAAATATCCGTGTAATTAACTGTACAAGTTTATGAGTTATGATATATTTACGGCAACTTCATCAACCCTGCTGATGCCGCGGGCATTAAGAATCAACAATCCTGCATATAATATGATTTCAATTATCGTGCGGAATAGCCTTACTTCGACCCACGGTAATATAATACGTCTATCATTACTCATTATTAAAGGCTACTACTTTGAATAATAAAACGTTTAACTAGGACTTATTTCACGCAATGTGGTCGGCCAAATTAAAATTATTTATACCAAATTTACTTTTTAATCGGTACATGAATTGATGCAACCCGCACTGAGGAACGAATTTGTCAGGGTTTTAGTCGAGGCAATGCTATTTATTTAAACAAGTTAGGAATCTAGTTAGTTTGTGTACCCGGGTACCGTTCCCAAATTCAACTGCTTGAGTAACGCGAGATTACAAGGTGGCACTTTGGGGCTTCGTTTAATTAATATTCTATGTAGCTATTATCTGGGATCACAATAGTGACTGTTATGAATCTGATTAGTGATTACGTATCTAATTGTGGTAAATATTGGAATATCTCCATGCATGGAATTTCATATAGTGGGGCAGAGTGCTCGAACAAATTCTCGTAAATGTGGACACGCTGGACCAAAGCACCAAGTTTTTTTCAGGCACTTATTAGGTCCATAGTTTTAAGTTTTTGGATAGTTTTAAGGAACCAACTCCTCCGTCGGCCATATTTATTTCATGCCGGACATTTTTAATTATAGTTAATTATTAATATCTCGATTTCTAAGGCACTTAGAATCACAAACTTGCTGTCTAAATATACATATTTGGGGTCAGGGAATTCAACTAGATAAGTATTTTACCGATATAACACTGCATATACATGTACACATCTTTGTTCTTAAAGTTGGTTTAAGTTATGTTAAAAAAACAATTATTAACGTTATTATATTTTTATTACTTGTTATTATAGAGGCATAATACATAATCTGCGGAAATTTCAAGTGTACATATTACGCTTTACGCTTCAAGAGATATACCGATTGTTATGGGTGGGCAAAAAAAACGCCATAAAATTACGTCATGTATGCGAACGCTGTTTAATTTGTATGAATGTATGTTAAAGCAGCAATAGAAAAACAACTGTGAAAATGTGAACAGTCTAGCTATTGCTGATACGCAGTATCTTAAGAACAGGGTTCCGTTTGGTATCCTTTGGGAACTCGACTCGAAAAAATATCTAGTTGAATTGCTTGACCGCAAATATGTATATTTAGACACTAAGTTTGTGATTCTACGTTATTTAGAACTCGAGATATTAATGATATACGTAAAATCCAAAATGCCCGCCATAAAATTAAAGATAGCTGACGGAGGAGTTGGTTCCTCTCAAAAACTTAGTTATGGACCTAACAAGCACCAATTTTTGTGCTTTTGTCTAGCGTGTCCACATTATCACCTGAAACTGCCCTACTAATATGAATTATCGTAATTCAAGAGAGTAGAATAAGTACAATTTAATACAACATGCTTAACATATGAGGATTTTAATTCACAGAGGTTAGTTAAACTTTATGAACAACGGGGTAATTTCCTAAAGTTCCAACCAAATAACGCGGGAGTTAAGTAAGACTCAGTAGGTAGGTACAAGTGCGTTTTATAGCAAGGTACTACAAAGCATCACAATTACCTATATGGTTAAATCGTACAGAAACAATGTGAAGTGCGAGTGCGAGCCGGCAAGCGCGGAACCGGCGGCGTCGGCGTCGTTACACGAAAGTGAAAATTTATCCGGCGATATCAAAAGCGCTTTTATCTTGCGAGATGACGTAACATTATCGCAATATCCGTGCGTCGTCGACTGTCCCGTGCCCTGAGAATATCAAGAAGATATATTTTCACGGAACAATGCCGCCCCGGTATCTCAATTTTCATTTCCCCTCGGCGGGACATCCGGTGTGATTTGTAGCGCGAGATAATATACAAAACGGAGGCTTCGCGGGACGCCCTGAACACAGAGTCAGCGGAAAATCTAGCCCTCTATCTTTATCTCGGATACTTTAACCGGTTTTATCTTCTTTATCGAATATTGTGGTGATCCTCGCCAGCTTTTGTATAAGTAAGTGGCATAGTTATGTGGGAAGTGGGGTGGCATTGCGGCTATTTACGCCGAAACATCAAGTCCATTGTAAGTACTTATATTCTTTTATATTATGGTTGCCGGGTAGAACCAGACAGAGCGAACAAAGAACACGTAACTGGATACTTATAGTTGTATGGACGTAAAATGTGACATAGTAATATTATTATGGGAATTATTATATTACTACAGAAATATAGTTTAAATTATTTGAACTGAGCTCATGAATGGCCATTGTACTGAGCTCATGAATAGCCTTTGTTTCCCTTTTTTCCTTTGTAAAAAATGTTACCGCCACGTAAAATGTTCATTGAATAATGAACTCTATCTTCTTATACAATAAATTCCAAATTAGCTACGAAATAAAATACCACACCAACGTCTTTTACCTTGCTCGCTGGGAGCGGGTTGTTTTATCTTTTAGTCCATTTTGAATCTATTGAACATTTTATGGGACTATTGAGTAGGTAAGTAATGAAATTACAAATATTATAACAAAAATTGTAGGTATTACAGATATAAATAAAACCTATGTATGACTGATTCCATGAAAATGGATTGAACTATCTAAAACCAGTATTTATGTATGTATTTCAGTCGTATTAAACACAGTATGTAAAGTATAAATTGAAGTCAAAATATAATTCCCTTAATAAAACAGCAGCATCAGCAGCATGAATCATTAACAAATAATACCTGTGTCTTCCCATCCCACTCCCGAGGAGTCCGTGGGTTTAAAATGCATATTTGCTTACATGTACATTACAAGGGAGCCAACTGAAACGACTCGTAAAATGTCTACGTAGGTAGTACTGTCAAGTCGTAAACACAGCAATAAAGTTTAGTGGCCACTTATGGGTGCGCTCCCAACCCTCATACGCCGTCGACTTTCCCCTACAACTCTATTGTCTTTTCTCCTCTAATTTATCGAAGCGGCTGTTTCCGTTTAACCGACAAAATAACGCTATGGTTCGTATAACTCGGATAAACTGCAACGAAGTCGACTCAATCAAATTAAAAATAATGGTCAACGGACTTTAACCTGCCAAGGGCAAATTTGTTTCCATTCACAGCAATTTAATTATTGGAACAATCAAATTTCAATCAACCCGTCCTTAGAAGTTTCATAGAAAAAACCGACGCATTTTGTCTGAAAATAAAAACAATTTACTTTTCCGTGAAAAACATTTCTGTTGTAGTGACGGGAATGACTTCGTAATTAAGTACGAAACGGCATCCTTCTTGCCGAATACTTTGTCAATGCTTGTGAGAAGTATCAAAGTTAGGTAAAGCGGTATATTGGAATTAGGTAAGTCAGTGAAAGTAGCAGACGGAGCTTGCGTGATTCATTCGGCTCCTGCGTACGTAGACGTAGGTGCCTATAACGAAACAAACAAGAGTAGGATAATCCGGCCAATTTCCTTACTCAATCTTCTACCGAGCAATAAAAGTATTGGTTAATGGTCCAGCCTTCTATATTGGATTGATAGTAGGTTCGTACCACAAATTCAATCACATTACTTTTAGTCCATGTTGAAAGTTAAAGGATTCGTTCCTACTGCGAGGTCATTTGCCGATTAACCATTACCTTCAATTGAAGCGCATTGAAGTAAGTTAAAAATTATATAAGAAAATGTTCAGAACGAATAATGTAATATAAAAAAGAGGTAAATAGGTTATAAGCGCTCCAAAATTCAGTTAAAAATTTCACTTTGGTATAATTTGTTATACCTATCTGGGGTGTAATGCTAGAACATGTTTTGAAATTTTGATTTTCATCACTTACTTTTGACGTTGACTGTTACCTAACAGTTTGCACTGTTGTGGGTACCTACTTAGTCCTTGTTAGGGTTCCGTACCTCAAAAGGAAAAAGGAAACTCTTATAGGATCCATTTGTTGTCCTTCTGTCTGTCTGTCAATCTCGGGAACGTCTGGAGTGAGGTATCGAGTTGAAATTAAAACCTATATGCTTAGGTCTACAGTCCCTTGAAACTGTGAAAAAATCAAACTTCTAAGTTAACGTTAAAAAAACCGGCCAAGTGCGTGTCGGGCCACGTGCAGTGTAGGGTTCTGTAGTTGCCTGTCTGTCTTTGTTACATCGACATGCGCGCGCCAACTAAATGGTCCGGTTGCGTCGGTCGAATTTGTACGAAAGTTGGCCTTTCTAAGTTTATTTTAATTTGGTCGACTATTACTCGGTAACTAGTTATGCCTAACTTAGCCGTGAAAGTTTTCCTTTTAAGGCTTGTATACGCGCTAAAGTCCTTGAGCGTATGGGCGAAGCCTCGACCCTCTCCCCGCGCAAGTCGCACAACCCGCCGTCGTTTATTAAGCGTTACATAGATTAAGTTACAGACGCGTCATCGCGCATCGTTACCAATGCAAGGGTGGACGTGGGTGGGTGACATTCGTCATGCTTAATTGAAACGTGATATTTGTCATACATAAATTACATAATTGATTAAGTTCAAAAATGATGTCTCTACTATTATAATACTATTTACTTACGATTAGTGTAGTTCCGTCAGCACGGCTAGCACGAGACGGCTGCGACATAAACTCGATTTTTCTCGCACTATCGGTCTCTCTCTTATTAGAACATTAGGAAAGAGAGGTATAGTGTGAGAAAAATCGAGAGTATGTCGCGGCCGTCTCGTGCTAGCCGTGCTAGTGAAAACGAAATTCGTTCGAATAACTCTGTCGCTCGAACTAGCAAGCGCGACAGAGAGGGAGATACACGAACGAAGTTCGGTTTCGGTTCGCGGTAGGCCCTCAGTACGCCTAGCACTAGACGGCCGCGATATACTTTCGATTTTTCTCGCACTATACCTCTGTTACTAAATATTCTAATAAGAGAGAGACGGATAGTGCGAAAAAAATATAAAGGTAATAATAATAATCCATACTTACTGTTGCCCTTAGGCCATTTTTTAATGTCGCTATTAATAGGGGCCCATCTAGCAGTTAGCGAGTTACCGTCTGCCAGAGATAAAATGTGAAACAGTTTTAATGGGCAGGCGTCCGATGTTTCATCCAATAGCCCAGCTACTAGTCCATCATTTTCACCCAATAACCCGTTTTATTTCGATTCCATCAACTAGCAATAGACTCTTACACCCCAGCGGGTGCTGTTTCTGTGTGCGTCCCATGACACGGGCAGAGACAGCATCCGCTTGGTGTACTCCTTGCATTTCATTAAATTGTCAAAAGGGCCTCTACGTGTTGGCTCAGAGCTCCACGCACGGAAATCATTGTCCCGTGAGCGGGAAAGACATATAATCCATACTATCCATACTTTTATATCCATACTCCATACTAATATTATAAATGCGAAATTGTGTCTGTCTGTCCGTTACCTTTTGTGTAAGTGTAAGGTTGTTAAGTTTTAAACTAATTTTCGGTATATTTATTACGTTCTACTTCCTTGATTTGATAATGATGGCGTGTACAGTCAGCATCAGATAGTTAGCAGCATCCAAAGTAGCCAAATATATCGTAACACATTCCTTACTCCTACTTATAGTAACAAAGACTATTTCGATGAATGTACGTTCCGATATATTTGGCTAACTTGGCTGCTACTAACTATATTATACTGACTAACTATATTGTACGTTAACCATACTTTGTTTCATATCAAATAATAACTCTGTATCGAACTTGGAGTTGGCATGCAACCCATAGGTAGGTACTTACAATATTTGCCAATCCCACTATTTTTATTAGAACTTATTCTATTAACACTTGACAGTCATTAATACGAGCAGATAAAACAATATTGTTAGTAGGCAATAGATATTGTAAATATATTTACTAATAAAATGTCTGGTTTTAGCGATTTCCCAATTTTGATACTGTTTAGATATTTGATACTTTGATAGAATAGGTATTTACTTGTGTATTCTTTTTCCTCTTCTCTTGTAAAATTTCTTGATATTACGTATTTTCCTCCTGCGCTTATTTAACCCCAAAGACCCAAAATAATTATTGAAAAATTTGTGAGACCTAAGCTAAGACCTACTAACTCTAGTATCGTAAGTTTGTATGTTACTAACAATCTATGGGCAAACTGGCCTGAAATAAAGACTTTATTATTATTATTATATTAATAATATTATATTATTATTATATAATTATTATTATTACCCGTGTGGTGTCGGGTTAGAATAGCACCACCCCCCTTTCTTCCCGTGGGACTAAGGGAACGGGGTTGAAGTGTGTTGTGGGCGATGGGCTAGCAACCTGTCACTGCTATATCACATTTTGTCGATCTTTTATACCCACATTTATGCTAACAGTGGCACTGGACACAGGTTTCATGTTCTCTGTCTACCCCTTTTAGGGATAAAGGCGTGTATGTATGTATGTATTATTGTTATTATTATTATTTCCCATCTTGAACTAAAAACAAAATCTAAACTATACCTACGTAAATGTTAATTAGGTACAAATGCCAACACAGTTAACTGACGATCCTGTATTTATACAAGAACCTTATTACAATGCACATAAAGTGCACGGATGGTCAGTCAGCTGTCTTGTCTATAGTACCTACTACTTTACAAACCACGAAATAGATTGTCCACTCTATGCAACAAAATTATCTGTCACTAAAAACTAAACTATACGCAAATATTTATTAGTTACCTACTATACGAATCACAAAACGGATTGTCCACTCTATGCAACAAATATAGTCCACAATTTCGACAAATATTTAAAAATTTCGGCGCAGCGCAAATTGACACAGGTCCGTCATGCAACGTGTCTCGTCCCGCACTGACCGTATGGACGAAAACGGGGAGGCGTAGGAACTTTGGCGGAATATTTTTTTAAGAAAATTAAGAAAGTAAGAAAATGATGCTCTTGTTCATTATTGTATGAAGAAAGTTATAAAATTTCATATTATTCTGATAAAAAATGGAGCAGTAAAATGGTTACAAGTGAAAAAATAGGGGTGACTTTAGATTTCTTTTTCTCTAATTTTTATTGTTAAAATGGATTTCTACGAAAACTATGACCCGTCGCATATCTTGCAGATTATGATATATTTTTTCCGACAGCAAAAATGTTACGTTATAATGTATAAAACGGTTACAAAACAACTCATTTTCACGAAAATTTCGAATGTGGAGCCTTAAATTCTTTATATGTACTACTGCCACGAATTTTCTCACATCCCCAGAGGGAAGGGGCGGACGATACTTGACTCGAACAAAAAATAGGGCTTTAAAGCCCAATATCTCGCAAACGGATCATTAGTTGTAAAATGGTTATGAAAAACCTAACCCTGGATAGCTTGTTTAAAACACATTATAATAGAAACATATTATAATAGGGTCATTACGCTGGTTACGCGACCACCTTCGGTTGGCGACCACCTGAAGGAGAAGGTTTTTTCTATTGAAGATAAGATCAATTCTACAGACCCTATTGAGACAATTAGTTGTACATGCATTTTTTTGTTGTTTTGGAATAGAAATCTACTAAAAAACCGAGGAAATATCCTTTCAGTTCACCAACTCAGCTAAGTGGTCGCCAACCGGCACATAAAATTAGGTGGTCGCTAACCAGCGAAATGACCCTAGACGTTCGGAGTTCAAATCAAGCTATCATAAGGTCTATAAATAGAAGAGGAACCGAAGATGTCAAGGATTAGCCCCTGAGGCTTTCATTTATCATGTTATCGAAATAAATAAAATATCAATACATCCTAAATAAGTCTCTACCTCTGAGTTTAGCCCCCTAGAGAACCAAAAAAAGGTTAAGCCGTAGATTACATTAACATCTTAGTAGGGCCAGTGTTCCATCCGCGATATTTGACAGAAGGGGACATGTCCCCCCCATGTGGACTGCTACTATTCGTACATCATGCAACATTTTGCACTCGTTACCAACGTTGTCCTCGTTGACAATATATTTTGCGCGCTTTTCATCCTTAGTTACTTTATAGTGCTTAAGTGATTCCTAATATTTTAAGGTAATGTAGAAATTGCCCAGCGTCAAAACAAACTACCACAGAAAGCAGTGCAATACCTAAATAATAGCGATGCCAGAAAAAATGCTAATAACAGGCTTGCAGAATGGAATGTAGGCTTATTTACTCATCCATTTCCACTAACATAACCTACACCACCATAGTTTATATACAATAAAATATAATAACAAAATGAAGAAGTATGTACAGAATGGGTAAATTAGTCAGTCAGTACGGAGCACGTACTAGCTAAAAGTCACTGGCCTGAATAGTAGAGACGTTCATAGTATGGAAGGTGATAGTCGTAGGTTTTAGATAACCGTGGAGGTCCCGCTGGGCTGGGCAGGTCTAGAGCACACCTTCAGGTAGGTTGGAGGCAGTGGCGCAGACGAAAGTATATGCAGCAGCCGAGCAGTCGTCAGTAGTAGCGGTTCGTAATTTAACCAGGCATAAAGGGCTGGAAGCAATCCTTTTAGTTACTTAAGGTTCACTCATCCGAGCCTCATAGGTTTAGACCAGTGACGGCTAAATGAGGCTTGGATTGGGTTTAACAAAAATATATACAGAACACAGAACTTATAGAATACAAAACATACCTGCATAAGTGGCAGCCCTTGTATGCATGAACTATACACTATTTACGAGCAGAGGTAATCTCGAGAACTACACATTATATAAATCATTAAGTTTTATGTTATAAAATAGATTTTCTCCAAACGAATGCGTAAGCTAGTGAAAACTTTTGACAGGAGAAAACAAAACACGGCCGTGAAAAAACTACATTTTTCTTTATCGCCGGCCAGTACGCTCGCGGCCGCGCGGCGCAGGTTTTGCCGTGTTACACTATGTTATGCTTACCTTTACATTTGAAATATGAACGGTTAAGATACGTCAAAGTCGTCAAATTACAAGCGTATTTCCGAGAATTTCAAATGTAGTAACTGCCTGTCTCGTACAATACATGATTCTTTCATCTTATTCGTATAGGTACCTACCTACTTATTTTGAAACGAGCAAGCGAAGCGAACGAAGCAATTTCGTAATAATTTATTATATTATCACACAGTTATTTAATAACTAGCTTCTGCTCGCGACTCCGGCCGCGTGGAATCGTTGATATCGTAGCTCCATACAAACTTTCACCCCCACTTCATCCCCTTGGGGATGATTTCCGGGATAAAAACTATGCTATGTCGTTCTCCAGGACTCAAACTATCTCTATACTAAATTTCATCCCAATCGGTTCAGCGGTTTAAGCGTGAAGTGGTAACAGACAGACAGACACACTTTCGCATTTATAATATTACTATGGATATGGATCAATTAATTTATATTGATGATAAACATGTGTTTATCATTGAATGACGTATACTTATAACATAAGCTGGATACGTAATTCGTTGTCTATTTTGTCATATAGGTACTTGGACCAACTAGCGGGGCTACTCATACTATGTAGGCTCATTCCGCCAGTTAGCGACCACCTAGCTTCATGTGCCGGTTGGCGACCACTAAGTTGAGTTGGTTCTTTGATTTTCTGCTTTCTTTAGTAGATTTCTATTCTAAAACAACAAAAAAATGCATGTACTACTAATTGTCTCAATAGGGTCTGTATAGAATTAATGTTATTTTCAATAGAAAAAACCTTCTCCTTCAGGTGGTCGCTAACCGAAGGTGGTCGCGTACCAGCGGCGCTACCACGAAAGTCGAATCTCGAAGTTCGTGTACTTGCATCCCTGTCACTCGAGTATAGTAAGTACGATAGAGACAGAAATATCCGAACTTCGACATTCGAAGTTCGTGGTTATAGCGCAGCATAATGTCAATGACCCTACTACATCATTTTGTTGCTATTTCTCCGCTACTCAAATATTGCCAGGAAGATATAGCTTTTTAGCGATAACATCTCCTGTTGCTTACCGCTTTTCATGTAGTGTGAGGTGTGCAATAAATAAGTAGGTAACATAAATGGATTAATTGGAATTTCGATTTCTTATGTGAACAGCTTTATGATTGTGTTGTTGAATTATTACAAACTACAAAGTTTTACAGGGAGCGCTCCGTACAGTAACATGTGTCGACGGACAAAAAAGACAAAAATTGACCATTCACCTGCCGGCAATGAAAGATTGTGATAAATGGGTTTTTGAAAGACCATGTCTTCCTTACAGAAAAGGCCACAAGGGTCATAAAAAAACCATATATATGTATATACAATATATTAATAGTCATGAGGATTTTACGAAGAACGGTACGCGCTTTTGGCATGAAACATAACAAAATATCTGTTCTGGACCTGCTATGTCATTGCTGTAGAAACACGTACTACCGCTTCCACCTGAAAGCGCTTCTTTTTGCGTCAGAAATAAAAATGTCTGTAAGAACCCAGGACAGCACAATACACTCAGCTTAGCGGTCTCAGCCTTTTTCCTCATGCGGTCAAGCACTAAATCAATTAGTATGGCACAACCTCGCAGGGTGCAGGCGACGGCTGACGTGGCTGAGAATTCAATTTATATTCAGATCTCTCTGAAATAGAATTGAAACTTGGATTGCGGCAGGTGCCGGTGGACAAATGCTGGCGGGCGCTGGATTACCCGTAATAGAAACCAGAACAGGTATTTCTCAAGGGAATGTTGCACAATACCCGTACACCATGTTGTACGCGGGTTGAAATAAGGGAAAAGACAGCGTGCATTTCTCTATTAACGGGGCCAACTTTCTGTTGTTGTTATTTACTGCGATGATTGTGGAATAAGTGTATACTGTCTTGGAATAAGTATGTACTTACATATCACTCGAATCTATAAGTAACATAATGGCACCAGTAATATACACTTTCTTATCTAACCGTTGAAAATAAGGACTGCCAACATTATAGACGGAGAGCTAAGCGACCAAATCGGTCATGTGGGCTTCAGCTGTATTGAAACTCCGTTAGCTACTTCCCTGAACTACCTTTTCCGATAATCTTCGTGCTGGCAGGCCGCGGGCGGTGGGTGCGGGTGTAGTGGGGTGGAGAAAAAAAAGAAAAAAAATGTGGGCTCAGCGACTATTTTTTTTTCAAACCGTTGCTCTGTACTCCCTGTGCACCCAAAAAAATTTTTAAATCGATCGGGTGGTGGGATGTGATTGCCAGCGTTAATTAAAAGTACCAAAATAATAATAATTTTCATGTGGGCTCAGTTGTATTGGCTTTTTTCAACCGCGAGATTAATTAATATGTAAGCCCCAAAAAATATCCATGCAAAAATATCGGTGGAAAGGTATCGAAAAAAATTGTTGAAATCGTTGGATTTCGTTCGAAAATGTGCTGAGGGGAATAGTCCAGTAAATGAACTGACAACTCGTATGGAAAAAATGTCAATTTTGGAAATAATTTATAATAGCTTATTGTTTATGTGTAACGGATATATTATCAATTAAATAGTTACCCAGCGACAAAATCCGACAAAATTTCAGACATCAAAAACATGATAAGTTAACTAACTTATGAAAGTCAGAAAAAATATTAATAAATATTTTTGTCTTTATTTTGTTTCATTTACATTTGCTCTATAATATTCAAGATAAATCGTATAAAAAAAATTCAATGCATGCTTCATTGAAATCTACATAATTACTTCCGGGTGGAAAGTTTGTCGGATTCTTGAATAAATTATCTTAGAATAACATTCACAAATGTAATCGACAAAAAAAACGCTATTATAAATTAATGTTTTTCAAAACCGTATTTTGCCTGGAGTAGAGGCAAAAGCGGACGTGGAGGGGATATCAGCCGGCGAACGCGTCAGCGCGCTCACGGCGCGTCGATTGTGTTCGGCTAACAGGGAGTAGCCGCTGTCCTTCTCGCACCCGTTGACCGGGAAAACTTAAAAAAAAGAAAGAAAGTGGAACATTGTCACCGCTTTTGTAAATAACAAGATTTCTTTAGCTCGTCTATAAGATAGATATTTAAATTTTAGTTTATTTTATGGATTGCTAAATTCTCTTTCAAATAATAACTGGAGCTCGGTTGTCAATATCTGGGACATTCCATATTTTCTATTTTTTATACGAGTATATATCTTGTTTATTCCAATCGTTCAATTAATCAATATCTCTTGGGACAGAAAAAACTAATACGTCATACTTTAGAGATATATTTTTATAATTTTCATTCATGAATATTGTTCTAAGTATGCTTTTTTTTTTAATAGTGCTTTCACGTATCCATTATTAGTGCCATCACGTTAGTCTCAAATCAAATTAATTAATTAGCATCATTCTTGCGCCTTCCTATTGTCTTTTTATTTGCAGAATTATTTTACGAATATTTTAAAATTACTTTCTGAGGATTTTAAGTTGCGATCAACGGGTAGGTATATAAAATATTTTTACAATTGACACTAATATATTATTTTCTTTACTAATACGTGAAAAATCGTAATCGTACATTTTGCCGTAACTAGATTGTTAAATTGGACTCAAAATGTATGCAGCCGTGTGCCACACACCACTGGTGTGAACTCGCCTACGGCTCATTTCATAAAACCACGCTGTCGTTAGAACCCTTATTACGAAACGGTTGCATGACTACTATTCTTAACCGACTTCAGAAAAGTAGGAACAAGATCGATAGGTATAAACAAACATACATGTTATCCACATAGGTACCAGTACCGTTACGGTATGAACACGGCGTAACTATTTAATTTAAATATAAATAAATAACGCTAAGTTTAAGTTTGGCCATAGATTTCTTTGTGTTAGTTTATTTCTATAAGTGAGAACCTGTAATTGGCTATATGGTTTTATTATTTTGTCTATAAATATGTTACGCTGTTGGTTTTCCATGTATCAATAAATAAATAAATAAATAATATAAATATAAATATTTGGGGACAATTTTATACAAATCGATCTAGTCCCAAACTAAGCAAAGCTTGTACTATGGATACTAGACGACGATATTACTTATATATGTAGATAAATAAATACTTAAATACGTAGAAAACATCCATGACTCACGAACAAATATTCGTGCTCATCACACAAATAAATGCCCTTTCCGGGATTCAAACCCAGGACCTCTTGCTTCGTAGGCAGGGTCAAGTAGGCTAAAGCGGTCGTCAAATTTAAGTTAACGGATTTTGGCGTGTTCGTGGTTGAGACACTTGGATTTAATTTGGGTTACCTAATTAGTTCTTTTGACTGGCCTGAAATTATTTTGACCACTAAACCTATACGCAATTAAAAAACGGATTTGTGTGCCTCGACACAGGGAATTGCTTTTTTTTAATTCAAACAATTATTTTGACCAACTGGGATCATAGATATCATAACCTAATATAATACTTACATAAAAAACCGACAGCATTTAGTAGGGGTCGACTGTCAGTACGTGGATCATATGACAATGATACAGATCTCACAATCAAACCTGTCCGTAAATGCCAATAGGATACCACTCATCGCCCCACAGGTCTGAGGTAACCACGTGTCCCAAGTATCTAAAGGGATACCTGTGACGTGAAAGTGGATACACTACCCTTACCTATACTGCCTCACCCCTTACCCTTTTGAATGGTGTTCCATATAGACGAATAGGGGGTACAGGTTGCAGATTTTTGCCCTTGACATAAAATACCATGCATTCACTTTTCTTCACATTATATTGCAAGCAATGACTAAGTGCAAACTTTTCACATATTCCGAATAGCTTAGGGAGACTATAAGGCGAGCGCAGCAGCACCATGAATGAGCTAAAAATAGATAAAAAAATAAAGGACTCGTTATAATTTGAGTAGCCGAGTTGTGCTAGCATCTCTCCTTAATAACAGTCGCACCTAGTTAGGTACTTACGCGATACGAAGAGCTTAATTCTAGCAACACCGGTCTCACCCATCTTCTGTAATTTGGGTAATTATCTTCGATACGAGACGAGCTCAGTTATGCAATTAGCCACCAAACTCAACTGGGTGCACTCGTATCTAATATAAAATGATCCTGAGATTCTGAACATCTAAGCATAATCAAAGGCCAGTCTTTATAATGGTTTATCTGAGGAGGGTTGTCGACGGGCGTTGTGAATACCAGCCGTGAATTATCAGCCTTAGCCGTGGTATAATATTTCATTTCATATAATTTGAATACTAAACTTCTAAGCTTATTATGCTCATAGGATACGACTTATAACAATTTACTGCATGCACCTGGGTAATTTTGTCTGAAGATTGCGTCCCTGTACTCGATTAGTAGAGACTAAAATGTTGCATCATACACATGTTGTTTCAATACATTAAAATAAATCAATTAGGTAATCTGCTGAAACAACGCCCTTTCCCATTACATAGAATACCATTACGTCAATTGAGTTAATCCGTCACACCTGTATCGTGTTTAAATGGGATTATTATAATGTGATTTGCATAAATGCCTACCAAAAATGTTGCGTAGGTACTCACAATATTAGTTGTGGGTATAATTACTTTCATTCACATTCTGCGAATATTTAATCTAAAATAATATTTTTGATTAATAAAGGGTGCAGAAAGTGAAACAGTTTGTGTATTTAACGACGGTATTCACCAGGGACGTCAAGCAAGATATCGAAATAAGAGTGAATGCCGGGAATCGAGTGAAGGGGCACTCACACTTTTATGAGCAGTCAGAAAGTATCGCAAAATTCACGCCTGGCTGTTCATAGAGGAGTTTTGGTGTCAACACTCATACTGGCAGTGAAATTAATGTGTGACAGAAGACACATCAAAGTCATGTTAATGCTGAAGTCAGATTTAAAAAAAAGAGTGCTTGAGGGAAGAATGGATGTAATGGAATAGTTGCAAGGAGCAAAACCTCGCTTCTCTTTTTTAGACCAAATTTGAGAAATTCTAAGGAACAGTGTGTGGGACGTCATACACTAGAGCAACGTGGGAGCAAAGGACGAGCCGAAATCGATGAGCATGCATAAGTAGTGTCATCAAATTGAATGAAGAGACGGAAGTTTCTCAGGAACGTAGCAAATGGAAGTCCGTGATCTCTGCCTACCCGTCCGGGAAAAAGGCGTCCTGATATGTTTATATTTATATGTATTCATGAGTTGAGAGGTTCTTCTTTAGAAAAATAACCCAATTTGCGGTAAAGGGTTCAATTAAATCTCGAACCATAAACTCAAAATACTCGATTGTGTACTATCACAAATAAGCTACAAGCTTCTAAAGTGCCGACATGCCATAACAATTAAAACATGTCTTTATAGCCTGGATGTATTCTAAATATGACAAGTGAATATAGCAATTTTTCAAGTAAATACGTCACCAAACAACCTAAGTCCTGCACTAAAACAGTATACATTTTAGCGTACCCATAATTTTGGTTTTAACGGTAAAAGGATGCGGTCCGCTTTCCCTATTAGAAAATGTCTTTTTGTACATACCCGGAACACGGAACTCCCCTAGCTCTAGTCTGGGTACGTCCAACTTCAGGTGCACGGTGGCCTCCCGCCGCAGCACTTGCTAACTTTTTGCAATTTTCTTGGAAAACGTTCTTGTGTGGAAAATAGCTCAGCATAAATGTTGGCGAAAACAATGTTTAATTGGAAAATAAAGCGCGTGTTCGCTCGTATACCAGATAGGATAACATAAGATAATTTATTTCATGATAAGAACTTCACAGTATTTTTTTTTAATCATGATTGTCAAAAAAAAGAAGATACTAATAACTATAATATTAAAGCAATTTCAACAAAGTAAAATACACAATAACAAGCGAATATAAAAACAAATATATCTCCTGTTGGGTATCGTAACTCACAGTACAATTTTGTATCAAGAAAATATTTCCTATTGTATCGGTATTATCGATGTTATTATTATGTCAAGCACTATCCATTAGGAAGTTCTTACTAGAAAAATATCTAGGTGTAACACTGATTATAACAATGAAATCCAACATGAATATGCACCTATGTCACAGATAATAATAAATATAAACATATGTTGTAACTTGTTATTGTGTAGGTACAATAAAGCGCTTTGATGTAGGTATACCTACCTATCCATGAAAGTTTTTGCATTTTATGTTTTATTCGTGTCCTTTGTATACAGGAATAAAACCTTGTAGGAGACGATACTGACTATACCCATAATATAAAGTAGTGACCTCATACAATTCACGGACAAATAACATTACAGGCTCTTAGTAAATAAACAGTTCATCCGCTAGTGGGTAATATATCGCAATAATCCTGGCTACACGTGGATTACGTCGTCCTAAAAGATTAACTAGCGCGACGTGATAATGCCTTACTAATTAAATATTTAGATGCATTATCACTATGGGGAGGAAATTAATGTTTATCGGTGTCCACGGCTGGGTTTTGGCAAAAATACTTTGATCTGATATAGGTATCTACTCGTTGCTGCTTTTTCTTATCAGAACACGATACCTGTTAAGCCCTTGATCGGTTCATACCCCATTATTGTTACACTTTGTATGTCCATTATGAAGGAAACTGTTATGAAAAACTTAATTATGAGTTCAAGTCTGTTCTTAGTAATGACATTATGAAGAAACATTTTATGAAAACTGTACGTTATGAGTTCCGATGATAGTTACAGAAATTTAGGAACATAAAAGGTAGGGAGAAAAAAAATATGAAGAGTGATTATTATGATTACAAAGCGGTATAACTAGAAAAAATCGTCACATGAAGTTTATATGACCCAATATGGACCCGGTACTTACTACCGGACCATTATGTAACCTGAATGTAATGGTCCAAGTATGCAAGAGAAATAAATAAATATAATAAAGAATTAAATCAATATAACATCTCATTCTAACAAGTCTCAGAAATTAATATGTAGGTATATGCCCTACCACTATTGACGAGTGCAAAAAAGTCAGTGCAAATAACTAAACGCAGTATTAATAACAAAAAAACGCAATGAAATTAAGGCGGGATTTAAAAGGCTATAATTTGTTTGTGTTGTTTATTACAATTCTGCAAAAAAATGTTGAGACTAGTCTGATTCCGAAATAGACGGCACTCCTCCTCACTTAAAAGCGGAGGCGGAGTTAGCTAAATATAGCTTACTTCCACCTAAATCCAAGAATAGATATTTAAAAATTACAAGTTATTCATTAAGTGGAAGGAAGAAACACTTACCCTGCTTTTTAAAAAGATTCTCGAAAGAAAGTTGTGCGTGCTCACAGATTACAGAAAAAGGCAGACAAGCCCTAATAAATTGAAAGTATTGTATATATCCAATCTTCTTACTTTTGTACTTAACTACGAGTAAGAAGGGGATAGAACCATGTTATCTGCTAGGCTTCATACGTCATTGTCTCCGCTTTCTCAGTTGCACGATGTATACAGATTACATGTATATTTTAGTGCAGCGGAAGGCATTTTTGTACAAGTTATCGACATCGATATTTAATGTTCATATATTCGTAATCTGCACCATTCGTAAATTAATTGTATGAGTATCTCCACAGTACCCAAAATGTAACTTACGGTATTTACCACATTAAAAAAATCCACCAACTCTTAACATAATTACCTAAGTCGTGTTTCTGAGCCACAACTATCTACATCAGACCCCGTATCATGGTCGGCACTGGCTGACACCGTTCGATAGAATGAGACGACGCTCTTATCTTGTCACTTATCGCTTGATAAGGCCGACCATGATACGGGGCCAGGTTTAGACAGCTACTTGATTCGGACAATAAACAAATATTACAATTTCGCCAAGTAGTATTTAACAACTATTAATAATCTCTATAGTTTTAGTTATCTATTAAAATAAACAATACAAAAGTTTATGTGGTAGGTGTACGGAAGTAGCAAAATAAACCTCCATTTCACTCGCATCGGTATTTCCAGTCTCTGTCTCCTAAACTTACCAAACGCCTCGCCTACATAAATAATTCACGTCGATAAAATGTCGATGTATATAAACTTTAAAATAGTTACAACACTATAAGTGTCAACTTGACGTTGACGTCTCGGCATTATTGTCTACTATTTTAACACTGGTGGGCAGTAGATTGAGACAATTCATTAATAGCACAGACTAATACAGAGTACAGAGGCGCAGTATAAAGCAAGAAGATGTTTTATATAGTTGTCTCTATCACTTCTTATGGTCAGCTGACGTGAGTTAGAATGAGATGAATAGTATGGTATTTTGAGTCTATTGACTGATTGAATAATGTTCAATGTTGCTCAGTACAGGATACAGTTCTGAATACAGGGAATCAGATTTAGTTACGAAGTCACTTACACTGAATACTAAGTAAATCGGAGCTGTTTGTCGCTCGACCAGGCCTCTATTTTATTAACTTGATCATTGTCACCTTATGCCAATTCGCTGTACATCTCCAGGTTAGCTGTGGTCCCAAACTATTGACGTTGCCTGTTGACCCAGCGATGAACATACAGCGAATTGTAATTCTAAGGCAAAAAAATTCAAGTTGATGAAATAGGAGCGTCTTTCAGTCTCAATCTATGGGCTTTAGAGCTTTTTATTTCCATTATATCTTTACTATTTGCTCATCATGATATCATCATCATTTTCAGCCCGTAATCGCCCACTGTGCTGAGCATAGGCCTCTTCGGGTACGCCAGCCGTCCCTATTCTGAGCTATTTTCATCCAGAAGTGACCCGCGATTTTTCTAATATCGTCCACCCATCGTGCTGGTGGACGACCGACGCTCCTTTTTCCTAGAAATGACCACCAAAATGACACCATTTTGGTCCATCTGCCATTACTCTCCAAATAAGAGAAACGAATTAAATCTTAACCAAACATGGTGTACGGCTACTTAGCAAAATTAATTACCGTAAACGAAGAACTCGCTCTCAACATAACGAAATAAAAGCCCTCGAAACAAACAAGGGAATGCCATCGTCTCCATCTACTGTTCACCACAGTGTTAACATGTTAAACAATTTTGCCGAGAAATCAACGTCAAGTTGACACTTATAGTGTTGTAATTATTTTAAAGTTTATATTCATCGACATTTTATCGGCGTGAATTTTATGTAGGCGAGGGGTTTGGTAAGTTTGAGATACCGAGACTGGAAATGCAGATGTGAGTGAGTTGGAGGTTTATTTTGCTACTTCCGTATACCTACCACATTAACTTTTGTATCGTTTATTTCAGTAGATATAACTGAAACTATATAGATTATTATTATAGTTGTTAAATACTACTAAATTACATTTTAATATTTACTTATAGTCCAAATCAAGTAGCTGTCTACACCTCATGTTGGTAGTTGTGTCTCAGAAACAGGACTTAAGTAGGTAGTTAAGGTACCTATGGTTTTTGTTTTTATTGTGGTAAATGCCGTAAATGTAATTTTGTATACATGTGTTAAATTGTATCTCAATACAAATGTATGGAGATACAATTTATTTACGACTGGTGCAGATGACGAATAATGAAAAGTAAATATCGATGTCGATATTTTGTAACAAAATATCTTTCGCTACACTAAATCTCGAGTGAGCGAGAGAGCGAATAACTGACGTTATACCGACATAAGTATCCGTCGTTATAAGGTTTGAAATATATTAGAGATATATATATTAAGAGATTATTATATTATATATATTTCAAACCTTATATATCTTGTTGTCTTCAATTATATAACCTTTAATATTCGATGATGATGATTTATTATAAGTGTAGATTACCTATATCTACTGAACAAGGCAACCATTTCACAAAAGGATCGCCCTTGCGGTCCAAAGGGGAAATGCCGCCAGCGTCATGGGGTCCATGCCGCGGACAGAACTTTTGGACGGACTATTTTTTTTGTAATTAGTTTTAATTTTTTCGTTTTATTATTTTTTATTTAGTATTAAAAATAAATGTTTTAAATAAGGGATAGGAATTTTCTGTATAGAGTAAACAATTTAGGTTTATTATAAATTATTTATTAAAATAATAATAAATCACCATTTAGATCTCAATTCTTTTTTCGGCGAAGTTGTCAACCACGCATATTCTTAATATTGAACTTGGTTCCCATTTTCACATTTACGTTTTTAGTTAGGATTTATATTATCTTTACATAAGATCTACCGACATTAGTAACCCACTGGGGTCTAGTTTCCTCTTTGAGTTGTCAGGTCAGATAGCTGTCCCTTCCGAAAAAACCGTTTACGCCAATTTTTGGGATTAGGTAGCAAGTGGGCTACTGACTCCTTCAAGGTCCAACAGAGATAAAGCTAGGAGGAGGAGGACCTAACTGCATTTTAAATTTAGTTTTATCAATATCACCATGCTGTATTACGTGTGACGTCTTCTAAGAAATATTGGCAAACTTGGCTGTGCACGAGATCTCACTACTTAAAGGGTGAGGAGCAAATTCTTGGCCAGTAGTTAGCCTGGTTAGTCGGTAGTTAGCCTACAAACGGAATAGGTGAAAAAAGTTCGTTGTGACACAAACATTAATCATAGAATTGTATGGTTAATTTTTGTGTAACAACGGAAGACTTTCATAAAAAAATTAATTGAGTGAGTTAAGCTGGTCAAGAAATTGAAAGTAATATTACGGTTGCAAGTTAGCAAAACAAGGTACTATGTTTTTCCCATTGTATCTTTTTTTATTGAAATTGTAATTTGGTTCTACTTTTGCGGTTATTAGCAAATTACCTACATTTACTACTACACTACACTTATAATAAACATTCATACACACTCGATAATTTATGTATCGACTTACAATTTATTTTTAATAAGAATGATGGTAAGTATTCAATTTTTTTTGATAAACAGAAAACACAATAACCTGCAATGAACAACTTACCTACTAGATACAAAGATGAACTTGGGTGCAAGTTGTTAGCACCAGTCTTTGCAACTAAGATTCATTGCGAGAACACAATAAAAACTAGCGAAATCGAGCTCCGGCGGAGAAAACGGCTGGACACTATATACCTACCACCAACTTTGGGATTGGAATAATTCAAAGCTGCTAGTAATAAAGTCCGGAGGGGTAATAACGAACGAGAGTTAGGACACATCAACTCTCATTTTTCCAGGCTCGAAATGACATTAACATCTCTCTAACGTAATACGTACAAAACATTACATAATCTAACAGCTGATGAGTCTTTGGCCGGTGTCAAAGAAAGCTTACAGAATACACTACCTATTCCTCTACTTTGCGATTGAAACAAACCCACCGGTAGCGGCATCGCCATTCGGCGCCGCGCTCAGCAAATATTGTTTAATTTTCCCAAAACCTGCAAAGTTAAAACACCACTTAGTCTACTTTTTATCTCGTTCCGGAGGGAAAAGATAAAACCGCGGGGCTCGCGGCGGAACTCGGAAAACGCTTACTTAATGAAACATATCCAGAGAGAACCTCATATTTTGTTTGCCCTCTTTCTGTATAGCCTTTGTTTTGAGTTAGTTATCCAGTTTCGACGTACAGTTTTAGCGATTTTATCTCCTGATTAATCAAATATCGAATATCTTTCAATTAAGCTCTTACTTGAAATTACCTACACATCGATTAAAGCAAATACGGAGTTACATTACAGCCCAGTAAACATAATTAATCAATAGTCAATTCCAATTTGCTAACGAGGGCTATTAAGCCTCCTATGTACCTATTAAGGTACATTCCAGTAAATAAAATACCGTTTCGAGCAACGCTACTTTAAAATGATATAACATCTTGGCAATTGACGCGACAAAGTCGATAAATACATGGGTTTCCTACATAATTCTTCCCGTAACTAAAGCTTCAATATGAAATTTCCCTGAACTTGATAATTTAAACCGCTGGTAAAGAATTGCCTGCTTTGAATAGAGGCACTCTAGTTATCGTTTCAGGAGAAAAGAAGCTGCACAAAGAATCTGTTACGGCCTTGGTAAACTAAAATCTAGACTATTGTAGAGACTGTGGCGCTGAATAGAAATTAAATTAGTACCTACTTAGGTACGCATGTCGTCAAAATGTTCTTTATATAAAAAAAATGTAAAGTAATCAAATCAATTAGGTAAGTGTCTTTGCAAAGTTGTTTACACTGCACATGGATACGCTGTTCATAATTTAATCGGGTAACTATAGGTAATTTGAGAATTACCAATACCGTTATTCACTGACTGGTTGTTTTTGAATTAATAATTTTGTTATTTTACTACTGTTGTACATTTACAAACCTGAATTGTTCGTAGACATACTCGTACTCACAGACATTCATCATTAAGATTTTATTTGAAGAATTAGGGGAGGCCCGGGCAAGACGCATATGTATAGGGAAAAATAGAAGTATGTAATCAGTATAACTCTTTTTACTTTCAAATAGCTATAAAAAAAATAAAACCTAACAATTTCTTGTATTAAAACCACTAAAATGCCCGGAGGGGTCGGGCAAAAGGGATAACTTAAAAATACAACAACCAGTCTTGGCATTCGTCACAAAAGTAGCTACCTATACCTGCATATTATGTGCAATTTTCATGCGCCCAATTTTGGCATTGCTAGTAGCAATGCCAATTGCTACACTAATTCCGATTTTGACTTGGTGGTTCAATGTATTTATCGACACACACCAGATAAAATAAATCAGGTTTGGAATTTTTGTAATAAGTTTTGGTCATTGTTTTTCTCCTCTTAGGTTTGCTGGAACCTGGTAATTCAGATCTTTTAGTATTTTTGTTGTCTGTTATATATATCTATATATAGGATAAGTATCCGTCGTTTTGCGCATGATACCAATATTAGATCGATGAACAAAATTCAAATGTTATTTGTACGTTAAGAAAAAACCTACTATCACAAATTATACTTAAATAAATATGCAATTGAATAAATAAAACTTATAATTATACACTACATACATAGTAAAAAACGTTAATGCACAAACCTTTGCGAAAATCTTAACGAAACAGCTCAAATTCTATTTTTTTATGTTCACAACAAACGAGCACGCTTGCATTGTTTTGGTCTAACTGTCTTGGCGTCACCCACCGCATGCCGAATAATGGTGGCGAGTGTCAAAGTGCCATCAATTACCGATATTTAGAAAATTCGATTATTCTTCTTACCCGCATTATGCGTATTGCCCGGGCTTCCCCTAGCTTCACTATATTACAAACTTAGTCATTCAATAGTTAAAAAAATACGCGAGATTGTAACGAGATTGACGTCAATGCAATAACTTTAACGCTGAAAAAACTTAAAAAAGTAAGACTCCATTTTAATCAATTGAAAACAGTAGGTAAATAATTTACGTTAATGAACATACAGCTACTTAAGGCCTCCATACATCGAACGCGGGTCGTGCACGGCGCGGGTCGGGCGGTATCTCTATCTATTTCGCACAGTAGCGCGGCGTCTCTATCGCACAGTAGCGCGGGCCTGCCGCGGAAGCAGGGTCACAGGGTCTGCGCCACTGTGTGCTAGACATAGTCAGAGAGACATTAAATGCGTTGCTAGTGAGAGATATACCGACCCGCGCCGCGCCCGCCCCGCGCCGCGCAAGTTGTAAAGCATTGAAACTACACTTCAAACACACATCGAACGCGGTCCGAACGCGGGCCCGCGGCGCTAAAGTTACAACTCGGCAGCACGGCCGCATGTCGTGCGCGTCGCGTGCGTAGCGCGGGCCCGCGCTGCTGAGTGTGATAGAGATAGTGAGATACATATTATATGTGTTGGTAGTGAGAGAGATATGACGCGCGGGCCCGCGCGTGCCTGAGCTGATGCCGCGCTGCTGAGTGTGATAGAGATAGTGAGATACATATTAAATGTGTTGATAGTGAGAGAGATATAACGCGCAGGCCCGCGCGGGCCGACGCTGCTGCCGCGCTGCTAAGTGTGATAGAGACAGTGAGATACATATTAAATGTGTTGCTAGTGAGAGAGGCATGACGCGGCGGGCACCCCCGCGTTGCTACACGCCGCCCGCTTGCGGTGTGAATATACCGCTTCAACCGCGCCCAACACGCGCCGCGCACGACACGCGTTCGGTGGGAGAAGGCCTTAAATCTTCTTTATACATAATGACGGCCAACAAACAAGCCCCGTGCACCCGTTGCTTATCTCTAATATAGCTGTTCCCCGCGACTTCGTCCGCGTGGAACTTGTTATCGTCCTAGAAAAATGATTGCTATTAAATTATTTTAGGCGCAAGCTTAATTACCGCTTTCCTAAACACACTTCTACCATTTTAAGGGATGGTTTCCGAGATAAAAACTATCCTATATCCTTCCAAGGGTCTCAAACTATCTGTACGGAAAATTTCATCTAAATCCGTTCAAGGATTTAGAGTAAAAATAAACAGTGCGATGAGTTCGTTAGTTTAAATTGCTAAATCTGAATAGAAAACTGTTTTTAAAAACATAATCTTAAGAATCATCAACAGACGTTTCTGGATTTTTTTGCCGAAATCCGTCCAGTAGTTTTATTCACGTTAGTCCGGGCTACCTGTGAAAGCAAAATTATCTTATGTTAAAAGACGTAGAACTTTCCATCTCCATCCGCAGTCCCCATTTAACGGTGTTAGAGAATACATTATTACCATTATCCAAAATAAACTTTTCAAATTAACAAAATAATTAAAACGTTAACTTCTTTTCGGTTCTGGGAGCAACGCAGTTCTAACCTAATACATTTCTGGTAGGTAGCTGTTCGATACTGTAAGGGTTCTAACTTAGCCTTTTGTACTTTTTTGTCAAGTTGAATTACGTATTTTGACTAATAAATGGCTTACCATATAGTGTATGACCGAAGAATTTCATTACATCAAAAATTACTTTCCTTATACATACTTCCAACCCCTTGTAACCTCCTTAGAGGATGAATTTTAAAAACCGCTGTAATTCGTTTTCTAAACTTTAGCCGAAGTTACAGTTTCCTTCCTCTAAAATTGTCTTGTTCCCCGTACAAACTTCCAACTCCTTTTAGCCCCTTTAGAGGATGAATATTTAGTAACCCACTTATGGAATCAATTTCAAACAGTCTAAAACAGAAGTTACAAATCTCTTACCTTAAAAATTTCTAGCCCTCCATACAAACTTTGAACCCCCTTAAGGGATGAATTTCAAAAAATACTGAAATTTGTTTTCTAGTTTTTAAACAAACAGTCTAAACCCGAAGTTACAAATCTCTAACTTTAAAAATGTCTTGCTCTCTATACAACCGTCAAACCCCATTTTAACCCTCTTAGTGGATGAATAAAAAAAACCGCTGAAATCAATTTTTTATCTGTAAACAAATAGTCCAAAACCTAAGTAAAAAATCTCTTACTTTAAAAATATCTTGGTCTCCGTATAAACTTTGAACCGTTGAAATTTGTTTTTTTTACTTTTAAACAAACCGTATGGAACCGAAGTTACAAATCATTTACTTTGAAAATGACTGACATGTATACAAACTTCGAACGCCCTTTAAACACTCTTAGGGGATGAATCAAAAAATAATGCTGAAATCTGTTTTGCAGTCTTTTAATAAACAGTCTAAGACCAAAGTTAAAAAATCTCTTACTTTAAAAATTACTTTAATTTCCATACAAACTTTGAACCCCCTATAGGGGATGAATTAAAAAAAACTGAAAACAGTTCTGTTGTCTTTTAACATACAGTCTAAGACTTACAAGCGCTACGTTACAAATCTCTTACTATAACATTTTCTGGCTCTCCATATAAACTTTGAATCCCGTTTTAACCCCCTTAGGGGTGGAATTATTCCAAAGCGCTGAAAGTGGTTATTTTATTTTAATAAGTAATCTTTCTACAACGTTGCAAGTCTAGCTCAAAAAAGTGTTTCTTATCCTTACCTTTTTTCCCTTTTTAACCCCCTTAGGGATGGAATTTTGTAAAACGCTGAAAGTACTTACTGTTTTTGTATTCTAGTAAGTAATCTTTCTACGAAGTTTCAAGCCGCTAGTTCAAAGAATAATGTTTCCCCCATAAAACATTGCACCCCTATTTAGCCCCCTTAGGGGTGAATTTTTTAAAACCTAAAGTTTTTTGTATCTTAATAAGATATATCTACAAACTTTCGAATCTCTAGTTCAAAAAAATAATTTCTCCCATTCAAATATTATAATATTTCACCTCCTATTTAACCCCCTTAGGGGTGGAATTTTTTAAAACGCTGAAAGTACTTTTTTGTATCTTAATAAGTAATCTTTCTACAAACTTTTAAGTCTGTTTCAAAAAATAATGTTTCCCCCATACAAACACTGCACCCCTATTTAACCCCCCATAGGGGTGGAATATCAAAAAATCCCGTCTTATTCCTTGCTTACGTCATAAAGGGAAGTTCTGGTGTAAATTTCAAGTTTCTAGTCCAAGTAGTTTCGGCTGTGCGGTGATGAATCAGTCAGGAAGTCTTATTTTATATATACATAGATTATGTGTCAATCGTTATGCCTTCGTGCAATTTGAACGCATGGCGATTAAATCGTAATCGGCTAGCTTATTTTTACTGTGATATTAATAAGTTGATTGCGTCGTAAATCCTTTTCGCCACTTACCTCCTTGCGCAGATCGTACCTACACCAGCGGGCGTAGCACGGTTGCCATTTTATCACTTATCGTTGTGGTAAAGACGTCCATCACGCTCTGACAAGTATGCGAGTGCGAGAGTGACGGATGCCTTATCCACAACGATAAGTGATAAAATGGTAACCGTGCTACGCCCGCTGCACGGCTATCACGCGACGGCGCGCGAGCTCTCGATTTTTCTCGCACTATCCGTCTCTCTCTTATTAGGACACTTAGAACAAGAGGTGCGAAAAAAATCGAGAGTATGTCACGGCCCTCCCATGATAGACGTGCTGGCCGGCAAGAAGACACAGGCAGTCGCTGCCACGTCATGGCAAAAAACATTGAAAAAATCCATCGTACAAAAATAATATTACAATAAAATAGGTATATATTTAAATAAAACGGTTTTACGTAAAAAATATTATATCTACATCTACATCACTCGTACGCACGCTGCCGCAGTTTCCCTCGGACAAACCCAAAGACGAACGAGCAAGGAGGTCCTGACCAGGTATTTAAATGAATCTAATTACTTAGTAAGCTCGTGTTTCGTTCTCTGCCAAGACTTCAATGTTGCTTTTATTTATTATTATTTATATTGTTTAATACACGCATACTTATTTTTTATCTAGTCTGTTTTTAAAACGGTTTACTTATAGTTTCTGGTAGTTTATTCCACTCACGTACTACACGATTTCATAGGAAGTGCTGGATTGCTTGTATCGGATTCCCGAGTAATCTTTAAGCAGTGGCCTCTTAGATGATGATTCTTACTCATAAACAGATTCTTTAAATCAAGCAAGTCATAGTAATCATTTTATTATGAAAGGTTTTGATATATTATTTGAGTGGTTTTTGCGTTTTGTTTACGCATCAAATGAAACCTTTGTCACGCTTCTACTTGTAACCTGTATGTAGTGATATTTACGTCATGAAGGCTTATCAAACGAACCAAAGTACTTTCGTGTTTCTTTCTAACTTGCGCAAGTGACGAGTCACCTAATATAGATCAATTAAGCCAAACAACGCGGGAGGTAGACAACCAATCAGAGGCAGCGGTACAATTATATTCCTATCGCAAAAGTTAATGAAGGAAATTGGAGAGTCTTTCTTTTCAATTTGTTAGTCCTGTTTCAATTACACGAAGCGAAAGAAAGTATTTAAGTGAAAAATATGAGAAATATGCGAACTCTGATTATTATTTCTGTTTTGTTTCCTTTTTTAACGAATTTGACATAATTAACAGCAAAAGTTAAGATGGATCCATTTTGCTAATTACGCTGTAATTTCCCTTTTAATTTGGGGGATTACTGGTATGGATTTGGCTAATGCCAGGAATGAGCCGCTTTGTCGTTATAACTAATTAAAAGAGAGCGGGACCGGCGAGATACTCAAAAATACTAATACATTTATTAACTTCTGTTGTTGTTCTTTTCATATAAAACTGTTTCGTTTAGAAGCCACTTCAATCGCGTCGGATCTCTTTATATCGAAACCACGTAATTCTAAACGGTGCCAAGAAACTGCAAAGATTGGCAGGCGGCTACCGGCAGTTCACACATCTTTGAAATATCGAATCTGCCATCTTTGCAGTGGAGCTTAAAGAACTTTTTCTTTTATTTTGGGAGCTTTATTGTTGACTAGGAATATGCGCTTCATAAGAAAGTAGTAAAAGCCGAACATAAAACGTATGTATTTATTTTATTTCTAGACACATTAAAGCGAAGTGATAGCCGGCACATAATTTTGTCAAAGAAAATAAGACTACAATTTTGTTGAGTTACGTGTTTGAGTTTTCTCCTCTGTTTGCTTCTAAGTTAGTTACTTTTATGTTATAAGTTCAAGCTAAGGCTAAGGTTCAATCTAATAGCGCATTGATTTCGATTGATAAATGAGAAACTTTCTGGTAATATGGCTGTATGTTGGTTTCTGGCTATATGTTGTTAAAGTATGTGTTTTTATTTATTTTACTATGAATATATTTATGTAGTTTATTAGTCATGTTTGCTAATTTTGTCAGTAAAGCCAACCAAAATTCAAATAGATAAAAAATGACGATAACGTCTTCGATTCCTTCGACTACATGCTGATTAGGACGTTAAGGCTATAAAGCAACTTAATATCGCTCATACAATTATATTTGTTTAATAAGATTCCATCTGACAAAACAAAACCATTATCTTGATTGCGATAGTAAACCGAGACGACAACAAATAAGAAAAATAATCTCGCAGTAATATCGCTTCGGTAACGATATGGCTATAAGACACATTCTATGGGACTGTAAAAACTGTGCGCAAACGGCTACCCCGACACGCCTCGACATTTGCCTGCACGACTGCGAATATATATATGCGTCTGACCTCATTCAATATCCTTTTTCCAAGCGAACAGTTTTATCGTCTTTGTTATTTCCACCCAATGAACACTAACCCCTTGAAAGGAATGATTGTGACGTGCACACAAAAAACTTTTTACTTCTTAAGCTCGTAAATTTTGTAGAATATAAAACATGCAAGCAGTTTAAATTGCTGATAGGGAAATCAGGCCATGTGATAGACAGGCAGAATGTAATAGTTAATTAAAATGATGTTTGTACAGTTTATATCTTTTAATTTATTAGGACCTAGTTAATAAAAGTCATTAAAAATTGCAAAGTGATCTAAACTAAATTACTAGGTCAACACCGTCCGTCAGTTAAAGGTGAAGTGTTTAACATATTTAACATTTCTTTATTTTAGCCAGGAAACCTACTCGAACTCCAGAAGTATCAACATCTAATTTGTCACCTTATTATTTTTAATTATTATGCTTAGGTAAGTAATTTCAATTAGCTTGAACTAGGTAAGTAGGTCTGGAACTGCATATCATTACCTATTGACTTGTTTTAACTCATTGCGTGATAGCGTTCCTTATTGAGGGTCATTTTATAATGAGTCAACCGCTTATATTATCTCTTTCTGTCTTGCTGTTTCCAAAGGGAAGGGAGATAAGACAGGCAATTTGTTCCCGTTTTTATTTTACACCTTATAATTTTTTTCATACTGATTTTAATCAAAAATATTCCTCTCTCTTTTTGCTTTCACTTAAATAATGAAGCGAAAATATAAATATAAGAGTGTACACGTATACAAAGCATATTATGTCGTAATAAATGAGAATCGAATGAGCTGCGATAGCACGGACGTGATCGGATTCACGATGGCAAATATGAGTCTAATCGACGTTTCCCCGTGCGATGGAGTTACGTAATTCCACTGCAAAATGATGCTTATAATTACATTTTAGCATAGTTTACAATATCGCACGTCTCATTGTTGTTTTATTTTCAAATATTTCTTACGTTGTTTATGCTGGCAGTAGTCAAACAGGTAGCTACTTGAGATATGTATACTTACAACGTGTGCGTATGCATATTTAATTCCCGAGCTTAAGAAGGTTTTGGTATCTATATAGTAGTTATTAGAAGTAGGTATTTTTTATTGACAATCGTCGAAGTGGGTTTTTGCCTGGGAACTGTCACAAGCTTAGCAACGTGCAGTTTTAGCAATCCAGTATAGGCCTACAAGTGTCTTATCAATCTTATCATAAAGCTCTTTGTCAAGGTTCGCGAGTACGTGCGTGGCCAGATTATCTGAAAATAAAACGCGAAACGGAAAAGCCACCCTGCTGCGGCACTGTGCTTCTAGGCACGCTTCCAGCTGGCAGTCATTCGGCATTCGTTTTTATTTACATCGAATTACCTAAGTTCGTTTTCGTTCGTTATTCAATCCCGTACCCCCTGTTTACAAATAGACGCCGCGTCAAACGCCGCGCGGTAAAAGCTTGAGTGCATTTGTTATGTTTGAGTTATTTTGTAGCCGACTGCTCACTTTGTACGTACTTACAGGCACCGAGAATTCTACGACGACTTGTTTGGAACTCGAAGAGTACTTACACAATTCATTGCCATCATTTCGCTCTGCTTTGGATTTCCTTCATGAAATTTCGTTAGAGCTTGACTGCTTTCAGATGTGTTTGTGATACCGTATTCATGCCGCATTCGAACCAGTAGGATAGATTTCATCTGCGAGACGTAATAGCGGATACATTGCAGCCTATATACTACAAATCGTTATACGGTTTGTTACGGTAACGTTGTTATGTTTTACGAATTCCTTTATATCCGTGAATACCGGGGTATTACTCTATTTTCTTTTATTTTTAGAAGATTAAGTACTTGGTACAGTCGAGTTCTTCAATATCTACACAGACAACCATTCAAAATATCTATACAGAGACTTTACTGTTACTGATATAAGACACATCTGTAGATATTTTTGAAAGGTTGTCTGTATACATATTGGAGAACTCGACTGTACGTACATACCTGTTACCTCAAAGGTTTGCACACTTATCCCATTTTCCTTTATTTATCGATAATATTCAAATAAAATACAGTATACTTTAATTCGTAACAACATTCCCATTATTCGGGAAGCTACAGCATATCTTCCCGAAAAACAAGGTGCATTAAGTTCAAGGTGCCTTATGTGAATATATGTAATGATATGTTATCGAATAAATTCCTATTCTGTTCTATTCTATCTTTTCGTCCAATATTCAGCAATATAGTCAGTACAATTACCAAAGAATTTATGTACATGGTTACTATATACTACATAGGTAAGTACCTAAAAATATATCGAATACTAATAAGTATTAGTATTTGTACCTATTCGATATATTTTTTTACTTACTTCAAAAAAGAGGATGCGGATCTCAATTCGGTTTTTTTTAAAGTGAAAACTTCTTTAGCGGCGCTGTGCACTTTTGTGATGGGGAAAAATTGTTAAACTCGCCACAGGTCACGTGACCGTAAGATTCGAGAGATTGAAAATTCGTAAGACGGACACGTGACCTGATCGAAAAACTGTTACAATGTCATTGAGTTTTCACTTCTGCCGGCACTCCCGGAGTGCAACCCGGTCTTTTTTATAAATGTTTGTTACCTCAGTACTCCGTCATGTATATGAGCCGATTCGTTTTTTTTTGTTTGTAAGTATATACTTCCAGGTTGGTCCCCTTTTCTTCAAAAATCCAGTAGGATGACGAGATTCATGAGGAATTGAGGGAACTCTTCTATTATATTAGGCACGCGAGTAGTGATTTTGGTATTTTCTATTATAACTCGTGTATTTACACCCGGAAATCGTAAATTTGGTGGGTAAGGTATGAAAAAAATACCCGGGAGTTGTTTTACCGCTCGTTCGAAAAGTTACGCAATTACCCCAAAGGTCTAACAGGTAGGTATCGCGATTACGTGACTACAGCTAAACAGTTTGTAAAACCTCAGATTTAATAGCGTCAATAATGTTAGAGCAAACGGTTTTAAAATATCGAATGCCAATGCAATCTGCCGCTGCCGCGGAAGCGCGTAGGGTAAACGTCGTATAAATAACATTTTACGACATATTAAATCCCGTTGAACGTTAAATATGCCATTTTCATGTTTGTAGCACTTCCAAGGAAAAAGTTGATGTTTTTGGAACGATACCGCTAAAATGAAGTTATTTGATAGCGTGTTATTTAGACACAATATTAATAGGCGTTGTTTAATTTGCTTACCTGGGTAAACTATGGTGTGTGTATATGTTTAACAAAACTTGTAGTTTAATAATCCCACCAAAAACATAAATGGGAAAATGGGAGCCAAGTTCAATAGTTCATTAAGTCTTGAACCCCCATTCTAGTTCCTCTAGTTATCGAATCGTTGAAGTTTTAGGCTTAAGTTTTGTCTTGATATTGCCTTGCCTTTGTTTAGTTGTTGGTGCCAATAGTGTCAATAGGATAGATCTGCACGCATTTTGACATCAAAAATAAAAACCGAAACAACAAACATATCGATTAATTCAAAAAAACATCCGTTTGGGGGCTACGACTCACAGACAGACGTACATATTACATAGGTATGTTAAAGGTATAACATCCTTTGCTTTCGTCGGGGGCTAAAAACAAGTGATATCGCAAGTAATGGTAAGGTATCATAAAAATAAAATTTTGTTGCGCAGTTATATACATTACACGAATCATATTAATGAATGTTCACCTCCACATCGTGGAACAAGGAGCATGGAACACGCGTCGAGTATCCAGTGATCTCGCGAAGCCATCATGCAAACACAATGCGGCGCACGCACCTATAAAAACGGTCATTACGACGTCATCACGGTAACACACGACTAGCATATGCAGGCCTATATAATGTAATAGATACTTTCCACCCCTAGGGGTATTCAAATCCCTTTTTCATACATCGTAAACGGGGTATTTTGGCATTAACCACCAGAAATACCACTTAAGTATCCGACTTCGAATCAAAAATACTTAAAGATGCTCTCATCGTAACAGTTTTACGATGTTGCAATTTTATCATTATAAATCTACGTCTACATAGCGTAGCGGTAGGTATATGATAAATATTTTACTGCAAATTGCTTCTATGCTGTAAGAAATAAAGATTGCTTTTAAGGTTAAACGGTATCACATATATTGCTTATTGACATACAAAATTAAGTTTGAACTGACCTCCCGAGAAAGCAGCGCATCGTTAGTTGGTAGGTAAAACGCCGTAATCACAAAATCAAGTGTCTATTCAGCGACCGACGGCGTCGCTGTTACCCACGCCTCTACCTAATTTATAGCTAAAAATCATTTTCACAATTCGAGGTAAGTACTACTACTTACCTCACTGCTATATGCAAACTAGTATATGCAATATCTACATATTGCATATACTAGTTTGCATCAGATTGCATTCAGAGATGGATCGCTAATATGGGCGAATAAAATATATTTTCGAGGCTAGCGGATGCTACAAACATTTCCATTTTGATAATATTTTCATTGAAAAAGATGTTAATTTATTCAAGCCGGGCCTGGCAACACTGTTCACAGGTACGTTTTCTGATATAGCAGCTTTTATTTTGCCTGCGTCATCGGTATGGGAAAGATGAAAATCCGGGAAAAGCCTTCAGGGGCGCGTAAATTAGCATATTTATTAGTATCATCCGCGCAGTCCGCTGCGCGACGGATTTGTTATCAATACTGACTTGTGCAGCATCACAATAACTTTCATCTTATCTCAAGGAATTATTGATAATGCCCTTGGCGTAATATATTTTCGGTGTTTACCCAAATTCGTTACAGGGCCACGGTCCGGCCTTCGACGGTTGAAAAAAATGACCTATGGTCATTTTGGCATTTGACGGGGCGGAAATGGTATATGCAGTATTTTGCACTAAGTATACTAAGAGCTTACGAATGTTGCGCCGATTTCCGCACTTGGCAGTATACTGTCAGTATTAAATTTGCGCGGTAACCTAGCGATGTTTTGAAATATACTTTTTTTTTACCTAATTAAATAATTATAGAGTCCGTCTTACACTTCCCACTTTTCTCATTCGTGAGCCATATTTTCATAAGTCTTTTTCCATAATTGTATCATCTTGAAAAATATAGGTACTTAAGTCCAATTACTTATTTCCCTCCAGGTAGGTTCGTTCGTTACACTGTGTCCCTTAGAGCAGAAAGTAGGAGTTCCGCAAAACGGGGCTCCGTGGACTCGCTGCCGGGTAAAATGTTCCCAATATGGGACACAACAAAAAAGAGCTCGCTAATAAATAACCACTCACTTGCTGGTGGCAACCACAGTTGCCAATTTCGCGCACCCCTAAACTGATGGTGGCAACTGTGGTTGCCAAGTGAAGTATGGACTTCTTCGATAAAGAAAAATTGAAAGCAATATAGGCTACATTTTTTAAAATCCGAAAGCAAGTGAGTGGATAAATATAAAAAATATAAATTAGGGGACAATCTTACACAAATTGAACTAGCCCCATGGTAAGCTCAATAAGGCTTGTGTCATGGGAACTAGACTACGATATTTTTAATCGATATAAATAAATATTCTTTTTTTATAAACATTTGGGGATAATCTTACACGAATCAACCTACACGTAGTCCCAAATTAAGCAAAGCTAGTACTACCGGTACTAGACGGCGATATACTCGTATATACTTAAATACATAAATAAATACTAAAATACATAGAAAACATCTATGACTCACGAACAAATATTCGTGCTCAACACACAAATAAATGCTCTTACTGGGATTCGAACCCGGTCACTACATACTTAGATACCTACATAGAAAACATCTAAAACTCAGAAACCAACATTCATGCTCATCACACAAATATTTGTACCGTCAGCTTCATAGGCAGGGTCACTACCCACTAGGCTAATCCGGTCGTCAAAGGTTAGTTGTTTTTTTTTTCTCTCTTAACCTTGTGTTCTACAGAGCAGAAAGTGAGAGCCTCGCGGAGTTGCTAAACAGTATATTATTTAACAAAGTGGGGCTCGCATTGTCTAGAAATATCTGGATAAAGACATTGCGGAGTTTTAACCCTACGGACATAAAAACATGTACTTACGGAACTATAATTACCTAAGTGAAAAAAAATCGGTCAACAGTTTTTTTTTAATGAAATTACGGACAGCCAGTGTTCAGGACGATCGATTATAATAACATAAGTAAACATAAAATTGCACATAATTCCAAATAAATAAATCACGTTCTTAGTTTGATTTCACGCAAGTGTGTTCCGAAAGGTCGTAACCGTACAGTACGCAAGCGACTGTTACGCCCTATAGGTAAGAACTCGGAACACACTCGCGAAAAAAGGTAGAGAAATAAATATGTCGCTATAGGTAGGAATAGTTAGGCAACCTGAAATAAAGCTATAAAAATATTTGTGTGATGAGCATAAATATTTGTTTCTGAGTCATGAATGTTTTTCTATGTATTTAAGTATTTATGTCTATTATATATATCGTCGTCTAGTACCCATAACACAAGCCTTACTGAGCTTACTATGGGACTAGGTCGATTTGTGTAAGATTGTCCCGTTTTTTTTTATTGGAATAAATGAGAGATATCTCACCTAAGCCGGCGAGAGGTGCCGGACGTCTGACGGTATAAAGATGGCGCCCGGCCCCCGCAATTGTCAACCCGGAAAATAGCACTGCAATAGTCTTCCACCCGTCTGACTGCGTTAGTACAGAAAGGCGGGTGGCTCCGATCCAGATGTTTGAACGACCCATCCCCTGGGTCAATGAGGCCAAACATCTTGGAGTGACCCTCGACAGGAAACTGACTTTCCGTAGCCACATCCGTAGGGTACGCAACCGCGCGTTGTTCGTATTAAGAAGGCTTGGGCCGATGATCAACAAGTTTAGTAAAATGTCCCTTAGAAATAAGCTGACACTACAAGACTTGTGTTCGTCCAATCATGACATATGCAAGTGTACTATTTGCTCACGTGCCTATGTCATCGCTCAAGCCGCTTCAGGTCATTCAGAATCGTTTTCTCCGTAGGGCGAAAACGATTCTGAATGGTGCCCCGTGGTACCAATCGAACCTCAGCCTGCACCACGACATGGGGATTATCACCATGTATGGTTTCTTTAAGCAGGCTGCCAGAAGTTATTTTGACAACGCTCCCCACCATGGGAATCCGTTAGTTAGGAAGGTTGCTGATTACGTTCCCATCCCTTTCTCCTCTGTCGTTACTCGGCGCTCACCGATTAGGGCACGCGCGTCCTAGGCACACACTCACGGACCCGGACGACGAAATCACAGCGGCCATCGAAAGATGGAACGCTGCGCTTTCGGCGTCCATCACATCGCGTACACTTCGGCGTTCCCGCCGGCGGGGACGTCCACCGCGAGATCGCGACAACACAGACACATACAGTCCCTATTCGTCCCGGCACCGCCGCATACCGGGTAGAGTCAGTCCGACCCAAGTCGGGCCTAGCTGAGTTTCTTGCTGGACTCTTGTCAGCTAGGCTAGGTTTTGGCGAACCAGCGATAAAAGTTCCAGTAGTTCGACACCACTCACACCCCAGATTCGGTTGATAACGTTCAACCAATCCCACTGGAGCGCAAACTCGTAGAGTATTCCAGTGTATAAACTTTCCCGCGTGGTCGTGCCGGAGGCTTCCCCTGGATTTTCCCCAGGCTACCCTCCAACCGCGCAATTCGACCGCTTGGGTCCGTCCTATTATAGCAACAGTCAGGTTAAAAAAAAAGCAATGGTCACTTACGATCCGAGCGGCGCAGCGATATCATTTCCGAACTACAAACAAATAATTTCATTCAAACTCTAGTCAAGAAACCCCAACTCAGTAGCAGCATAACACGTGCACAATAGGTACTTTAGGCACAGACAGCAAATAGGAAAAGAAAAAAAATATAAAAGTCTATTGGTTTTCAGAATTATTCATAAACAAATGCATATTTGGAATCGCAATGCGCTACCGAATATGTCCTTCCTCGGTTCATACCCCATTTTTGATACACCCTGTATACTTGCGCTACCTACTGCACTCGTACCGTCCCGCGTCCGCGCATCCCAGCCAGTTCGGAACTATCTTAAAGCCTAGTATTTCATTTCAGTTTATATTTTAAGTTAGGTATATTTACATTATTCAATAATCTATTGTGCTTTTTAAATTGCCCTAAATCCATATAATATTATAAATGCGTAAGTGTGTCTGTCTGTCTGTCTGTGTTACCTCTTCAACCTTGAACCGTCGAAATGATTTAGATGGAATTTAGTATAGAGATTTAGAGTTCCAGCGAAGGACATAGCTAGGATAGTTTTTGTCCTGAAAATCACCCCCCAAGGGGGTGAAACGGTGTGTGAAAGATTGTATGGAGCTACGATATATTAGACGGGTTCCAGAAGCTAGTAAAAAATATTAATTTTTATCGAAATATAAAAAAAAAACTATTGGAAGCTTCATATTTTGTCTCTTCATTCGTTTCTAAAGTATTTTTTTGATATTGGTTATGTTTTGTAATTTACACTGTTGTGATAATTCATCAATGAATTGACATTATTTCATAAAACTTGAAGACTTAGTAGAGTAGTTATAAAATGAAAAACCCAAGCGAAAACATCACACGTAACAAATCTCCGAGCTTAAACGTAGCACAAGCAGGAATAAAATAAATTAATTAAGTGTATCCTATGCTCCGGAAAAAAGATATTGCGTCTGGTTTTAGAGAGACATTGCAAGGAGCCTCGGCAGTCAGGACACGTAACGCTCTAGAACCGGCTGTACTTATTGTTTTACACCGACCCCAGAACAGTATTTACGAGACAGCGAAAAAAATACCTCCGTAATAAATGCGGTTTACAAGAATATATTCGATGTTCATTATATCCTGGAATATAGGCAAGATGTCACGAACGACTGGTGAATATATGATTTCGGTAAATGTCGGTAAATGTGAAAATGAATAAATCACTCTTTTTCTAGCCATCATTTCTGAGGATCGCGTTAGTTTATTTATTTCGTAGCCCTGAATGATTGTCTCCATCGGTCTCGATTCATTGTTCCCTTTATGCGTAGGTACCTACCTAATATCTGAATTAAATGATATAAAAATACCACTACTTCTTATGTAGGTAGGTATGCGGTGTTGTGTTCCTGGTGGTCAGTAAGGTCGCCGGAGCTCCTGTGGATGCGCTATGTTTGACAAATGCATCTCAAGCCGTCGACACAGCGAATCCCCAAATCATTAATGGGTCAGCAACGAGCTTGTGAATCCCATGGAGTGCTAGGGTTCATTGGCTCCAGTGTCTGTTTATGGAGACTACTCAGGTACTACTGTATACCATCGTGTTATTTTAGTTTTGCAAATGTAATTGTCCTAATACTAGGTCATAACTACGCAATCCATCCAATTTTGACGCGAAAGTGTTCTTTAATTCGTAAACCCAGCAGAGCAGTGCAGTAAGACGATACGCATACACTTAAAATCCTTTGGGTGTCGAGTGCTGTGACTTGAGATAATTAGCTCATCGAGCAAATGCATCTCGGCTACGCTTACCAATAACACGCCAGTATAAGTATGACCTTCAATAACACGTAATTGTATGAGTCTTGGGGTCAAGATCCATGCGAGGTGAGGTACTCGTTGTTTATGCTAGTGAGACAGGCAGGCAGGTGCTATTTGTCTAGGCTACCTGGTTGCACTGCCAGAGGCGCAATTGTGCTTAGTTTTATCTTGTGACATGGTGACCATATGACCGCTTTTATGAAACCGGCAAATCTTGCTGCATAATTTTCGCATGAATCATTTATTCAAGTAGGATTTTACAATCACTTTGTACATATTTATTCGTTGTATTACAAATATTACCATTCGGTTACACAAGCACACTTACACATTTCCTTAATATTATTCTATATTAAAATAATTAATATGGCACCGAATTCTAAGTAATTAAATGTGTGTCTGTTTCAATTATGTTGATTTGATTTAGGTATCTTCCGCTATCCTAAGTTCTCTGCGACAAGTCCCCTGTTGTTTGCTTCTACATGTTTGTGTTCTATATACTTACTGTTTTCGTTTATTTTGTACAATGAAGAGTCTACATTTGTATTGTAATATAATTTTAAGTTATAGAAAGTTCAAGTGTACGTATGTTATACATTTTATCAGATTATGGCTATGACACGTGCGATTGGCGACGTCAAGATGTGTCAATATACTGATTGCGCTCGCGTATATATAGTTTAAATTATTTGAACTGAGCTCATGAATGGCCATTGTACTGAGCTCATGAATAGCCTTTGTTTGCCTTTTTTCCTTTGTAAAAAATGTTACTGCCACGTAAAATGTTACTTGAATAATGAATTCTATCTTCTTATACAATAAATTCCAAATTAGCTACGAGATAAAATACCACACACAGCGCCTTGTACCTGGCTCGCTGGGAGCGGGTTGTTTTATCTTTTAGTCCATTTTGAATCTATTGAATAAGACGATAGAGTTCATTATACAATGAACATTATATGTGGCGCTAACCTTTTTCTTGCAAAAAATGACACGCGTCGGACCACACAATCGTATTGTTAGACTTGAATCCTATTGTTCTGAAGATAAGAAGATCAGTACAGTTCAGAAAATCTCAACTATACCTACTGTAAGTTACGCCTGTCAGTCTAGACTTCCAAATTGCTGCAAAGTTATTGTATTATCATATCAGCCGAAAGACGTCCACTGCTGGACATAGGCCTCCCCCAAAGAGTGCCAAAGTGACCGGTCCTGCACCACCCGCATCCAGCGGACTCCAGCAACCTTTACCAGGTCATCAGTCCACCTTGCGGGGGGCCTACCCTTCCGTTCGTGGTCGCCACTCGAGAACCTTTCCGCCCCAACGGCCATCGGTTCTATGCGCTATGTGCCCCGCCCACTGCCACGAATCGAATCGCTATTGTATCATTATAACATAATAATGACGTAAATATTTTATGACTGGCTGACTGGTGAGTTAGCTGCATCGCTTCTCGTCAGGGTCATAATTTCCGAAGAATTAATAGTGACATTAGTGACATACATGAAAGAGCTCTCGAGATCTAGTATTTACAATATTATAAATGGAGATCTAGTATTCAACTGTACTTAAATTTGTAAAAAAATAATTTTGTACAAAACTAGAATGTTAGGTATTTGTTCCTTTATTATTATGACATTGCCAATTAGGGCTTTAACGATTCGATTTTTCATCTGAGGAATTAAGTAATCGCGGTACCAGTCAAAAATACTACCAAATAAACACGTCGTGGGCTGCGATGCGAGCCTTGGCAAGCACCGCAATTAAAGACGCGATGAGCGTTTTTAGACCAGTTATACACCGTTGCATACAATACTTTTTCTACGACAGATATTAAATAAACTGCATTATTTAGACTTTTTTCCTCTTCTCTCTTTTCATTCGTTCATTTGCTACTCACCCTATTTCTTCAGAAGTGCAGATATTAATTCCTTCGACGATTTTAAAAGTAACGTACACCTTGTTTTCACAAACATGAATAAAATCTTAATAGGTTTAGGACTTATAGTTTATTATCTTTCGCCTTTTCATTTTGAACTGTATTTTGGTGGGAAATCAGAAAAATGAGGTATCATTTTTCTGATTTCCCACTTATTTGAGCTACAGCCTATATAAATGACACATAACGGTACAGGAGTAAAAAATAATACTTATATTACTTATATATACTTGTATACTAATAAACTAAGGGGTTAAATATAATGACCACCAAAAATGCTTTGATACCCTAAGCTTTTACCAAAAAAATATAGTGAACCAAAAAAAAATATTCTACCATTACAATAGTACCTACTAGTTGTTTTAGTGACGACTGCACATTAAATTATATTCGAAGACCAAATTTAGTAAATGATCCCCAAATTTTAGCGAGCAAATTCATACAATATTTCTACCTAAATAACCCACTATCATTGGCATACAATGTATGCATATTACCAAATAAAGTATAATGATGCCGAATTTACAAGTGCTACCAAAACCCGAAGCAGCGCACCCCACTTCCACGTGGTCTTGTCTGTCCTACCCCTAGAGTGTATATAAAAGCCCGCGGAGCCAGAAGCTCGCGAAGGAGGTCCTGAGTTGAACGGGGTGCACGAGGCCGAAGCGAAGCGAGTGGGGGGAAGTGGCGAGCGAAGCGAGCTGGCGACCCCCCGAGCGGAGCGTGCGTAGGTCGAGTGCGCACGTGAAACGAAGGGCCGACGAAGCGAGTCGGGCGGGATCCCGGGCGGAGAGCGGGAGACTGAGTGCCAGTAACGAAAGCGAGGCTCCGTCGAATATAAGAAATTATTTTACTATTTTTGGGTTAGCAGTGATTTATTAGGATAGCTATTTCTTTAATAGGATAGTGAGATGTTATAATTTAGGTTATTATTTCAGATTAAAATGGAGATTCTATTTTGGTGATCATTTACTATTTTTGGATTAGCAATAATTTATTAGGATAGCATTTTCTTTAATAGGATAGTAAGATGTTATAATTTGGGTTATTATTACATATTAAAATGGAAATTAAATTTGGTGATCATTTACTATTTTCGGCAGTAAAAGGTTTTTTTTGGCGTTATATTTTACTATATCTGGTGATCCGTTAAACATATGCCATCACCTAATCTGCATATAACTACTGATATTAGAAAGTTTAAAATTCTCTGAGTATTTAAAATAGACCTTCACGATACGATAGACAAGGGCGTAATCCTGCGACTGCTCCTAGGCTCTCTTGTATTACGCACGCGAAGCCGCGCGTGCAAAGAAAAGTACCCCCTAACCAATGATGTAATATATCTTTTTTTATATTAAATCATTGCCCCTACAAGTTGTGAGCTATAAACCTATTTTTTCTCACTATTCCATTTTGATGTTAACATGACTATAAATCGGTAAGTAAACCGAACTTTAAAAACATATTTGACCTAAATAAGATCCTCATTAAAAGTAACCATAATAACTAAATAAGTTAAATGCTATCTGGAGCGGAAAAATAAGAGCTTGGCAGGTTGTCCTTAAACTGCCTCGGTATCCTGTTTTCTCGTGCAGCTAGTCTCGAACACTGACAAGATTATAAATGATATATTATATCCGACTTATACATTCCTTACCTACTACCATACGATTGTTGAAAATAATTATTTTTAGATTCCAGATACTAAAACGATGAACGCCTGAAATTGCCACTGTGCGCTGCTTGAATTTTAGTCTTTACCTACGCGTTGATAAAAAGCGCACTAGCAGATGCGCAGCGCTTACCCTGAGGGCTTGGCCAAGAGTTCGAGCGGCGGCTGCAGTGGCAGTGGTGCGCCATACGTGGAAGCGAGAGGGCGCGCTCTGATCGCTTGCTCACACTTATGGTGTACCGCTGCCACTGCCCGCCTGTCTGAGACTTAGGTCCGCATTTATTTTTATTTTGTTAGCCTATATTATGTGCCACTCCTGGGCAGAGGGCTCTCCTCTTTTCCGCCATTCGTTTCGGCCCTGTGCTAGTTTTTGCCAATCCGAATAAAATGAAGCAAGGTCGTCCCGCTATCTCCTTTTCAGTCTGCCTCTGCCACTGTAGCCATTCTGTGAAGTTCATTCGATGGCTATTTTGGCCCATCGCTCCGGCAGCCATGTCCAGCCCAGTCCCACTTTTGGTCCACCTTCGAAAGAAAAAATATCCAAAGAAAAAAAGTTATTTAGTTTGTAGTGTAACATTTATTATTTGACCCTGATACATACAACACTCTGTATAACCGTAAATAAAACTGTAAAGTAAGTATTCAAAATAACCGTCATGATTGTCGTCTTTCACGTCGCATCGCTGTGATGTCTGAATAAACATAATGCAATTCAAATGAACCCCGAGTTAACCCGAGCGACTCGAGTTTCTTTGCATCCACGAGATAATTGGCATTCCCTGAATAATAACTTTGTTATTTGAAAAAAATAATTGCGTTTAAGCGACCGTAATTCATCACATAAGTCCAATTAAATTTTAAATCACATTATGCATTATAGCGTTCATCATTAGTCCTGGGTATTGCTACGCAGAAGATGTCTATAACCATGTCCTTTAAAAATATCATAAACATTATGGTCATTGAGTCCTGAACTTTAGCAGCAATTTAATCTGTTTCATACTCGCCTATACAAGTTTTTCTAGAACAAACATTATTTAGTACTAAAGAAACGTTTTTTTACATTAAGTCAACTAATCCATGTTTTTTAATTGGCATGAATACAAATCGTGTAAATTGTATAATCTGACAACTGTTCTAAGATTTAGGGTGACAAATATGCTAGGAAAAATATTAAAAAAAAATCTAATGTTTTCAGTTTACCTGAAAACCAATGTATATCACAGTATACAATGCCAAGTAAGCGAAGTGTTATGCCTATTTGGTATTGTATATTGAGATAGACGACAAATTTAGCCAAAAGGATTTTGAATAAAAAATAACAAAAATATGTTCAATTATGTATGTATGTAAGTATGTAAGCACTTTACTGTGCACAATAACAGGTTAAAGAATATACATGTCACACAATAGATCAAAGTACAAAGGCGAACTTATCGCTATAAGGGATCTCCTCCAGCAATTGAGAGGAGCAATTATTTATTATTAAACATAAAAATATACACAAAACAAGGAGAATAGTTCACAATTTGTGCTATTTTGTATGGAAATTAAGGAAAAAAATTCTGGAGTTTTTCCCAGACACGAAACATAACTTGACATCACATTTCATGCAAAAAACAGTTGTCAATTTTTGACAAAATTTGCATCGTCCCATGTCGTTTTGAGTGGATATAAAATGTCCAACATTGTCATATCTTACGGGACTCGTGGGCCTGACTGCCCTTGGTTTTTTTATTGTACATTCTTCTGCTTTCGTTCCGTTTTTTTTAGTCCTGCCTAGCATAGTCAAATTTTCATAAATGTCATATCGGAACACTTTCAGGGGTTTACTAGAGTGCAGCTGTTTTTTTGAACAGTTATTTTTGTACATAATCCAGGCATTATTTATGCAAATATCTATCAGTCGAGCAAATATGCCCATGTACCATCTTTTTGTCCTGAGCGGCGTTTTATATAGAGATATCAGCATGTCAGCCAGGTCTACTCCTCCCATGTGTCTGTTGTACTCTATGACAATTTTTGGACACTTCACATCCACTTTTTCTTTTTTTTCTTTACAGAATCTCTTTATTTTTTGATGAGGCTCCGCACCAACATAATTACATAAGTAACAGGCTTGTTGTCGTTCCAACGTACGGCAGCGAGTTTGATCTTGTTGCACACTACTTGGATATAATGACCCCTTTCCTTCTTTTTCATAACTTTTTCAGTTGGTAGTAATTTTTCAGCACCTCTGATCCGATTGTTTCGTATAGTGCATAGGGCAAAGACACCATAATTTTCCCGCAATATGTGGAACAGTTCTGGCGACGAAAAGAAATAGTCGCAAAAGATTGTCGCAGGTTTCTTGGGAATAGTCTGGCTCAAGGCGAGTACTATTTTAGCTCCGAATCCTATAGAAGCTTCTTCATCCGTAAATTCATGATACCGGAATGTGTCTTCACCACCATATAGAATAAAATCATATATGATTCCCGAAACCCCAGCTCGAACGTAGTTTTTGAATACCACTTGCTCGGTTTGTCCTTCATGTATTGTTTTCTGTTTCCTGCTGTTCTACCTTTATATGATATCATCATTTCGTCTATGCTATATTTGTTTTCCTTTTCATGTTTCAAGCAGTTACTACTTATTATATCAACGACAGGCCTTATTTTATAATATCTATCCGAGTCCGCCATATTATTGTCAGCGAAGTGTAAATATCTTCGTATGAGTTGGTAACGCTTCAACGACATTATGTCGGCGACTTTGCCATAGCGAAATCGATCACTCCAGTAGTCTGTGTACGAAGGCATTTGCACTATACCCATTATAATGTGTATGGCAACAAAATTCAGGAATTCCTGTTCAGTTAATTGGATTGACTTTCCTGTTTTTTGGACTGAGTAAATGTTTGTTTGCTCTGTGATGAAAGTTACTAATCGGGAGAATAAAAACTTTGAAACCGACGCAACCGACGAGCCTGTATGAGGAGATGTATCGATGTGATCGAAGCGAAAGAAGTATGTAAGGACCGTAGTATTTGGCGTTCCTTAGTCTCTGCCTACCCCAATGGGATACGGGCGTGAGTATATGTATGTATGTATGTATCTAAAAACTTTTAAAATAATCCAGGGGTGAATCATCTTCAGGTATGTCTTCGAAATCGTCGTCTTTTTCTTCAACAGAGGCGGCATGTTGAAATACGGCTTTTGTCCATTTGTACTGGATCATAAACTTTTGAGTTTTTTTAGGTCTTTTGGCAACTGGGGCAATTTCCTTCTTCCTTGTTTGTCTCGTGGAGGGTTTTGATGCCGTCGGGGTTTCAGAAACAGATGGAGTTACAGATGGTAGAGATGGCAGCGAAGAAATTGAGGGGATATTATAATAGTCGGGTTCTTTGTTTGGTTAAGGACAAATCTCTTGGAAAATCGGGGTCAAACGGATATTTTCGTCAAGATTACGAGACTGGTTTCCGTGTTCTGCGTCATTATTTTTTTCTTCTATAATCGGGTTCAAAGTGGCACTCGTCAGGATTACAAAACTGGTCTTGGAGTTCACTTTGGTTAATTTTGTCATAGTTATTATTGTCATCATCAGAGCTACAAAGCAAATTCAGGCGTTCAAAAGAAGAATCAAGAGAAGGCGTTGCAGACGAACATTCAGGCGAAGAAAGCATCTTATGATAGTCTAGCTCTATCTCATCATCGGACATATCACTTGTCTCAGAAGGGGCATTTTCGTTAGGAATAAGGGCCAATATTTTGGCTGATCTAGTCTGAACCACATGCTATTAACAAGCAAAACAAAACAAAATTAACCCAAAAAAGGAAAAACCAGAAAATTGCCAAAGTATATCACAGTATACATAGAAATAAAATGTTACTTTATCGTGGAATTGACAATGTATACCACAGTATACACACAAATGTTGAGGTCATTTCTTGTATACTTGGCATTGTATACTGTGATATACAAACAAGATTAGATGGCCACAGAAGATGCAAAAGCAAACAAAACAATGTATAAATCATGGAATTGGTCACAGGATATATCTATTACCATGTTTTATCCATTTTTTATACATATACACTGTATTAATATTAAAAATAACGCTAAATACCTTGCGAAGCGGCGGCTGCTTGCGGCGTGTTGCCATTTTGGCTTTAGACTGACAGCTAAAAGTGTTGCCATGACTAAACAGTTTTATACCAATTACTCATAGATTAAGTTACCAGTATTCGAAAAAATTATATCTTTAAAGAAGTAAACAACTTGCGTAGAATTTTTATTTGCGAGTGTATATCACAATAGACAACGTCAAATAAAGGGTACTACTATATTACAGAATATTTTTAAACACGAGTATATTTTTTTGCAGTTCTTTCATAAATCGTTGTTCTATATATCTGAATAACTCATACACCCTAGAAATAAAACATCGTTTACGACGCATGTTTGTCAAAAATAATACATTACAGGTAAACACTATAAACTCTTTAGAAAAAAAACAGTTTCAATTCCAAGAAATACCACTATTTCTATAAAGTATGAATAGATTTACTTAGGTTGTTTCCGACGTGCTGCTATTGTCATCTGTTGCTGGCTACTAAGAACAAACATGGCGACTTGCTTTCATTTCATTCAACGCGTGCAACTGGGACAAATATATAGAAACATTGACATAATGCCGTTTCGGTCTAAAATATAGCGTCAAATGTCAAATAAATATTTTGTACTTTTAATAGGTAGTTCGATCATACTGATATCTGTCATTTTCAAATCGTCAGGACTTAACCCGACCCACTTAATGGCAACCATTGTAACTATTTTAACTAGCGTTCTATAGAACGCTAGTTCAGTCTTTCTAACAAGTAATATTTTAAAAGCCCTGTTTTTAGGAGGATATTTTTCGTATTCGTTTGAAAATATAAATAAAATCTGGAATTCAAAATGTATTTTGAATTCAAACCGCCCGCCAATCACAGGGGTCTCAAAGGCCAAGCGCTAGCGGTCATTGCTTCAACGCATCCGATTTCGTCGGCACTGGCTTTACCTTCGCTCTTGTGGAAAGTGCGCCGAATAACGACATACTCGCGCTGCCTCCTACGTTCGTTCGGGGGTATAGGCACCCTCTAATTCAGGTATATGTGTGATTTTCCGTTTGAAGAAAACAAGATTAACCAACATTGCCTTCAGAAATTGAACAATTATTGGAATTGATTCCAATGATTGCGAATGCTGAAATTGAATCTGCTAAGTCTATTACTCCTAAATTTCGTTCTGTTGCCAATTTGTGCTCGCATCAACCTGGAGAAGACTATGTCAGATAATTATGAATTTCTCTAACCGTTGTATATCTCTATTTCTAATGCTTTAGGAACAAATATTAAGTAGCGGGTTTCTTCTATTTGGCATAACTTTGATTGTCCGAAACGTTTTTCGCATAACAGACTTGGCATATTCGGTTTTCGCCGAATGTTAATGTGGCAGTAACCTTACCTAAATAGAAACTCTAAAATTCCGAAAATGTGTTTGGCCGAATTTAAATTTGCATTCTATTGTTATGGCCGATTATATTTACGCATAATTTGGTTTAGCATAAATTTTATTCGGCATATTATCGATTGTCCGATACTTACGAAGAATACTTAAAACGGGGTGCGTCTCACGAGATATAACAACGATATAATTATATGATTTCGATAAGGATTATGATATAGTAGATTTGGTTAGGGCAGCCAGGAACAGGGGGGCTTAGGAGGCGAAGCCCCCCGCACTAAAAAAATAATAATAATCGTAACAATGGTATTATTAGTAGGTTAGGTTAGGGTTAGCTTGTGTTCCTTAGAGCGGAAAAGGCACCCCGCGAAGCGGGGTGACGTCGACACGCTGGCGGTTAGGTTAAGTTTAGGTTAGGTTAAAATAATTGGCGTTTGTTTAAAAAAATTCAACCAACAAAAAAAAAATGCACATATATTTTATGCGTGAACATGATTCGGAGCATCAAAATTATGCACAAATAATATTCAGAGTTCAGACTATTGAAATTCGGCGTAATCGAACTATGCGAATCTCGATTCTGCTCAAACAGTTTATGCGCAAAGTCAATTATGCCTACATAGATTATGCCAAATAGAATTCTTACTAAAATAAATATGCCAAAACAGGAGGAACCATTAAGTAGCACATAGCATTGATCAATATTTACTTGAGGATATGTTTTAGATTGCCATGCCCAATCTTGGGATTAGTTGTCAAAGCGGACCCCGGGCTCCATTAGGAGACAACCGGGAATAGAGCTAGGAGGATGATGAAGTTTGAGAGTGTCTATTATAATTTCTGCATTAAAAAGTAACTGAAGTTAGTCGTTACGGTGTTTTAACAAGAGATAATGTAATACAAACGATATTATAGTATTGAAACGTACCTAAGCGACGGCGACGCTTCGTTGGAAAAGCAGACTTACTTTTGGCATCACAAGATTATTCGGATACAATTGCTCTGACTTCAGGAGTCCGTCACTTTCCTTTTATCAATGAGAAAACGTGTATGCCCAGCAGTGGGACGTGTAAAGGCTATGGATGAAATTTTGGCAAACAGCCTACACGTCATGTCTCATATCAAATACGACACTCAAGACGCTCAAGCGATGCGGAAATGACAGAGGCGGCGATGGACAAAGTTCATAATTCCAACAACTTGGCTCGCTTTTTGCTGGCAATTTGGAGATATGCTGCTAAAGTGACACTGACAGCATAGTAGTTTGCCACTTGCCACCTTTTGTAGGCAACGTGAGCCGTCGGTAAGAGGTGGTCGTATGCAAATATAATTGCGGGGGTGCAGCGGACGCGCGCATTAGCAGCGCTTTGTGTGGGATGACTCGGTCCATTTCACACAGGGGCAAATTAGCCGCTTCCGACTTCACTGGTCTACGCCTGGACTGATTTTGCCACGGTTATTTGGTTTGTGTTGATAGCTCATTTGGTGTTACCGGTTTTCATAGCGATTTGTAATCCAATGTGCGTCCCGGAATCGTAGTTCCTGTTACAGAGAAACAATTTGTATTTTTATTCCATTGAAACCAACATAGTGGGAAATAAGAAAGAACGTTTACTTAAATTGATCGTAACAACCCCAATTGAACGGCCGAGCGAAGCGAACGATGTTCTCCGTTGCAGCTTGTTGAATGAGCAAGCGAGGCGAACGAAGTTCTCCGTTGCAGCTTGTTGGACGAGCGAGCGAAGCGAACGAAGTTCTCCGTTTCAACTTGTTGGACGAGCGAGCGAAGCGATCGAAGTTCTCCGTTTCAACTTGTTGGACGAGCGAGCGAAGCGAAAAAAGTTCTCCGTTTCAACTTGTTGGACGAGCGAGCGAAGCGAAGAAGTTCCCATTTCAGCTTTTTGAACGAGCGAGCGAAGCGAACGATGTTCTCCGTTTCAACTTGTTGGACGAGCGAGCGAAGCGAACGAAGTTCTCCGTTTCAACTTGTTGGACGAGCGAGCGAAGCGAAAGAAGTTCTCCGTTTCAACTTGTTGGACAAGCGAGCGAAGCGAAGAAGTTCCCATTTCAGCTTTTTGAACGAGCGAGCGAAGCGAACGATGTTCTCCGTTTCAACTTGTTGGACGAGCGAGCGAAGCGAACTAAGTTCTCCGTTTCAACTTGTTGGACGAGCGAGCGAAGCGAACGAAGTTCCCTGTTTCAACTTGTTGGACGAGCGAGCGAAGCGATTGAAGTTCTCCGTTTCAATTTGTTGGACGACCGAGCGAAGCGAAGAAGGTATCACAGCATGGGCAAAAAATCTTTCGCATATCCGGATTTTCCGGCTGTTCTCCTATACAGGTCGAATTTTTCCAACCGATTCGAGTAGAATTTTGTGTGCAGATTCCATAATTGAGTATAAGTATAGATTTTATTGTCGATTAAGTTTTCAATAGGAATATCAATCGCAATGCAGACAATGTGGAAACTTTCTTCCATTTTCACAAATAAAGTTCAGTGGAAATATAAAAAAAAAAAAAAAAACAGTCTTCTACAGCACAGAGCGACTAGTTATAATATTGAACCTATTTTAACCACGTCTGCGTCTAAAATTATTATTATTGTACCAATAAAACTAAAACAATTTAATTCTTACTGCAATATATTTCATCAATTATATGAAATCTGGGTTATTTCTATTCATGTCGAATGCAAGAAATAAAATTAGTTTTATCTACTTGAAGAACACTTTTCTCCGAGTTCATTCTCACGGAAAATCATTATGCTTTGAGTCAAACAAGGATCATTTTCCACGCCGATGCGGCCCTGCATACAAACACGACTCCGTTCTGTTCCAATTAGCCTCTACTCACTTTGCATTTCACAATTGTGTATGAAGCTGCAGACCTCGGGGCGTTATTCCAAATTAAAACGTTGTAACACGATCGTTTATTAAGTCTACCATGTTTAAATATGGAAGGTTATTTTATTTACTTATTCGCAGATCATTGGTAACTACACTTTTGACTAACTCTTTAGCCTAGTTGATAGTGACCTTGCCTACGATGCTAGAGGTCCTGGCCCCGTATCACGGTAAGGGCGTTTATTCGTGTGTGGCCAATGTTCCTGAGTCATGGATGTTTTCTATATTTAAGTATTTATTTATATTACTCATAGTTCATGCTTTGCTTAGTTTGGGACTAGGTCGATATGTGTGAGATTGTTCCCAACTATTTATTTTATTTATACATGCTTTGCTTAGTTTGGGACTAGGTCGATATGTGACAGATTGTCCTCAACTATTTATTTTATATATAATAGTTACTACACTAATGTTATGATAAATATTAATTATTATTTAGATTCAGTAGTATAATGGTTAAGCATGCAGCTTTCAAGCGGAGGTGTGGCTTCGAATCCTGCGGCGCCAATTAGTTTTTCGGAACGACATATTACTTGATACTTGCCATTCGTTTTTCGGTGAACATAAACATAGTTAGGAAACACCTATGCATCTGCGAAATTCGAAGATGTATAAGACCCCAACCCGCACTGGGCCAGCGTGGGGCCTACAGTCAATTCCTTCTTGTTCATGAGAGTATTAATGTATTAATTTTGGTAGAATTGGCGTAGGTTTAATACTGTAGTATATTTGTGTAATTGACTTAACTGGATAATTATTCTTATTTGTTTTATCGTCAATCTTAAAATGTCTCTGGTTTTGGTTTGAACCAACGTGGTGGGTTTTTTTGCATCCTGTGCTACTATTCCCCTGTGGCCGCGAGATAAGGTTATTTTAAACGGAATTTCGCTACGAGCCGGCTTAGAGGCTCCCGAGTTTTCTGAAGTTGAATTCGATTTCGGTTGAGGTGGACACGTTGTTTGCGTTTTTTACATGCGAGTGTATTTATTTATTTCACTTTGGTGTTTTGAATTAGGGATATCAGGTACCGTGTTCATAAACACTAAAAGTTGCACACATATGATTTTAAGTCTTAATATATTTCCTAATGAGATTGGAATAAAGTGAACTGTTTAAAACGCGTCAAAGTATCAAGAAATTATAATTGCGTTAATTGTGACTCCAACTAGGAATCCAACAATTTACTTAAGGCTTTCGTGTTTTATATTGCGGTTTATTCACATTAACAATGAAATATCAAATGCCTATTCGTTTTACAATTACAACAAGAAGCAATAATGATCAGTCCACAGAATTTTCCTAGTTCTTACTCACCCTTCGTGACTTATAAGCAGGGCTCGGACAAGTCATCGCAAAACAATCGCAAGACGGCAATAGAACAAGATCAATAGAATCGCATTATGTACAATATTATTTAATTATATTTTTCAATGACATTTATTACTGCAACCCAAAATTCACCATACATGTGTAAAGGTATTTCCATTAACATTTTTTTTAATGCTGATGGTTGCATTGCACATACGCAAACATTAACTTCTGCATTGTCTGAAACAAACCGATGTTTTATTTAATCATTTGTGTTAGATATAAAAAAGTAAACAGTTGTTATAAACTACTTTCGAGCCTTTTACTCGAAACTGCCGAAACACTTCTATGACATCTTCCCAGCAATCGTCAAAAATCAAGTTGTTGATATGTTTCAACATAAATCGCAAACATCTTTCCCGAAAATTGTTTATACAGGAACAGAAAGTTGGCACTGTATATAATAACGAAAGCATATTAATTTAACTTATCTTAACAAAACTACCTATGTATGTAATGATGGAGGTAGGTATGATTTATTTGTTATTTACCATAATTAGCATTTCCCTTTCGAAGAGTAATTACTTCCAGTTTCGACCTGTATTGTCTCATAAATTGTCGATAATCTTCTTCATCAATAATAATAACAATAATAACCGTGTCTGCGCAGCGTCTATCGGATCAGGTACGCGTCATCCAGCGGCACAAGCGGTTGGATGACGCCCCGCTTGATCGACAGATTAATCGAAACGCAAGGCAGTGCTCGTCGACATCACCATCCCGCATGATGAGAACCTCGTGAAGGCCGAGAAGGACAAAGCCAGCAAGTACCTAGACCTGGCTCACGAGGTAACCGCCATGTGGGATGTTGATTCGACGATCATCGTCCCGATAGTCGTTTCGGCGAACGGTTTAATAGCGAAGAGTCTCGACCATCACCTCAAGAGACTCTTGCTAGATGGCTCAGGGGGCAAGGGTCAGATACAGAAGGCGGTACTCCTGGATACTGCGCGGATAGTCAGGGGGTTCCTGTCTCTGACGCCCTGACCACCGGCAGCTTAGGCCCCGCCTCGCTGCCGGCGGTACCCTAGGTTAAGTTTTTATAATGATTTTATGTTTTGTATATAGTTTTTATATTTTACTTTTTATATAATTATTGTAAAAACCTAGCCTAAGATTGAAATTGAGTAAAGAGAATAATAATCTTACGTCGCGACTCTATAATAGTCTTGTCCCATGTCCATATCAGTTTCTGTGATGACTTGTCCGAGCCCTGCTTATAAGCTCAATAGTAACAAAAGAAGACGCATAAAGAAAAGTAATAGTTAACGTGTTACTCATCAGGCCTAAGTCATAGGCCAATCCGTACATAAAATAATCCAGCCAATTTGGGGTTTTCATCTTTAAAGCTAGCTTTAACCTATCCTATAATAATTTGAACGAGCTTTCCGGCCTGCGGCTTTGATTTAATCAAAGTTACTTTAATCTCAAGCGGTGTTTAATTTTAAACGATGCTACTTTCCGGATAAGCCTTTCCTTATCAGGAAATAGCGAACCGTGCTGCGCAAGTGTTAGGTAAATATTTAGAGAAACCGTGTAATCCTGAGGGTTTTTGCGTCATCGTCGCCTCCTGGCATCTCTTTGTCCTGTTTTAGTGGGAACAGCCCTCTTATCATCGCGCTTTGTAATGATAAATTATTATTACCGCACCCCACTTTACCTGTCGCTGGTGAGCGAATTTCAAACTGCTAAAGTAGCTAGCGCAGATAACTTGTAACAAATGGCGTTGTTGAAATTTGCCGCTTACGGGGATGCGTGAAGAATGCGAGAAGCACGTGTATGTACCTACACGTGTTGTACCTAATTATTGTATCGTGTTTCTTAGTTCTTTTTTAGTTTTATAATTTTATACAAGCACTTCCTACAGCGTAAGTACCTACTCGGTTCGTATGACGCCTCTACCGACCCTATTACAGTTTCACGAATACTTATTAAAAAAATCTCTAAATCACGAAGCTAATAAAAGGTTCATTTTACAAAGCCAAATTGCAAAACTTACTGATTAAGTACAACTCATAAATGAATCTTACCTATTGTTTTACTTATAGGGAAAATAATTCCGGAAATTGTAATGGAAGTTTAAAATTGTTTTTGCTGTCTTCTTCTATAACGTGTCATAAACAAGGGAAATAAGTTTAAAAGAATGCATATAAACGGCGCGCCACAAAGCGCTCGTTCGCTCGTTTGTTGCGAATAAGCTGCAACCCATGCTCCATGTAAAAATAACAGCTAATTGAATATCGTCCATAAAGTGGGAATGGTCCACTACTTTTGTTACGCTAGCCACGATTAGCACTGACTGCGATCGGTTATCCTAGTGACGCTGCCTACGAAGCTGAAGGTCCTGGGTTCGAATCCCGGCAAAGACGTAAATATTTGTGTGATGGGCATAAATATTTAGGATATCCACATTCAATTACGAAACATGACAATTCATTTCGTATTCAGCAGTAAGCAAAGGATTTTTTTAAATCTTAGCCAACTAAGCAATCGGAGCTGACAATGTTTCAAAAAGTTAATCAAGAAAAACAAAATCATGTCAAAAATGTCCCAAATGGCGTTTAAAAAAAGGTTTCGCCGCGACTTGCGTTAAAGTATTCCTTCATTACCTGTCATTACACTCTGGACAGGCTGGTAAAATAAGTTTTAAAACAATGTACTTAGTAGTACCTTCAGGACGCATTTACGCTGGGAACAGATAGGCTTTCGCCGCAGGTGATGATACATTTTTATAATAAAGTTATCTACTTATACTAATAAATAGGTAAAATTTGCGGAATGTAAGCTATTAAAGCTATAAAAGTTTGTATACTGACGGTAAATATCTGGTCAGTACCAGTTAGTTACTCATAGTTACGATTTCAACCGTTCTATCGGTATATAGACTGGACCATTGGGATGGACGTAAGCATATTATATAATAAAGGTATGCATTATATTATAGCTAGTTCTTAATACAAGCCTTACCTACTAAAAGCGATTGAAGAGTTCGATATTCAAGCTCCATCATCCGAACAACACGGTACGAAATTATTGTATTGTCATCTATAAATACTTGCAAAGTTTTTAAACGATATAAATATGGAAGTGGATGAAAATTGACTTGCAAGATTTCATTGCACTGATACAATAGACATACCTACTCGGTCATAAGACATTTATTAATCCTACTAAGTTACCTGAAAAAAAAATTGTGGCGTTAACATTGGACTTTTGAAACCATATTGGCTTTCAAATAATTATGAAAAATTGTTAGAATTTTTACTAAAAATCTGTTTGTTTTAAAGTCCGCAATGATCGAGAGATTGCACGGAAAAATCACTCCGTGAATATTATTTTCAAAACTATCGCAAGGTTTATTTCAAAATTTTGCATGGTTATGATTATTTTTTTGATGATTTTTTCACCAATACTATTTAATATATAAAACGACAATATTTCGCTAGCATCTCAGTATTTCCAGACCTAGCTCTATCTTCTATAGGTCGACTAAAAACAGTGGTAACTCCTGAAATACATCCCGGTGGTGGAAAACAATAATATTGCAAAACTATACGTGGTATACCACGACATTTCGTTATCTATAAGTATCTGATGACTCTCAGGCAACATTATCTAAAAAAAATGGTGTTTGAAAGCTAGGTTCATTTTGCGTTCCCTCATATTTTATACGAAGAAGAAATGCGACTTGTGTTGATTTTTGCTCATCTACTCTACAAAAATTCTGGTGAGAAAGGTCAAAAGTCATTAACAAATATATTTTTTAGTTGCAAAATAAGAAACTATTACTATAAGCCTGAAATACCACGTTATCCGGGAGTGATTGAGGTTTGCACTTTGTAATATGTTTTACCACTATATTTTTTACCAAAATGTACCAATATCTGTGGAAAACGAAGGTGGGAATACTTGTTACCCAGTATCCTTAATGATCTACCATCTGATGTACTTACGAATAAGTATATGTGATAAACCGCAACATTGTAAACGTATAATGAAATCTGCTTGTATATCCCAAACCTGATAATGCAAAACTAAACTAATGTTGCCGTCGTAGCGTGCCCCTAAGTGCTGCACAACATTATATATATATATTATATTATATATATAATATATATAATATATATTATATTATATATAATATATATATATATATATATATATATATATAAGTTATAAGTAATATATATATATAAGTTAATCCAGGCTACGAAGAGCACACTGAAATGATAAAGAATAGAAAAAAACCAATCGAAGATGTAGGTAACTTAATAATGTTTTATTTTTATTTTTAAGTATATATTATGATGTGGAGGAGTGCTTTTGTCTAACATAAGACATTTTATTATGAAAATGAATCAAGGCTGAAGTTGACATTGAAATTATGGCATTTTTTTTTAAATAACAAAATACACGGCCAGGCAGCGGACAAAACCCACCAGGGTTTAACCGCCACTGCATTCACTCAAAATGTATATATATATATATATATAATATATACCTGGATATAATACCTGGATATAATAATACCTGGCGCTCGAAAATTAAATAAAAGTAAATGCTATTGTAGTGTCATAATCACAGGCACTTACTTTCTACCGATAGAATTGAATACGAGTGGTCAATACCGCACGTTTTTAAATTTTCTATCGTCATTTCGAAATAGCATTTCATAATATTTGTCAGTTTTCGAGTGAAAGAGTCGAGCGCTCGAAAGTCAAAAATCGGTCCCCAGGTGAAGCTACAATACAAGTTAGCGGAAAATATAATACTACTTTGGTCTATTAATGCCCATATTCATAAACGTTTATCAAACCTATTTTACTCAAAATGCCATTTAACATACGTTTGTCTTATCTTTCATTTTGACATTTCTGTTTGGGAGTTTGTGAGAAAGGGACAAAACACACTTTAGATAACAGATGATTGTTAAGTTATAATTATAAGTAAGAACTCTACTGTCTGTACTTATGACCAACTTCGCGTTTTTCTGTAGAGGTCGCGATAGTTGGGGGGCTATAAGCTTTATTCTTGGTTGAATTGATAATCTATAATATCTATATGATAAAACAAGCATAATCTGTTCTGACTTTTTTGTGTATGACCATACTACGCTACGCAACGGAACCCTATAATGATCAGTGAGCGAACAACGCTGGAGGCAAACTTTTACTATAAACTGCTCGCTATCTGCAACCGAGTCACTGTAACTAAAAAATAACCCCGGCGAAGTTGAAACTAGAATACCGTTCACCAGTGAGAAAGTAATGAGAGCGGAAAGATGTCTACAAATTATTAATTTTTAAATTTGTATCGTACAAGATAAATAGGAATAGTTTACTCACATAATTGGTGACGTGCTACGGTTAAGTTCTCCTTGCATTTCCTCCCGGCGGTGCCAGGGGGGCGATTTTTGACTTCCGAGCGCTCGAAAATTAAATAAAAGTAAATGCTATTGTAGTGTCATAATCACAGGCACTTACTTTCTACCGATAGAATTGAATACGAGTGGTCAATACCGCACGTTTTTAAATTTTCTATCGTCATTTCAAAATAGCATTTCATCATATTTGTCAGTTTTCGAGTGAAAGAGTCGAGAGCTCGAAAGTCAAAAATCGGTCCCCAGGTTGACACGTTGGACCGGCAAACGGTGACACCCCGTGGTGACCCCCGTCAAATTCGCATTGGATATAGAATGTCAATCATTAGCGGTTATTAATATGTGAATGTGACGAACGCGGCAGGTGCAAGACTCGGCACTACTCGGGCACGGCTTGGGTATGGCTCGACTCGGTACGGTGTACTGTCATCTATACTAATAAGAAATTGGTAATGTATGTGAAATTTAACTTTTTACCTTTGTACGTTTGTAATATGATAAGGTAAGGAATAATGTACCGAACCTACTCATCCTTATATTTTTTGGACGTTCGGGATGGACATAAGCAATATTTTATGCCATAGAATATGTCAGATCCGAGTAGACTGAAGATGACATATTTGAAATTTCGCTTGTAAGTATGCATGTAGTTATTTGTGTATTTATTTTATTTATGTATATGTATTTGTGTAAATATGTTGTATTTTTTTATTTTTTATTTATTGCTCACATAAAATAAAACTTAAAATTACTACAAAAATTTCGCCAACCTGCGGAGCAGTTTGTTGGCGAATGGGTTAAGCACACTCATTCTTTGCTTTATCTACTGTAAGTACACATTACTATTATGCTAAAACTAGGGGTAAACTGTTTAATTCTATAACTTGTTAAATAATGGATAATGGTTATCGTTAAAAACTTAAATCATTTAAAAGTATCAGGTTTTTTACAATAGTTCTCAATCAACAATGCCTTAAGTTTTTTTTTAAATATTGGTTTTGACAAAAAGTTATCTTCTGAGGGAGTTATCTTATTGAATATTCGTGGTATTATGTAATGTCTCGTCCTTTGGCCATAATAATTACTCTCGGCTCGTCATATTTTTTACGTGCTGAGATTCTCATACCCATGTTGTAAGTTTTGATAGTCTTAAACACAACGGATTGGTATTGATCAACAGCTAGTAAGTATTTAAATTTTTCGTAGATAGGTAATACATTACATTTCTGAAATAGCTGATTAGAGTGTTTATTACATTTTTCTTTAGTAGTATATAGGACTACCGTAATGTTATTATTCTTTTTAGTTGTTATTTGCACTGCCCACAATCTTTTCCGCTTTGCCTTAAGGTTTGACTGGTAGAGAATGCCATTTGGCATTAAGTCCGCCTTTTGTACGATAAGTTTTCTTTTGTGAAATAAAGTTTAAATAAATAAATAAATAGAAGAAAATAAAATCGTATCCTACTAATATTATAAATGCGAAAGTTTGGATGTTTGGATGTTTAGATGTTTGGATGTTTAGATGTTTGGATGTTTGTTACTCAATCACGCCTAAACGGCTTAACCGATTTGGATGAAATTTTGCACGAAGATAGTTTATAGCCTGGATTAAAATATAGGATAGTTTTTATCCCGGGTCCACGCAGACGAAGTCGCGGGCGGAAGCTAGTCTATAATAAATATCTCACATCTGTGTGTGTGTGTGTGTGTCTTCATTCATCTGAATGAAGACTTTCTATTGTCTTATGTGGATAGTAGATACTGCGTGTGACATACTACGACGGTATGCCGGCTCACCTAAGAATGTTTTAGGTAAAATACTAGAAGTTCAATTCCCATATTAAAAGTTAGTTAAGTTCATTTCGCAAACACTCTATTTTACTGTCCTGTTTTAATCGCACCTCGCATTTGGTTGCATGTTGATAGCACAAAAACACAATTTTCCGACAGCTGCTTTAATAATTCCGTAACTACATAGCGTTCACATTGAAATGTTTACCTATTGTACGAATGCAAATTTATCTCGTAACTTTCGCAAACCAAGGACTAAAACATTTATTTGAAGTCGTGTAAGCATTGAAGTTTGCCGCCAACAGCTGCCAACCCGCATGGCGCTGACAAATATCGTTCATCTGTCAAACGGGCTGAATACGCATCTCTAACAATTTATTTGCATTGCTATGATAAACTGATGACAAGTGGAAAAGGGTATAAAGAGCAGAGACATTGAAACTGAGGATTTTTCAATGCGAATTCGTGTTTAAGTGTTTGGGTACTTTCGTTTACGGTTTTTATTTTAACATAACTGCAAGCATAAATAACTGTATCGAGCTTCACAACAACGTCTAGATTCCTCTTTGATTAGAAAGGTCAGACGACAGCGATGAAGCTAGTGCCTATGCCAATAAGTATTTGAAATTAGGTAGCAATCAGACCCCGGGCTCCGTTGGACTGCAACAGCAAAATGACTGAAGGCAATAAATAGATGCCAGGGGATCCAGTTAAGACCGCACAATGTAACGTCCCCTACATGTCATAGACATATCCCAGTGACACGATATAAAAAGCGATATTGCCTGCAGTTAACCTACCGTATAGCCTAGTGGTTCAGGCATGCGGCTATCAAGCGGTGGCCGTGGGTTCGAATCCCAGCTCGTACCAATGAGTTTTTCGGAAAGTTAGTATTGTACGGAATATTTATCTTTAGCTTTTCGGTGAAGGCAAACATCGCCATGACACCGATCTAATACCAATCTGGTCTAGTTTTCCTCTGGGTTGGAAGGTCGGCAGTCGTTTTCGTAAAACTAGTGCCTATGCCAAATCTTGGGATTAGGTGTCAAAGCGGCCCCGGGAGTCCTTTAGGGCACAACCGGGAATAACGCTAGCAGGATGATGATTGCTGGCAGATGGACTAGAAAAAAAACGTAATAAAACTATAAGACTATAAACGGCATTAATCTTTCAGAAAGGTAATGTTTCTTGCTTTGTTCAGAAGTCGATTGGGCTCTTTTAAATGAATGTTGAAGTTCTAACTAGAATCTTTGAACGCTCTCAGATCCTTTTGTGAGTTGGAAACTTGTTGGAGTCATAAGGAGGAAACATTAACTAGGTTTCCTGGCAAAGAAGCCGAGTAACAACCTTACACAATATTAACTTGATAGTCTTTAAAGAAGTTCACTAAACCAACACAATAATATAATTTTTCAAAAATATTACCGTGGTTTTATGGCTGTTATATTAAACAAAACCTAATTGTACATAACATTTCACAAATAAATATACTAAATGATATGATGTTAAATCATCGTGTACGAAAAACATAATCATATATGTTGTTGTCCTGCTGTTTAAGATATTCACTTCATATTAAACCGAGTAATGGTATACGAGATACCGATTGTGCTGTGTACTTTCAGACTCATAAATCCGATCACATGAACGTACTTTGACAGCAAGTACTTCATTAGAGAACCATTTCATAAAAGATGTATACTGATTTATTCTTATAGAACTGAAATTTTAAGTTTTCTGTAAGCAGAATCAAAAAAGCCATACAGCCTAATAAGGAGAAAAAAAAATTGACAGCAGCTATTTCGAACAAAAGTTTTCACACGAAAATTTTTTACAATAACAAATTCTTGTCTGGAAATATTTTGTGTTACTTAATGGCACAAGATAGGAGACGGTTTTCATATACGACTTATCTTGTTTGTCAATTAATTTTTATTTACTGAATCAAAATATGAAAATAGGTAATTAATTAGAGTAAGGTTAAGTTAGGTACTCTAATATTCAGTTCGAGGGCTCAATCTGCGACACATAATACCTTGCGCATTTAAAATTTATTTTTTACTTCTCATGCTCAAAAAGTACGTCATATTAGGCAAGCGGGGCTAAATTAGTATATTTAGCCCTTAGGGAAAATATGTATAAATATTTATGATTTACTTATAAAACATTTAAATTTTACCATTCAAAACAGTTCAACGTATTACATCCACCAATCACAAGTCTTAAAAAAACATTAGTATTTGCTATAACTAACCAGATTACAGCTAGACATTCAAATCGGCCAATCAGGAAACAGAATTCATTTCAAACATTAGGTGTATTTTACTCCCTAATGCACAATAATTAAAAAAATAAACGCCTCTGAACGACTATAGCCGCGTCCAAACGTTCAAGCATGGTTTACTGCATACATGACATAAGCTATGAAGATTGAGCGGGATAGACTGATGTCTATCTCGCCTTATCGTATGCCCCGCGTATGCTGTCCGCCGCGCTCGGCCGTTAAGACGCGGCTATTAGACGTTCAGAGGCGTTTATTCGTGGTGTGAATATTTTGTATGTGTCAAAGCAATTTATTAAAAAGAATGGCGCCAAATTGAACAATCTTTTTGCCTTGGTATAATTGTTGATGATATATGGATAATCTTTGTTTTTACTATTTTCTCGCAGTCGAAGTGAAAAGTATAGTGTATAAGTCTGGTCTAAAAGCCATATTACCCCTCTAACTATTTCCCCTCACTTCGTTCGGGAAAATATCCATCTCGTGTTAATATGGCTTACTTTAGACCCTTGTCATACAATCTACTATTAATGCGTTTGGTCCGCTGGTTTTCACAAGTAAGTAGGTATTACACGAATACACATTTTCTAAATTTAGCACCCTTAGAGCGAGACGCAATTAAACGTTAGAGCGAGATGATTCAACCCCCTTCCCTTATTTAGAATAATACATTCAGGAACATGCAAAACGCTATTGCATAAAAACAAGCATGGAAACATTAAAATGAAATTGGAATCAGAAATGCGCGTTTTAATTTGACCTTGGGCTGCTCGTTTATTAGTAAAACACGTTCAAGATTTTCTAATGAGTAAAAGGGTTTTAGTACAAAGGTAAATAATGAAATGCGATGTTTGTTTTATTATGAAATTTTGTTCTGTCTTATCTCATTAGCTTTGTAGCATCAACAACGATTATATAATTAAGAGAAAGTCTAAGAAGAAAAATAATTGTAACAGGATCCTGTTCTGTTTCCGTTGCTTTAAGATTTTTTTACAAAAATATTTGCGTCGCTTTATTATCCTGACTTCTTGACTCGTGATAATAAATAGTAACACGTATTTTGAGTAATTTAGTACGTCTTGATTTTAACACTGTTATGCGTTAAGGACGGCGCAATTAAGGTTGATTTGAACTCGAAAAAGAACACTGTATACTTAATTAATTACAGCAATAAACATAAGAAAAACTTAATTTAAATGAAAGTATACGATCCGATCGTTTAGTCAAAGAGCGTTGCAGAAATGCATCTTGTAGGGAAGTCGTTTTTATAGGAACTGACTACTGCGCTGGCTTACACGTTACCGCGAGTGTTCCACTAAGTGCTAGCTATAAATTGTTCGAACAAGCTTCTTCAGGTACCTACTCTCATTAGAAAGACTTCCGTAACGGCGCTCAGCTGCAAATTAATACTTACGTACTTTCGAAACGAGGTGTTGAAGTGCCGGGAAATTGAGTTCTGATATAGAAGGCCACTTTATATTCGCGTGACTTCTGCTATTTCCTGGAAAACTGACCCGATTAAGAAAGATCGCTTTTATTGACAGTAATTGACTCTCGTTCTGACCAGGTACATTTTTTATGTTGATTGAAGTACAGTGCATTATGCATGCGTACCTATGTAAGAATATTGAAAATCATTCAAAATTATGAAACCTAAAGCAAATCCACCGAACATCGCATAAAAAGAAGCCAAACGCTTGCTTCAAACGGCGTGTGTCAACAACCTCCTGTGATTCTTGAATCACTTTACATAATACTCGTGGCGTGCACTTGAATTTAAAAATCAGAGATGCTGGAGATTGCGATATAAAGTTATCCCGGTTTATCTCGTATGCTAAGTGACGGCCGGCCGCGCCTGCTACTGACATAAAACGCACGCCAAAGGGCGTGTATGCTTATGCTGGCACAGTAGAGGATGCTTGGTCAGTAACCTGTAGTTTGCTTAGTACATATATATATATACGAGCACATTAATAAGAGAGGCAGAGTTCAGCGGAAAATCACCTCGCTCGTATTTGGAGCAGCCCGACTAGGGAAGTGCCTCCGCTGTACAGAATACCGCAATCATAATACCAGCACTGCCTACTTGCTTTGTTGGTTTTCGGTGTTGTTTTCCTGGTTGTGAGTAAGGTCACCAGAGCTCCCGTGGACGCGCTGTGTAGATAGTTTGGGACCTGCTCTTGTCTAGCTGTCTAAGAGATGGGAAGGGGTCGGCCCAATGCACACGGTAAATACCTGTAACTACCCAAATTGGTGGGTATAAACTATTTCGAATGGACTTTTTAAAAAAGTTACATTTTGGTGTTGATTTTTTTTTGTGAAATGTAAATAACACAAGCATAGTCTGGCCAGGGAAATGTAAGCCTAAACAAACATAAAATTAAAAAAAATACAGCTGTTTGCAACTCTGTGTATAACGCGATAAAATAATAATGATACTAGAACAATTATTATTTTTCTTCAATTCACACAATGCAACTGATCAAGCAGAAGGAAGTAAAGTTATATGAAAAATCTCTTCTATTTCATTCTACTTTCTATATAAGAAAGATAATCTAAATATCTCCAAAATTTTAATTTTGACGAGTCACAATAATTTAACTTTTTATGATATTCTTCAACGTGAATAATATTAGCAGTAAGCCACCTTTTAAGTCTCTTAAAAAGCAATGATATTACTAAAAGAAAGGCTCATCTTTCGCTGGCCAGACTATATTTCTTTCCGCAATTAGATAAAATTTACACTACCAGAAAGTAACTGTAAACCTACATAGAATATAAGAAAAATATTGAAATATGCAAATGTGTGCAGGAAACTTAAAAAAAAGGATTTTATGTAGTATGTAAAGTCTAAATATTGTGTAATAGCTGTTGCCCGCGACTTCGTTCGCGTAGAACTTGTTACCGTCTTAGAAAAATGATTGCTAATAAATGATCGTAGGCGGAACCTAAATTATCGCCGACCCAAACAAAGTTCTACCATCTTAAGGGATGATTTCCGAGATAAAAACTATCCTAAATCCTCAAATTAGGGTCTCAAATTATCTGTTCAGAAAATTTCATCTAAATCCGTTCAGGGATTAAGCGTGAAAGGTAACAGTGCGATGAGTTCATTAGTTTAAATTGAAAACTCTGTTTTTTTCACATATAAATATCTAAAAAATCATCAACAGACGTTTCAGCTTAAATTGTATATTTTTCACAATGTATTAAAGAAAGCTACTTTACTGAAAATAGTTTTGAAAGCAAACGTAATCTAATGCTAAATGATGTAGAACTTGCCATCTCCATCCGCCGTCCCCATTTAACGGTGTTAGAGAATAATATTATTGTGATTCACCAAAATTTTTTTTAAAATTAACAACATAATCCGCACCTACTTACTATTACTACTTACCTACCTTTCGGTTGTGGGAGCATCCCAGTTCTAACCTAACCTAACCTACATTTCTGGTAGGTAGCTGTTTGGTTCTGTAGGGGTCGTGGTTCTAACTTAACCTAACCTACTTTTCTGCTAGCAATCGGATTATGTATGACCTAAACATACTTTCAACCCTTTTTAATCTCCGTAGAGGATGAATTTTAAGAAACGCTATAATTCGTTTCCTAGTTTTTAACCGAAGTTACAGATCCCTTACTTTAAAATTGTCTTGTTCCCCGTACAAACATCCAACTCCTTTTAGCCCATTTAGGGGATGAATGTTTTTGGAATCAATTTAAAACAGTCTAAAACAGAAGTTACAAATCCCTTACTTTAAAAATGTTTTGCTCTCCATACAAACTTTGAACCCCCTTTAACCACCATAGGGAATGAATTTCAAAAAACTCTGAAATCAGTTTTGTAGTCTGAAGTTAAAAATCTTACTATAACATATTCTTGGTTTGCATATATTCTTTTTTGTATTCAAATACGTAATCTGGCTACAAAGTTTCAAGTTTCTAGCTCAAACGGAAAAGTTTCCCTCATACAACTTTTGCACCCCTATTTTAACCCCCTTAGGGGTGGAATTTTCTAAAACGCTAATATTTATTTGTTTGTATTCATATAAGTAATCTTTCTACAGAGTTTCAAGTTTCTAGCTGAAAAAATAAAGTTTCCCCCATACAAACATTGCAGCCCTATTTAACCCCCTAAGGGGTGCAATTTTATAAAACACAGAAAATATTTTTTGTATTCATATAAGTAATCTTTCTACAGTTTCAAGTTTCTACCTGAAAAAATAAAGTTCCCTCCATACAAATTTTGCACCCCTATTTAACCCCCTTAAGGGTGGAATTTTCTAAAACGCTAAAAGTACTTTTTGTGTTTTTATAAGTAATCTTTCTACAAAGTTTCAAGTCTCTAGCTAAGAAAATAAAGTTTTCCCTATACAAAACTTGCACCCCTATTTAACTCCCTTAGGGGTAGAATTTTCTAAAACGCAGAAAATGCTTTTTTTGTATTCGAATAAGTAATCTTTCTACAAAGTTTCAAGTCTCTAGTTCAAAAAAGTATGTTTCCCCCATACTAATATTGCACCCCTATTTAACCCCCTTAGGGGTGGAATTTTCTAAAACGCTGAAAGTACTTTTTGTGTTTTTTATTAAGTAATCTTTTTACAAAGTTTCAAGTCTCAAGCTAAGAAAATAAAGTTTTCTCCATACAAACCTTGCACTCCTTTTTAACCCCCTTAGGGGTGGATTTTCTAAAACGCTGCAAGTACTTTATTTGTATTTTAATAAGTTATCTTTCTACAAAGTTTCAAGTCTCTAGCTCAAAAAAGAAAGTTCCCTCCATACAAACTTTGCATCCCTATTTAACCCCCTTAAGGGTGGAATTTTCTAAAACGCTGAAAGTACTTTTTGTGTTTTGATAAGTAATCTTTCTACAAAGTTTCAAGTCTCTAGCCAAGAAAATAAAGGTTCCCCCCATACAAACTTTGCATCCCTATTTAACCCTCTTAGAGGTGGAATTTTCTAAAACGCAGAAAATACTTTTTTTGTATTCTAATAAGAAATCTTTCTACAAAGTTTCAAGTCTCTAGTCTCCAGTTCCAAAAATTGTTTCCCCCATACAAACATTGCACCCCTATTTAACCACCTTAGGGGTGGAATTTTCTTAAACGCTGAAAGTACTTTTTGTGTTTTTAATAAGTAATTTTTCTACAAAGTTTCAAGTCTAGCTCAAAAAATAAAGTTCCCTCCATACAAACCTTGCACCCCTTTTAACCCCATTAGGGGTGAAAATAGCTGAAACGCAGATATTCCTTTTTTTTGTATTCTAATAAGTAATTTTTCTAGAAAGTTTCAAGTCTAGATCTAAAAAGAATGTTTTCCCCCACAAACATTGCACCCCTATTTAACGCCGTTATAGGTGAAATTTTCTGAAACGCTGAAAGTACTTTTTGTGTTATTTAATAAGTAATCTTTCTATAGTTTCAAGTCTCTACTTAAAAAAAAAAGTTTCCCCCATACAAACATTGCACCCCTATTTAACCCCCTTAGGGGTGGAATTTTCTAAAACGCTGAAAGTACTTTTTGTGTTATTTAATAAATAATCTTTCTACAAAGTTTCAAGTCTCTAGTTCAAAAAATAATGTTTCCCACATACAAACATTGCACCTCTATTTTGTTAAATAGCAACCCCTTAGGGATGGAATTTCCAAAAATCCCGTCTTATCCCTTGCCTACGTCATAAAAGGAATTCCTGGTGTAAATTTCAAGTTTCTAGTCCCAGTAGTTTCGGCTGTGCGATGATGAATCAGTCAGGAAGTCTTCTTTTATATATTCCGGGTGTACAATCCAAATGGGTCAGTATGGAGAAGTCGGAAACTATGACAGATAGCGAGATCTGTTCTTAGGAACCATGACGTCGATTTTAAATTTAATAATAATTACATTCAAACTTTTTTATTAACTCTCATACATAACCGGGAATCGAACCTGGTCAAAATCAATGTGTATAAAGTCTGCAAGTCGCAAGAAGCACAACACTAATGGAATCTTGTTCGATTCCCGGTTATGTATGAGAGTTAATAAAAAAGTTTGAATGTAATTATTATTAAATCTTAAATTGATGTCATGGTTCCTAAGAACAGATCTCGCTATCTCTCATAGTTTCCGACTTCTCCATACTGACCCATTTGGATTGTACACCCGGTATATAGATAAAGATGCTCTTGGTGTTGCAATCGTCCACAGGCTACGGTGTCTGCTTCTCATCAGGCAGACCATATGAAAGTTTGCCACCATAGTTTTTTTTTAATAAAAACTCGAGCCTGTATCCCGAAAATGTATGGGTACGTAGAGTACTTAGATAAACGCCAACCGAGATGTAAATGTAATTTGCCAACTTATTTGCAACGCTTGCGTGTGTTTCCTGAATGAACAAATATGCAAAATGTATACCTACGTAAAAATGCATTTTCTTTGGCAATGTAATGTTTCGCTATTGGAAAGTATAGTTGACATACCCGATGCGGTGCCAAAACTTTCATAATTGTACATTACTGAATACTTTTGATCTGCTGTGTATACAAGTTTCAGTATTCTCTGACATGAGATTGTGTGCAATTTGCAGTGTGCCGTTATGCACACAGCTAAATAGCAAATACTTTGTAGTTCTCGCAGCGCATATTTATTGTTTTAATAATATACGAATGCTTCGCTCGGCGGCGGCTTACCGGGATAAATCATAGACGAATTTGCAGAATGTGGTTTCCATTAAAATATCAGCATAAGTGTACGTGCTAAAATTCCCTTTTATGACACTTTCATTAACTTTCTACTGTTGGTTAGAATTTGGACTATGTCGGTAGATTCAGTGGCACTGAATTAATAAAGTGTAGCGTCTCGGAAAACTTTTTTACTGAATTTTCTCTTTTCCTGACAGGTGTAAGGTGTAAAAGCCGCGTTTACGCATAGGCACCAAATGCATTTATACACGTGCGCGTAAACTAAGTATCTAAAAATATGTTTGAGTCTAGGGTTTTGTATTGTCCTTTCGAAATCATCGTCATCGGGTGCTTTACAGCTTTGGGTGGGCCTTGGCCTGGTCGAGTATTTTTGTTCATGCTGGTTTGCTCTTGGCTATGTTTCTTCGGTACTATTATATTTACTTATCTTAGTTGCTGCCTACCCCGAAGGGCAACAGGCGTGCGCTCATATACGTAGTGTATAGGTACACATTTTAATGGCATGTTGAACAAGATTGCACGGTGTTTATACCTCGGTTACACTGCAATTCAATTAGCTCTGTATGTTTAGTTCCACTGCGATGTAGGTACGGCTCCAAGCTACGTTTATCATTATTGTTAACAACCATTGATAGATGTGGTAATATTAACGGGAACATTATGAAAAAACATGACATAGATACCAAATCAAATTAAGAACCATCCTTATACTTATTACTATAATTGCGACCTGCTCTCTCGCAGCGAGTGTAGCTTTCCGGGGAGAATATGGTTAAGTTAAATTATTTTCTATACGTGTCTTCTCCGCCCGAGAGACAAGGCTAATTGAAGAACTGAGTTTATCGACTTTGTTTATATAAAATATTTCTCCCTGCTCTAAAAATAATGTCTCTTTGAATTGCAATGCTGCTCTGTTTGAAAAATACTTCCGTTTACTATAGGCTACGCAATGCCAGAACTGTAATGGAAATTCTAATAATATGCGATTGTTTGTGGGTTGGTCGTTTGGATTCTGTATATTTTTAATTTTACAGTAGAACTTCATGAAATTATCATATAATAGGTGTAACAAAAATGGCGGCTATCCGTTTAAGGCGTTAATAAATATCGCTGTATAAATTGAAATAAATCGGTAAAAAATATAACGGTCTGCATGCAAAAAATGTATATTGGCAACATAAATATTTTTGACATATTTACCCATTTATAGTCACAATGCATATAACCAGTTACCGCCTTAATCGGACTGTCACCATTTTTGTTACGACCCTGTCTAAACGCAAATATGTCAAAGGTACTTACACTCAATAAAACTACAAAAGATTTCGACATTCTGGGTACTGTTTTGATGGATCGGTTGTTCACTTTAAGTACTTACTTAAACATTGATTTCAACATGTATATACCTCAAAGTATATCCACCAAAACATTATATATACCTAAGTTCAATGATCATATCTGATGTCTAAAAATACACATTAATAATATGAGCAAGTATGTATCGCGGGCCAATACCAAGCACGAGTGATGCGTTTTACAGATGGTTTGTGTGATTTAGAAAGTTCACTTAAATACAAGTCAATATAATTACAAATATTATCAGCAACAATGCCAGTTATATTCAGTGAGAACTTAAATTATAAATAATATATAATCATATTTCAGTAAGCTTTATTGGAATATTAATTATGATAGACGAGGGAACTTTATTGGAAGAAAAATAAAGATAGATGGAAAAATTCTAACGCGGTTTTCTTCAATATTGAAATTGTGAAGAATCCGGATATTGTCGCTATTGTTGTTGTTACATTAGATGAGTTTAATGGATTTCCGACTTTAGAGCAACGGCGTCCGGAAGAGCTCTAGATCGTGTTGTTCCGGAATACATCGCTCGTGAACTATACTTTGGTACAAACGGAATCTGTGGCAACTGGAACCTTAAGTCTATTCATTTAAAGTTGATAGTCGATTGGCTGATAAAATTGGTAAATTTAGCTGATATTTTGCCAATTTTAGGAATCTTGTCCAATTGATTTACTAGCACAAGCAATGACTAAAGAATGTAAATTAAATTACTTAGAAATTTATATTAATTTAAACCATATTACAATTCCTATGAAGTAATAGTATTAAATCATATTCTTTACTTATTAGACTGCCGTTGAAAACCTTGCTCTATAAATCCACCAAGGTGTGTTTAGCGGTTTGAATGAAAGAACTGTAAGGTAGTTTGTCGCATTCGTCTTTTATCGCATTATACCATCGAAATCTAAAAACTGAAGTAAGAAGTCCATTATAGCACTGAGACTTGAAACTATTGTTCAATCGTTAACTTATCGCAGAGACTGCACGGTGGAAATAAAAGAATTATTATCTAAGATTTTCTTCATTTTATGTTTCCCATTCTTTAGTTGTTTATAAGAATCCGTTGGGTGTTCGGATATGGTTTCCGTTTGCGAAACATTTTGTGTAAGACAAGTTATCCACCTTTGTGGAACGCGAGCTTACGAAACAGTTGCTACTTTCATAGCGTCATATCTGTTCTGCGTTGTGTTTAAACTGATTCTTATTTCATAGATGCAAAGGTAACATTTGGAGGAGCAAACTTTTGAGATGAGAGTATTGAGAAGTTAGCGATGGGATTGGGGTTCAATAGAAGCATTTTATTTCGAAGCCCCACTGCAATACAGGGATAATCCTCGTTCCTGAAACTGGTGTTCCGTTTTTCTTGATGCATTGTTTCAGGTACCAATAATAGGGGATTAATATTAAACTGTGTGAAACACTCAATGAGATTACGGCCTCGATACCGTAAGCAAGCAATGCCGAATAATTTCGAAACTTATTTTCAGCGTATTGTAATATAAGCTTAGAGCATAAATAACTGGAGTAGCCTTATATGTATTTGAGTACAAAAAAGTCTGCCAAACTCTGCGTTCGAAACACAAATCGAACAACAACGGCGCCACCTTCCAGTCCCGACAAGGTGCGACCGACAAGGGGCAAACCCATAGCTATGCAGCCTTTTTTTGCTGCATTAGGTATCTAAGACAAGAATAATTATTCACATTGTGCGACATCAATTGGACTTTTACGGCAATCTCTTACTACACATGACAAAATAGACTTGAAACATTAGCTATGGCTTATTGCCAAACAGTGGACGGTTAATCGGGTTAGTCCATATCCCGTCGTAGCTTAAAATAAAGTGGTTCTAACATGTTCGGCAGGTCAGGCATTATTGAATTGTGCGCCATTTTGACCTCAAATGAAGGTCTACGTTTACTTTACGCATTAACCTTGTAGGATTAGTATTAAAGATACCCTTGCGTCCTGTTTATTATCGCTAATGTTGTTAACTAACTATGATAACATTAATCAATATTAAGGTTCTGTTAATCATTATTACTGTGTGATTGTGATTCCAACTTTCTATGTTGAAATAGTCACAGTGATTTCCGCATTTATTTAATGGCGGTTACGATATGAATGTAAATATGCACCTAGGGTCGTCATAAAGTTATTACAGATCAAGTCATAAAAAAAAAAAAAAACCTATAACGTTCTATCATTAATACAGTTATAAAGACTGCGCTGTAAAAAATGAAATTGTACGCCAGAGATTCAGTGCCATGTAAAAAATAGGTTTTATTTCCTAACAGGAGTAGGTATATAAATTACATATTATTTCAATATTTTCTTTCGTACAAACCAACTCCAGTCACACCTTGCTTTGGATTGAACTTCCGATCTACGTACCTGAACACATCGGTAAAGCATTGTTGGATTTCGTTACATAAAAATATTGGTGGGTCTAACGATTGATAAAGTTTCTTCTCTTTAATGAAATGTTTGTTTTCAAAGTGTCAGTTTCATAGCTGCTATCATGTCTAGTGAAACCAGACGTACGTAATCATAGATCGAGTTTCGCGCCCGACCACGACAAGTTTAATGACGATACCTGTCTCCCTCGTGTTTCAAATAATTTATCAATTCTGTAATGATTTATCAATGTCACGCTTATCAAGATGATACGAGATGAACAGTTGCTGACAACACGTAACAATAATTTGGTTTTGAATAGCAAGCATAATTTCAATTGTTGAAGGTCGGATTTTATACATCTACTAAATACTCAGTTTATTAAGTATTTAACAACATCAGTTATTGTAATGCTAGGTTATATATTTAGTTTCAATAAAATTAAGTAACTTCAAGCAGACTAAATATTAATAAGGAATATGTCAAACACTGCTGCCGCCTAACCAAAATATGCTTTAATATTTACCACAAAGGCGGTCGTTAGAGTCCATTTTCTTCAGTTTAAAATATTTAAGAGAATTCTTCCGTTTACGAGCGACATTATTTTTACGTTACTGGAGAAAACATTATTTTCTCATTAAACAGAAGCGGGGTTAGTTCGGTAACACGGTAGATAGACTAATTTGTCAGATCGGGACGCAAGCGCCTCCATGTGGGAATTCTAATTAAAGTTACACAGCATTCAGAACTTGGTCGCTGACGATGAACCCTCTAACTTTGACCGTATTACTTCCTTAACACGTACTTGCAGCCACTTAATCGCGACTTCTCATCTACCGGGAACCTTTTTGTCCAATCCCGTAATCCAACATTGTAACACAAGCTATAAGTATTAGTACCTATAAGCTTTGTCACGCGACTTTCTTCGCTTTTTTTTGTGATGTGTTTATTCAGTTTGATATAATTTTCATGTTTAAAAGCATTTGCATCATGGGTCATGTTACCTAAGTGACCCGTGTCGCGACCAATGCCAGGCGGAATCACGCGCCTTCGCATGCGATGTCTGGCAACATCGGAACATAGTTATCATAGTTCCATGTGGTCCGCGTCATGTCGAGCGAAGTTCGGCGTGGCTTCAATTAAGTCGATGTTGCTGTTGGGACACGTGTCTCCTTGTTAATTTCTGGATTTTATGTAATATTCATGAACAAAGTAACTAATACTGCTATTATCGAACGAGCTAGAGCTGAAAGCTCTCTGAAGCAATCTGAATTAAGTCACCAGCCAATCTTCTTTCTTCTACCTTATATCCACTTATTTATTTATACGTTTACTGACTTGCATCTATACTCGTCTATAACCATAACTTGCGATGTTTTACCCTGGGAAGGTTGTACCATCCTAGTGTGATTGTTACCTTATCAGTAATTTCTACGCCATTGCGCGGATCAGCTTTAAACTTCCATAGCACATTTTGATGAAAAATATAGAAGCTACGAACAATTCCTGTCTAATCTGGAATTTAGTTTCACACGTATGCTGTATTGGTTTCCCTAGTCACTAAAACATTGTTTACATTTACATGTTACTTGCACGTTTTAAACCATCTATTTAGTTCACAATTACATACTTTAAAACTATTTCAGGAAATAAGATTAAAAAACACGGCGCTACGCTATTTAATTACAAATCCCCTCTTGATTTGTAGGTATTAATGTTTCCTTTAATGGAAATATGAAGAGTTTTTCTTGGCGTTCTTGATTTCATATTAATTTGAGCCTGTTGTCGACGACCTAGAATAATGAGGGTTTGGTAAAAAGAGGATCGGAAACAAATTTAGAAACGATTTACTCAGTATTTATTTGTCACCACTCAAAGCGTTTCTCCACCAATGAGCGATATAAATTCAACCGTCACATAGGTAGGTACATTTAATAAAATTGGAAGCTTCCCTTTTTCTTTTTAAAATTTCGTTCCATGAATAAAAGCTTCAGATCCCGAGGGACACTCATCGGATTCGACTCCTAAATTGGATCGGAGTTTTCTCAGACACGATACGTCAATGTCTTGTCCGTTCTTAGCTGAGGACGCCGTAACTGGTGTGAAGCTAGAATTATATTATTTTGAGATGTGCATACACACAACTTTAGGCACTTAAGCAACACCGAACATCAATTAGACAGACCAATTGGTATCTACTCGTAGCTGGTAATGCAGCCTGTCAAAAGATAACATCACACATGAAAAATCTAGTGAAAATGGAAGCAGTCTTGCATCCAGTTCGATTAAAGTTTAGTCGTTCTAAGTTCTATTAACAACATTCAATAATAACAGTGTATGTTTCAAAAACTTATCCAAACAATATATGTATTTGGAAGGCTTCCAAACCATTTTCCCTGTTCAGGCAAAAATATCACCTCTAGTCCTGAGCAAAGCAAATGATGTGAAAATATGTATTGATGTCTGTCCGCAATGAAATGTTATCTATATTATTATATACTAGCTTCTGTCCGCGGTTTCGTACGCGAATACATTATGGTTTACATGATATTCTTATGTTTATTTCCATAGACTGTGCGTCTCTCTTCGAATCTAAATAAACACCATCATAAACTTGGTCGTCAATAATATTAAATAGATGCCCAAAGTATCCTTTTAGAGAGCGCTCCCTATGCGAGCCCCAGGTTCGAAGGCCTTTGGGCGAGCCCGACGGACACTCCCTCAAGGAAGTATTCTGGCCTGTACCCTGTTCTTAGCGTATATCAACGACCTGCCTAAAATTTTGGATAAAAGTACAAAATGTGTCATGTTTGCAGAATGTGTCTCTTTGCTATTTAGCGCTACGGACAGCACCGAAACTAACCTAAAACTTTCGACCCCTTTACACACTGTCAAAAAATGGCTTGCCGAGCATAATTTAGATATAAACCTACAAAAACAAAAATCATTCAATATAAACCGACAGAAAAAATCATTAGAATTGGAACTACAAATACACAACAATACAATAGAAGAGGTAAACGATTTCAAACTGTTGGGTATAACTATAGATTCAGGGCTAACTGGAAAGCGCACATCCAAAGTCTCAAAGTAAAAATTATCAGATTTATTTACGCCCTTGGCATATTAAAAGCAAACACGGATTTTGAGCGGCTTTATCGGTATATTTTGCATATATTTATTCTGGCCTCCGATATGGCGTACTTCTCTGGGGAGATAGCACAGACGCTAAAGAAATATTCGTCCTGCAAAAAAAGTGTATACGAATCTTAGCGAATGTACATATTCCTAACAGCTGCCGCCCTCATTTTATAAAATATAAACTTTTGATACTACCCTCAATATACATATTGGAGGCTGCCCTTTTTATCAGACAACATACAGAACTATTCCCACCGATAATCGATACTTATAAAACTAGAAGTCAGTATAGAAATAAGCTGTTACTACTTAGATCTAACTTAGCTATGTATAAGAATGGACCACAGTATACATGTATTCAAATTTTTAATAAAATCCCTAATGCTATCAAATACGAACTTAATGATAAATCCTTTAACTCTAAACTGAAAAGCATATTACTACAAAATTGTTATTACACAGTCAACTCATTTCTTGAAGATGATACGTTAGATAAATATGACACCGAATTGGTATAGGATCTTTAGCTTGTAACTTGACATATCGCTGCAACCACTTTATTATTCATATTCATTAACATTCAATAAATATTTACTATAATAATTAGACAAATTAACCCTATCAGCCACTATTATTGTAACGGTGTTTGTTGACGTTGCTATGTTAGAGTTCCTAAATTATTTCATAAAGGTTATTAAACTACCTACTGATACGTCAATTTATTATATTATCTTACAATTAGACTAGCATTAATAAAATAGAACCGTATTATTGTATGCCCTTACAGGGTGTCATGAACCGGCCAATGATTGTAATACCTTATTATATACGTGACAATGCAATGCTACTAATAGTATAAATGCGAAAATTTAGATGTTTGGATGTTTGTTACTCAATCACGCTTATACGGCTGAACCGATTTGAATGAAATTTTGCACGAAGATAGTTTATAGCCTGGATTAAAATATAGGATAGTTTTATGCCGGGTCCACGCGGACGAAGTCGCGGGCGGAAGCTAGTATTGAATAAATGAAATAAAATGAAATCACAAATAAATATACCTAGGTTAACATAAAAAAAAACTATGATGGCAACGAACATTGTTTATTTAAGGAAATGTTAGTATTTGATATTTTTATTCTATAGGTCCATGCTGTACTCCATAATACCTTGTAAAATCTTATAATACCATGGTTTGCAAATAATAAATAAATAAATCCTCAGATTTCTTGCAAGCAAGACCTGAGGCCAAAGTCCCGCAGGTGAGCGGCGAGGTTTTTTATTGGAATTAAAGGCCTAAAGTCATCCTTCAGAGAGCGGTCTCAATACCAGCTCGAGGGCCTAAGGCCCGAGGCAGAGCCCCCAAGGATACTTGTTATCTCCGAATAACTTGCAAGGGAAATCAATCTAACACCGTTAAATGGGGACGGCGGATGGAGATGGAAAGTTATACGTCTTTTAGCATTGGATAAGTTTGCTTTCAAAACTATACGGGTAGCCCGGACTAACGTGAGTAAAACTACTGGTCGGATTTAGGCAAAACATTCCAGTAATGTAGCTTTCTTTAATACATTTTTGATGACCTCTGGAGCCTAGTTGGTAGTGACCCTGCCTACGAAGCAAAAGGTCGCGGGTTCGAATCCCGGTAAGGGCATTTTATTTGTGTGATGACCACGAATGTTTCTTCCTGAGTCATGGATGTTTTCTATGTATTGAAGTATTTATCTATATATATAAAAGAAGACTTCCTGACTGATTCATCATCGCACAGCCGAAACTACAGGGACTAGAAACTTGAAATTTACACCAGTACTTCCTTTTATGACGTAGGCAAGGGATAAGACGGGATTTTTAGAAATACCTCCCCTAAGGGGGTTAAATAGGGGTGCAAAATTTGTATGGGGAAACATATTTTTTTGAACTAGAGAAAAGACTTGAAACTTTGTAGAAAGATTTCTTATTAGAATACAAAAAAGTATTTTCTGCCATTTAGAAAATTCTACCCCTAAGGGGGTTAAATAGGGGTGCAAGGTTTGTATGGGGAAACCTTTATTTTCTTAGCTAGAGACTGGAAACTTTGTAGAAAGATTACTTATAAAAACACAAAAAGTACTTTCAGCGTTTTAGAAAATTCCACCCTTAAGGGGGTTAAATAGGGATGCAAAGTTTGTATGGAGGGAACTTTCTTTTTTGAGCTAGAGACTTGAAACTTTGTAGAAAGATAACTTATTAGAATACAAAAAAGTGTTTTCTGCGTTTTAGAAAATTCTACCCCTAAGGGGGTTAAATAAGGGTGCAAGGTTTGTATGGGGAAATCTTTATTTTCTTAGCTAGAAACTTGAAACTCTGTAGAAAGATTACTTATATGAATATAAAAATATTAATATTAGCGTTTTAGAAAATTCCACCCCTAAGGGGGTTACAATAGGGGTGCAAAAGTTGTATGAGGGAAACTTTTCCGTTTGAGCTAGAAACTTGAAACTTTTTAGCCAGATTACGTTTTTGAATACAAAAAAGAATATATGCAAAACAAGAAAATGTTACAGTAAGAGATTTTTAACTTCAGACTACTGCATTCGTAACGCCCCGCTTCTATTCCGCGCATCCCGCCCCAATCATGAAACACTAATTTAAATGTAAGCGCAGTAAAGAATCTGTACCTAGATAGACAACTGTACCGACTTGACTAACAGTTCTCGTTAACAGCTAATCCATCCGCATTAGTCGGTGCTTACTAATACCGCGCCGACAAAAGCGAAAGTTCGTTATACTCGATAGTGGCTGTTTGAGATAATTATAGCAATATAGCAATGCCCAATCAACGTCTACAAAAAAGCAATTAGGTAATAGGCCCGCTATGTCAATTATCAATTCAGCGAATTGGAACTTAAATCTTTGTTCAATACCGGCTTATTGAATACGTATATCAAATAAGTATTCATTTAAAGCTGGAAAATTCAAAAAGCAAAACGAACCGGGCTAAGGAATAAAAATACTGGACTATTTAATATCTATGTAGATAACCGTAAAAGACAAAGAGAAATCCTGAAATTTCGCAATAGAGACAGGCGGCGGGTCCCTGGAGGTTGCAGAACCTACCTGTCGACATTAGCATATCAAAATTGCCACGAGCAATATCCCCTAAATGTTTCTCCAATATGCTAAGACTAAAAAGAGGCTATGGCTGTAAAAACCTGGTCGAGCGCAAAAACGTTTGTGCGGGACCAGTCCGAGGGATTTGGCATTTAATATTCTATTTTCTTTTATAACCTACCTTCTTCGATAGAGGTCCAATTCGAAGATATTTTCGACAAAAGCCAATAAATTTGACGCCTATTTTTGTAAATTATACGTGTTCCAGGTTCCAGGTGAAGTATCTGCTTCAAACAATAACAAAAAAGTCACACGTGTTGTTTTTAAAAGGTTTCGTTGAACTTGAAATAAATGAGGTTGGGGAACAATAATTTTCGTTTTTTACATAGAACGAATACTTCCCGTACAAATAAGTCATACATACATAAGGTGCTAATAATTTAGTTACCAATACTTTTCGAGACGTTACATTACATCAAATCATATACTTTAATGAAAAAATCTTTTAATATGACTTTATTTTCTTAAAAAAATATTAATACTTTCTGTCAAGTGAACATCGCTGAACATCGAATAAATAGCATGACATTGACATTTATTTCAGTACTAGGTTGTGCCCGCGACTTCGTCCGCGTGGAGCTCGTTTATGTCGTAGCTTCATACAAACTTTCACCCCCATTTTAGGGAAGTGGGGGGTTAGAAAGAGACAAAAAAGTAGCCTATGTCACTCCATCCCTTCAACTATCTCCAATTAAAAAATCACGTCAATTCGTCGCTCCGTTTTGCCGTGAAAGACGGACAAACAAACATACACATACACTTTCCCATATATAATATTAGTATGGATTTCATCTAAGTGACGTGGCCAGTCAAGAGGTTCCATAAGATGGCAAAGACGTAATGATCACTGACTATTGATTATTTCATTAACAGAGTGTTTTACACGTACCGAAGTTATTTCCCTTAATATCTCCAAAAAACTAACATACACTTTTAAAGGTTATACTTAAAATCTGCTCCAACAGAAGAGTAATGTAAGGTATAAAATTATTGGTACCTATAAATGAACAACACCTTATATATATGACATAAGTATATGTAAAGAATGAGTTTTTCAGACATAAACTGTATGTCAAATTACAAATATGGAATATCTATTCAAACACTTCAGTACACAATACTTAGTAAAAATCACCACCAAAATTGTAGCTTATTGTACAGGTTTTTCTATAAAACCAAGGCATTTATCGAAATTCGTGTTATTGTTCCATACTGAGCCTTCTATATAAAGACGGGTAATCCACCGGGAGGAAAATGTACATAGGTACAATACGTTTAATAAATAATATATCTATAGTAAATAATTTCCTGAAAGTGCTTGCGCTCTCTAACATATTAAGCTACCAGAACATCGGTCGTGTCTCCGGCGGTAATAAAGCGCCGATTGTATATGGACAATAAATACAGGTTTAGCGCGTAATTGGGCTTTCGTTTTATTACGTTTGATTCCTTAGAAATAATAAGACAACAGTATGAATACAATAACGAAACAGAATATAGAGGACATAACAAGTCAAGTTTCGTTATTCGCGTCAGTGGCCATCCCTTCACTAACTGAATAACAACAATAAGAGAAAGCCGGTCTGCCAGTGAAAGCGGAACTTACTCCTCGCCAATCTAATAAGAAATCGGACGATAAGGAAAATGTTTCATTGACAAAGAATAAACAGACTGCTCAATTCTGTTTCGGTGATAAGTAGGTACGTTTTTCAAATAAATGTTTCCACTTCTGCATCTTATTCGTTTGGTAATAAAGCGAAAAATGTATACATATCTTTGACGTCTACTATACAAAGCTAATGAGAGAATACAAATTTAATTTCAGCTCCATTGTATAGAGTTTAAATATATATTACATTCAATGTGATACTAAATGGCATCCATGTATGTAAGTATATATTTATTTATCAACCCTTCTGCGTATGATACCTATAAAAAAACACCCGCATAAATCCACCTTTCTGATCGGATTAATTTAACCTGGCACAATAACCACAATAACAAATGACTGTAACTTTTTCCTTTATGTCAGGAAGAGATTAATATTATTATACATTACTCATACTAGGGTGGTAAAACAAAGAATGTCTTAGATCAGCTATTTGACGCCCAAGCCGACGGCAAAGACGATATACGCAGCCGGATTCTTTCTTTATTACACCTGTAGTGAGTACATTATTTCCCCGGTCTATTCGCGGGGTTACTGCGTATGCGGGATTTTCCGCATGCATAGTGGGTGGTAATTGCCACTTTAGAGGAATGTTTAATTCTTTCTGCAGTTGTATAAAGACAACAGAAGAGTTATACCTATAGACTCTTCTCTCGTACCTCTCTTACTAAATTATACTTCATTATGGTATGGGAGATGATTTTCTTATTCAAACAAGTAGAAATAAGTAATAAAATAAAACATTTTTTTTATGTTAATTATGGTTTAATATTAAGTCCGCAGTAAGCTCGGCCGAATTTCACCTTCCTATACAAACGTAGTTACGCTCTCGTTTTAAAACTACGTGTTGGATTGTGGCGAAACTTTGCATATACATTGACACGAGGTATATCTATGTCTGTAATTAGTTTATATGATTCCAGGGTATAAAACAAACGAAATACAGCAAAAACAAGTTTTGTATGAAAAACTTAAATTCGCTGTATTTTTTTTTAACTACGATATCTGAAGCTACATAAACTAATTACAGACATAGATATACCTCATGTCATTGTACATGCAAAGTTTCGTTACAATCCAACACGTAGTTCTAAAATGAGAGCGTAACTACGTTTGTATGAAGAATCGAGCTTACTGCGGACTCTTAATGATAGATAAGTCGTACTACAAAGGTTTCTATGAAAATTTGCTTCGACCTTCCTTTTATGTATCACCTATTAAAATCCTGATTGAACATGTCTGAATGAATTACTTGTCAAGTTGTCACTATTCGAAATGTAATAATGTTGGAAATATTAAATTCCATTTGTCAAGTGAACTAAGAAATATTTACCCTTTACGAGGGAGAATATTTGTGAGAGGCATGCGACCGTTTAATTTATTTTGCCCTTTACGCGAACACTTTCTGACGAGAGTCTACGATAATTGGGTTTTATAATTGTCTTGACTCTATAAATACTTAACTGTAACAAACTCATTCAGTATGACATAATCTGAGACGGTATTTATAAAGACTTAATTAGACTTTATTGGCAGATGAGATCTAGGTAAGTAGTGTACAAGTGTACATATGGACACTTGTGAAAACTGTCGATATCCCCGGCAACGAATCTGATACATAGCCAATCCACGGTAGATACTCGTATATGAAGAAATTATTTGCAGCAAAATGTATTCAAACTACATGAATCTCAATTCCAAGTCCAAGTCAAGTCAATTAACTGACAACTTGTATGGAAAAAATTACAATTTTGTAAATAATTTATAATAGCTTATTTTTTCTGTGTAACGGATATATTATCAACTAGCTTCCGCCCGCGACTTCGTCTACGTGGACCCGGGATAAAAACCATCCTATATTTTAAACCAGGCTACAAACTACCTTCATGCTAAATTTCATCCAAATCGGTTTAGCCGTTTAAGCGTGATTGAGTAACAAACATCTAAACATCCAAACTTTCGCATTTATAATATTATTAGTAGGATTAAATAGTTACCCAGTGACAGAATCCGACAAAATTTCAGACATGAATTTTTTTCTTAAATTAAGTAACTAGCTTCTGAAAAGTCAGAAAAAATATTAATCAATATTTTTGTCTTTATTTTGGTTCATTTACATTTGCTCTATAATATTCCAGATAAATCATACAAAAAAAGACAATGCATGCTTCATTCAAATCTACACAATTACTTCCGAGTGGAAAGTTTGTCGGATTCTCAAGAATTTTTCAAATAAAGCATATTGTTTATTCAAATAAACCATCTTAGAATAACATTTTAAAATGAAATAAAAAAACGCCATTATAAATTGATGTTTTTCAAAACCGTATTTTTCCTGGAGTAATAGGCGTACCGCAAATTATTAGTTTCACATGGGGCTTCAGTTTTGTACCGTGACCGTGTCGCAACGTCACGTTTGACCTGCCATACGATACCGTCAAATGGATGAAAGCGACTAGGCAATATGTATCAAGGTATTCAGCTACCCACTTATGAGTTCTACTGCGTGGGGTTTTCTTGGACTATCCATTATCGTTTTTTTGGTCCAAAAGGTCAAAGACGTCCACTGCTGAACGACTCCCCAAAGACGTCCACTGCTGAACGACTCCCCAAAGACGTCCAATGCTGAACGACTCCCCAAAGACGTCCACTGCTGAACGACTCCCCAAAGAGTGCCCGTGCGACCGGACCGGCGCTACCCGCATCCAGCGGACTCCCGCGACGTTTACCAGATCATCACTACACCTTGTGGGGGCCACGCCGCACCTTCCGGTACGTGGTAGCCACTCGAGAACCTTTCCTCCCCAACGGCCATCGGTTCTACGTGCAATGTGCCCCGCCCAATGCCACGTAAGTTTAGCGATTCGGAGAGCTATATCGGTTACCTTGGTTCTGCTGCCTATTTCTGATGCAATCAAGCATAGAAATTCCCAACCTCTCCATTGCCCTTTGGGTTACTTTGAGCTTTCTTATGAGGCCCATTGTAGGTGACCACGTTTCAGTGCCATTATGTCATCACTGGCAACACTGATCAGTGATTACAATTATTTAATTACTAGCTTGCGGCTGCGACTTCGTCTGCGTGGACCCGGGATAAAAACTATCTTATAATTGAATCCAGACTATAGATTATATTCGTGAAAAATTTCATCTGAAGTAACAAACATCCAAACATTAAACATCTAAACATCCAAACATCTAAACTTTCGCATTTATAATATTAGTAGGATTATTAATGATTAATCCTGTTTAAACAAAATGTTGGATTGCCTATTGAAGTTTGCGTAGAAAATATTCAGCATAATTATAATTTGAAGCGCCTGTAACTGCCTACGCGACTGCGCCCGCTCATTACGAATCGTCAAATATTATGAAGAAACTTTGCGTTTGTTAGTGTGTACCTTTGTACATTTGTATGAAGGGGAACCTAAAGAAGCATCGACGAATAAGGTATGAACGTTTTATATGTGCGTGCGTATTGAAATATTATCGCTAGGTAGGCATACAAATAAGCTACATTGATCTCGTATCAAAATATGGCCTATGTATTCTATGTACATATTAACCACCTAACAAAATAAATAAATAAATATTTAAAATATAAAAATAAATATTTTGGGGACAATCTTACACAAATCGACCTCGTCCCAAACTAAGCAAAGCTTGTACAATGGGAACTAGACGACGATATGCCTACGTACTTATATAGATAAATAGATACTTAAATACATAGAAAACGTCCATGACTCAGGAACAAGTATTCGTGCTCATCACACAAATAAATGCCCTTACCGGGATTCGAACCCGGGACCTCCAGCTTCGTAGGCAGGGACACTACCAACTAGGCTACAGAGGTCGTCAAAAAAAAGTTTTTCAAATACATTTTTACTTGTTTCTAATGATTTGTTATTAAAAAATCATTAAAGCTATTATTGTAAGTTAGGTGTATTTATGACCCTGTGAGAAGATATAAATAACGCCAGCTCCAGTTCTGAATAAGACTTGTTATAAAACGGTTTTCTATAGAGCTGCCTTCGTTGGGCGATCCTTAAAAGAATTACGACGGCGGAATTAAACAGTTTAAACACGGTAGAATTAAACACGTCAGCATAAGCAATCGCCGGCTTTAGTCCACTGATTTAGTTATTGTCGGCACCATTTCTGTGCAACAGCTCTAATGGAGTTAAGCTATAACGAGCTCTAGTGAAATAGAATTCCAAAGTAGATCACTAGTTATTTATTTTTTATTGTAAGTGAAGAACGAGTTTTCTGTTTGCAGCCTATTATGTATTATGATCAACGTTGAGTTTAAATGTAGATAACTAGGTTAACTAGGTAAGTAGTAAAGTTAAATACGCCAAGTAATCATTAGTTGTAGTGTCTTGTTTGACGGCCGTGTCAGCCTAGTGGATAGTGACCCTGCCAGAGAAGCTGGCGACCCTGGGTTCTAATTTCAGAACGGGCAAATATTTATGTTTTAAGCATGATATTTTTGATGTATATCTACGAGTATGAATGACAGTTATTGAATTTTATAATATATTTGTGTGTGTAATAAACAAATATATATATGTATAGTAAATACACACACACTATATACTTGTATGGTTTACGTAACTGGTGACCGAAGAGCTGGCGGCTTTCTCGCGCAACGCATCAGCATTGCAATTCAGCGAGGAAATGCCGCCAGCATCCTCGGTACAATGCCTCAAGGGCCTTTTTTAGATTTAAATTAGTTTTAATTTAATGTAGTTAATGTTATTTATCATCTTGTATATACTTTAGTAAATAAATGTATATTTAGGATAAATGTATCTACCAATTAATTAAATGTATGATAGTCTAGTACCGTGTTTAAAAAAGCCCGTGTTTGTCCCCATTATGATGACTTCCTATTTTTTTCCTGAGGACCAAAACTATTTCCATGCCAAATTTCATCCAATCGATGCTTTCTCATCCATGAGAGGAGACCTTTGCCCAGCGGTCGAGCGCATGTAGGCTTTTGAGCTCCAAAATCATCTCCGTGCAAATAGTTAAACTTGTAAATATGCAACAATATTAAATTGTATTAGTAATATTATCAGTTTAATATGTGGCCCGTGTATATAAAAATTACAACAGATAATGAAGACTAGAGGACCTCTAGTCTTCATTATCTGTTGTAATTTTTAGATACACTGGCCACATATGCCAGCTGTCGCTTCTAATTTAAATCAGATTTCGCGCACTCGCCTCGGCGAGTCAAGCTAGGGTGGTTAAAAAACGCGCGAAACATATTGAAATGCGATATGAAAGAGATGAACCAAGTCGAGGGTTGGAACGACTCTGTACTTCGGCGCTGGCTATGCTATTCGATTAATGACGTCGATTTCACTGGCGTTGCCAATGAGGAGAAACTTTTTTAATCAAAAGATTTTATTTCACACCTTTAGACGTAAATTATTGTTATATTTTAGGTTTTTCTCTGTTCTTTACTCATTTCGATTAAATACATTTTAATAGAAGAAAAAAACTATTGATGGGGCCCAACCCAACAATTGGAAATCAACCATGCAGTTTTTAATTCTATATTTATGTGTTGCATATATGTAACGTTCGCTTGGAAGCTGCAAGGTTTATTAACATATAAATATTCGATGAAAATAAAATTATGTAATTCACTGCGACTGCATATTGTAAGTTCTTTTCAAAATAATTATTTTGAATTCCAAAAGATTTTTTAATATAAAATAATAACGACTTTGGTCTGGCTCTCAAATTACTCAAAACACAGTGACGAGATATACAATATCATGTAATAAATATAAATAAATTTTATTATGTCGACCCTTCAAAAGAACTTTTCCGAGATAGTTAAAAATATGTAGTAGTACCTAGCATCATTTAGAAATAATACCACTTGCCAATGGAAAGGATAAGCATCTATAACGGAGATAATCTTCATAGAGAGCTTAGTTCATACGTACGCCGTAGCAACACATTGTACCTACATACAAAACTCATTCTACAGTAAGCACAAAGCTCCGAGCAAACCTTCAATACTATTTGCAATCGGATCAAACTCGTGCCCGGGAGTTGGAACTGCAAAATCCGCAAACGAAGCAAAGTGTGTGGATGCTGGAACAAGGGCAGGTAATCCATTTTAGCCGCGGCCGACAATGGAGTTTAGTCGATTAAACCGCGGCAAACACTCGCCACCTGCGGGAAAAATGTAGCCCCGCACAATGAATAAGCACGGATTTGTGGCTTGCAGCGCTCAAGCGAATACCTTGCTGGGAACCCTTTTATAGGAAAAGTACTAAACATATCAATGGTGCAATCAAAGCTAACGTAGTATTCAGTATTTTCCTACCTGCTTTTTATGGGGTTTGGGATATTGTTTCAATCACCTATTGGTTTTCTTTTTTGATACTATCAATTGTTGTTTTTTGGACTCTATTAGAATCACTACTCTAATTTCCCCAACTCGCACTGAGGCCACGTGGAGAATACTGTCCATCCCCTCTCATCCAAGTGACTTGGGCATATATATATTAATGATGCTGACTGTGTCCACTGACGAAACTAGTCTCGTCACAGAATGTATATCCTCAAGGACTCAAGATCCACTATCACAACAGTAATTCCAAAACATTTTAGAAAAGCAGCACTTTTAATATCAACATAAACATTTCTAGAAAAGTTTGTAGTTTCTAACACAAAGAATCTCGAGCGTAGCGAGTAAATAATTCGCTTCGCTACGCTCGCTAAGTAGTCGAGCGCATAAATAATTTTGAGTTTAAAAGGGGAACATTGAAATAAGGCTTGACTTTGAATTGACGTAGGTACTTAATTGGTAAGTACAAAAGTTACTAGAAACTCACATAATGTTTTTGTACTTTTGTCACAAATTAATCCTTTTATTACTACCTATTATTTTTGTTTTATACCTACCTACGATAAAAAATTTAACCTCTAAGACCTACAAGTTTGATTACACAGATCAGTCATGCTACGGAAATTAGTTAAACCGAATGTCATCAGTTCAGAAGTTAACTTATTGAAACTTAATGCATCAGAACTAAGTCTTACGCGTACAAGTTGGTGCGCTAAGTCTGCTCTTAGCAGCGCTCTGTAATCAGGTAAGTTTAATACCACACCATTAAATCTCATTCGTCGTTATGTAGTAGCATACATCAAGGTATGGTAAAAGGGGACAACGGTTCAACTTTGTAAGAACGGTTTAAAATGTTTTGTATTGCACAAGTAGTGCAAGTAGTAGTAGTTTGTATGGAGGTACAATTAATTTCCGACTTGGTGCATAATAGTACATAATGGGTACATTTTATCACTGTTATCACAGACTCGTACGAGCATGTGGCCGGGCCAGGAGGGAACACACCTCGCTCACTCAATAATTCTATCACAATATGCTGTGCTTCTTCGTCCGCGCTCTTTCTGACACGTCAGCTCGGACCTCGTGGAAGCGAGGGCGAGATACAAAGTGTAAAATATTTATATATTACATGCCCAGCGACGAGTCAAGTTTACACTTTCACTCTTGAGGTTTATTTTTCATATTTCCTACAAAGCCAAATACAGGTTTGAGTGCAGCCTCTGCTTAATAACACTTCCCAGTGAAGTACTGCATAATTAAGGATTGAATTCACTATAGATTATCACTTACGACGAGAACGAATATAATAACGAAAGAATATCCTGTTCTGTCAGGAACAAAAGCTTATTGTATTCTACATACTTCACTATTTTCAGAATAATTTTATGCTGCCCTACGCCAAGTGATGTCATTGCTCGATGATTGTTCTACAAACTTTAACAGTGAATTAAGAATAAAAATAATCGACTTTACACAGTTTTTTTCGTATGAGCTTTAGGACTACTCAGATGTTATTTCCTCATATATTTAAATCAACCTAACGTACGTACAAAACGTTACGTAATAATAAATCAGCAGATGAACATAATATATGTTAGCCTTTAAAACTTTCAAAGATGATTTTTCGGTTATTTAAATTAATATTATATTAAAAAATATTCTTAACATAAAACGCCCACAATCTTCTCAACTAAATCCTCTTCGAATCGGATAATTCGTTTTCACATTAACGGCGCTTGGCTTGTAGTAAATTCTACGAGTATGAGAGGGAAGCAGGCGCCCAGCCGGTGGTTTGTTAATAATTAAAGACTTACCTTAGTCATCCTTACAAAAGGCCGTTAAATTAAACCTGCATATTCGTTCACGTCCGCCATTTTCGTGCTACGTGTTCCACGTCATAAATTAGTCCTACAAAAAGGGACGTTATGACAAACACTGGAGTGCCTACATTTCGTGGTTCCGTACCTAGAGCGTAACAAATGGAATCGAAATACAGTGTGCAATATTATTTCTGTGAATCCATAATGGGTGAGTAACAATTTGCTTAAATCAAGTAACTGGCCTTTCCAATGAATAAGGCAAAAGCCCTAGAAATAAAGTGTGATCGTTTCGCATCGCTATTGGAAGTGAGTTATCGAAATGTCCATTGGTAGAACGTTCCCTGTTGTAGTTCAAGTCACTTAAGGCGATGCCTTGATTTGAGTCGAACACGCCTCCTAGACAGAGACACGCTGATGCCTTCCGCACACGCGGAAAAGAGATGTAACACTCTTCGGGAATGGCTTTTTTGGACAAATTTCGAGAAAAGATTAAATTTCATAAAGCGAGATTTTAGATGAGATAAAATACTATAGTTTTAACTTGATTGTGTCGTAAAATAATGTATCGTTTGAGTAGGCTGAGTAAAAAAAGGAAAATACAGACCCAACTTTGGATTTTTTTTCTATAGAGGAAATTTTAAGCAATCATCATCATCATGATATCAGAGACCTCCCCCAAAGAGTGCCACAATGACCGGTCCTGCGCCACCCGCATCCAGCGGACTCCCGCGACCTTTACCAGGTCATCAGTCCACCTTGTGGGGGGCCTACCCATGCTGCGCCTTCCGGTACGTGGCCATTGGGGCGGAAAGGTTCTCGAGTTAAGCAATCGTGTATCGATAAAATCAGATAAACAATCATATAGTCAAGAATCATATATTTGAAAATCAGACCTTATTGTTTCTTAATCTAGTCAGAACAGCATTTCAAAGCACGCTATAATTTCCAATGTACAGCCTTAACAACTAATAAAACGAATTTGCGGTTCCGTTATGTAGGCAACGGGTATATGACACCGGAGCTTGGAGTTGCCTGCAACGCCTGCGTCTATAGGCTACGGTACCCACTTACCATCAGGCCACGTACTATCGACAACACAGTTAACTGACCATCGGTGCACCTTAAGTGCATTGTAATAAGGTTCTATATAAACACAGGATGGTCAGTTAACAGTGTTGTCGTTTGTACCACCAAACAACAAAACCTTTTAAATATAATAATGTATGAATAGGAATAGGTAGGCTTATAGATTAACTAGATCTGCAAAAATGAAATCGTGTGACTGAAGAGGATGTTTGAAGCTGCATGTATAGTAATTACATCCACAGTCAAGTAATGCTTTTACCACACAATACCGCTGGAATTCCCAAAATGACTATAAGTATGTCTGCATCTGACTGACGTGTGTCCGTGTCACCATAAAACGTGTTAATAAATTACGTAGTGACAATAGGCGTATTTATTTGGAGAATGATATTTGCACATTAGATACACATTGAAAACACGAGTACCAAAATTGCAGTAAAATGTTCACATTTTGAATTCGTACAGAGGGATTACAAAGTAATACTTCATTCTTCGCTGATCATCTTTCTCTGTTTAGTCTCTATCTGAGCCATGGTTAATATACTTTTTTATTCTTGTCGACCTTAATGTTTGAATTAAGTACCCTTGAATTAAGTGACCTTAATGTTTGAAAGTACCTATTACCACCGATTCTATGCGCGCTGTGCACAGAATCGCTCCCAACAACAAAACGGATCGCTCGAAAAATATTATTGTGGAGTTGAGTTCCCGCCGGCTGAGGGATGACGTCATCGCAGCGGCTCGGACCCGGCGTGGTATCACGGCGGGCCAGATCCTGGAGGCCCGCGGCACGTCCACGACCGCCACAAGCGGTGAGGGCTCACCGCGATTTGGTCCCTTGGCCGTCTGGCGAGGGCTCGCCAGACGGCCAAGGGACCAAATCGCGACCCGTATACATAAACGAACATTTGACACTAAAAAACAAGATTCTCTATTCCAAAACGCGCAAAATAGCTAAGTCAAAAATCTATAAGTGGGTTTGGATTAAAATGCTGCAATTCTAGTTCGAAAAGATGACTTATTGAGGCTGATTTGGACAGACTTTGAAATTTGCATGAACATTCTATTGTGCTAACAATATTTAAGTTGCTTATTATCATTATCGCTGTTGAGACAACTAAAATGAAATGGACCAATCACGTGGCGCCTTTACTGAACTATAATGTATTTGACCAATAGGACGCCATCATGAGAAAGTCAAAAGGTAAATAGACATCAACGCACAAAAAAGAAAAAGCCGTTGGTTGCACTTCGTTTTCAATAGATACCAAGTTTGTTTAATTAGTTCAGTTGACTCGTAGAAAAACTATTGTATACAATAGTTATATAATTAGCTTTTTAAGTCTCGTACCTTAATTAGGCCACTCAGCAAGCTGCGTGGCCTAAACGTGGTACTCGACTGAAAAAGCATAATCATAATCATAATCATAACTTTATTTGTCGAAAAGCAGGTGATGATAAACACAGGTGTTACAGGCATTGCCTTACTTAAAGTACTCCACTTTTTGCCATACAAGACATACAGATATTTATATTCCAGCGTCTTAAATTAAGCAGTCAGAAGTAGAAACACAGATTGTAGATATCAACAAATACTATATTTATAGGTACTTAATTCATAATTTATATTTTCTAAAATTACTATGAGGAGTATAATGTCAAAGTATTTTTATATAATGTCAAAGTTGATGAATACAAATAACTGTTCACAATACATTAAATTAGTTTATTGTCATTTAAATATTCATGGATGTCATAATAGCATTTATTTTTTAGTAGTTTTCGTATCGTGTTCCGGAATTTATTGGTTGGTAACATCTATATAGACATTGGCAGCTTATTGAATATTTTTATAGCCATGCAAAAAATGCTTTTCTTGAATAGCGCGCAGTATGCACGTGGATTTGAGAGAGTGTTTCTTTGGCGAAGATTGCGTACTAAGTTGGGTTGATTCTTCTGAAAACGGTTGTCATATTTCTTGATGAACATTGTGCTTTCTAATATGAATAAAGAGGGAACCATTAATATTCCTAAATCCCTGAAAAAGGGTTTGCAGCTTTCCCATGTACGTATACCAACAATAGCACGAATACATCTTTTTTGCATTCCAAATACATGGCGCCAGTTGGTTGAGCTTCCCCAAAATATAATACTATATGTTATTAGCGACTGAACATGACCATAGTAGGCAGTAATTGCGGTTTCTTTATTAACTAATTTGACCAATTGCCGGAGAGGATAGACGAACCTATTTATTTTGTTGCAGAGTTGCTCTATATTGTGTTTCCAGTTACAATGTCTATCGAGGAATATTCCCAAGAATTTCATTTCATCGACAAATTCGATGCGTTCATTTTTAAATTTAATTTCTATGTCAGGAGGTTTTGTATGTGGTTGATGGAATTGTATAATTTTTGTTTTCGGAACATTGATAATTAAATTATTATTTTCAAGCCAATCCCCCGCGGTTTTTAATGCAGAGCTTATATTTTCTCCTAAGGAGTTCAAATCTGCAGATTTAAATATTATTGTACAGTCGTCTGCAAATAATAATGTTGGGTGGCAAATGTGTTTTGGAAGGTCATTAATGTACGTCAGGAATAGAAGTGGTCCGAGTATACTACCCTGGGGTACGCCAAATCTAATTAATTTTGCTTCAGACTGATGTAAAATTTTAGTCTTTGTTCGGGGGCAGATTGTACTTATTTGACAGAGTTGTTTTCGGTTCATTAAATAGGATTTGAGGAGCTCAAAAGCATTACCACGTATTCCGTATGAGTATAACTTGGACAAGAGGCGTTCATGATCTACGAAGTCGAACGCTTTTGTCATATCCATGAATATTGCGGCTACATGTTGTTTACTGTTAATACTTGTCCATTACATGTTTGAGACAATCAAATACAGCTAACTGAGTTGACTTGTTATTACGGAAGCCATTTTGTTCATTCACAAGGACTTTGCACTTTTCTAGGAAATTGTAGAGTCGGTCATAGATCAAGCGTTCTGCCAATTTCGAGAAAATTGATAATAAGGCTATTGGACGATAGTTTGATATATCGTTTTTGTCACCCTTTTTGTGTATAGGGGTAATTAATGACATTTTAAAGTGGCAGGAAAATGTAGCTTGTTCGAACATAAGATTAAATATGTGAGCTAACAGTTCCATGATAACATTGGAACATGCTTTGATAACTTTAGTACACACACCGTCATGTCCAGTGCTATTTGTATTTTTTCGTTTAAGAATTGGTTTTGGTAGAGTTATTACAGTTATTTTGTGTCACTTGGTCAATAAATTGATCATTGAAGCAGTTTGTTATGTCAGTGGGGTTAGTTATGGTAACATTATTATTATGTATTTGGTTAGTTGTATGTCCTGTTATATTGTTTTTAAAATTATTTATAATATTCCATGTCGCCTTTGATTTGTTTTTTTTTTCATTTTTTATATAATATGTATTTTGAGCTTTTTGGGTTAAGTGAATTATTTTCTTCAGTCGTTTAGAAAACATACGGTATGTCTGTTTGTTTTGTTCTGAGGGTTTTAGCTTGTACTTCCACAGTAACCGTCTTTTTTTCCTTGTACATAGTTTAACGCCTTTTGTTTGCCATGGAGTTCTCTTTTTATTCGTATGCTTTATTTTACGCCAAGGGAAACACAGGTTATAAAATAATTTAAACAGATGATAGAATTCATAGAAGGCAGCATTTACATTGACACTCTTATATACTTGAGAAAACGACAAATTACAAAGAGCTTCAGTGAACTTTGTCATATTTTCCGTAGAATAATCTCTACCCTGTGCAAACCAACTCCTTAGAACCTTATTTGCTCCTTTTTTTGAGGGGATGGCTGCAAAAATTGCTTTATGATCAGATAATCCTAATTCATGAATCATTGTGTTAACAACATCGTTCTTACAGTTTATCGCGAAGTTATCAATACAGGTAGGTGTAGTGGCTACCCGTGTGGATGCCGATCATTTTAATACGAAGTTATACGATACAAGAAGATCCTCAAAATACTTATTCGCTCTTGAATTCTTAAGTCTATCAATGTTGAAATCACCACATATTATTTTTTGTTTCTTTGTGTTCAGGGTCTTACATAAGATAAGCTCTAAGTTTTGAAAAAATGTATCATAGCAGTTGTTTGGAATTCTATAGACACATATTAAAATACTACTATAGTCTGGTATTTCTATTGCACAACATTCAAAACAATAGTTCGTTAATATCGTTGAGTGATTTGTACTCTATGTCTTCCCTTAACATTATACACACACCACTTCGATTTTCTTTTTTTCTGCAGAAGTATTCGGCCATTTTAAATCCTGGTAATTTCAGCAGCTTTATTTCCTATTCACGCATGTAATGCTCCGAAAAACATATAACATCGACATGTCCGTTATGTTCTTGCAATTCATCAAGTGCCATGAGTAGTCTATCCGTCTTATTTAGTGCACCAGCTATGTTTTGATGGTAGATAATTAAGTGCTTGTTATTGGTTTCGAAAAAACGTTCCTAACATCTTTGACTCCTTTGCAGTACTATCCTTGATTTCGTTATGTACAGAATTCTGAGTGGAGTTTAATACTGGTGTTACGTCTGTAGGGTTTTGCCGATTTTGACTCTCTGTTTCTGTAGTTTCGTTATTAGTAGTAGCAGCTAGTTCTGATTCAAATCCGGTGTCGAGCGCTACTTCCTTTCCGTTCACTATTAACTTATTATTTCGTATGACAGCATATTTTCCTTCTTTGCGGGCACTTATCATGGCCGCTCTCTGACGGTTTCTTTCACTTAACGTTCTACTGTCGAGGGAAGCGGAGACTGTTAAGCCTGTGTTTTTAAAGAAGCGTAAATTTTGTAAAACATGGTTGGTTACTCTTGTGCTCAACAGTTCTATTAGTAAAGGGCGACGATGACCATATTTGCCAATCCATGTTAAGTCCTCGACGTAGGGGTCTATATTTACAGCTAGTACTTCATAAAATATTCGAGAGATTCGGTTATATAGGTCATATTGGGTCTCGCGATGGTGCTCTTCCAAACCATATAGTACTAGTTTCTTTTTGTTATTATTCTCGCTGTGAAGCTTTTTCGGTGTCAGGTCTTCTAAGTGGCGTTTTATGTCGTGAATCTCAGTTTCAAGTTCTTTACACTTCTTTTGTAGGGTGTCTATTGTGAAATTATTGGCATCTATATGATTTTTGAGGTCATTTTGTTGTGTTGTCAAAATATTCATATTTTGAGAAAATTCTTGTTTGAATTGGGATATAGCAATCCCTATTTCAGTTTTAATTGTATTTTTGATCGTGTCCTGCACTGTATCTCTTAATTTTGAGTCCATCAATTTACTTATGGCATCCAGAGTGATGGTTTCCTTATTGGGAGGGACCTGTTGGTCAGACATCCCAATTTTCTGAGAGGCGATAAATTTCTCAGATCGCGGTGTGTTTCCAGACAAATCAGAATCATTGTCTACAAAATCTATTGAAATGGTGGTTTCATTTAAGGTCTCTCCAAACTGTTTCCTCACGGGGGTCTCGTAATTTCTTTTTTGAGGAATATTGGTACAACTCGGACAACTCCAATGAAATTTCAAGGCCGGCAAATGTTCCCTGTAGTTGGCGGATGGCATGTTGACACACATGTAGTGATAGTCTCCTTTGCAGGTGGTGCATTTTAAGTGGTGTTCTTGTAATTTTACTATTGCAGGCTTGACAATTCATTTTTACACTTATCGTTTCTGTTTTCGAGATTGAATAATAGAAGTCTCCTTAAACGCGATGTTGTCCTTGCTTAGTGAACGAACCTTTTAATTTAGTCCGTTATGTTGCCGCTGTGCGCATCTGTCATGTCATAGTCACCTGCAACCGTTGCCTTATCTATGGCATACGTCACGTAACTGTCAAAATCAGGTGCAGATTTACCGTGTTAATTTTGGTAATTATTTATATTTAAAAGCTGTTATTTTAAATGTTTATATGTGTGAGTGGCCTTCTGATGGTTTCCATTCTATCCAAGGAGGTTATTTTGTACGATATATCAGCAAATAATCCACACCAAATGGACGGATTTCGTTTTCCTGTGGCGGTCTTGACTTGTCTTGGTATTTGGAAGTGCTTCGGTGAAGTGCTCAGTGGTTTTAAATACAATTTTAACAATAATTCGTTCGCGAGTTATCACAATCAGCTGTTGACATTGACAACCTCACACACACATACATTATATAACGATTGCATAAAATACTATTTCAACACATTTGATCGTAACGTACCTCTTATTATGTCGCTTATAGGCTCGTAATACAGGGTATTAAACACGCGTATTTTATAACATTACGACACTCTCGCGTGTTATGGTTATATCCCGATTCAGTCACGTTGGCACCTTGCAGCAAGATGTATGCATGAACAACGTGCATTCTTAAATTAACCGGGTTGTACAGAAAACTCAGCATTTTTTAAAATTCTCGGCAAACGGATTCATACTCGACAAAACAAATTATATCCTTTTTGTTAATTAATTGACTGTTTCTATTTGGACATGATATACGTTTAATTTAGTAAAACTATTCAGTTTTGATAACATTTTACATGAATTAATAAAGATAACATTTTAAAACGAAAATATTTACTTTATTTTGTGTTGGCTGTTTAGAGATTTCATCTTAGTCTCTGGCTTAACACATGCGCGCGCACTGCGCCAACTTGACGAAAAAAAACTGTTGCGCGCCATTATAGGTTATTTCACAAATATTTGGAAACATAACTTACGCCGTAGTCGCTTTCCGCTACATACGGGGAAAACCACGGGATCGGCTACGAGCGTAGCGCGTAGCGATTCTTGGTAGTGAATGTGTTATGCGTGTTTGGTTATTATCAAAAATGTTGACTCGTGGTGACTAGAAAAGTGATAAATAAAATGGAGGCCACTGGAAATTCTTGGCGATGTACAGATGTAATTATCAACATACCTCACTTGTATCACAATGTACTATTACGACGGGGGGGTCAATAACAGTTTCGTTACCATGGAAATAGAGACGCCGTCAAGGTATTTCAAAATTCAGCGTGTTTTCATAAGTCATCAGTGGCGGTAACCTATCGAAGTTTCGAAAAACACTTGCCCGATTTTCACTTGTCCGAAAACGGTTGACCGAATTCTTATAATCCATATACTTTGTTTACCATACTTTTGAAATGTCGCTAGTTTGTTTTCCCACATTATCGTTTTCCCGAAACTCAATAACCCGAAGAACGATTGCCAACTTTATTATTTGACAACCGAATTGTTAACCACCTTTTCATAATTCCTATGCTACGTAAAATCGAAATCTCATTTTCCCTAATATCATTTTACCGCCACGATTAAAAAAACATTCAGATATGCAAAAACCCTACAGAAGTGCATTTTAAAAATGCAATGCGAAAATAAACTTTGACTAATAAATGGGTTAGGTTACATTTAAAACTGTGACCTTAAAAAATAACCAATTGATAGAAATGGGGCTTAGATTAGGTCCAAACATTATAACAACTAGAGTGCTGCACGAGCTCCCAAAACGCGCAAAAAGGGGGGCTCGGGGGGGCGAAGCTCCGCGCAGTAAAAAACAAGAAATGATCTTAACAATGGTATTATTTGTAGGTTAGGTTAGGGTTAGCTTCTGTCCCTTAGAGCGGAAATAGGCACCCCGCGGAGCGGGGTGATGTCGACACGCTGGCGGTTAGATTAGGTTTGATTTGCATCGACATGCTACAATTTCGATCTTTTGATATAGCGGGATAATAATATTTCGGACTTAATACTTTTCGGCACTTAAAACTAGTTGGCAAATGATCCTTCGGAATTTTAATAAGTGTCTATTCGAATCGTAAGCGAAATAAAATTGCAACTAACTGAATATTGGGAAAATAATAATATGGCAAATGAAATTTCGGGCAAACAAAAATTCGGCCAACTAATAAAAAGGGAAGCGTTTTCGGGATTTTAATATTCGGAATTTCGATTTTCGAGTTTATGATAGGTAACCATCAGTGGCCTATAGGGGTATAGACTGATGCCTTAGAGTCGATGTACCTGGGTTCGAGACCAGCAACCGACATGCATATTTTGTATGTTTAAAATTTTTGGTAAGTACATTTTCAAAACGCAGAGTAGCATGGATGTTCTAGAAAATGTAAGAGAATGGAACATTCGATGCCCACGGAATTTTATAGGCTTGGAATATTCTAGAAACCTGGAAAAAGGACGATTATCTGGAAAATTCCATGCTACTCAAAACAAATGAGTCATCATCACTCATTAGATGAAGAACAAAATTACGGTCTGGAACCTTCCGAAAGGGGTATTGTATAAAGGGACCACGTTCGCGGTGCAAGTGAGTTATCGAACTTATCGAAGTGGAGTCTTGAGAGTGGAGTCTTGAGTGACGTATCGGAGTGAGAACTGGAAGAAAAAGAACAGTGGAAACAAATGGTGAAAAGGGAAGTGGTCTAGTGCAAAGTACCTATCAGAGAAGTGTAAATGTGTCAGTAGTAGTAGGCGCGGACTTAGTGGACTTTGCCCTGTGTAAGTCACGTAATAAATCTACTGTTGTGTTAAATCCATCCCGTACCCCCACGCTCTCAACAACATTAAACAAATGGCAAGAATTATGGAAGATAGAATTAGAAATAATCTCGTGTAGGAATGGGGATGCGAAATGGGAAATACTCGGCGCAAACGAGTGACGCAGTACTTTCCAAGTTTCAAATCGGTATGACTACTGGGGGCCTAGACAAGGTTACAATCGACAAGCGCTAACGCCAATAGAAAAATAATAAAATGTATGGGAATGACAGATGTTAACGAAAAGTGTTTCGTCGGCATCTGTCATTCCCCTACATTTTATTAGTTTTCTATTGGCGTTAGCGCTTATCGATTGTAATGTAACCTTGTCTATGGCCCCTGGACTGTGAAGGTAATATAAGAGTTATAAAAAAACCTGACGTAACAAATCAACATTTTTATTTCATTTCAAGAGATTGCGTGAAGCCTACGATAATTTGTGTATCACACGTGTCATCATGTTTGCCGTAAAAGGCCCTTTTATAAAATAATAAACTTACCATAAAACACTGAGTTCCGGAATTATCTTCAGGCCTGAAGGCTACACGACAAAATCTCTGGCTTTTATAGAGAACTCAGCAACACCTTTTTTCTTGCCTTCGCTTTTATACCTAAAGCCGAAAAATTACTGGCAACAAACATCCCGAATTTGTAAATGAAACCGTCACACTGTATTTTGACAAGGCATTTTCTTGGGCCGCTCACCGTGAAAAAGAATGAGTATTTACCAACCTACTTTCACTTTTTGAAATAAGAAATGCTACATTTTATATCAGATCAGAGCATCGGGCGAAGGTTGCAAGAAAGTGACATCCATAGTTATAGTGCCTCCAAACCTTGCCTGCCTCCATACTTGGTACTGATTTCTTTCATTAGCAATGTCTTTTACGAGGAGTTTCTTTTGTTTCCCTGACCCCTTTCATCTTTAGCACTTACCTGCATGAAATCATTCACACGACTGTATTCCATTAGCATTAGTCTGGTCACTTCAAATAAGTCTGTCATGCGTAGAAATGAGTGACCTTTAGACCTCAAAGGGGTGTGGTCAAAATACCATTGGTCGGTCGTCAGCTAGGAAGTCAAGGAGCTACATTTGTACCTTTATAATCAATCGAATTGCTAGAATAAGCCTAGGATTAATTTACGATAAACCTATACATAATTTTAGAACTGTTAAGTTCTATATTAAAACCAAGATCGGGTTAATCTCAAAGAGAAAAAAGTGAAGAGTAGCATTTAAATAAGCTTAAAAGAAAGTTCTGCTATAATTTCTTCACCTTAACATCTTTAGGGGTAATCCAAAGATTATGCCTGCGGTTGAATTAAACGTTCGCAGTCGGCCAGTATCTGGTGCACCCACCATCAGCCAAGCGCACACCGAATTACTTTACAAACAAACTTAAACGGACCTTGGAATTCTTTCCAGCGATTAAAAAGGTTCGCAGGTAAGGTCCGTCCGTGTTATTTCGGCCGCTATAAAGGGGATCGGGTTAATTAAAAAGCTCGAACTTGAATTGTACCTACAACCAGAAATTCATCAGTGGTACCACGTAATAAAATCGTCACTGATGCTGCCTATAAACGATTTCCATGAAACTTTGCGTAGTAATTTGCATTTATAAAATTGAAGCAAAGTTTATTTGCCAATCCGTTACCGTAATGTCCGTATTTACATTGAGCATTTCGTCTGAAGTCCACATTCTGCGCCCGTACCCTCGCGGTGTCCTCAAAACTTTATATGTTAAGGGACATTTGCCTTTCCTGGGATCTAATGTGTCATACGTGTTACCCAAAATACGCTATCTGAATTTCGGATATTTTATGAACCTTCAGAAGTGAATAATTACGTTATCGCTTTATTATTATTTTTGCATGTATTATCTATCTTGAACATATTATATATGTAATTTCATTTATTTGTACATAACAATGGATATTGTGTTGAACATATATAGGTACAATTACATTAATTACACAAATTACCCAAGAACAAATTCCCTTCTCATTATCAGGTAACAATGTAAAAATTAAAAATAAGATTATTTTATATTATGATATACATAAATAACAATAATTATTTTACACAAATTACATAATGATGTCATGATTAAAAATACCTTAATTATCCCTAATTTACAATTATATTATTCTTCGCATATTATTAGTACGTTATAAGGGGGCCATAAGTCATCATCGAAAATGTTTTTTTTTGGTTTTTCTTCTGGGACTGTGAACAGTAAAGGGTTAAAAGGCAAAATATAAAGCGAGATACATACAAGCTTTAAGTCATCATATGTATTAAATAGCTTAGTCAATGAACTATTTTCTTATTACAAGCGCATAATCAAAATATAAATAAATATATAGCCAAAAACGGTTTGATTAACAAATGCGCAACTTTATCCATCGTAATATGCTTGACCGGAGATTTTTTTTAATAAATTCTAAAACATTGAAATCATATATTGAGTTTTGCGTGTAATTTAAATAGCATCCGGTACTCGGCAATCTATAACTAGTTATGGATTGCATTAAAACTTTCAGTGAGTACCGATTTTTACATGTGACCTTAAATAATCACACTGTTGAGTAAGTAGGTGTACACAGCAGGTCACTTAAAATTTCGTCCACATTAAACCTAAAGACCAAGCTTGAGAGGACTACAATCTTGTTAAAGTTATTAAGACAAACACGCCGAACAACTTTAATTCATTAAATCGAAGTAATTAAACGAAGTAATAGAAATATCATTTAACTCTTGAGTGAAGAGCGGGTGGTGTCGAATGGCGACATAATTTCTGAAAGTAAACAATCTGGCGCCGTTTGTCGTCCGGCACCCTCGTCTCCACACAGATGGTTTCAATCAGTTTACTTCCTACTTTTAGAATTTATTGAACCTGACTAACTCCTATAAATATGACAAATATTAATCGGATGTGCAATTCATTTCACATCAAAATAAAGATAGGAACTTTTTCAAGACTTCAACAGTTAAAGATTGAACAAAAATCGTCTTGAAAATAAAACACTCTTCTTTTATAATCTACTAGCGACCAGCCCCGGCTTCGCACGGATATTATATTATACTTATAAACCTTCCTCTTGAATCACTCTATCTATTTAAAAAACTGCATCAAAATCAGTTGCGTAGTTTTAAAAATCTAAGCATACATAGGGACAGACAGCGGGAAGCGACTTTGTTTTATACTATGTAGTGGTAGTGATAGTGATAGTGATATACATATATATAGTAGAAATAGCAACTAATGAAGTGCCAAAGGTGATCCTTGTGGAATCGACGGAAGTCCTCAAATATTATCGGCCCACATACAGCGATTGGGTTTTTTTCTCTAATAATCAACGCATTTACTCTCGGAAATCAGTTCATGTGGTAAATTGGAAGAGAAATGTGGAAATATTCTCGTGGCTTGGCGGAGTACTAAATTGAAGTCGGTTAAAACTTTGTTTTTAAAGTAAATTATTGAAGTAAGGGAATTCTTAGGTCATACATAGGTATGTTAAGCCATTTAGTCAAAATACGTAATCCAACTTGACAAAAACGTACGATAGGTAAAGATAGAACCACGACCCTTACAGAATCGAACAGCTACCAGAAATGTAGGTTAGGTTAGGTTACAACTGCGATGCTCCCAGAACCGAAAAGAAGGTAATGTTTGATCAAAACTGTGCAATTGGATTATATTGTTGATTAAAAAAAAATTTGTATAGTGAAAATAATGTATTCTCTTAAAAAAATGGGGACTAGGGATGGAGATGGAAAGTTCTACGTTTTTTAGCATAAGATAATTCTGCTTTCAAAACTATACAGGTAGCCCGGACTAATGTGAACTAAACTAATGGATTTCGGCAAAAAAAAAATCCAGTAATGTAGCATAGTAGACATAAAAAAAATTTTTTTTCTTTAATACTTTAAGAAAAATTTAAGCAGAAACGTCTGTTGATGATTCTTAAGATATTTATGTTTGTAAAAACGGAGTTTTCAATTTAGATTTAGCAATTTAAACTAAGGAACTCATCGCCATGTTACCTTTTAGTCCAATCCAATCCCTGAACGGATTTAGAGGAAATTTTCCGTACATATAATTTGAGACCCTTGGAAGGATATAGGATAGCTTTTATCTTGGAAATCATCCCTTAAGATGGTAGAAGTGTGTTCGGGACAGCGATAATTAAGCTTGCGCCTAACATAATTTAATACCAATATTTTTTCTAAGACGATAACAAGTTATATTTCTACAAAGAAATATTTGAAATAAAATTGCGTTCAAGATTATTGGCTATCTTTTTAAATACATATACGACCTCATTGCCCTCACATCCTTAGTTTTTCTATAGGTCGATTACAACAATATTTAAAACAAAAACTGAAATACGTAATATACTGTAATATGTGTTTCTGTTTTTATTTGTGATTATAATATAATGTCGACGCGCGAACAATATTTAAAACATATACTGAAATACGTAATATACTGTAATATGTATTATCTATAGTTACATTGGTATTATACTTTGGCAAAAACTAAAGGAGTGTTAGAGACCATCATAATTGTGGTGTTTTGGACAAATAGTTTGTGTCAAGTGGTTGTTTATGGCGACGGATACACTTGTGGGTCTGGATGTGTTCTCGATTGTGAAGCGAGCGGTAGAGACTCAGTAATTGCATGATAATTGTTAACGTCTCAAAAGGATATTAGTCATGAATCAATAGTAAGTATATTGTTAAAATAAGTTGAGACCATGAAAAAGATGGGACTTTATTGTTCATAGGGTCGCTTACGAACAATAGGTATTACAAATGATCTATGAAAAGGGAGGCACAGAGGCTAATATTTTCTTCAAAACGCAATCGACAATGAGTAAAGTTGGTTTTGTTGAATTCATTAAATTCATTTTCAAAAAGTGCATAAGAATCCTAGCTAATATAAATCCAATGGAATCCTGTAGGCCATATTTTGCCAAATATCAGATACTCATCCTTACTTCCATTTACATACTTGAATCGTGTAAATTTATCCGGAAACATATAGGTTTATACACACAGATAACAAGTATCAAAAGAAACGATCGGAATATGCACAAAATTAGAGCACCGTTCTCCAAATATAAACTCGTTACGTCTAATACGCATTACATGACAATTAAAGTCTACAATCATCTTCCTAAATACATAAAAGGCCTCGATAAACCAAAAATGTTTAACCAACAGTTGAAATCACTGTTAATCCACAAATGCTCAGAGCATATAGAGTCTATAGCCTGGATGAGTTTTTTAGCGGAAAATTGTTTGCTTCCAACTTTAGTATTATTTATTCTTTCCTGAATCAATAGTCCATATATGTTATAATAAGTTTAGGTATAAATCTGCTGTCTTATTGGAAATTGGAACCTGTTCCAATAATCAGCTCCACCTATTGTAGTGCCCTTGCAGGGCGTCACATGAATACCTTGTTAATTTACCTACCATCTATTTTTTTGTAATGTGATACGCAATAAATAAATTGAAATTGAAATGTACCAGAAGGTCGTGAAAGGCACGAGATCTGTGATTTTTTTTCTATCGAGAAAATTTTAAGCAATCATGTATCGGTAAAATCAGAAAAACAATCATATAGTCAAGAATCATATATCTGAATGTCAGACCTTCTTGTTTTAGTCAGAACGGCGTTTCAAAGTACGCGATAATTTCCAATGCATCGCCCCGAACGTTCCGCTCTTTCGATTACCAATATGGTGGTCTTTGCTGCGCGGCCCCACGCTGTGATACAATATCTGATCAGTGATCACTGACTGGCACTGAGATAAGAGGCCCATAATAAAATTTCATGTAAAATTGGAGGCCTAGGCTTGCAAAGCGATCGTGTTTTTTTATTAATTTGCATGTTTGAGAAAAGCACTATACATATACGTCGGCTGGAACGCTAATTTACAATAGTACATTGTGATACAAGTGAGGTATGTTGATAATTACATCAGAGGCGGAATTATCACGCGAGCCGCAGGTGAGCGTGATAAGAGAGCCGAGGATGTAATTATCAAAGCTCACGCGTTTCATACGACGTTTTTCAACACATTTTGCGAGGAAAAAATCCTTTTCATAAGATGAAAATTTTATAGGCCTGCCAAGTTTCTTTACTTATTTATGGCAACAGGTTTTTACTCACATGTTGTATACATCGCCAAGAATTTCCAGTGGCGTCCATTCTTTTTATCACTTTTCTAGTCACCCCGAGTCAACATTTTTGTTAATAACCAAACACTTATTAACAATGTTTACAAATATCTGTGAAATAACCTCAAATGGCGCGCAACAGTTTTTTTTCGTGAAGTTTGCGCAGTGCTCGCGCATGAGATGAAATCTCTAAACAGCCAATACAAAATTAAATAAATATTTTCGTTTTCAAATGTTATCTTTATTAATTCATGTTAAGATGTTATCAAAAGTGAATAGTTTTACTAAATTAAACGTTTCTATATCATATCCAAAAAGAAATAGTCAATTAATTAACAAAAAGGATTTCATTTGTTTAGTCGAGTAAGAATCCATTTGCCGAGAATTAAAAAAAAAACTGTACAATCTGTACAACCCGGTTAATTTAAGAATGCACCGTGTGCACGCATACATCTTGCTGCAAGGTGCCAACCTGACTTAATCGGGATATAACCATAAACACAGAAGTGTCGTAATGTTATAAAACACGCGTGTTTAATATCCAGGATTATAAGCCTAAAAGCGACACAATAAGAGGTACGTTACGAGCAAATGTGTTGAAAATGCTATTTACGAGTATACTGATTGAGTCACGAGTCACATTATAACAGATGAGCTTTTGTTTGTGCACAATACTTAACAATATCTAAGCTATTTCAGTACTGATTGTTCACTCAAATAGATTAGGTTTTTGTAAAGATAGTTTGTAGACTTAACTATTTAAATTTGCGTTCTACAGTAACCAGGAACTTCACGTACTATTTTTGCTACAGTAAGGCGAACATTTCCGAGCATATTGGAGAAAAAACAGTTTTTTAAAGACAGGCTCAAGATTTCTACAGCTCACACAGCCACTAGTATAAAAATGTGTTATTGTACTTAACTGAAAATAGTTCTTCAAGTATTACATTATTCCAACAAGGAAGGTTTAATAACGTGTGAATAACAACTAACTATTTTGTATTTGTATTGTATTATTGGCAAACCCCGGGGTTTTCGGTGCGGGAATAACTTGAGAAAGAGTAGGGATAAACAGATAGGTTATTCTGACAAAATATCATATTGTGCCTAATGAATAAATACCTTCCTGCGAGTTGTAAACAAACCATACAATTTTACTTTAACTTAAGTAGTAGGTACTTTAGCATTTCTACCAAGCCTTACGAGAGAATAATAATAATAAAATAATAATAATCATTTACCAAACCGCCGCTATTGCTTCACCAATGAGGTTATCTACTTATTTTTCATCAAGAAGTTTTCATTGAGATTGAGCAAGATTTAAAAGGCGAAAATTCAATCGCATTTTTGCATTATATATAAACATCGATATCGAGACGGTCGATAAAAAAAACATTCACGCTCTACGGAAAAGCATTGTCAGTGCGAGAAAATAAAGAATATGATTTTTTTTATTACTTAAGTATATTTTTATTCAATGAATTATTTAGTAGGTAAGTACATTCTGTTTCTTAAGTCAATACCTATTCTTTAGCTAATGTCATTCATTCCCGCACCGAAAACCCCGGGGTTTGATTATTGGTGCGCGTATTTCCTACGTTGAGTGAGTACGAGTATAAGTATGATGTAGGATTTTCTTAGTTCAAGAATATATGAACCAACACCACTATAAGATAAATAGATATAGATTATAGACTTAATGCCTTAGGGAGTAATGTCGCACATATACTTATCTCTTCGTCGTTTAGTTGAATGAAATGTGTGCACAAAAATAAGGTTGCTTCGTTTTCTGAAGACGACAGCATGTCTGTGTTAATAATTTATGAAATATACTTTTTGTAAGCAGTGTTTAGTACCAGCTACTAAAAATATCTGGCGTCGAATTAGACTCCCGTTGTGTAATAATGCCGTGATTACATTTTCCTTCAGGTTACATTACAATAAACACGCCGAACATTAATTAGGTACCTACAAAGTTATTAGACGCTGCGAAAATATAAACATAATTTATGTTACCAAGTAAAGTATTTGAATGAGAAGTATACCTTAGTGTGTTAACCATGTCCCGTAAATTAAATTTATGCCGCATTCAAATAAATTATACATTCATCCGCGTACCGTTTACATGTTCCACTAAGCAGGGCTATTAATTCTTTTATTTCAAGTGCGAACTGGATGAATTAAAAAGCCATTACTGGCTCAGAAATAAATCATCCGCCTTCCGTTGCAACATTCGCTCAGATGGTTTAATTTACATTGAGAGGGCCGAGTTCCGCTTAATTCCCGATCCGGGCCGAGCTGCCTCTGATAAATAAAACGCCATATTCGTGTTAGAATTTCTTATACAGTTATGACTCTTTGACTAAAGCGGGCAGTGGCCGCTCCCAAATTTAACGAGTTGTTGACTGTAGGCTCTCCCGGCCCCCAAAATTACGAGCCCCGGATAATTTTTTTGTTAAGAAAAATTAGGTAAAAAAACGGTATTAATGTCGCTTTTTGTTAAACGCGAAGACCTCAATTAATGTCATTCTTAACTTGTCTAAATAAACCATTTGGTGGCAATGAAAGTAGCTGGGGAAAATATGCATGATTTTACTGAATTGACTCCATATGGAGCTTTCGCTATGATCTGATAAAGGTTAGGGCTCGCTGCTACCTATAGTTACACTGAAGCTGCTTGTAACTTGGCAGAAGTTATATTGGAATGGACTGCTCTTTAAAATTCAAGGATAATGAATGTGATATGTGATAACTTGACTTTTATACTTGTACTAGTTATGAGATTAAATTCGGGGCTTTAAAGAAGTCTGTAGAGATTGTGATTATTTATTTTTTATTATACATACAGTTACAATAAAAATTTAAGCTAGCTTACTCCTTATTCCATCCATATGAATGTATTTATATTATGATCATCGAATTGCGTTTCAGGTAGAAAAGACTAAAGAGATCTGAATGAGATTACTTTACCTTTTCATCTTCAACCGAGTCCGGAATTCACGTGATTACCTAATTACAAGATTTCGCGGAAGCAACTGCTTGATAAGTTCCTACTTGACGTGAGTCTTTAACTCGACTTAAGTTCTCAAGTCGTCCGAAGACCTCTAACTGGAAAAATACGACTACTGTCATAGAAGAATGGAATGGCTTACTAACTACTAACGTAGACGCTCATCCAGGGACCGGCCTCAGCCGACTTTGCTTTGCCTCGCGTATTGATACACTGATCAGTGTTGATCAACGGGTGCCGCTGAACACGCAGGGTGGATTTTATCACTGGCTAAATCTGTACCATCTTTTACTTTAACACTCACGATATCCTAAAAAGAACGTTGCTCCTGGCTGTATTAGTATTTCAAGGTTTCAAATAGCTATATGAAACTGTTTGTGGTGATACCGAGTTGTCCCCGAGTAAAGGGCCAAAGTTTCAAGACAGGTAAACTAGGGCGTTCAATGTGAATTGACAACTTGATTGTCGCTCAACAAGACGAGGGTTCTCCGTCCCTCTAATGTGGAAATGCATTGATGTTTACTTTGGCGGTGCTCTAAGGTAGTATGTCAGCGATATTAAACGGCTATTAAGTCAATTATAAAGTGCAAATGCGAACATTTTGCTAATATTGTATGTATGTATGTATGTAAGCAGAGCACTTTATTGTGAACAAAACAGGTTTAAACATAAAAAATATATATATAAGATAAAAGTAGGTACAAAGGTGAATTTAACTTTATAAGGGATCTCTTCCAGCTAACCTTTAAGCAATTGAGAGGAAGGTTGGTAGAATGAGATTGTTTACAAAATAGTATAGAATAGAAGATCATTTATTCGTGATACACAAAACGACAAACATTGAATAAAACTATAAATAAAACACGAAATGGTCTCAACTCAGCATGGTGAAAAATATAACATAACAACAGACAGTGAAACAATTATAAAAAAGAAAACAGAAATAAAAAATAGAGATACGGCAAGGGTTAGTAAGTAACTATTCAGAAGTGAGTATAAAAAGAGAATTAAAAACGAAGCAGGCCAATAACTATAATTATATGCAGCTAGTGTCTATAAAATTTTCGTCACTGAGCTGGTGTTCAAAACTATGTTTTTTGAGTTTAATTCTAAATATTTTACAGGTTCCTTATCGGGGGTGGAATATTGTTGCAGCATTTAGATGCTGTATAACGGAAACCACCACGGAAAGCAGCCAGCAAGCTGCAAGCAATACGACGACGACGGTATTGTTTGTACAATATTCCATCATTCCAAGGCCAAGATGATAACAAAACAAAGGAGGTAATAATACAAAATAAAAAAACTATGCATTTAAGGTATAAATCAAATATATAAGTCAAAAATGTACAAGTCAAATTAAATTAGGTAACCTACCTACTCAAAATAGTCAACCAAAACTGAAGGCAAGTAAAGTACTTAGTGCTAAAAATAACAAATTTTGTCGGCAGCTCAACTCGTGGGAATTAGAAACGCAAGCTAATAACTTTTTGCTATTTTTATGAAGCCTAATTACTTAAACCTTGTGTATAATTATGCATTATAGAACGAGCTGCCCGCGCGGCTATTATAAAGAACCCAGTCTAAGCCACAGGTTTAAATATAACCCAAGTCCATTCAAGGCAAAATTTAAATAGTTGTTTCGGTGATTTCCCCTTACATACAAACTTACATTTCACAGACAGGAAAGATAACAGATAAGAAAAGAAGACAGACAAGGAAGCTCAATATATATTAAGTTAGTTAAAGTAATCCTTATACCCCATACTACGTAATCCTTCCTTTATGTATATCAGTGCTTACAACCAACAGTAATTTCAGTAAAATGTTTCATAAGCAGAAACGTCCTATAACGAAATTCTAAATTTCGATCAAAGTAGAAAATTTAAAAATTATATCCCGCTAGGGGCAATTTTTTTTCAAATTTACACTTTGGTCGAAATTCAACAGTAATTTCCACTGTTTGCTGTATTGACAAATTTGTTCAGTGAAATAAAATGATGATTTCAATCATAACACGAAAATATATTACAGAGGACCACAGATCGTTAGTACCCATTAGTTCCGACGACTAGTTATCGCGCAATCGACCGCCCGGTACACTGAGCTGTAGAAACACCTACCTCCTACAGTCCGAGACATAGAGGAAGAATAGACACATAACGGATTCACACACACATACACACCTGAGTGACAAGGATGTAAGCATAGACACTACCTAAGTGGGAACGAGATACAATGTCAAATCTGTTCCTCAGCCTAGGCTTTTTTGTCAAAATATTGTACTGAAACTGACGTCACCGATAGAACACGACTATAGTTATTTGTGCTGCAAGTGTGGAAAGTAGGTGATTTCCGACGAGTGTCATTTTTATACATGAGTGAGTGAAGCGAGCGACACGAGTTGGAATAGTAGGTACATTACTACAGAGGCAGGGAAGTAAGGGGTTGCCGGCCGATGAGCGAGGCCGGATAGTTATGAGGCTGGCAACCCCTTTTCACGCCGAGGTATGTATAGTGCTTTTCTCAAACATGCAATGAAATAAATAAAAAAAAGACCGGGTGCACTCCGGGAGTGCCGGCAGAAGTGAAAACTTGAATATTAACGTTGTGCATTTTTGATATTTAATGTGATGAACTGACATCATCAACTATCGATAATCGTTTGTAAAGTGAACGTGAATCGAATCATTGAATCGATTCAAATAATAACGGTAACCACCGATATGTCTCGCAACTAGAAAGACGTCAAACTCGTCAAAACGTCGGCGGCCGATCGTAAAATCCGCCAGATCAGGAAATTCCTAGGCATATCGTGAAACGCCGCCATTTCATGATATGCCTAAAAGTTTGCCATTCTTATCACAATGTGCCTGATAAACAAAACGGCAGATCGATTAGAGCAACGCATTCGTCGATATTCCGAGCTCTATACCGGGCACATCCTAAAATAGTTTCTTTCTTGGCCACTGTTGGCGCTGCGTACGCGATGGCGGCCGTTTTTGTTGGGAGCCAATAATCAGGGCGGACAAAAATGGCAGGTCATAAGCGAACTCTGTCTTAGGTCGGTTAGGTTAGGGTTCACTTGTGTCCATCAGACCAGAAATAGATACCCCGCCCAGCGGGGTGGCGTCGACTCGCTGGAGATTATCAGTCCGCACTCCTTATTTTTTTTCATTTGTCTACTTCAATTTCGGACAGCCTTCTTACGTATAACGGTGAGTACTGAATGATATGGCGGCGTTTCATGATATGCCTAGGAATTGCATGAAAAACCTAAACATCACTGGCTTGGCCAAATCATGAAATGCCGGCGTTTCATGACATACCTAGGAAGTTCATGATCCGCCTAAACGTCACTAGGCAAATCGTTAAATGGTGAATTTTGTCGCTCAGCCAAATCATGAAATGGCGGCGTTTCACGATATGCCTAGGAATTTCGTGATCTGGCGGATTTTACGATCGGCCGCCGACATATAAATCAATTTTGTTTAAGAATTATGACGTATCGCCTAGTGTCAGCAATACGGCCACATCTCAAATGTATTTTACTTTCGAGATGTGACCGTATTGCACTGTGCAATAGAGCCACATCTCAAATGTATTTTATTCTTGAGATGTGACTGTATTGGAGTCACTAGGCGATATGTTATTTATAAAATTTTGTCACTCGACTCATGACTTACAAGAAGATTTAGGAGTTGGTTTTTGAGCGTGGCAGGTTGCAGTCACGCGTACTCTAAGGAAAATTACTATATACTTATTAACGGAATATCCTTTAATATTATAAAGAAGTAAATGAACCGTCATACACACGTACACGATATAGCAAAATACTCATGACTAAATGGGTGGATATTTATCAATAATGATAATGTGTAAATAATGAAGTGAAAACCGCAATTTTAGTAACAGGCCTTAAAATGTGCCATATCTACAATCAAGATCAATTTTTAATTTAAATTATTTAGTTAAGTAGTAATAAGGATGATTTTTAATGTAAGGTTAAGGCACTATTGTATTAGGGTTACCTGTAAAGATAGTTGCTGTGTGTGTAAAAAAAAAAAAAAAAAAAAAAAAAAAAAAAAAAAAAAAAAAAAAAAAAAAGGTAATAAATTTTAAGCGGGTGAGTCTGAGGAAAGTTTAACAGCGTTTCGAACGTAGCTTCGTCCAATTACCGTCACCTATACCTATATGTCCAAAGGGGATCAATATTACTTATGCAGTATCTATCCTAGGTAGTACACATATATGTTTTTCCGATTTTATTCCAATTTAATACGAGTATTACAGAGGACAGCGGTTGAATCGCCAAAGACCCAAACAACGAATAAAAAACTTGCATAAAATCACGATGTCTCTATAGTGTGGTAGACTGTACCCATTCCTATATCACAGTCACTCTCGTAATATATCATTCGTGCCAAGGATGACGTCACGCCGCCAAACTGTCTCCGAGTCATTAAAACAATCATAATTAACTAGGTTAGTCTGTTATGTTATAACATGATGCAAATTATTTTCAAAAATAAGTTTTATGATTGTTGGTATGTATTTTTATAAACTTTTGTTTAACTTGTATCGTTTGTATGGTAATTTTTAGGCCAAAACTTGTAAATCAAATGAATCATGAAGTCTAATCGAGTTAAAATTTCGTGCACTCGTGTAAGTCAGAAGACAATGCAATATGCAATGGTACTATCAAGGTGAACTGATGTTGGAGACAGAAGGTAGCCAACTCCTAAGCGTCTCAGATTGACCCGTTTGGGTTTTCAGTAAAGTTGGTGAAAAAAGGACAGTCAACAATAAAAGCTTGTATCAAAAATCGGCCAAGTGCGGGTCGGAACTCAGCAATTAGTGTTCCGTACATTCAGTTATTTTAAATGATTCATACTTTATCTCTTGATTTTGAAGCTAACTACTACTAACAGAGTTCAACAACAAAATATATTTTTATATCTTCGATTCTCATACTGTTTGTGATGGCTAAAAAAATTGTCTACCTATAACTAAAGAACTTGGGAAATTGCTAAAAACGTTGTTAATCAAAATTTTCGCAGCAAGCTCTCAAACTTCACTGGTATACTTAAGGCAAAAATACGATTCACCACTACAACTCAGTATTCCAATTTTAAATAAAATAAAGAACCTCGTACTTTGATGCTATTTTGTTTCTAGATTTTAACCAAATAGAGTCAACAATATGTTGAACTGTTAAAATATAGAACACCAAAGGCTGCTTGTAGTGTTGAAATCTGAAGCCATTATTAAGCATAGTATTATTTGTGTGTTTTAGTAACCCAAACATATATATGAAGCATATTAAGAAGATTCAATTGGAGTTTCTTTTAGTTCTCAACTGAATCGTTTAATTACAAAATCCAAAATCGATATTGATGCGTCATTATATCAGCCGAAAGACGTCCACTGCAGGACATAGGCCTCCCCCAAAGAGTGCCACAATGACCAGTTCTGCGCCACCCGCATCTAGCGGACTCCCGCGACCTTTACCAGGCCCCGTATCATGGTCTGCCTTATCACGCGATAAGTGACAAGATAGGGCGTCCGTCACTGGCTGACACCGTTCGATCGAACGAGACGACGCTCTTATCTTGTCACTTATTGCGTGATAAGGCCCACCATGATACGGGGCCAGGTCATCGGTCCACCTTGTAGGGGGTCTACCTACGCTGCGTCTTCCGGTACGTGTTCGCCACTCGAGAACCTTTCCGCCCCAATGGCCATCAACGGTTCTACGTGCAATGTGCCCCGCCCACTTCCACTTATTGTTGTGTGTTGTGTAAGGGCTAGTTACTTACTTTACTTTACTGTGTTGTGTTAATAACTATTATATAAATATATTATAAATTTGTCGAATCCGCGAGCGATCACCTCAGACCAAGAAAAAAGATAGACAGAGCATTACGAAAAACCTACAGAAGCCGGTTTTAACCAAGCCAAATAAGTTTAGCACACGCTCACGCGCACTTATACAAACAAAAAAAAATGCACAAAACTGAATATAGGAACACTAAATAATGTGATAACTATGACGCCTCTATTTGGTTTAGTAATCTTTGGTCTATGTATCAGGTTTAAATATGGAACACTAAAAACAAACGTTTATAAAGTACCGAGTTCTTTATTTGAATTGGTATAGATTATGACAACAATAAATCTTATTTTTACTAGATGCAAATTATTCGTCGGATTCATTCGGAAATACGGAAATATAAACTATTCACAATCTATCTCTAAACTACCACACACCTCTAGTATATATTGACTCCTAGATCCGCAACAACTACACCGAATCGAAGGTCAGACTTTAACTGGATCGTGTGTAATTGTTGAAAACACCAGACCTGCGTTGTCTAATTACTTGACATCGGGTATTTTTCGGTTTCGGTCTGAACAAATCGGAAACATGAAACAACACGAAATGCAATGCAGTGTTTTCATTATATCAATATTCATTTATCAGACTGCGAAGTGCAATGTACGTCACCAGGCACGGCTATACTGAAAAACCAGCGTAAAATGAGACTCTATACCGATTTTATTTACTTTAATTTGTAAATATAATTTAAACTGTTAAAGCTAGCGTCATGTTGATAATTTTCCCGCCATCTACACACAATCTCCGTTATGCATGAGTATTTCCAAGTCTTAGTTGGCTATAGTTTTTGAAATAGAGCTGTATGAAACACAGTTAGTTTGGTCGTGTTTACACTAGTAAGAGCTATCGTAAAAAGAACTCAAAATGTGTATACCGTCTCAAAATTTGACGAGCTTTCGAATGATACCCCACACGTTCCTTACAATCCAAAAAAATAAATCCGAACCCCTTATTACCCCTCAAATTGCCCCCTTTCATGGGGTTTACACCTTTTAGACTTTATTTATGTGATTAGGCCATACATTTCTATATCTATACCAAATTTCAGCTTCTTATGTCAAACGGTCTTCGAGAAAACTGGCTGTGACAGACGGACAGCCTCCGAGTGATTGCATAAGTGTTCCGTTGGACCAATTTTGGTACGGAACACTAAAAATGGATTTTTTAAATATGCTTGTCTATGGAAATATATTTTCATCAATATAATTCAAGAGTGGTCCCAAAGGACATGTCCGGTTTTTAGACAACTTGGGGTCAAAATGTGCAGGACGAAAAATTGGCCATCAATCTCGACTAATTCATACCCCGGGGATTTGGGTGCGGGAATGAATGACATAAGCCAAAGAATAGGTATGAATTAAATAACAGAATGTATACTTACCTACTGAATAATTAATTGAATAAAAAATACAAAAAAAACATACGTTCAATTATTGATTCATTTGAAAATATTTCATTTAATTACGCTTACGAAGCCGCGGATAACATCTAGTATGATATCAAATAAATGCTCACGGTTTAAATGGAGTGGCTGAACACGTCAGAAAACTTTATCCAAACGTGGATGCGTTAATCGCCAATGTTAAAAAGACATTTCTGAAGTCTCCGAAAAGAATCAAAAAATTTCAAGAAATGATGCCCGGAGTACCTTTGCCACCCCGACCAACAATCATTCGATGGGGGACCTGGCTAGAAGCAGCGGCATATTATAGCAAACATTATGATGAAGTTAAAAGTGTTTTGAATACATTCAGTCCCTCAGAAGGCCTGAGTGTTAGTAAAGCAAAAAGAGCATTTGGGAATGCTAATATTAGAAGCGACTTAAATTTCATAGCAAGTTATTTAATGACTATCCCAAATGCCATTAAAAAAGTACAGAGTGCAAGTCTGTCTATTAACGACAGTCTAAAAATCATTCATAAAACCTATCAAGACATCTCCAAATTAAACTTGAGTGTAAAAGGAAAAAGTATTTTTAATAAACTAAAGTTGGTGTTAAATAAGAATTCTGGCTATAGCACACTAAAAACTATGAATGAATTGTTACAAGGCAAAGAAATAGAATTGCAATCGCAAACACATCGTGCAACAATTGACTTCTTCAAAAAATTTAAATTTGCACCTATTACGACTGCCGACGTAGAAAGATCGTTTAGTTTTTTGAAATGGATATTTACAGCTAGACGCGGAAGCTTAACTGTTCCAAATGTAGAAAAAATATTAATTGTTTATTTTGAAAATCGTGTTAACTACTAATTGACGGCAGGTAATTAATTAACATTATTTTTATTATTATCTCGAAGGGCTTGGTAGAAATGCTAAAGTCCCTGCTACTTAAGTTAAAATTAAATTGTAGTTTGTTTACAATTCGCAGGAAGGTATTTATTCATTAGGCACAATATGATTATTTGTCAATAAAACCTATCTGTTTATCTCTACTCTTTCTCAAGTTATTCCAGCACCCAAATCCCCGGGGTATGCTAATTATAAAGGTTTCATCAGTCCAATTTCCCGACTTTCAGCAATGGTTGTCTAATAATAAGTTGGTCTAATTATGAAGGAAGTATGGAGTGATAATGAGGGTGAGGGTACTTAAGGCAGACTTACGTTACTTACTTTACTCGATGTGACTTTCTACGTTTGGCTATTGTGAGATTAACTTATTTGTTCTTGGATATTAATATAATTTTTGGTAATTCTCTAGAACAAGTACATTGAGCCCAAACCCAGGGACGTCCTTTAGCCGGCATCGAGTGTGGGAATGAAAGTTAAGCTACATTTATTGATCCTTATAATGTAACGCAGCTTAGCTTCGGTCAGTAGCTGGATTTAGTTCATTACTTTCGCACTGTATTGGAATTTAAATGTGTTTCGCTCGCTAGTATTTATAAGTTCGTTTAGCGCGTAGAAGCAGCGTGCGTAACTCATTAAAATACAAATTTAACAATGTGAAGAAACGAACATAAATAGATCTGGTAAAAAGTATCCTAAAAGGCGCCTGGCTACAACTTAACTCGCTCGTCCCCATATTTTCTAATTAATTGTTACTTTCTAAATTATTAACTTACTAAGGGTGAGTTGCTCCAAACCGTCTGTAATCGTAAGCGGTGTTCGTTAAAATCTGAATGTAAGTATGGAAACTCTGATCGCCAGTGTCCGAGGTGTGGTTAAGGTTCAATTGTGGTCCAGTTTCTTGGCTGTACCTATGAGCATTTTCGTGCGCGTACCGAAACTGTTAGGCTGGCACAACTTGCCACAAAATTGTTTGTCATGCAACTAACTACATCCGACCCTTTCGCATTAGGGTAGTTTGAAAGAAATTGATGCGTTCTATCTTGTTGGCGTGTTGTTTCTTGAGGCATGAAAATGATTTTCCGACTTTACTTTATTTTCTTGAAGATATTTTTCTTCTAGCCGTTACACACAGTTATTTTCTGTTATTACTGGCGCTAGCCGACTTGTTAGTCTGTAATAGCATTGTACGAGTATGTACAGTGGTAAATTTTTTGTTACATTATATATTATTATGTGCCTACGTGTAGTCACATAATAATATATGATTGTGCTGAGGATAAACCCTTTTACGCCGAATAGCAGATTCTTTAAACGGCAGATTTTGGCAATGGCGGATTCTTAAAACGGCAGATATTGGACAGAACGAGATAGGCCGATAGTTTTTGGTATTTTCTCTGCTGCCCGACTGATGTATAGGAATTACAACCATTTTCTTTTAGGGATTTGGGGAAAACACAGCCCGGTTGCAAATGTGCGCGATAGGTGTAAAGACCGATTCAACACAAGATTTGAGAAAAGCAGATGAAATACCATCCCACCCTGTAGATGCACTGTTTTTTAAAGAGATTATTATGTTTTTTATTTCAATAGCGTCAGCAGGTAACCAGACCAGTCATTATTAAAATTTGTAAGCAGTTTTTGAGCTAGCTTATGGCCAACATTCATCATGCCTTTACGTCTATTTCAGACGATTTAAGCAATGCTGTGGAGACGTCGTTTTGGTGACTGTGAAGACCGATACGAGACCGGCATGGTCTTCCACATTTCTGGCAAACAAAATTCATGCCAGGGGCTCTGATCCCGGTTTGTTGTCTACGCAACCTTCTATTGGCTAGTGCTCGAATCAGGTTCCATCGCACAACGCTTTACCGTCCACGACGCGTTTGCGCCATTGATCTCTGTCAAACTTTTCCCAGGCAACATCGGTCTCTCAACGCTTCTCTTGGCGATTGCTACTGCACCAAGCTAGACACGACGAGGTATTCTAGATGGTTCCATCTGGTGCACATGCCCCAGCCACCAAGTCGAGCTCGTGCTGCTTGCGCTTAGGATTATTTAAAATAGAATTACCTACAAGTGCTTCTTTACCTTTTGTAAGATATTTGTAATATTTGATTACGACGATGCCTTCTAAGTTTCAGGTTTAGTCGATCGCGAAACCTAATACATCGGAGAAGGCCAGTAGTAATCCAAGGCTTATGTGTTCTTTTTTGTTTAGCACCTGGTAGGAAACAGTATGTTTATCTAAAACAGAAGATACGATAGACAGAAGTAATGATAATAACTTGTAATTTTATTCATTTATTTATTTATTGATACTGGAAAACCAACAGCGCAACAAAATAATAAAACCATATAGCCAATTACAGGTTCTCACTTATAGAAATAAACTAACACAAATAAATCTATAGCCAAACTTAAACTTAGCGTACATTACGCACAGTAACCAATGCCGCACCAATAGCAAACATGGCAATGGGAATATAGGGTAAGTGCTCCAGTGAATTAACGAATCCAGTGAATGAACGAAACGCTTAAATTAAGAGTTCTGTATATTTCTAGCATACTATTTTTTTCTCGATTAGAAGCATTCACTGTAAGGGTTTTGTAACATTTATATCAACTCAGTGACAACAGTTACTAAATGAGAGAAGCTTAAAGTTCACGGGCTTCGGGCGTGGATGTTTTGTATGGGCCGGTAATAAGGGGACAAGTACGAATATATCACCATTTATTTGATATTCCATAGTTTTATGAACCTGTGACTTATGGTGTGTGGTTTTTGGAAATCATAAGAGTGAAATGGTGGGTGGCGCAGGACCGGTCATTGTGGCACTCTTTGGGGGAGGCCTATGTCCAGCAGTGGACGTCTTTCGGCTGATATGAATGAATGATGATGAAGAGTGAAATTGTGCTACTAAAACATCGTTTTAAGATATTCAAGTGTAGATTCTCATTTTTAGGGTTCCGTACCTCAAAAGGAAAAAACGGAACCCTTATAGGATCACTCGTGCGTCAGTCTGTCCGTCCTTCACAGCCTATTTTCTCCGAAACTACTGAACCAATTACGTTGAAATTTGGTACACATATGTAAGTTTGTGATCCAAAGAGGAACATGTAACGCAGACACATGAATTTTAAACAAGGGGGCCACTTTTGGGGGGAAATAAGAAAATTAAAAAATAAAGTTTTGCATATACTATCGTGTCACATATCAAATGAAAGAACTCATTGTGTGCATCTAAAATATATTTTTATTGTAATTTTAAAATAATTAGTTTAGAAATTGTTTAAGAAAAAAGCCAAAAAATTACCATTCCACCCCCTTCACCTCCGAAACTACTGAGTCTAAAATTTTGAAAAAAATACACAAAATAGTTCATTACCTTCAGATGACAGGAAAACCTATTAGAAATGTGCAGTCAAGCGTGAGTCGGACTTAATACGGTATTTAACAAAAATCAAATCAGCTTATTTTTATGAAACGTCAAAAACGCTCCGTTAGTAAAAAAAATGTTTAAAATCTTGTGATGTACGGAACCCTTGCAACGCGAGTCCGACTCGCACTTGGCCGGTTTTTTAGTCGGTGTTCTATAACTAGAATTCAAAACTGCCCAAATCCAGTGAATGAACTGCAGTGTTCATTCACTGGCAACGACTGTTTTAATGTTTTCACAATGTCTTATGCTTTAGTGATTGTAATAAGATTTACTTTCTATTAACATAACCACCAATGGCTTGTCTATCGTTGGCCCAGTGTTCGGACAAACCTCATTTTCGAACATAAAGATAGTTAATTCACTGGTTTAGAGATATCCAGTGAATGAACCGATAACTACTTAGTTCATTTATTGGGTTTGCTATTTTTTTTGGAACCAGTTAATGAACGTACATTTGTTACAGTTTATTAATTGTTGTAGAAAAAGTAAACCAATAACTGCTATTCCGTGTGTTGGTATTGATATACCAACACACGGAATAGCAGGAACGATTTAAACCAATAAACAATAACTATAATAGTAGTTCATTCACTGGTTTTAGTTGTTCATTTACTAGAAAACCGTGTTCATTCACCGGTGATTTCCCATTTTTCTACCTAAAAGGTCATATAACTTAAAATTATGGAAAACTATTGCAAAAGCAAAGTAATTTAACCAAACTAGAATACTTGTTTGATCTATACAAATAGTCATGGCCGATATTAAGAATAGCTATCTTACATAAAACAATTTTTGAAATAAGAAAAATCCTTAAGCGTTCATTCACTGGAGCACTTACCCTACAAGTATAAGGTCATTAATAAATGAATGATGTTAATGATGGTACTTCTGCCCTAACACGAATCTGCCATAACCACAATCTGCCGTTGCCAGAATATGCTCTTTTCTGTGTTTCCTATTCCAATACCCTACCTAAGAGCAATATAATTTGATGTCTCACCATCAACCGACGAGAGTAAATATCCCACCAGTCTGGTTTGGTGACTTTGCATATATCTTTTCTTCGCAGATTTTTACGTTTACGAACTACTAAAGTAACTAAAGTACAAATCGTTCAAACTGTGGGTATTGTTCACTTCAACGAGAAAGACACCAGGGTCAAGATCAGGAAGAAAAACTGGGATTACGCGGTGGCCATAATCATCCGATCCGCCGGCCAGGGTAGGTACTATTCTCTTCCTAAGTGGTCACAAACTGCGTAGGCTCCATAGTTCGGGTGTGTAATGATGGGTATAAAAATAAATAATATAATTTCATTCGCTATAACAAGATTTGATATATTTTCAAGGTACATAATCACTCATTGTATATAACAAACGTTGGTTATAATTTCAAAATATATATGTTTATTTTGTATAACTTTTATCGGGTATAACACTTATTTTATATAATCATTATATGTTATTATGCTCATGTTATATACAAGTTATATATCATAACTATCAAGTAGAATAATATTATATTATCAAAAGAAAATGTAGCAAACATAACGGTTTGCGAATTGTACTATGTAAGTATATATTAGGGAGTAAAAAAGTGTTCGGTTCTGGCGCTTCACCGGCCGCTGCCGCGGCACGCTCGCTTCGCTCGCTCGGCTCGCGCGCTGTAGGGTCGCAGTTCAACCTAACGCTCCTCCTCGCTTCGCTCGTCGTCGTACCTACACCGACCTGCCTTAGAGTCTACCAAAAAGTATTATGCTAACTGTGCATTAGAAGAAATTAGTGTTATGTCGTTTGTTCATTATAGGAAATATGCATTATATTTAAAGTATGTTATATTAAATGTTACTACATTAAATGATCATTATATAAAATGATAATTATATCGTATGGAAATATATTGTGTTTTATATGATTCAAGAATTATATGAAAAGAGTGTTATTACTAATATTATTTTTAAAAAAATTATAGGGATCGTTACGCACCCGGTTCAATAAATGCATTTTTTTTTTTAATGATATAGGAGACAAACGAGCAGTCGAGCGAGTACGCTCTTTTCTTGAAGGCTTGAAGGTTATAACGGTCCGGAAATACCGCAGGCGACAGTTCATTCCAGAGTTTGGCTGTGCGAGGCAGAAAATTTCGGGAGAAACGCACAGTTGAGGACTGCCAACCATCTACGTGGTGAGAATGGAAAAGCTGTCGCGTAGGGCGATGGCGGAAGGAAGCGGCGGGGATTAATCCGAACAATTCATCGGAACACTCCCCATTGTACATGCGGTAGAAAATGCAAAGCGAGGCTACATCTCTACGCAGTGCTAAGGGATCAAGCCGATCGGAAACACGCTGGCAGCCGACAATTCGAATCGCTCTCCGTTGAATTCGGTCTAGAGGGAGGAGTTGGTACTGAGGAGCGCCCACAGATGATAACAGTATTCTATATGTGGACGGACCTGCGCCTTATAGAGCTGTAGGCGGTGAGCCGGCGTGAAATACTGTCTCGATCTGTTGAGCACACCGAGCTTCATCGAGGCTAATTTGGCCTTACCCTCCAAGTGGCCGCGGAACTGGACTTCTTTCGAAATGTCGACGCCAAGGATTCCGATGCTGGCTGTGGTTGCTAGGGGAGTGCTCTCAAATCGTGGAGATGCCGGAAACGCTAACTTTTTTGCGGTGAATGCACAAACTTGTGTCTTCGTGGGGTTAAAACGGACTAGATTAAGTCGGCCCCATTCTGAGACTTCTTTTAGGGAAGACTCAATTTCCGACACAAGTTTGTTTCGACTCTCAATGACGTTTTCCCGAGAAATATTGGCACGGCCGGTGTAAAAGGCATCACCCGTACTATCATCCGCATAACAATGAATGCCGCTGATTTGCAACATGTCATTAATATGCAGGAGGAACAGCGTGGGTGATAGCACACAGCCTTGGGGGACACCAGCATTTACAGACATGGAGTCAGAGCATTCACCGTCGACTACGACTTTTATGCTTCTGTCTGCTAAAAAGCTGCTGACCCACTCGCATAATTTCTCTGGGAGCCCATAGGATGAAAGTTTTGCTAGAAGTGCTTTGTGCCAAACTCGATCAAAGGCCTTCGCTATGTCCAAACTAACTGCCAATGCCTCACCCTTTGTCTCGATTGCCTGCGCCCACCGATGTGTCAGGTAAACTAGAAGATCACATAATTGAGAATGCCAACCCACACATTAAGACAACTCACTTGATAGGTATCTCTTCGGGTAATATGTGGATTTCTTCCACTCCGCCAATGCTCATTATCGACGTTTAATAGCTGAGATGAACGTTGCCTCGTTAGTACGCAGTATGTTAAACTATGGGTTTTCTAACGAAAAAAATGTCGCGCGCGTGCTGGCACGTGCCTAGTTTGCCTATATGGATAATCCACTGGTTGGAAATGGCATGGATGTTGGCCTAATGGCTTTAGCAACTGTCAGACAGATGTAAGGGATAGTTAGGATAAATTAAATGAAAATAAAAACATATTATAATAAAAAAAAATATTTGATTCGTGTAACGTTTTACATGTAACTTTTTAGTAAGATTAATAAATAAATAAACTATTGGTGCAAGTAATCGTTAATCAAGTATTAAATTAGAAAACATATTTTGGATTAACGATAAGGAATTTACATTCACAGTTACATTATTTTCAAAAAAGCTTATCTATCCATCTTCAGCTATCTATAGCTTATGTAGAAGTGCTCGAAACAACATGGATTGAGCTACCTAAAGTTTGTAAAAAAATACTATGCCATATTCGAATTATTGACCCGATATCCCGATTTGCATATATAAATAGGAACATTGTCGGACAACTTTTGGTTAATCCCGTAAAGGGTCGCCTTAGATAAACTCGTCCTGGGTGCGGATTACAGTGTCGGAAGTTGGCTTAAATCGGACACTCGTGACACTATCGCTAGCCAATGTTCCACGGATTATTACCGGATTTCTATCACTTCATATAACTTTCACGCTAATTGTTATCGAGGTGAACCGCCGGTCCTAGTTTTCCCGGAACAGCATGACACATATAGTGCGTAATTGTTCGTGATTTGATGATATGATGACTTTCTGTTAATATTTGTATTTCATACAACTATATTGAGACATCATCAATTTAAATTACATTAAATTAAATTATTTAATATCATTTTCGTGGTTCTAATTAATAATCATACTGGACTGAGTCCAATAGAGGAACAGCAAACCCTTTTGAATTCAAATATTTACATCTACTGGGTGCTTAATGGCTTCTGGAATGGAGACATGGAGATATGGCGATCATGTGCCTTCAGCATCCAGTCTCGTCCTGCGTGTCGCCTGACATCGTCCACCCATCTCTTGGAAGGACCGCCACGGGATCAACGATATAGAAGAGGCCTACGTTCAACAATGGACAACAAACTGCGGAAGATTATTATTATTATTTATTTATTATTTATTTATTTAAGGACCACCAACGGATAACACATCTGAACAATACATTTGGCTTAAATACAAAAAAAAACTAAGTAAGATGCTTAGCCACTTATAGGTGACCACAGCTCGCACATGTGTGAAATCAAGAGTAACATAACAAAAAAAAAAACGTAAAAAATTACATGAATGAAGATTCAGACTCTCAGATTAGTAAACATTGGCAAAAGTTTTAAGTAGTAGTAGTACATTAAAATTTTCGCCTATAAAAAAATGTAGAATCTTTGTAAATTGGAGAAGTTAAATATATTATATTGATTAAAGTAATCAATACAACATGTAGATGAAATCAAGTAGTAAGTTACAGGAAATTAGAGGTAGGAACCCGAAGCTAACCAAGAAACAAATGGCAAATGGAAAAGATGATGATGATGACTGTTTGAAACAATCAGTGATCATGTTACTTACTACCTACTACTTAAAATATATTTAAGTTTTACCGGACCTTTAAAAGCACCAGTCACACACTCCGCTGTACATCGAGATAATAAACAAGAATATTACCTGTCCTTCTTTGCTACAGTGACTTCTAAAGCAAATGTTTATTGAATCAAATCGTTGTCCACATGCGCTCGGCGGGCGCACGTAATGTGTTCATTGTGCTGAAAGTGGAAAAATCTTACGTTACGCCCGGCAACATATTTTAAGATCACATCAAGCGCGATGTTCTTTTGCGTTTCGTCGATAAATAACTTTTCTCAAACATGTTATGAAATATTGACGTTGTGTTCTTCATAATGGGCTTCGAAGTGTCACCTTTCGGGCGCAGCGAGACGAGAGATCCGTAATGGCATTTCATAAACAATTGGCCTGCAAGATGGTTTTTTCATTTCCATTCTGCGATTTGTGGCACAGCATCACGGCGTTCAGCCATGAAAATAAAGTTTCATTTCTCGGAGTTTTTTTTCATTTCATTGAATGTTTGAGAAAAACACTATACATACCTCGGCGTGAAAAGGGGTTGCCAGCCTCATAATCATAATCATAATCCTAATCGTTTATTGCACCATGGTAAATAACAGTTGTTACAATATTATAAAAGTGTCTCATGGACCCTAGTCGGGTATTGCAAACTTAATTACTAAGTACCTACAGCAACTCACATAGAGTACATTATAATATTAAATTGTTATACCTGGCAAAAACAGGAAGAGCTAAATACAAAGCAAAGCTCTTATCTATATCTAAATTAAGTTCAATATAGTATTATTATACATACTACAATATTAAAACAAAAAAAATATATAAATCTAGCTCTTTATTATCTATCACAAAAAAAAATCTTCTACTTTGTAATAGGTTTTGTTTACCAGATATGATTTTAACTTACTTATGTTGTGTCTTTTTCTTCTGCTTTTAAATAGTTTGGGGGATGATTATAGTATTTAACTGCTGCATAATGAGGACTGTTTCGGAATATTTCGAGATTTGGGACAGGTAATATTAGTTTTGCGGAGCGTGAATAACCCATATAGAAATTGGGATATTTTTGTTTTAGTAATTGAAATATGTGTTTTCCAATTCATGTGACTGTCTAAAGTAATACCTAACGGCCGTATTCATAAACGTACTTGAAGCCTGTTTTAACTAAAATGGCGTTAAAACTCGTTTGTCCTTATCTGTCACTTTGACATTTGTGTTCGTAAGAAAGGGAAAAAAACACATTATTATGAAAATCAAAAAGAATAGACACGTCATCTGCAAATAGAGTACAGCTAGCATCTATTTCTCTGGGAAGTTCATTAATATATAGGTACTTATTAAGAAAAGAAGGCATCCCAGCACGCTTCCTTGTGGAATAAAGCCCCTTAATTCAGTGATATTAGACCGTACAATATCCAACCTATTAGAATTCGGGTTCAGATAATCAATTTAAACGAGCTGCACGCGCTTTTCTAAGTAAGATCTAAACCAATCGAATGCTATGCCCCTAATTCCCGATCCATATAATTTATTGAGAAGAATCTTATGTGAGACTTTGTCATATGCTTTTGTGAGGTCTAAAAGTAATCCAACAGCAATTCGTTTATTATTTATGGTATTAAGAATCTTCTGAGTGTAATTACTAACGGCGAGGGCAGTGGAACGATTTTTTCTAAAACCATATTGGCTGTCATTTAATATATGTTTTTTTTTCCAGAAAATAGTAAACCCGATTACACATCGTTTTTTCAAAGACTTTTGACAGACTGGACAGGAGTGCAATTGGGCGATAATTATTTGTCTCGAGCTGATTTCCTTTTTTATGTATAGGTTTTATGATTGTTACTTTTAGCTCTTGCGGGAAAACTCCCTCATTAAAAGATTGGTTGATTAGCTTACATAGTGGCGGCGCTATTTCACTAGCACAAAACTTCAATAACGTCGTAGGTATTTCGTCTATTCCAGTGCTATGCGTATTTTTAACATAACATAACTATCTATATGTACTCTGCCAGCAGCCCCTTACTTCCCGGCCTGTAGTAATGTACTATTTCTCAAACATGCAATGAAATATGGACGTTACGTTCGTTATGATAGGCAGCGAAGTGTCACGTTTCAGGCCTCTCCGCGACGAGAGACGCATTTAATGAAAATTCATGAAAAAATGGAGGCCTAGGCCTGCAATATGGTATTTTTAAATTTCCACTCAACATTTATTTAAGCCATTTAAACAGCTATAAAAAAAACAAACCATGTTTACTATATTTTGCAATTTTATTTATATAAAATCGACATGAACATAACAAATCACATTATTAACAAATTTCAATAATTTTAAATTGCAAATTTAACTAGACAAATACACATTTAAATTATTTAATCTAAATATTAGCGGTAAAAATGTCTACTCAAACCACGTAGGTATTTTTTAAATCATAATGGAGGCAAAATTGATAATTTTACATTCTGCTAATCTATTTTATAAGATTTAATTGTGCGTTGTTGATTTTATCATTGAATAGGAGTTCCGAAGAAAACACTGACGAAGAAATAGTAATGTATGTGTTAGTTATAGTTTTCGTCTAGTTTACTTTTAGTTTCTCTAGAAATTAAAGTTTGATTTCTCGGAGTGTTTTTAATTTATTTCATTGCATGTTGGAGAAAAGCACTATACATACCTCGGCGTGAAAAGGGGTTGCCAGCCCAGCCCACTACACACATAACTATCCTGTCTATACCTATGTACTCAGCCGGCAACCCCTTACTACCCGGCCTCTGTAGTAATGCAGGAATTATTATTACGCTGCAACCGTCGAAACGTCGCTAGATTATGGTACTTTCTTACCATACGTACGTTTCGTAATATGAAAAAACTTTTTTTGATAGTTAAAAATGTGTTAGATCGAAACGTTACGTGATTACCCCTTTGAACGATCGTTAAATTAGGATCTGTCATTTTCCTTTACAAAGTGACATTTACATCTACCTGGCGCACATATAAAAGTGATCTCAGAAAAGTTACATGATTACCCCTCTGGAATGCCTGTACTCTTGGCATTCTAGAGCAATCACGTGACGTTTGGGGTCCATGCGTACAGAGTGGAGGAATCTCCAAAAAAGTATGAGAGAAAAACTTTTTATTATCACTATTTATTATGTATTTATTAAAATGAAAACTTACATACTAAACATTTATATTCTTGTCAAACTGTTACGTTTGATGGCGAGACGCGCTACATTTTAATACAACTTAACCTATTAAACTCATCTTATAAATAGTACATTACTGCAGAGGCCGTGAAGTAAGGGATTGCTGGACGAGATTGGGGTAGACGACCGAGTCGTAGACGAGGCCGGATACAACGAGTCCAACAATCCCTGTTCCGGCCGAGGATTGTATAGTGCTTTTCTCAAACGATGTGAGGAAATATTAAAATAAAAATAATTACAATCGGAACGAAATATCAGAAAACAATATTGAATAATTTGCCGCCTTTTTTATTTTTTAAACGTGCCATTTGAAGAAGCCGTTCGAACACCATGTTTAACCGCACATAAGTATAGTACCTACCATAGATTTTGTTTTTTTTATGTCGCAAGTATGCTTACAGTCTAGTGGTGGTTGGCAGTTAATTTTTCCTTTGTCAGTTTAATATTAGTAAGCAAATTTATAAAGTTAGAGTAGCGGACAATAATGGTTTTACTTAGGGTTTTCATACATTACTTCTTGGCGTGAGGCCAAGAAGAAATGTAGGGAGCCTTAAACAAGAAATTTCATGTCTTCATTTCGTGATATTAACGCATACATTTCCGAGCATGTTTGAGAAAAATAAATTAGGTAACAATTTCGTGGGCCCCATACTAAAGAAATTATATATATATGCATACATATACACACATACATATATGATGAATCGAGAATGTCTTCTGGAATCATCACACATGCACGCGCATATGCACATACACACACAATCACACACACCCACACAATAATAGTCGAGAAGACATTCCTTTAGTCTAGTTTTTATCATAGATTTACTTAATTTAGGACTTTCTCTTAGTAAACTAATTTGATGATGATACTAATTTGATTTTGATGTTAGCATCTCGCTCAGGTCTTCTGACGGTACCTGGAAAATAATAATGATAATTTTAAGTGGGATACTTGATCTGTTTTCTCAAAGAGAGGTAAAAGAAAAGTATTCATAAATATATTTTTACAACCATAATATATTATGTATCTGATATACACATCTTACATTTTGTTACATATAAGGATTGTTATATATTTTTGGCATTTTTTACTCGATTCCTATTCAGGCACGTCTCATTATTTTTTTAGAGTCGGTTTTTGATCATATATAATTATTAGTATAACATTAATAACTAACTTTTCTCCAATATGCTCGGAAATTTGCTTCTTACTGTATCAAAAATAGTACGTAAAGTTCCTCGTTACTGACAAGCACAAATTGAAAAAGTCAAAAATCGTTACTGTACTATTTTAGAGGCCAGGAAAATGTATGAAATTCCATTACTGTATACTTTTTTTGCTTTTAACCATATGTTTTGACCAAGACAAATTACTACAAACAGCCAAATAAATGCTCGTACGTTTAAAGGCCTAGCAATTTGTCACAATAACTTGCTATAGTTACGCTGGTTAGTATGTATGGCTGTCTCTTTCCAACTATTGCAAGTTGGTGTGACAAATTGTGCCCGTTTGTAGTGTGCTTAAAGATTTCCCGCGTTTCCTTTTTTTTATTGTCATAGACAAAATGATTACTTTTGTAAGTGATCGAAGTAATGGTTTTAAAAAAGTCTCAAATAGTTTTAAATTAAGCAATAAAAATATTGTCGAAATAAAATTCATAACGAACTAAAATGTGTTTAAATTTCAATCCCATTTAATCTTTAATAATTCTAATTAGGTAGATAAAACATTTAAAATTGTGATCGATTTTCCAAATCAACTCATCCACGAATTAGTGTTTCCCGCAGGGACCGGACATCCCTTTCCGCGGTAAAAGCCTTTAAATGGGTATCCCTTAAACACGGCTAAACCATTGAAAGACTTTCCAGTTTGTACTGCTAGCCCATTCGTTTGACTACCCCTTATCGAAAAACTTAGCAAAACATAAAGCTAGCCCTTTGCAATTGCTTACTGCTATCCTATATGCCTTGCAATCCCTTAATAAGGGTTACCCTTATCATTTAGCGCTTTTTATAAAGCTTTCCCTTTAGTAATGTCGTAGTTGAGCCTTGCGTAAAAGAGACAGGATTAGTGTCCTACGCTAGTGAATGAAAAGGAAAGAAAATATGTGCCTAGGGAAGGGTTTGTAAAACTAATTTGTTCGCCTACCATACCTACTACATACTAGTATGATTACAACTACTAGTTGCTGCGCTTACTATTGGATTCGGAGTAATGTGTGCTTTATGAACAAGGTAGACGGTTTAAATTAGCTCGCTTGTATGCTAAAAGGGAAGCCCTTTATAAGGCTAACCCTTATAAGGTATTGGTGAGCGGGTGATAAGGGTTTTGTAAGGGTATGGGGATACCGATTGCTCATATGGGTTAGCGTTTATATAAGGGCTTTAAAAACAAAATGAATGGGTTTCATCGGGCAAAGGGTATGGTGAGTTAAGCCTTATGCAAAACCCATACAAAACCCTTTATAAGGGATAGCGGGCCGGTCCCTGGTTTCCCGGCCTCTGCAATAATGTACTATTACAAAGTAAGAAGTACAGGATATTTCCTTACTATCCATTTCGTATTTATTTTACCGTACCTCGAAGTTAGGGAGCATTATTAAACGTTCTTACATTTAGAGGCTTACGACTTCGCGATTTGCCAGTCTCAGAAGCACTTGAAAATTCATTATGATTTCAACTCATTGTTGAAATTGAAAAATTAAATATAAATGTGCATGCTAAGTGGGTAGGTCACTCGGACAGAAAGGCATGAATGAGACGCGCGCGCCCAAGAACGGCGCTCGCGACTTTCCTCGCTGAATAATTCATTTAATCCTTTCAATATCGCCGACTGAAGGCGGAGAGCGAGCTTAGCTGTTTTTGTCATTCTCATTGTGTTTGTACAAACAATAACTCGCGTTCGTAAAACAAAAGTTATTGTATCCTGATTCCTGATGCGACATCAATAACTCTAAGAAACTTGAACGAAGGCTCGCAAATTTGAAATTGAATTCGAGTTCATACAATTCATACGGTGTTGAACTTTATGTTTAAATATTATTGTAGGTGTTCTGTTTCTGCAACCCTAGTTTCGGACCCGGGATTAAACTATCATATATTTTAATTTTAAAAAATATTATCCAAATCGGTTGAGCCGTTTAAGCATGATTGAGTAACAAACATCCAAACTTTCGCATTTATAGTATAAGTAGGATTTTAAACTAGCACAAAACTGAGTACGTGTCTGTATTACAACTAGCCATGTGACTCTTTTTTAATGTTACGATGATGACAATTTAATATACACCATTGTTGTCGCTTTTTTGAGAGCATATTACATCAAAATTGTATTGATCTCAACTCGTCAACCATTCCATTCATAAAAGCCACGATTGCTGACAAGACTTAGTTTGTGCCCTGACTTGGCACAAATTATGTTTTGTCTCAATTTGAATCTTGACATTGAATATGTCAATATTAGTAGTAGTAAACTAATTGTACTTAATCAGTTTTCATTTTATATTTTCACTGTTACTTGATGCATGCTGTGTCCTTCTGTAATTAATGAGGTACTTCGTTTTAATTTGTGCACTGAAGAGCATTGTTATGTAATGGTATGCTTATTGTTGTAGGTCCTAATAAATAAATAAATAAATATTTAATTTAGAATTTGTTGTAAACAATCAGCTTTTGTTAGTTTTACATATGAGTGAATGTAATAATAATTTATACCTCGTGCACCATATTTGGCCTTGCATTTCATCCAGCCTTAATGCCGCGAGTATTTTTTTCATGTATATAGTATTATTCAGCGTAATCCGCAGGACTCTAAAGCCTTCATCGGTTAATCGCGGTGGTTCGAGCCCCACGTTGGGTGCCACTAATAACCATGGTTAACGCTTAAATCAACAAAGGGCCAGTAACTGGGGTCTATAGGTTTCTGCTTTTCATCAGATGGGCTGTCTGATTATTTGCCACCATCCGCATTAGTTGATTTAAAATAAAGGCCGCTAAAGGTCTTGTATAAATAAAATGTCTAATCAACGTTTTGAAATGTCGGACTGTCATATTGCCATTTTTTTTCTTACCGTCAATCAGACACTTTTATTTCGCATTGAAGTTTGATATATGCTTTACGCACTCATTCTGAAGCCAGATAGCCTATATATGCATACATAATAATGTCAGATTAATCCTCAGTTGGTTTTGGTATTGCTTTTTCCCCCAACTATGGTTTTAGTTAAGTATGTATTTTCGAAACTACGAACATTTAATAAACTTCTCGTAAACCTTGATTTGTGAGTTAAAATTATTTCGATTTCCAACAATTTGTGCAGCTCAATTATAAGCGCTTATACTATTTTAATACAGGTCAATTTGCATTGGTTAACCAAATTCACAATTGTAATGGACAAACGAATATAAATCCGAAGTAATGACCTACGAGTCATTTTATGCTTCACAATTCGTTAAACGTAATTATGGCAGTGCGTTAATTGTGCCGCTTTCGTACTTTCATTGTATAAAATTGTATCAGAATATTTGTGGGAGGGTACTTTCGTCTAACCGTTGTGTTTTTTTGGATTTACCATTGAATGGATGCACCCAGCGGAAAAACAATTCAACCGGGTTTAATGCCTATTTTTGAGCAGTACAGTTTTTCTCAAACTAGTAGACTAGAACATTGTGATCCCTCCGTTAATAGTGAAGAAGATGGTTGCTGCTTAACCATAGACGCTTCTACCTCGGTTGACCACTTTTTAATTTTAATATTTTATTAATTAATTCATTAATTTATATTTGGAGAACCAACAGCTACAGAAATACATTGATTATATAGATAAAATACAAAAAGCCAATTACAGGTTCCCACTGACAGCAACTAACACCCTTTGCGCTCATTGTCGTAAATATAATGTGTTAAATTTAATTAGCTATTAGATACCTCCTTGTTGATTTAATGCTCTTTTGTTGAATGTTGATAGAAATCCATGAGGTCAGTAGGATTTCTTAGGTTCGCGGATTTTTTCCATTACGAGATCATTGCTATACCTTCTGTATCGTTTTACCGCTTTGGCCTAGTTGGTAGCAAGAGACCAACCCTACGAAGCAGGAGGTCCGAATATCTAATCCGAGGGTTCGAATATTTGGTCCTGGGTCATGGATGTTTTTTATTTATTTAAGTATTTATTTATCTATATAAGTATGTTCATCATCGTCTAATATCTACCCAGCAAGGATTTGTGTAAGATTGTCCGCAAATATTTATTTATGAGAACATAAATTCAGCATGTTGTTGACTTGTATGCAACTAGCTTTTAATTTTAGGCGCTTGTACAAACAAGCGCCTAAAATTAAATATACAAATATTATCGTGTTTAGTGTGATGTTGTCAAACCAACACTTACATTTTGTTCTAAATTCGTTTTCATAATGCGCTAAGCTTATGTATCAAACCACATACACATTCCAATGTGGTTTGACACTTAGCTTATTGTTCAGTTTCACACTAAATTGCCAATTGAGGGATTGGCTGAAGAATTGTATTCTATTATTATATATTTCCTGACAACTTATTCGTAGCGGTACGCGAGTAGCGGATACAGTTAGATTTTCGATTTGTAGTCAAACAGAAATCAAGACAAGCTTAGCGGAAGCGGGCAGTGGCAATACTATTCCAAATACAGTCCACACTATTTCGAGGCTTAATCGAGTGCTTGTGAACTCTTACATGATACAATTTCCGTTACTCAAATAGACTTTACCTCCAAAGAACAAAAGGAAAGACACGTTGAAAAAACAACAACTTCAGTAGATTTAAATGTCTCCAGAGCATTTAGTTCGAGAGCGGAGTCCGTGTTAGAATCAACCCGTTGTTACTTTTACTTTGGCGGCGAACGCAAAGGCTAGACTGATTTCTAGTTCAATTAAAACTGCTACTTATAACTCGTAAAAGGCAGAGCTTCTCATTAGCTCGGCTAGCTAACTCAGAATATGTAATCTGTATACACTCGCGGGCAAAGAATACGGGTCGGTAAAATACCGTCATATTTCCTAAAATAGTGCGTAAGAGGTTGTACAGTTAATCCTGTCATGATCTTTATTTAATTTTACATATAAACTGCTAATAACAGTAAAAAATATAACGTTACCAGGTTTAAATCGGACTCGTAAAAACCCATGAAAAAAAACAACGTAACGGAGCGAGATATCGCAAAAATCGTGATTTTTGGATATCGATATTTTTATGATAGGTTCCAGGACATTGTATTCCTGGATAGGACAGACAGGTTGGGTATTGTAAAGAATAGCATATTATGTAAATAAAACAAGTATTAAATATTTTAAAAACCTATTGCAGTTATTTAATTTAGGGTGACCCGTATTCTTTGCCCGCGAGTGTATATAAAACTCTTGCGTTACTAATCTATTGACATACAGCGCACAGCCTACACCGCTAAAGATATAAGCATGAAATTTGGAAAATTGAAATATAATATTCTATTCTTTACAGTACGTGGACGTGTACTAAGAAAGGGTTTTAGGGGTCGAACCGTTGTATGGAAATCGTTCATTTAGAAAGTTACAGACTTGAATCTTTGTATGAAGGTTCCTTAGTAAAAAGCAAATGATTTAGCGTTGTTATTAAAGTTCATCCCCTAAGGGGGTTAAAAAAGAGTTGAAAGTTTGAAGGGGAACATGTCGTTTTAAAGTTAGCCATTTAAAACTTCGGTCACAAGCTCCTAATGTACAGTCAAAATCATTGGTAAGGGAATATTTTCTAATTCATCCCTTTAAGGGGTTAAGATAGAGGTTGAAGTTTCACATAAGTAATGTGTGATTTTTAATGATAAACTGTGGTTTGAAACATGAAAGCAGGACAGTTAAAACTTTGCGCATATGTCCCTTTTATATAGTTAAACATGCTGAGTACCTACCTACGGCGATTTCAGAAATTCATCCCCTAAAAGCGTTAATAAGGATATATATAGTTTTTATAGTTTAGTTTAGAATGTGTAGAATACGATAGATTTTTTAAATGTTATACCATAAACATTATGCAAAATTTAAGCAGAAACGTTTATTGAATTTAGCAATTTATACGAATTAACTCATCGCACTGTTACCTTTTACGCTTAATCTCTGAACAGATTTAGATAAAATTTTCCGTACAGATAATTTTGAGACCCAGAAGGATATAAGATAGTTTTTATCTCGGAAACCATCCCTTAAAATAGATATATAGTAGAACTTTGCTCGGGTCGGCGATAATTAAGGCTCCGCCTACAAAAAAATAATAGCAATAATTTTTCTAAGACGGTAGCAAGTTCTATGCGGACGAAGTCGCGGGCAACAGCTAGTTTCTTATATAAAAAGTACGGTTTAGTTCTCGGTTTAGTTAAAGCCAGGGTTTTAATAATAATAATACCCCGTGTTGGCAAACAAGGTTACGGCCAGCCTGATAATAATCATTTACCGTAGTCTATGGACGCTGGCAGCTCCAAGGGACTGGCATGCGCATTGCCGATCCTTTATTGACAACTAGCTTCCGCCCGCGACTGGGACCGTCCGCGTGGACCCGGGATAAAAACTATCCTATATTTTAATCCAGGCTATAAACTATCTTCGTGCTAAATTTCATTCAAATCGGTTCAGCCGTTTAAGCGTGATTGAGTAACAAACATCCAAACATCTAAACTTTCGCATTTATAATATTAGTAGGATTGAGCGTAAACCATGGTTAATAGTGGCACCCAACGTGGGGCTCGAACCGACGATCCTGCGATTAAAAGTTTCATGCTCTATCACGATTGTAGACTTCTCGGGTGCTATGGTCGCTGAATTGTGTAAAGTAAGAGAAAATCACTCGTGGTGTTAATTCATTACTTGCATTTTCAAGGCTGATTCAACAATAAGGTCCAAACGTGCCCTCAAAGTGACGCGATACGTGACGTCTGCGACGGCGGGTGAATAGCGTGACGTTGCCGGACATCACTAAATAAAACGAGATTGCATAATTTTAGTATCGCACGATATGTGAATTGCCGTCCGTCAATGTCGCGTCTCTTCACCCGACGTTGCTGGAGACACGTGCTAGGGACATTAGTTCACTTAGTGGATCTATGGTTGGGATGTAATTGTATAAAAAAATCAATGTCTAGGTAGACATTGATAACATGATATGTACCACTTCACTGGTTGCCCTTTTCTCAGCAAAGATGAAGGTATATAATACAAAGTGTATCTAGATACACTTTGTATTATATCCCTTCATCTTTAACTAAATAGTTAACTCAATAGTTACCTAGGTAACTATTGAGTTAACTCAGGGTCATTTGCCAGTACTTCTACTTACTGTTCTACTTACGTATTTTTTATCGCTATAGATCTCTTTCAGACAACCTTTGAGTCGCAGGAAATGACGAGCAAAATTAGGAACAGGTAGTTACAAGTAGTCAAATTACATAAGCCTCTATTTATACTAAAAACAATTATATTTCAAAATATTTATGTCCAACAATACAAAATATACCTACACAAATAAATATCAATACTTATACTCCATAATATGTAGTATATGTATTGATACATACAAATACAAATAAAGAGTGACAAATAATGACGTCACAGACAACTTTTGAAAATGGGCAGTGACTTGGCACATGTAACGGCAAAGCATTCCATAGCCGAACAGCTTGAAAGGTAAAAGACTTGTTAAAAAATGTAGAACAAGAAGATGTCGGAGCAAGAAGTCTGTTTTGGATAGATCTGCTGGACTGGAAAAAAGGTAATTAAAACTCGCTTTAAGGTGTGTATCGATATGCTGGTAATGTCTCTTTATGTTAAATAAATTTTGTTTCTCCACATTACATTACACATTCGACGATCCCAAATAAAAGAGTCGGATCTGCAAAACAGCTACTTTTCAGGAAAAGCTCTCAGTTTTCGAAAAAAAATGATATGGAAGAAAATGACAATTAATGATATATCATTATGGAACTTCGAATATTTGCTTAATATTAGGTTGTTTATTAGTAGTCGTTGAGCAAACATGTACTTATACGGCCATTAAAAAAAATACGAGAACCTCTGTTTTACTTTTTTACCGGAATAACTAGTTTAAGTAAAATTTGTTGAAGTATATGGAACACATTCGAGATTTTTCTTTGGACTTTGTATACTACAATATGTCGTAACTGGCAGAACCGACATTGTTGCACGGAAACTCTTATCTAACCATTTTATACAGAGAAAATTTACTTGATAACTTAACAGGCTGTAAGTAACATTAAATATAAAACAAAAAACACGCCTTAGCTTCTCGTCGTGTAATATTGTAGAATGCCCATCCGACACTTTGCACTCACTGTGTGTCCCGTAAAAATGTCGGTACTGTCACAACCGACGTTTTTAAATGTTATCTTTTCTTAGACCCGACATTTGGTTCTTGGTTTTTACGGAAATTATTCAGAAAGTTGTAAATCTGTGAATGTGGTTTTAAAATTTACGGTTAAAATATATGTGCCGATGAAAAGCAAAAATCTAAATTTTGCAGATCCGACTCTTTTATTTGGGACCGTCGTTATAAGAGACGCATTTCTCTCAAACATTAAGTATTTAAAACACGTAAAATGTTTAGAGTTGTTCGCATCCCCCCGGCCGCGGCGGGTTTTTTTTCCGAATCGCCAATTCCTGTTACATTTCGCACCATAAAATATATCAGAAAAGTTTTAACGAATGTCGCTAAAACGGCACGCTACCGAAGCGCCGTCGCTCTATAGAGCTACTTTTAATAATGCCACTTATCCAAGAATACGCGAAAAATCAGTTTTAAATTGTTTGCTCTCTATACTAGTTTTCAGACTGATAGTCTGGAAGTTTTTTAATATCTCCTAGCTCCCCTTTCTTATTTACTATGTGATAAATGGTTTCACACATTGGGAGCTTGTCAAATGATAGGATAAAAACAACCTTGATTAAAATTTTCTAGTGGTCATTTTTCGATGAGTTAGAAAACAATGATCTATATTAATTACTGTATCTTACTTGATTGCTAGCATTGATTAGAGCTTTAAGGTTCTATAATTTATATGCAACACCATGAAAACTTGTTGTTGGTTAGTTATTATTCAATTCTTGTTAATAATATACACATAATATATATTTCTGTACCTACCGCTCATCAATGGTGTAGTACCTAACTTTGTTGCGTTTGTTCAATAATCTGAACACCTTCTGAAATAAATCACGGAAGAACCCAGCCGTGAACAAAAGTGTCTAAGACGCGTTCGATATCGGGGCAACAAAAACAAACTGGTTTAGGGGAGTTGTCAGGAGACGCGTAGTCAGCGAGAAATGGAGTAACCCATTTTAAACTAGAATGAATTGCACGTCGTGGACTACAGGTCCTCTGGAATTTTGCCCACTGACACCGGTAACGGACGTCCGCTTCCATCGCCGAGCATCGCTTTGGCAAGACTGAAGAAATAACTTAAGTAATAATGTAGACTAATAAAAATTCAAAGATATCAAAAAGCAATGTAAAAAGCCATTTATCTCAATCGATAGTCCTTTAATAGTTCCAACGGTAAAAAACCAATCAAACGAGAAACCTGAAAATATTACCTACACACAGTTTTTTGGTAAGGCAAAATACAGATATTTTATAATTGTCTATTAAATTATTTCTTGCTAAACTATTTGAGCTGGAATAAAAACGGTATTTTATTTGAATGGGAGTTTACTTTATTTTTATAGCTTGTTTCACTGGTATGCCGCGGTTGATGATTTTAATACATTTATATTTTTTTGCAATCCCTAATAAAATCAAAGTTCACTTGCCTACAAACGTGTCGGCATCTCTGGCATAGTTCCCCTGATGTTTTATAATCACCCATTTTATACGTAGATAAACATTGTAGATCAAGTGTTGGGTTAGTTGTATCAGTATATAATGTATGTAATACCACCGCTTGCTCTATTGGTGTGTAGAGCTCCCAAGAATGCGCTGGGATGAGAGCGAGGGACTTGCATTTGTGTCTGATTAAAAACACAACGAATTCTTAAATCCATAAAGGATCGGCACCGCGCTTGTGACTCCTCTGGAACTGCAAACTCAAACTCAAACATTTATTCGTTATAAACAATTACATATAGATGATCAAAAAATAAAAATTATACGTTAGGCTTTATTACGAAATGGACCCAGCTCAGCATGGTGCTAGCTTTACAGCCAGCGCTGGTCTTTTAAAGGGTCAATTCAGCAAGCGTCTGTAGGCTACAGTGTCTGTCTATCATCAGCTAGGTAGGTGTTACGGTCACGATATAAAAAAGAATGCAAAGCCTGTTGACTAGTTTAATAACCCGTGTGTTTTTCGAAGGCTCCAAGCAGACACGCCCCGGTAACTGGGCACAAACTACCGCACCAATATTGACTTTTGCTCCTTCAAACTTCCTCATTCTATCTTTAATTAATTCCTTTTTTTATTGAGTCATATTCATCCTGAAAGTAATGAGAGTGCATTTGAATATTTTGATTTAGGCATGTAGGGGTAAGTATGGTAAATAAAATTACGAGCTGCAAATTTCAACGAAATGGAATCTCATTACGGGATCAAACTATTTGACGTTCTGGACATCCAACTATTTATACTGTATAGTCAACAGTAGAATGCAGCTACGTCCATGAAGAGGTCAATACTCCTATAACACGTAGATTAGGATAAGGTATGTCTTGTGACTAGTTTACTAATTAGTTGATGCACTAAAGGTAATAATGATCAGAGGCTGTAGCAAGTAGCGCCGCTCCTCATTTTCATTTGTCATACAGAAAGTTGTATTTAGATAGTAGAATGTTCAATGCTTAATATTTGGTAGGTACAGTATTCCTAGTCTTCGAGAAAATTAATTGAATCTTTGAACTTAAAGTATTTCCGTGTACAATATAAAAGGCTAATATTTTCTAAAACAGCGGATAAAGGTCGCAGTCTTTGGAATATCGATACATAATTAAATTCTTTAAGCTCCGCATCCTGCCATTAAAACCGAAATATGCGTACTTTCGTTAAGCATGAACACTTCTAAATGGAAATTCCGAAGTTAGGTTCGTTAACAACCCAACTTTATTCATTAGCCTGTATTGTCTACCGAATTTATTCGTCAGGTCGCGAACGCGTGGCGGCCGAACTCTGACGTTTTGGCTTCTTCACTAAATATTTTCATATTGTTTTGTTTACCGGCGCGTTCGGAGTGCAAACTTGTTTTATAATGTTATTAACATGAGTTTCAAACTCCTGCTCATATTCGGAGGCTCATCCGTATTATTTCAAAGACAGCGGTTAATTTTGGGGGTTTATTACCAATTTATGAAAAGGTTAATTTTGAAAACATCGGGCCATGTCACGCGCGGCACTGAGTACTTAAAATCATACAGTAGAAACTGAAAACTAGTATACAATTATGAAATAATAAAATCATTTAATTTATAAGGAAAAATATAAAACGATTAAATATATTATGTTATTCAGAATATATGTGGCATCTGGTGTGAAGTGAAGTAAATATCGCGATTAGGCGGCAATGTACAAACGACAACACTGTTAACTGACCATCCTGTGTTTATATAGAACCTATTACAATGCACTTAAGGTGCACCGATGGTCAGTTAGCTGTGTTGTCGATAGTACCAAATTTTATATTTCTATTTAACATAGGTAGTTCGAAACAGGGATCGGAACCGGTTTTTTGCAAAAACCTCGATATAACCACATATCTCGAACTATTTTATACTTCATATGTAGGACTCGGATGTGTTTTGAGGTAACGACTGCGTATTATTAGATTGCCCAATAAGAAATGAAATAATTAACAAAGAACGAAAAAATAACGTTTTCGTTCCCATACAAAAAATACCGGTTTCAGATCCCTGGTTCGAAAACGGCCATTCTAGAAAATTGCACAAGTGGTAGAAAATTTATTGATTAAAAAAAAATAGAATCTTGGCTTATATTCATCGCAGTTGAATTCGAAGAACAATAGTCCTAATATAGTGCATGGGCGACCGAGCTTTACTCGCATGAAAATAGTGAAAATACGGAGAATAAGTATTTTCCCAGACAGCTCAATAATATTGCTCGTTTAATAGTATAGTACTCGTCTTACAAACCTAAGTGTATTCACTTAGGCTCTCCTAATAGCTATTGCTGTCCCACATAAAGAACACATTTAACCAGATCACCAACAATCATAAAACGTATCGTTAATCGTGGTCCTATCTTCTGCATATACGTATATGCAGAAGATAGGATAGAATAATAGATCAATAGATCACTACTGGATATTCTGTTAGGTTTGATAATACTAATATACGTATATTGGTATTATCAAACCTAACAGAATATCCAGTAGAGTGATCTATTCCGTGTTAGTGTTTATTTAGTTTGTACTCACTTCTCACTTCTTGCATTTTGTATTCCGTCCTTTGATCCAGCTTCGAAGTATTCCAGGCCAATTCTAGGCTAATTACGAAACTTTCCGAATGAAATGTCAATTTCGGCCGCTACGTTCTTCTATTGCTACTATCTAGCTAGTTCTAAGGAAACGGAACTTAAAGCGACCGTTTAATTTGAATTGTACGCTGTATACAAAATTGATTAATTCTGTATACAGCGTACAGTTCAGATCTAAGAAACGTTAGGTACTTAAGTATTTATTTTAAGTATTCAAACGTGTAAGTAAAAATATGTTTGACATTGACTATATCTATTTAGAATCACTTTACTACACTGTGCCACGACTTTTGGATTCCTTATTAGGGCTATTACTACTAAACCTAAGAAGTCCGTCCATCGCATACAAACCACTTTGCATCAATTCTCTTTTACATTGCGAATGGTTCAAGGATAAATATTAAGAAGTGTGTACCTAAATCGCAAACACATCATCATATCAGATTTGACGACTTTTCGAAAAAATTGTCTCTGACGATGACGACGTTCTGCTGTCTGGTAACGCCCCTATTGCATATTTACACTAGCACCATGCGTCCAGGGCTGAGAAAACCCAGTATAATTTTATTGTAACACTTACTTTAATAATTGAAAACATTTATTTTTCCATCACATGATGTAATTTAGTATTGACCGAATAGTTTTTAAGATCGAGACCTCTGGATGGGAGACTGAAAGCTAGGTTCGATAGGTGTGAATTAAGACACGTACGTAAGTGCCCCACCGCTTATATGGACGTTGCTTAAGGGGCTACCCGAGGTTTTCATCGATTTTTGACAAGTTTTGAATCGTATCTCCTTCTTTTGCACTACAGATAGAATCATAAATCAAACGGCTATCGGTTCTTCAATCTTTTATCTCCATTTTCGTCTACCGGATTTTGAAACCAATGAATACTTAATTTGATATGTTTTTTTTTAACATAGTCTAAAAAAACACTTATTTCGTATTTCTCTATTGACGTGAAAGATCTAACATATACGAAATCTACATATTTGGGTTCGTCTGTGACGTCTCTAAAACTGGTCTAAGGTTTTCATTTCTACACAAAAGTTATGGCCAGAAAACCAGTTTCTTGGCCTAAAATTGTTCAACTTTGATGCCAAATATCTCGAAAAAAATGAACTTTGAAGTAAATATGGGATACTATATTGCTTAAAACAGTTAAATAATAAGCTACAAAAACCATTAGAAAACTAAGGGATTCAGATCGAAGGTCATTGGCATATGGGAGCCCTTTAACTCATGTTTATAGTAGATCTATTTCCGAATATAAAACTATGATATACGGCATTTTCCTGTTAATATAGGATTCCATAGCAACAATTGTTCCTTACACCATGCAATATTAATTTACGCAAATAACAAGCTCGGATTTTTAGACAGACTTGACAAGGTTCGATTCGCGGCCGTGTGAGAAAATATAAAAATCGGCCAATTGCGTGTCGGGCCACGCGCAGTGTAGGGTTCCGTAGTTGCCTGTCTTTCTAAGTTACCTACATCGACATGCGCGAAAAAATTACAGCCTTACCAAAAATATTCTTCTGTTTTGTTGGTGTGATTGATTTTATATACCCATGCCGAATCACAGATTTCTAGTAGTAATGGTTGGCCCCGGAGACGGGCGGACGGACGGACAGACGGACATGGCGAAACTATAAGGATTCCTTGTAGACTACGGAACCCTAAAAAGATGGTAACTACAATAAAAATTAAACTTGCCCAAACTTTTGTTCAATCATTGCGAAATCTTCAATACTAACCCTAAACGGTCAAAAACATTGCACAATTTGTAATTTTGTGCAATTTAATTGATCGTTTAGGGCCGGCCTTACATAGTGAACCCGTTCATTCTGAATTTCGAGAAGGATATTGTTTGACGCATCATTTTGATTGTAATTAAACGTGGTGGACGTATCTTGCTTATATGGTGTTGTGTTCGTTAAGTTATATATTAAATGTGTTTGCCGTTCGTTGCGTACGAGTATGTGGCTAAGTAGTCATATGGTGGCCTCTATTTCATTGGCAAACGTTCCATCGAGTGTATTGTTTCGCAAAATTTTCATTGCAGTTTTTTTTTCAGAAACCATTAACTTATTAGGTACCTACAGCTAAAAGATCAGCTGTAGAACCCAATTAGGTTAGCGTATGTTTGTTTTAAACATCCTCAATATTTTACAGTTTCCGAAAAAATAGTTTTCTATGAAATTAAAATTCTGCAAAACAATCAGTCGATTAAAAATTTGTAAAACAAAGTATCCCTAAGTGTGTATAATTGATGACCCCTTTTGCCGTGTTGCTATTGGTAGTGACCCTGCCTACAAAGCTGGAGGTCCGGGTTCGAATCCAGGCAAATGATATGGGCATTTATTTATGTGATGAGCATGGATATTTAGCCTGCACCAAATGTTTCTGTTTTGCCCAATGGTTGACTGGTAGAGAATGCATTACGGCATTAAGTCCGCCATTCGTACTTTATCTTGTATTGTGCAATAAAATTTAAATAAATAAATATTTCTTCCTGAGTAATAGATGTTCACTAAGTATTTATTTAGCTATACCTACAGCTACAACAACATATCAAGGGTCGGCAACGCCCATGTTACTCCTTTGGAGTTGCATGCGTCTATAGGCTGCGGTGTCCGCCGTTTGCCACCGGCGTTGTATAAAAAAAAAGCTATTTGTAGCAACGACTTTCAAACACTTCAGTATACAGCGACATTAACTGCAAAGAGTTAACTTCTTAAACGACATCAACGTTTCAAAGGAGACAATTTGTTTTTGGGCTCAGTCGTGCCCAGTACTAGGTTCTTTTCTTTATTACTTTTTTATGTCAAGAAACATAACTTTAAAGCTTTACATGATGTCACCATGAAAGGACGAACTCTGTTTCAATTTGCAGATGTACCTTATGAATTAATGTTTAAGTTTGCTATACTCGTCATTTTACCAAGTTTCGGGCCGTTTGAATAGGTGCCGCCGCTACTTGATAATATTCCTCCCTTCTTTCAAACAATTCCGGCTTTCAAGATAAATGTCTAATATGTTCTTTGCGCTAAATATTGCTCGAATGTTCAATCAGTCAGTCAGTTACGGAATATCGTCAACTTTAGTGAAATATGTACAAAGTAACTAGTTAAATGATAAAAAAATAAATCTTGGCTCTCAAATAAGATTCAATAGTGGATACAAAAGTAGTGTCAAAGATAATATCGAATGTCCCATGGGTGGTTCAGTGCCGCGGTGAGGAAGAAACTCTATAAATCAGAGCAGGCAATAATAAATTTTAAAGGAAGACAATTTCGGATATTTTTGTGAAATCCGAACGGACTTCGATGGGAATGGCGATTGACTTCTTTCAGGAAATGTAGATGAGAGACTGTATTGGCTCCTTTTCATTTGGCTTTAGCTATATTTTATTTTACTACAGACCTACTTATTTAGAAAATTATTTTCATGTATTACACAGAGCATCGTTTCGAACGCGCGTTAGGTAGATCCAACTGTCATTTGTTGCATATAAAAAGTAACATTTAGATCTACCTGAAGCGCGTACAATGCGTTACGTGATCGACCTGCAGGTATAAGTGTAATTTGTAGTAAGTGCGCTACGCTGTGCAAAAACCTAAAGAAAACAAAATCAGTAAAAGATACAATAAATAATTTACACATGATTTAACTTCTAATTTAAGTAGCTATGGTTGATTTCGATATCCTATGGAAAACAACGTTAAAAAATGGTGTTTTATTATTCTTTTATACCATCATAAAAGGAAAATAGGCAGACTATTTTCGAATAATTATTGCGATTAGCTCTCAAGTAAAGGAACAAAATAGAATGTTGCTCAATTTTGTGTTCTAATTGTATCCTGCCATAAATTTTTATTTTTTAGTATTTAGTTGTAATCGTCTACGTTAGCCCGAAAACGGTACTTTGATTGACGTTATTATTCGATTCTCGAGTCCGTCCCAAGTCGCAGCAAAGAGAGTGATGCGTCTAATTCGTCAAGGGGCAAGCCCACCCTCGAACCATTTCCGTGGCTACATTTTTGTTTGTAAATTCGCTATGATGAAATATTCATGTCACATTTGCACGCAGATTCGAGCGATCAGCCAACTGTGAAATAATGCAAACAAGATAAAGTTATGACATCTCTAGTGGGCTGGAAGCGATTGGTGCCGCTTACTACAATTTATCTCCTTTGCTCGGTATTTCTGATAACAGTTTTACCTTTTGTCATGTGTTTTATGTTTGATCTTTTGAAGCTCTGATATATATGTAGGTTATGGTATGTGTATTCTTGTCTTTTATCTTACTATTTTACTAATATTATATATGCGAAAGTTTGGATGTTTAGATGTTTTGGTGTTTAGATGTTCGGATGTTTGTTACTCAATCACGCTTTACCCGGGTCCACGCAGACGACGTAGCAGGCGTAAGCTAGTTACCAATTAAATTAAATATAAAGGGTGAAATTTAATTAGTGATACAAAATAGCAAAATGTGAATCAATCCATCATTCTGCAACTCTTTTAACAGCAAAGTGTATAGAAACAGCTGTTTTTTTTTTCACAAACTCATCATCACAAAGTTGATCTATGGAACCAACAAAACCGGCCGACTGATGAAGATGTATGAACAGCTGTTTTTTTTGGCATAATACGAATTTGATCCCATCCACAGTAAAAGTTGTTCAGAATCATGAATTGATTCACATTTTGCTATTTAGTATAACGAATTAAATTTCAGCCTGTATAATATTCACTGTTCAACATCTTAAAAGAGATACTATTTTCATCTCTCTTATATTTGGAGCAGCCATACTGGGGAAGGACGTCCGCTCCACCTTACAGAAGACGCTCGCTATAATAATACCACAAGGTACTTGCTCTGTAGGTATGTGGTGCTCCTATTGGTGAGTAAAGTCTCAAAAGCTCCTACGGATACACTATTTGGAGTGAAGGAGCTGCATTTGTCTCTAGCTGTCAAATCAGTAAAGCGTCGGCAACGCCCTTGTGATTCTTCTGGAGTCGCAAGCGCCCACAGGCTCCGGTGTCGGCTTACCGTTAGGCAAGCAGCGACGTCGTTTGCCACCACCACATTTTACGGCACTCTGGGCGGTAAGTGAGATTTACTTTGAATAAAATACGGGCAAATCTCACTTCACATCCAGGACAAGACGTAAAATTGTGTACGCACCTCGGCTGGTAATTCGTCAATGTCCCAGATCGCAGGTGTTTGTGGCCCGAACCGAAGGTGAGTGAACCTTCGGTTCGGGCCACAAACACCCGCGATCTGGGACATTCACGAATTCACCGCCTTAGGTAAGTAACGTACTAGAGTCACCTGTAATGTAGATAGTAATATTACATAAGTACTATACGGTTGATTTGTTGGATTTAACTCGGCTCCGAAGAGGAAAATAACTATTAAATAAAATACACTGCAAGGACTTTGAATCCCGTTAATGTGACAGTTGGTGAAAGTCGTACCTCGTTTAAATGTGCCACTAAGTTTTGAGACTGCACGTGTATCAGAGGCACCCAATAACACTAACTAACCTGCCTATTTTAAGTGGGATATCCGCAGCTGCTGCTGAACTTACGGTTCACTAAAACAAATTCGGCCAAATTAGTTTAGCTTGCCAACTAATATGTTCGCCGTCACGTCGTTACACATATTTAAAGCGGTCAGACAGAGCATTGGCCTTTTATGAAATGCAATCACACCTTTTCGTAATAAAGCTGCGGGATGAACAATATCTTCCACGGAGGCGACATCGCGTGTTCCCATCTAAATTATCGTTGTTTCAGAGCTGGCTAATTAGCTTTAGTGCCCGTAACTCGGTGGACCCTTCTCGGTAAACAACTCTTGCAACTTCATTTTTCTTTTGATGTTTTCTTATAGTTCCCCTACTTTGCAGGCTATAAAATATAATTTGATCCGTAAACGTGTTTTCATTTGCCGGAGTTCGGGCTAGATTTAATTGGTGTTTTTATGCGCAGTTTCAGACTTGGTAACAGGGTAATAAAGTTTCATGCCTAACCAAGTTATTAAGAGCTGATTTGCCAATCAGCGTTCGAATTGAAAATATTTAATCATTAGCAAATAAAACCGTGAGAAGGTATATTGATTTCAGGCCGGTTGTTACAATCCGTCGGTAATCGTAAGTAGCTTTCGTCAAATATCGTTGTATGGGCAGTTTGACAGTTTTCTATGAGATCACTACTGCTTGCGCCATATTTAACGTTTACCGGCCCTTGAAGTGTGGTTGATGAAACCTGTCCTTAAACTCTCTTTATTATTCTTGGTCGAGTATATAATTGGTACATCACATCAGGGTTTTCACTCGGCCGACTATCAATATTCACAACAACCGGTGATAATAATGAAATTATTTTTTGACGCTTGCATTAACAGCTCCGGAACGACAAGGCAATCAGATGTAATCATAAGACGCGATTATGTTCCGTTTGGTAGAAACAAATCGTATTTGTTTGTAACAAAATAACCAAAAGTAGCATCCATACAAGATTTTTTTTAATGTTGAAGGTGATGTTTTTTAACAATAAACCTTATTACCTTACCTTTTTTACATTATAAGAAGGTACCGACTTAGTACTTATACGGTTGTAGGTTTCGCGCGTCTTCCTCAAAACTGCTTTCGGTTAAATGCATTAAAAACAATTGAAAAACATTTGGACCTTGCACTGTAAACTCGATGTAAGTATCATCTATTCGTCGTCTCGGACAAGACCGTGGACTGGTCCACATTAGTGATTTAAATACGAATATTCGTAGTCGTTGAATATCTAACAGTGATTTACGAATATTATGTATTTCGTATTCAATGAATACTGTGCAAGTAGGTATTCGTACTATTCCAAATATTATTTCGTTAATTTCTTAAAATAAAATAACCCTTATTCGGTAAGTATCTCCGAATATGTGGAATAAAGTAACTACTTCCAAAATATTCTTCAGTTTCATTATTTGTACGAACAGCTGTTTGTATAGGTATTTGCCAAAAAGCACAAATGCCATTCACTTCCGTGAGAGTGCTATTCATTGCATCACTACTCAATGCAGACGTGACGCTCCACTACCTACGTTGTTTAGTACTTATGTCACGATTGTTGTTCTTTTTGTACTAAGTAGTACTTACACTATAGAAGTGGGATAAAATAAAGATAAGATAAGATATATCCTCGCAAGAGAAACTGCGGTAAACCGCCATTCTCATGCAGGTTGTACCGCCGCCTCGCCCTCTTGTTAATTTTCCTTCCCCCGTTAATGTAAAAGTAACACACCAAACTTCCTCGAATCTAATGCGTTAGAATGCCCTAAGAGAAAGCCTGCAGATTTATAACCTTATTCTATGTTATTTAATGGGAAAATTGTTATTAAAAAAGAAGCTGTCGTGAAATATGTGGCCGAATATTTTACCCATTACCTTATTCTACTTATTTGTTACAATTGTTTCAAAAAATGTTGCAGTTTCTTTTGCTTTGCTGTACACTAAGTACCACGATATCAAATCGTTTTTAATATCAGTTTCTAACTTAATCGCGTCTGACTTAGGGTTAGTATTCACTAGAGATATATATTTGACATCTTGCAAGCTTGACAGCAGCAGCAGCTCCTTGCTCTCTGGCCCATAAACGCACTGTTTAGCGTTATGTTATGGTTCATACATTTTTCATAACAGCACTGTTTTACCACGATGAAAACACCAAACTTTTAAAAAAGACGGTCTTTATATTACAGTGATACCAACTTCTCGAACAGATATTTTGAATCAAAAGTTTTTATTTACTATCAAACACTTGTACACCTAACATAAATTATTTACTATAATACTAATAAAAATAAATGATCATGTACTCTGTGTTATTATTTAGAAATGTATACAGATCCAATGTTCGAATCCGGATTCAGTTTGGTTCGGATGGCAAGTGCAAGGAAATTAATAAAAACAAAACAGACCAAGACAAGAGACAAAAGGTGTCACATTATTTCTTATTTTCCACCAAAGTTTCAGTTCAAAATTAAAAGACGAAATATTATAACTATTAGTTATTAATAACTTATTAAGATTTTATTCGTATTCGTAAAGTGAAGAAAAATGTGTAGGTACGTTTCTTTTAAAATGGACGAAGAAGAAAATAACTGCACTCCTGAAGAAATTGCTAGTACTCTAGGAATTTCTTACTAGAGAGTACTCCGAGAGTTTTCCGTTAGTTGTATTACTAGCTAGTAAGCTAGTAATACAACTAACGGAAAACTTACTGCCTGAAAAGTAAAAAAAAATATTATTTATTTAAAATTAGTCGTAGAATAAGTATTGTATACAACGGTGTATAAATTGGTCTTAAACCGATCGTGGCGTCTTTAACTCACTAGACTCGCGTCTTAAGACCCTACATATGCAACAGTTGGATAAAATACTATGACGTATCATCAAAAGATCGATAAAATGCGAAAAAACTCCTGATCGAAGAAGCTGTTTTGATTTTACTCGCGGTTTCGGAGCGGTATCTTCGCAAGCCATGTTTATGTTAAAAGTTGCGAAGGTACAATATCCGAAACGCGAAGTTTGTTTTAAATCGAAACTGATATTATAAACCAAACGAACCAGAACGTGATAAAGGTAAAATTTGGGTCGGCACGTTTGGGGTAAACGAGATATCGCCGAAACATGATCGCTCTATTTGTTCTAATTTATATAAATGGTGAATAAATTATAACGGACATCGTTAAACCTTTTTGTGCGGGGCAAATTGTGTTATTTGTATGAATATATATTCGATTTACCATAATTCACTAATCATAAAACACAAACTACATATTTACATAATGTTTCTCTTCGATATGTTTTTAATAAACTTGTGAAGGGAGACTTACACAGTTTTGCGACCGCGCTGCGCACAACGCTACGCGTGTGCAATGAGACCAAAAGGTAACCACACCTACCCTACTACATATTTTGTTTACCAGTTTTACGACTGGTTTAACCTAGTGACCCAGCCTGCGAAGCTGTTAGTCCTGGGTTCCGGTCCAGATCCCGGTGAGGGCAAATATTAGTGTAATGAGTCGAGTCGTGATTCGTCTAATATTTATTTGAACAAAGGTCTAACCTCGACAGTGTACCTACGTTTAAAAACATGCAACATGTATTCGAAACCAACTTTTTTTTATAGTTTTTTTCTCTGGCAGTACTTCCTAAAAATCTTACCCGTACCCTTACTGACTACAACTACTCCTTGACTTACTTTTCAGTATCTGGAATCTGTACACTCTAATTAACGAGACGCTCGCAGTTTGAATCTCACAGATGACTAATATAGTTTCGGTGGTTTGTCTATTACGGGTTATGGTTCTGCGACCTTTAGAGCTTAGGTCGCTCGATAACGAGGCAAGTAAACACTCCACTGTACCTACTTTCTTTTCGTTTTCTGTTACCATCTATATTTAAATGTATCTAACAAACAAGATAATAAATATGAAATTCAGATGTTGTTTAATCTTTATACCCAGCGAAATATAATACAAGTCGGTAAGAGACCTCCGCAAAACGGTTTGAACTCACTCTTTTAGACATTCACTGCCAAGAATTGCTACGCTCATAGCCGATCCCGTGGTGTTCCTCGTATGTAGCGGAAAGCGAATACGGCGTAGGCGCCCGCTAGGCGGGTTCCTGACAGTGAAAGCGAATGTGAGCAACACATTCATATCATATTCTATGCGAATCATCCCATATTGAGTTCAGTTGATTATCGCAGCCTATGGGTTTAGTGTCGGTTGGCCTAGAATTGGCTTAAATTTTTTTTTCATGATGCCTTTCGAACCTGTTTTTATAGAGGATTAAATGTACATATGGCACCAAATACAATTAGAGCTCAACAAAAGGCAAAAATAAAAGACAACTTCAGACATCGCTAGCGATCGCTAAAACGGCTTATAGGTTCTTAATCTAAAAGACTTAGTAATATAACGTCACCAGCTTCTATCCGTTAATACGTTGGTTGATGGAAAAATGTTCTCATGAAGAACCATACGTTCTTGTATCTTTGCATAAATAACTAGTTTCACAATTTATTTTAGGTATATTACAAGAATACCATTGGTACCTAGTCTTCCTAATATCTTGGACGATAAAAAAGAAACATAATTTTATTGTATCTTTATAATCGCACTGTGATTATTTTTTGTAATTTACAAATTATTGTGATTACAATTTATTACACCATTATTTTACTGGGCGGATCAAATTCAATACTAGGGACCATCAAAACAATAGCAAGGCAGCAAGTCAAAAGTATAATATGGTAAACATTTCGGTGGTTCCAACTGCCCCCTTTGCAGATATCCTTATCGCTCACGAAATGAAATTGTCTGGTCACAGTGGTTTTTGGCGCCTGCTATTACATTTAAAGCATCTTAACCCATGGGACATATTTGGCAATAATACGGGTTTCAATTTTAGATAAGGCTAGAAAATAGGGTAATTGTCCATTGTCTACCTATCCCGCATAGCCACACAGTCCAGCTCGGAATACACAGCACTACATTAAGCGAAAACGGCATGTAATTTGTTGGTTTCATCGTGGACTTGATTGAGCCGAGGTTGTTTTAGTAGGGATAGATAATTCTGTAGAGATCTTGAAGAAATTCAAAAACACGTAACGATAGATACTTAGAATAATTTCACATCATCCATCTTACGAGTATGTTACGTTAGTTTTGAGCTCTTAATCGGTTCTGGAGACATACATTTTAGGTTTCCCTGACCTAACTATCGTATAAAGTATAAACTTAATAAGTTAGCCTTGCGTACTTACTCGTTTACAACGAGAGAGCAAAATCACAATAAAATTAATTGATTTCAGACAAGTGGCAAGGCCCTCTGAACGTAACCAATCTCTCAAGCTTAGTGAAACGAACTTTACTTTGGTTCTTAAAACAATTAAATAATTGTTAGTCGCATTCATCACCCAGAGCAATATTTTTGACCGTCGCTTCCGAAATGTCCTTCCATTTTAAATTTTTTAGGTATTAGCCATGTCGTTGAAATATCCGTATTTGTATTTTTTTTTGTAGTTTTAATTGTTATTATTATTTTTTGATTTTGTTTATTTTTCGTCCGTTTTAAACTTGTTGCACGCCGTGACGTCACCAGTTGGCCCCGACGGAAGACCAGCGCTGGCCAAAAAAATTAGGCTGGCACCATGCTGAGTCGGGACCATTTCATAGCTCTTTAATAATAAGTTAGTATATTCATGAATTTTCCCGTGTTTTGCGCTATGAATAAATGTCTTTATTTCTTTCTTTCTAAATAGTTCTGCTGGAAATCCATATTGCAAGTCAATATTTACAAAAAAGGGTGTTTTCTGCTTATTTCAAACAAGTGTAAACATGGCACTGATTAAACATACGTTTTGTGGCACCGAGCAATGTTTATGATTCTGGAGTATATTTACAGTTTGCCGCGGACGCTTCCGACAACCGGCGCCACGTCACGCGGCGAGCGCTCCTTTCATAGCGGTCATCGCCGCCGTAAACCATGTAACAGGGCCGATTCGAGACGTGCATTACCCATTTCAATTTGATTGTGATTTAATTGCAATATGTTCTTAGTACTCTTTTGTTCTGTTAGTGCGCTCGTGAAAGCGAGGACGCCACACACATTTAAATTAAATTGGAATGCGTAATGGGAGCCTCTAATCTACCTCCAACGTCTGAAATTATTATATTGCTACTCTAAACCTCAAAAATTCAGAGTGCCCACTGCCAATTCATCTCCATTATACGTTTCATGATATTGTAACAATCCTTCGGATAAGTAAATAAGTGAAGTATAGTGGTAAATTTTACAAAATTCGTCCTAGTCCCAAGCTAAGCAAAGCTTGTACTATGGGTACTAGACGACGATTTACATACTTATATAGATAAATAAATACTTCAATACATAGAAAATATCCATGACTCAGGAACAAATATTTGTGCTCATCACACAAATAAAAGCCCGGGATTCGAACCCAGGACGTCTTGCTGTGTGCAGGGTCACTACCAACTAGGCTTAAGCGGTCGTTAAAAAAAAGTCATAAAGTGGTAATCGAGAGAAGAGTGGTGAACAAAAAATCCATAAATGAGAAGCTTTAAATTCCAGTCAGTCAGTCACAAGCGCGTTGCCGACCCTTCATTGATTTGCGGATTCGTTGTGTTGACAGCTAGAGACAAATGCAGGTCACCCTACTCTCAACACAGCGCATCCTCCGGGACTTCGCTGGGGAAAACCGCAGGGTAGTAATAATATGCAATATGTGTTACTATACATTTAGGAATTGCGCGTTGTGTACAGTGCAGAAAAGACATCAACTGTAAATTTTAGGGTTCCGTTCCTCAAAAGGAAAAAAGACACCATTATCTTCCTCCGAAAAGTTACGTAGTTCTTGCCGAATATCGATTAAATACGTTGAGTCATATAGTTTTACTGAACTGAGCCTGCTGTTTTACTGAACTCGCAATTAAGCAGCACATTAAACAAAGACGAACTGGAGGTATGTTTTTGTTTTTGTTTTTCGATCCTAACCACATTGAATGTGTTTCGCGCGCTTGCTTCCACGCGCACTGGGTTTTTGTGTTAGAACGAGCGCACGAAACATTGAAATGCGTCTAGGATCTGAAGGAGATGCACCAAATGGGGGCCCTGGAAGCGGCGGTAGTGTTTATCATTGCGTGAAGAGTGTTTGCTGTTAGCCGTGGGCGGCACTTCCGACAGCCGTGTCATTTACCTCGAAGTCTGTTTTGGTGCGTTGCTTCACATTGCAATCCCATTTCAATGCGGTTCGCTTGCTTGGACGCAAGCCGAGCTGACAAACAAGAGACGAAAACTTTGAAATGTGAATGTGATCAAACAAATGTGCAATAGGCGTAGAATATGGATCCTGATTTCATGAACGAGTATTGTTCGATCGATTTTACATTACTCGTACGGAGTCATCGGCCCAAATAAAAATGTATATCGGGGTTAAGTATGGAAAAAATATGCAGTGTCCGAATTTTGCATAATGACGAAATTTTTCATTCAGCATGTTTTTCGCTTGCGCTACCCGCGCCCGTTGCTTTTTGCGAAAAAGAATGCTATGGCGGTATGAATACGATATTTATAACCTCATCCTACCAATAACTAATAATAATAAGTAGACTATGATTTCCAAGAAGCAGGGCGTTAGGACCTAATATCGACTCTCATTTTCACCTTATAAAATGACACTTGATATATTATATCGCGCGTCCGAAAAATTACGTCCTTCAGTAAGTTAAACGTCCTTATCGGAATTTTTATATCATTATTGTAAAAATGTAGTCTAGGTTTGAAAATAAATAAAGAGAATTATGTAAATAAAGCGTGAAGCTAAGACACGACTTTACGCAGCTATGGGAATTCCGGGATACCTCTAGACGAGTGCAATTTGCTGATCTTATGACAACGTGAAATAAAAAATAATAAGTTTGGATAATAACTCCGCCTCTTCTCTTTATGGAATTATTAAATAATGTTTTCAAAGTATAAAACTTAGTTATCCCAGCATAAAAATGTACATTATATTAAGAAAATCGATGTATAACTCGATACTCTTTGAACTCGCAACGTTAGTGTTCCTTTGAGTTTGTACGCTGCTACACTACAAAGGGCTAACATAAATTAAGCATTGTCAACATCAGCTAATGGGCTAGTAACTTTGAAATAAAGTGTCGTAGGCATACCGCCTCCGTGAAATTCTGCTGAAATCACGCAGCGTTTATAATGTAACTTGTGAATTTAAGATGGTTTAGGTAAACACAGCTTTATGTTCTTAGCCGTGAGGGAATGGGTTGTGAGTTCCGAGTATTTACGATCTCTAGTTTGCTACCTCGGTAAGTTTGCCGGTTTGCGGTGGCTTGCGTGCTAGCAATAGTTCGTGGCACGTGTTATGCGGAGGATCCCAGCTTGCATTCAATGAGTACAAGTATATACTTGGACTATTGACCATGGACCATTTAAAGTTCCCTGAATGTTAGCCATAAAGTCGTGCTTTGGACAACAGGCAGTATAAAATAAATCAAATCATATAGGTAGGTAATAGATGTCGCGTATTGATTATATTTGAAGATAAAAGGAATTTGTTTTTAATTTTGATGACTGGCACGAGTTAAAATCCTTACTAATATTATAAATGCGAAAGTGTCTATGTTTGTCCTTCTTTCACGTCGCAACGGAGCGTTGTATTGATGTGATTTTTTGTATGGAGATAGTTTAGAAGCTGGAGAGTGGCATAGGCTACTTTTTTCAGCGGGAAAACATCTAATTCCCACGGGAAAATTTTATATGTTACATTTGCCTATAACCACGCAGGCGAAGCCGCGGGCGTCAGCTAGTGTACATATAAATCTTGCGTAGATAAAATGAGGTGTGTAGAAACAAAGTTAGTTTACAGGAAAAGGTACGGTGACGTGAAGCCAGCGGAAATTCATTCCAGACGATTTATTTCTAGGAAAAAGTAAATTGGCGTCTGTCGGTGTCCTTATTCCTTACAAGATTCCCGTAGATATTTTCTAAATGACAAATCCCAACTATATTCTGCACCTTCAATCTAAATGTTTACGACTACCCTGTCCTTTTAAAAACCTTAGGCACATCTTAACGCACAGAGGAACAAGAAAGACAGTTATAAATGATTTAAGCTTCGTTCCGGTCCCTTTCCTTTGAATGGCATACAGGACTGTAGGCAGTCATAAAATTTGCCTTCTAATTGAGAGACTTTTCCGGGGCCATAATGGGATGGACCTATATTATTCACTGTGTTTCACGTGCCATCTTCGTTAAATGGCAATAAATAAATAAACGGGAAAAACAGTATAATATATTTTAATAAATGAACTGTTCATCTGTTTCATATTAGTGATACATTTTACAGCGATGAATCTTTTTGCTTTAAGATTTAATCTAACATTAGTATGATCGATGAATATTTTTTTTATTATATTAATACCAACCATTATATGTAATATTGAGGGAAGAAATGCGACAAGTAAAACCGAGTTGGGAATGTCACCGAAGGTTATAAATATAAAACAGGTCCATCGAGCTCGGACCGGCACTTCGTCATCAGATTCAGGCTGTCAGTCACATAGACCTGCTGTCATTTTGATTATTTTTACGAATTATGTCGTTTTGTACGACCGGTGTTATTTTGTAACGTGTTCTTTTGTTAAAGTGAGAATAAATTTGGTTATTCTAACGAACTGAAGGTTGATTATCATTGATTAGGTAAATTAGACAAATACTTTAAATTAGATAATTAAAGTTAAATGGCACTCTAAACCAAAACCAGATTCATGGCATTTTTTTTACCATAAATGAACAAAAAACATCGTCTTTGAAATTATTTTAATTCATATTTTATTCTCCAAGGCGAACCTCGGTAACACGATCCTCAAGGGAAACGCAAAAATGTTCGTGTTACGGAGGTTTCGTCTTAAGGAAGATTTCGACTTAAAGAGGTTTCTATAGGGTCAAGTTCGACTTACAGAGGTTCCAAAACACTGCAACACTATTTCGTGTGACATTACTATATACTAGTTGCATAACTTTTTTTTGGATTTTATTAACAATTTGCTACACACAATACAATAATAGAATAATATGTTATAAGTTAGCTATAGATACGCTGTGCCCTTACAGGGTTTATGTGAGACATTGTTTATTATATGTAACATCTATATTGTACCATGGGTGCAATAAAGAATTATGAATTAGGGTAATAATAATACGAGCAAATATGTTTGCACTTTGCCGATTTTAATGTAGCAATTCAAAAAAATTTAAGTAAAGTAAGTTATTAAAAACCATAATTATACTTATTTCCATTGCTCTTGATTGTAGGTATATACTCACTATATTTTTTTAGTTGAAGAAGCTGCCATTGCCATCCCATTCTCATTTTGAGTTATAGAGGCCGTTTATTCAAGAACTAACGAGATGTAGAGGTGCTAAAGCAACACAATCGTTATTTCGAGTTACAGAGGTAAACTTTTTCGAGTTGTGGAGTTCAGATTGAACTGAGAAACGTTGAAGGGAATCGTTATTTACTCTGTCTTATCAAGGTAAAATATTTCGCCTTGTAGAGGTTTTGGGGCTTGAGGGGCATTTTGTTTCGTTTATTTCGTGTTATTGAGGATTTCGTCATATCGAGGCACGTGTTACAGAGGTTTCACTGTATTTAAATAACATCATTTCTTTCAAATTCATCTCATAAACGGCACTCAACTGTTTTTACAAAGATCGAGTATAAAGAGGATGAGGATTAATTTCAACGCGAAAGTTTTGCATTCCCAAACACGATGAAGTTTTGACTCCAGGAGGTCCACAGATAATAGTTGAGTAGCAAGTTTAATTACTTCCCGTTTTGAGACGACCGCTGACACCGGGCATCAGCCCATCCAGCCGCAGGCCGGTTGGTTGCTTCTGCGGAATCTTATTAAACTGGTCTAAACGGTACAGCCTAACTTGCACAGCTAATTTCGAGTTCGAGAATCTCAAGAGTCAAAGATTCGAGCTGTGGATCCTTCCATATTTTGCGATGTCCGTTACATCTTTAATTAGGTTTGGATCAATAGACGCAGGATCCCCGATTTTGATAATTTCCAAATTTCCCGTAGAGACTACCGTACGGTAATATCCAAAATGGGAAATATACATTAAATAATATATCACAATATAGCTTAAAAACACGTTGCTATGCATTCTGAGTAACCAGATTTATGAAGTTTCTCTATTTTTTTAGAGGGTAGTCGCTAGTCAGGTTTGTAGCTACTTCAGAATTTGTTCAATAAATACATCAATTTAAACGGATTGCATCGTTGCGTCAAATATTAAATACAATTAATGTAGCGTATGTATTAAATATATTCCGACGTTGCGAGCCCTTTCCGGCGCTCGTGGTTAAACGTCTATCTGTTTGATTTGAACATTGAAACCAACGACAATATTCAGAATTTGTTATTCGCCTTTTCGTGACACGGGCTAAGAGTTCTATTTTAAAGTGAAACTGAAGAGAAAGTTGAATAATGTACAAAAAGTACGAAGTTAGTTTGAAGAAAAATGCTTCTCGTCTCAAAAATAAAAGTTAACCTTAAACTTTGTTGTTTAGGTAGACGATCAATCTTAAAGGAATTTTTTACAAGTTTGCAAGCAACATGTTTTTTTACCACATCAGGATAATTCATAAATTCAAATTACTTTAATGTCGCATCCAGGTGGTCCAGGGAGCGGACTGCAATCTTCCTGCAAGCTACAGAATGGAGCTGAATGAAACAGAAATAATGAATGAGAATTAATTGAGATATTTTTGTTTTGTTGTTGTAGAGCGTAATAACAGGGATATGAATTCCAAGGTCATATCCTTATCTCATTTAGTTATTGAGTATAATTAGTAATTACTTATGTATATTATATTATTAATACTAATATCTGATACAATGTGTGCTTCCACCAATTTGTGGGAAGTGTGATTAATTAATGTAGTTTAATTAGAAAGCTATATATCTGTAATGTAACTGGTGCCGTATTACCTTTGTGGTCAATTGTACAGTTTCGGTACGGTTCACATGGTTGGACATTGTCAGGCTAGGAGACATTTTGGTCCTTACCCATATACCTCTTGCGATGTGATTTTGTATTGTCAACTAAAGTTGACCATTAAAAACTGTGTCAATATTGTAAATCAGTTATAAGTATATATTTATTAAAAGGATTTAATATATTTTGAGTGTTACTTCAGGGTCCCGTGAAGTAACACCAATTTCTTACTGATGAGTGAGATTTCGTTTGGGATAAGATTAGTAATATAATGTCAATTAGAACACATGTACGTCACCGGTGAGATTTGCCGGGTTGAAGACTGCTGGTTAGATCACCATCGGAGCCCAGTATTGGTGGGCACTTCAATCCTCACGAACATATATGGGCATATATGTTTATGAGGATTGAAGAAGCGTCAGAATTTCCTAAAAACAGTTACATATAGATGCCTTGTTTATTTATATAATTTTATTTTAATCATACTGAACGGTAACTATATTCAGTAACTATTTCGATTTCACAGGCTATTTACAAGTTAAAATCTTGTTCTTGATTGAAATATTTTAGACTTTTTATTTATTTTTGATAAGGCTAGAGGGTATATACCCTCTTACCTCTCTTCATTTATTTGTCGACAAAAAAATAGTAGGCTAGTATCTTATTTTTTCCAACGATATCATTCCACCGGAACAGGTTTTAGAGAGGATCAGATTCTTTCTATTTCTATCGGACCAACTATTTACAATAAGAGCACAAAACAGCCCATAATGATTGATAGCTAAATGTAATGTTTTATCTAAAACCAAATAAATCGCTGTGTTATTCGTGTTTGTTAATTTATTTTTAATGAAACATACTTAATTTATTTAATTTTCTTCATTTATTATTTGATTTAAGTACTTTTGGTTACTTTGAAACTTCGAAATGTCATATCTTTTTTATGATTTTGTGTATGTGTGATGGTGTATAATCCATATGAATATACATTCGCTTCGATAAGTTAACGTCATATGCGACCCTGTTTTAAACTAACCAACAAGAGCATAATACCCAATTTTACAGAATCATAACAATAAATATAATTGAATTGCATTCTACCTGCGTGACTGTGTTTCTTAAACCGCAATCACAAGCAGATACGGTATTGCACAAATGCAAAACGGTTAAACTGCTTTAGACAAGCACTTACGGCCGCGTCATTCAGCTAGAGGGCTATTTCGTCTGCTGCCCGCGCCATGAAACATGCCTCCGTTTCAGACATGTTTCACAGTCTACTCGGATTTCCGTTTATTCCCAGTAAGGTGACTACATCTTGAAAACTTATTTGCAGTGCAAATTATATGCTAAGCAATATCGTTTCTATAAGAATGTCATGTTATCTTTATAATATTTATTATAAGTAAATTACTATGATTTATGTACTTTGTTGTCATTGTCACCAGCTTCCTTTCATTCGTTTACATATAAATAATATTTCTACCGCCTGATATAGGGTAAGGTCTTCAGTGAATGAGCACCTAAGGATTATCTTGACTTAAAACATTGTTTTATGTAAGATTGCTGTACTTAATATTGTTCAGACCAGAACAAAATATACAGTTATAGTTGTAAAAAGTTTTTAATGTCATAGCTGCCTATAATACCTACGCAGCTTAGAAGAATTATATAGTTTTTTATTGTCTATGTAAAAACAGTAGAAGATAAAAAACTATATAATTCTTCTAAGCTGCGTAGGTATTATAGGCAGCTATGACATTAAAAACTTTTTACAACTATAACTGTATATTTTGTTCTGGTCTGAACAAATATCAACTATATAAATAAATCTATGATTGTTAATATATAGGCTAAACAAGTATTGCTGAAATGACTTGGTTTTCGCAATGCCATAATTTTAGGTTATATAACCTTTTAGGTAGAAAATGGAAAATCACCAGTGAATGAACACGGTTTTCTAATCAATAAACTACTATTATAGTTATGGGTTATTGATTGAAATTGCTGTTTAACGATTTTGTTTTGAGTTATCTCGATAACCCAACACACGGCATATAGTTAATGGTTTACTTTTTCTAAAACCATTAAGAAACTGTAACGAATGTTGGAACATTAACTACATGGTTCTAAGAATCATAGTAAAACAAATAATGACTAGGTAATTATCGACCGATGTTCATTAACTGGATATTTTATGTTCTTATGGTTTCCAAAATGTACATAGCTTAAGTCTCAGTTTTATAAAAGTAGTACAGCGGCAATTCAAATAAAAGGTGAGATACTGCTGGTCCTTTTATTACCGCCTCATACAAAACTTCGACTCCCGATAGCTCGTCAACTTTAAGCTTCTTTCATTTAGTAACTGTTGCGACCAAATTGATATAAATGATACAACCACCTTACAATTAATGCTTCTAATCAAGAAAAAAATTGCCGGTATTCTAGAAATACACAGAACTCTTAATTTACGCAAATAAGCAGCGTTTTTTTCATTCACTGGATTCGTTCATTCACTGAAGAACTTACCCTGGCTAGACGCAGCAGATCATCATCATCCTCCTAGCGTTATTCCCGGTTGTGCCCTTAACGAGCCCGGGGTCCGCTTTGACACTTAATCTCAAGATTTGGCATAGGCACTAGTTTTACGAAAGCGACTGCCATCTGCCCTTCCAACCCAGTGGAAAAACTAGACCTTATTGGGATTAGACCGGTTTCCTCACGATGTTTTCCTTCACCGAAAAGCTTACGGTAAATATCCCGTACATAAGTACGAAGACGTAGCAGATATGGCAAAAAATTTAATAAACGTACTTATACAATACACGTTTGGTGCCGAATGTACACTTCAGAGGTTTCATTTAGAAGAGTATCCATCCACATTTAGAATGCTGCCTACGTTTGATTTTATGATTTCGAAGCCGTCTGCCGTTTAATAAACATGTTTAAATTATTTAAGTTTTCTTGCCCTTTTGTTGTTATGGCGGTCTTGATCTTTTAACAAATTACTCCCTGGGGAGCAGTATAGTTAAGTCAGTATAGTTTATTGTCATCATTAAATTAATTAAGATATCATTATGCCGCCATTCCACACGACTTATAAAAAATATATATTATTGATATGCTGGAAAACGAATGTGAAAAAATACAAATATATTAGAAATTACGATGACGGGACAAGAAGTAACAGGCTCAGAACAAGTTCGAAAGACGTACTGCTAGAGACCAATGAGTTGGAGAGAGAAAGAGAGAGAGAGGCAGCTGTAAGTGGAACGAAGAGTAGCTTGAAAAAGCTAATCTTTTTCGCCTGAGGAGACACGAGTTTTATTTTGACCACCAGTGTACCTACTTAAAGAAAAGAGCCGTTGTCAAGCGGTAAAGCATACCTAAGACTTCCAATCTGGAGGTCGGGGGTTTGAACCCGTGGCTCGTGCCAGTTTAAAAAGTTAGTTTTCCCCCTGCGTTGGATGGGCAGATGGCAGTCGCTTTCGTAAAGTGCCTGCTCCAAATATTGGACCAAATTTAAACCAAATATTCTTTCAACTTCAGGATGATGATGTGCAAAAGAGAAAAAAATATTATGTCTTGCGATGCGCTGAAAATATAAAAACGCAACACAATGCTGTTTAACTGAGAAAGTAGAAAACGCATTAACAAACGTACCAGCTAAGCGAATGTGTATATTAAGCGCTACAAAGAAACCTCGTACTTATTTAGTTACATTGTGAAAATATTATTAAATGTCACAGCAACCATATAAAACAAAGAGCTTTTCATTTCCAAAAAGCACTTTAAAGGAGATTTAGTTCCGTGTTGCTTAATTTTATTGTGACTGCAGCTCGGAGCCAGTTTTAAGATTGTATTTGTTCACTGCATATAATTTAGCGTAAATATTTGTGAAAACCTCTTAGCACACCCTATTCAACTTCAGCAGCAATTTTATTTTTCTAGCTGGAATTTTTCTACCGCTTTGCAAAGATAACTTAAACATGAATTCTTATACATTATGTCAAACTGTCATTACCACGGCCACAATAGAGGGAGTAGATGCCTAAGCTGTAGCTTAGTGGTTCAGGCATGCGGCTGTCAAGCGGCGGTCGTGGGTTCGAATCCCAGCTCGTACCAATGAGATTTTAGGACTCCGGCTCCTTTAGAGCACAACCGAGAATAGCGCTAGCAGGATAATGAATAGAGGGCGTAGGCGTGTCAGCTGCAGTTTGGTTGTAAACAAAGTAAACGAAAACATTGATTGTATCATGGACACTGTAAACACGATCGGCGTTATACGCACAAGTACATAATTATGTAAAATGTATTTTTAAAATTACTTTACCGACCTATGATGACGAACGGTTAGGTCTGCGGTACGAAGCCTCCGAAACTGACGGTCCTGGCTTCGAATCCCGGTAAGGGCAAATATTTGTAATAATATATCGTCGTCTAGTACCCATAAACACCAGCCTTATTGAGTTTACTCGTGATTATGTTGTTCGGTTTATGCAATATTATCCCCTAATAAGTATTTATTATCATGTAAGAATCCGCTCAAAAGTCAAGTTCTTGGATCTGTGCAAGAACGACCGAGTGTTGGCTTGGTGAACGCAAGTCGGAAATGCCAATTCACGTTCGTTGATATGATTGCGATATCTCGATGACTCTAATAGTCTGCTCTTGCGTTTCAGACTACCATACTTTCGAAACACGAGTTTGAAAGTGGCAGAGAATTTAAAGTATCGATTATACAAGCTGGAGCAAATTTGAATATCTGGAAAAAAATGTATTAAGTGGTTTACAAATGTATCGTTCCGAGAAGTAGTCATAGTCATTTATTTAAACACATTCTGTTACATACTTCCCAGGGGTCCCCACACTAGGCTACGCCTGTATCGTGGAGAACCAGTTAATTCTTAGACATCAGAAATAAGTTACCTTAAATATTTATAACATTCGGAGGAGTAAGAAAAATGTTACAATACAGTTGAAAAGTTTATAAGTACTTAAAAACTAACTTAAATATCAAAAATAGCTTCAGTCTCAGAATAGTTGAATGAATGGAGAAATTTAAAAATAAGGGTTGTAGCTTCATGTCAGCTTATAGTGCAGCTCTATTCACTAATCAAAACGTTTACCAAAGCTGGAAAGAACTCTAGGAACCGGTAACCTAAAGGCGCGTTCTTTAAGTCATAGATTAAGAGATTTTGTGTGTAAATAAGGAAATTTTAAGGATATAAAGTTGACGTACGGTTAAAACATGGGATTCGGCATACAAGTCTCTGCACAAATCGAATTTATATTGTGCAAATGTATTAACCAAATCTTGATACCTGTGTTTGTAACTGTTGCCCATAAAGTATGCGCGTACATGCCTCTAACAACACGCATCGATGTAAATACATTAGCATGGAAGCTTATTAAGTACTCGTAGAATAATTCGATCGGACGTAATTCATGACCGAACGGTCGGTGGATTGAATGAAAAGCGTTCATTATCGGATTTCGCGTCGAGGTTAATGTGTTTAATTCAGATTCAGGCTAAGCAGAGTTATCATGAATCGGGGAATAAAAATTGTCTGTCAAAAAGGGGTGCCATAAAAGTGAGATCTGTGATATAAACGACCGACGGTATGTTTCGATTGTGTTGATATGAAATTTTGAGAGGATAGCTCACTTCATCGCGGCATCCACGCAGTCACATCAATTGTTCACGCGGAGTAACAGTAGGCGTCGGTTCTCCGATAGGTGAACCTTTTAAGTCATAAGTCATAACTAAGCAAGCGCTTCCGTAGTTTGGTAGGGACGTTTAGCCGCTGATCCCCGTTGACTATGAAAACAGTAGGGAATGCAATAACTGATTATACTCGTAGTTTCGGTTGTGGCGGAAAATATCTGAAAAAACTGGTTAAAACCGATTACGGTTATTTATTGTAAAAACAAGAAAATACGGTTAACAACCAGAAACTAACTACTCATTTGCAAATAACAGCAAAAGCAGCGCTTAAGTTTGAGTTTCACACCATAGTCACCTTTAGAATCAAATCACAACAAGCTCATTGAGCCCACCACTATTTTAGCTTTTTTTTGGAATCATATAATAAGTTAGAGATTTTAAGGAAAATTATAGCCGTAAAAACCGGTTTATTAAGTTTCGAAATCCGTTTATGATTTAGTCGGAATAATCGGTTATATAGAAGGTTTCTTCGGTTAATATTGGTTTGCATTCCCTAGACAACGTGGTTAAGTCGAGTAGCCTAACTCCAATAAAAAAATACTTTCAGGTATTAAAAAGGATTGCCGCTTGTGGGCGAGAGAATGCGCAGATTGCCAACGGAATAAAATCACACGCCACACTTCCTCCCCCATATCATCATTTTCAACATATGGACATAGTAGGGCCTTTAACCCTTTCTCGTGGTTTCAGATACTGCCTCACGATCATCGACCGTTTCACGCATTGGCTTGAGGCATTTCTATTGCCAGACATCACAGCAGAAACCTGCGCGTTAGCCTTCGTAACCGGCTGGATAGCTCGCTTTGGTTGTCCCACCAGAATCACCACAGACAGAGGCAGACAATTTGAGTGCAAACTTTTCCGGAGTCTGTCCACGATCCTCGGCTCTGAACACCGGCCAACCACTTCATACCATCCGGCTTGTAATGGAATGGTTCAGCGCCCGCATCGTCAGTTAAAAGCAGCCATAATGTGCCACACGATACTAACTGGGTGGAGGCCTTGCCACTGGTGCTACTCGGGATCCGCAGCGCGTCGAAAGAAGACGTCCAATCTTCGGCAGCGGAGCTTGGCCAGCCGTTACGTTTACTGGGTAATTTCTTCAATGCTCCAGAGAACACCCCAGTGGACTACTCAAGCTTTGTAGCCAGGTTGCGCAATCATATAGCCAAAATCAAGCCAGTACTAGGCTCTCGTCATAGTCGGAGTGCATTCTACATCCCTAAAAGCCTCAGTTCTGCAGATTATGTGTACCTGCGGCAAGGACCTGCAAAAAGATAATTACATAGAATCGCCGTACTCTGGGCCGTATAAGCAGGCAGTACAAGCAGCCGCAGGGAAGACAAATACTGTTACAATTGACAGACTCAAGCCAGAAAGAAGAAATGAAATAAATATATAAATGTATTAAAGAAGTAAACAGTAAATAATATATAAAATGCATCAAACACACAAACACCCCCCCCCCTCACACACACACATACATACATACAAACATAAACACTCGCGCTCGCTCATTATAATTAAGTTGCTTTTAGATAATCCTTAAACTTAATTTATTTGGTTTTTGCTACTCCTACCTCCGAGTGATGGAAGAGCAGGATCTTCCGATACAAGCATATTATAATGCTTAATGGAAGGTTTCAGCCCTGTTTGTAATTATTACGTGTGGAAAAGTCAAATAAACATTTTTTGTGTAAGCCAGCATATATAGCCATCGCGGACGACCGGACCGATTCCGACTCTGTTACATCGAGATATCTATTGGAGTCAGAGCTCCAAGTAGTTGCTCCCACCAACACGCCGCCACAACCTGAGCCTGTCGGAACCATAAGAACGCGCAGTGGTCGTTCCGTCCATTTCCCGGCTCACCTCCCGAGTTCACGACTGTTCTTTTCGAGAGTAGAGTAAAACTATAAAAATTGGAAAAATAGCAATAATTTATTAAATAATTGTTAAAATAAAAAAGGGTTTACGTATTCGTATTTCATGTATTCCATGCTATATTTTGACATTCAAGCATTTGTAAATAATCATCGAGAACACCCAAAAAAACCGGTTTGAAAGGGCGTTTTTCTCGAAACTCACTTTTTGCACTTACCGTAAAATACTAGCCCCTTACCGTAAAACCTGTAAAGTGACTGTGACAGTCACTTTAAAGGTTTCTAGTCTCGGGATTTTTGTATTATTTTGGTGTTAATATGATTTATATTGGTGACCAAAATAAATCATATTCACGTATTATTTGATTTGTATGCATTATTTTTTTATTTTTACAACATAAAAGCAATGTTTCTTAACCTCTTTTAAATAAGGCTGCCGCTGTAATCCATGAACATAAGGTCTCTAATAAATACGTGTACGTGGGTAATAATAGCAATTACTTCACCGTTCATATTACATGTAAATCGTTTGGAGACAGGCGCCTGGAAACCATGGCGAAAGACTTTTTGTAATATCCGGTTTCACTGACGTTTCGTGTTTATACCGATGTAACTAAAACATGCTAAGGTAATGAAACATATCGTCAATTGTTTCATTGCCTTTCGTATTTGTCGAAAAGTAGTGTGCCTAGGGTATTGCTGGTTCCAGATTCGAATTCCGGTTAGGGACTAGGTCGAATTCAGTATGATTTTTTATATAGAGTTAATCATAATTTCATTTCATAAATAAAACTGGGGTAAGAATAATATTTCGTCCAGTTTTATTTCTGATGATTAGTCTGTCAAAAGAAATGATTTACTTGCCTATTCTATAAAAATGGCGATATGATTGATGTATTAACATTTATTACTGTTTGACTTCAAAAGACTGTCGAGTGTTTGTTTGTTAATAAGCAAAATAAGAAACGTTTTTCCATGAAATATGTACCGGAAAAGCGGAACCGTACCTTTATTACTTTTATTACCTTTTACATCACTTGGAATTAGGACTAAGCTAATAATTTGGTCGAAAATACATGTTTGCGTTGCCAAGAAGGCAGCAGGCCTCAATAAGGTCCCACCTGAACCAACAGGAACTAATCGAGTTTTTGTAACGAAGCACAATCAGTACAATGCGAACTTGCTCACTATCCACCTCAGTAACTGTGCACTAATTGGGATTGTTATTCACCCTCTGTCGTCGGACGCGGCTAATTTGCACCCCAAATTCACTAGTTAGGCTGAGCGCGTACCTTAATTCAATACAAACAGCGGCGTAAAACTGTTCCTGTGTAGTAATATGTATGTCTACAATGCGATAAATAACACAATTAGACATAAAGCGAGTTACGAACGTACGCGATTCGAGTTCGCGTTGATAAACATGTCGGCAATTTGCGTGTAAGTGTTTGACAAAATAGTGTTGCGGTGCCGTCGGGGGTTTGGGTGTTAGCTCGTTTGTGCTCTGCTGGACGGTAATGACGTTCGTGTCAAATAAATACCTTTATAATGTTAATGAGACTCTTACTTACCTATTCTGTGTGGGTAAAATATGCATATTTTTTACACGTTACCTATTTTTAGTTTAATTTAACTGGATATTAGTGCTCTGTCATGTCATCATCATCATCATATCAGCCGAAAGACGTCCACTGCTGGACATAGGCCTCCCCCAAAGAGTGCCAAAGTGACCGGCCCTGCGCCACCCGCATCCAGCGGACTCCAGCAATCTTTACCAGGTCATCAGTCCACCTTGGGCCTACCCACGCCGCGCCTTCCGGTTCGTGGTCGCCACTCGAGAACTTTTCCGCCCCAACGGCTCTGTCGTATATGTGGTTCAAAAGAACGTTGGCTAGCCGAATGGTACAGTTCAGGTTACTGGGTCCATTAGCCTTAGCTTTTTTCAGCATCGCCCTATGCAAAACGTGCACATTACTTGTTCATTTGCTAAATAAATTTACCCGTGAAACGGACAGGAATCAAAATGCAGAACAAGGGAGATAATATTTCTGAAAGTTAAATGAAAGAAGTGCAAATCGTTCTTCAGGATTCAATATTATTCTGTGCAAATTACATCATTGCCTTGAAATTTTGTTCTTGCAGTTAAGGGGGACTGCGAATGAAGTCAGTGCGTTCAATTGGATAGCATATTTTAGTAGCGTCTGGCGACGGGCCACTGTCGTCGACACCCCCTAATGTTTTCCTGTTTCCCCCTAATGTGCCTACTTAACGAACTAAACTTTCTTATCGAACAAACCAACATCTCTGCTGAGTTTCGAAGTAATAACATAAAATTACAACTGTTAACCAGAGTTTGCTAGTTTGCGTAAATCAAATTAAATAATTCCCTAGTATTCAGAAATTACGAGGACGTTGAATTATTGAATAGGTAATTTAGTAGCTATCTAACATATTACATTAATTTGCTTCAATTTGTGGATAGATTTCAGGTTTATTTTATTTCATTTCATGTACATTAACAATATTGATTAAAGCCTTTTAAATTTGTTTTAAATACTTCGTTCCGGGGTTAAGCTTAATTGATTTGGGAATTTTATTCATTATTAAAATTTATTATGAGGACTATTTCTACACATCTCTAAGTAAGCCCTTGGTAACAATCATTAACTCCTGTATTGCTCTAGTTTTTTGCTTGTCTTGCTACATTTGAAATAAAAAAGGGGTTCGCGTACAAAAAGTGCTGCTTGCAGTATAGTATATGTATAAATACATGTTAACAGTCTGTACCTACTTGACACAGTGAGCGCGGCAACTGTTTGGGATACGTTTATTGGCTACGACACGAATACACTTATTTTGCATTACAAAGAGTTTTCGCGCCTCGGTGATATCTCCCACAGCGTAGCGGAGCCACGCGTATGCGTAATGTATGCTCACTTAAAATCTGTATAAATTTTTAGCAAGCTTAGCGCGTATCGAATTCTGACATTTTATATTTGGGTTTTCCAATTTATACCAGTCTATTGTTATACCTAATAAATTAAATTCCGTTACTTCCTTAATATTACATGAATTTGTATCTTATCTTAAATCCGAAAGTTTTTTTGCATTACAATGGTTTAAACTGTCGCTGAGACATTTTTTAGATATATTTGCAGTGCATATTACATTCGCTGCTAAATAACAGTGAGATGTCGTCGGCAAACATAACGAATGTCGTGTTTGGGGGGTAATCACGTAACATTTGGAACGCGCGTTAAGACAATTTAACTGTTTTTTTTTTCCATATAAAATGTATCATTTAGATCTACCCGAGGGGTAATCGCGTAACGTTTTGAACGCGCGTTGGGTAGATCCAACTGTCATTTTTCCATATAAAAATGACATTTAGATCTACCTAACGTACGTAGGTACAATGCGTTACATGATCGACATGCTGACATACCATGCTCTACGTGATCGACCTGCAGGTCATTTATATAAGCTAGAAACAAGAGACAGTCACATACGCTACCCTGTGGGATAGAACCAGTCGTGTAACGAAGTTTTGAGGTAACGGTTTTGATGTCCTCGGATTCCTCGTCAAAATAGTAGGTATTCTATTTGCTGCACGTACTGTTTTCGATTTTAGAGATACGATTTGAACTATTTATGGGCCAAGCCGCGTATAATGCCGCGTATTCCCGCTGGTCACTCTATAGGTTATAGGTTTTAGGTGTACGCGGGCTGGGTATCCGCAACTCGACGTCATATCTGCGCCTATTTTGCGTGTGGGTATTGGCACTACTATTATTTGTGCCAGCCCAGTTCCACCAGGAAGCCTAGCAGACCCTTTATGTTGCCGCCGGCCTCCGGTAGTGACCCCGATGTTCCGAGGTGCTTTGCCCGGTATACTGCCACCCCAGGGCAGGTCAGGATGACGTGGGCGGCTGTCTCTTCCTCGCCAGGCTCTGCAGAGAGGACTGTCTGTAATATCTAAGGTGAAAAGGTGTTTGTTTAATAGTGCATGACCAGTTATGGCTCCTATGGTTTCTTTGGGGGAGGCCTATATGTAGCAGTGGACGTCTTTCGGCTGATATGATGATGATGATGACCAGTTATGGCTCCTGTCAAGAGACGGAGTGCTGGCCTCTTTAGCTGTTTTAACTTCCTTGACAATCCGGGGTTGATTGTCGGGAGGGCCTCCCTGGTTTGCCTGCAGGTGCCTAGGGTATTACAAATTTTTTGGTGTTCTACCTTGGTGTTTAGTCGCAGTGTGTTCCGCAGCCATGCAGGGGGTAGAGGGATCGTAGGTTCCGGTCCTATGGCTACTGATTCTGAGCCTTCTCTAGCCAGTGCATCCGCTGCGTCGTTACCACGTGAATTACTGTGCCCTTTGATCTATTGCCACTCGTGTATCAGCCCAGACGTTGTCGTGTGAGCTTGCAGGGCTTGCAGTACAGATCGACTGTCGGAAAGTATGCGGATAGGATATCCCCTTACCTCCCTGGAGGCGATTGCATGAGCGGCCTTTATAATGCCCATACACTCTGCCTGGAAGACTGAGTTATGGATTCCTAATGGTGTCGAGATTTGTATGTTTAGGTCCTTCGAGAACACTCCTGATCCGGTGCCTGACCTTGTCTTGGACCCATCCATGAATATTCTTAACTCCCTGGGGTTAAGTCCTTCCTGGAGGGTTTCGTATAGTTCGATTTTGTACTTCTTGTCGAAGACGAACTGTTTGGGAATGATGTCGGTTGCTGCTTCTATGAGGGGTTCCCTACCTACAGCCTCGTAGAGTATCTCGGTGTGTGGAACCCTGGGCGGTCTCCAGAGATGCTTTTTTTGAGCCGTATGGCTGACGCCAGTACTTCTTGTCTGATGAAGAGGTATAGCGGCGGAATATCCATGATGGCTCTGGAGCCATCATGGATATGCCCTGGGGCTGCAGTTGGTGTGGTCCTCATGCAGCCACTAGCCGCCATGCAGGCCAGTCTCTGGAGGCGTTGTAGTTTAGCTTCGACCGTGGTTAGTGTGGTGCGAGGCCACCACACTACGGCTCCGTAGCTCACTATTGGTCGGATTATCGCCTGGTAGAGCCATAGAGTGATCTTGGGGTTTAGCCCCCAAGTCCTACCTGCCATTCTACGGCATTGCCAGAAAGCGACTGTAGCTTTTTGGATTTTTTGTCTCGGTGACTGCTCCAGTTAAGTTTGGCATCTAGTATTACACCCAAATACTTTACCTCTGCTGACAATTGGAGCTCTGTATTGAACAGTCTGGGTAGGCGGTAGGTCCCCAGATTCCGTTTGTAGGTGAACATTACCAGTTCGGTCTTCCTTGGGTTGACTGTTAGTTCGTTGTCGTTGCACCAGCGTTCCACGATGGCGAGTGCGGAGCGGGTGACGTCGCACACTGTACCTGCGTGGAAAGACTCTATTGTTCATATTAATTTTATATTTATTATTTCCTCCATCACAAATTATCCAACACGTCAATATCGAAGCACGTGAAATGTCGTCTTTTTATAAATTAAACATTTGAAACGTATGAACAGATTTGACCGCAGTTTGAATCGGAATTATTGTATGTCGAAATGAGTCTTAGCTATGGCTGTTTTTCCAGGGCCAGATCTTTTTTATGCACGTAGTTATTACTCCTAAGAAAAAATATACTTTTTGTAAGTTCAAATTAGCACAAAATATTTACAGTGGAAGGTTTTTTGTGAATTATTACTGGTTTTTATCACCATCACTAACCCATCTTGATTATTTTGTGCCCTTTTATGTCCCACTTTACAGTGTGAGAATTTCAACTACATTCGATTTAATAGTTTAGACGAGAGCATAGACAAGAAATCATACATAGAGAGACCTTAAGTGAACAAATTACCCATATTATAGGGATATTTTCTTTCTTTTGGCCACACCTTATACGTACCTAATAATCTTTAAAAAAAAGTGACATGCCTGCAGGTGTCCTTACAATAAGCATATGGTGCGCGAAAGGTGTACAATAAGTTTAGGATTAGAAACTTAACTTTCTTTTGTTTTTGTCAGCCACAACATACATTAAGGGCGGCTGTTGTAGATAGTCAAATTTCTGTTGCGCAGACTTCTATTTGACATATTATTTTATTCAATAGTTTATTGTTTACATAGTTACTTCAATATAAACACTCGTGACAGTAACATCTCTCTCTCATCACATTTAAGTACCTTCGACTCAATATACCAACAGTTTTGAATCAAGACTGAAACACTGAAAGTGTCATGTATACGCCAGTGTCGGGCACTCGGACGTTTACCCTATTATATTGAACTAAAATTGATGAGTATGTGGCGTTGTTTGGGTGTAGTTTTGTAAGTTTGTATGTAGGGGGTAATCTCCGGAACAATTAGGCTGATTGCAAAATAACTTTCACTTCTGGATGGATAAACGCTATATTTTATCCCATGGGTTTGCCTGTATTTTTTGCAATACGCGAGGAGAGCCGCTGTATTTTGGAGGCTTAATTGATATCACATGATTCTATCACTAGATTGAGATTATTTCTAGTCTGTTTATGCCTTGGCTGATACATAATGTTAGTGCTTTGAATAGTTATAAGTAGGTACTTATGACCAAAACTGCTCTCGGTCTTTTATATGTAAAATCATAATAATTGAAGACTAATAGCATCAAAACTATAACGGAAATATACATTTTTTGTTATACTCGTATAGTCAGTCAGACTCTCAATTATTCCTGTCCATCAGTACAATTGTAAAAGGCTTGTTTTCTGTTATTCCACTCTGAATAATTGACTCAATATTTTTATGCCATTAGTCATTTATAATCCGATGAGTTGAAAGGCACTTTTGAAATGATTAAAATAACCCGCGGCAAAAGTACCGTATATAGGTAGGTACGTTATATAAGTATATTATTATAAATTTAAATTAAAGGAAAAATTGAAAAATTTAATGCTCCGAGCCGGATTTGAACCGGTGACCACAGGCATCATGGTCATGGCCCGTCGCTACTAACCAACTGAGCTATCGGAACAATCCGTCTCGGTCACTAAATCGTTCAATCAGTTCCTTTTTACAACGCCTTAGGGAGGCATGTAGCGACATCTACCAGAAGACTTAGGCTTCTTAACGGCACCAACGTCTCAAATTATACTGCGAAATCGTCAGTAACGATGCGCCACCCCATACTAAATTAAATTTGTATTAAGCAGTAACGCTGGTAACGAAATTATAAATTTAAATTAAAGGTAAAATTGAAAAATTGAAAGCTCCGAGCCGGAGTCGAACCGGCGGCGACCACAGACATTCATGACCCGTCCCTACTAACCGACTGAGCTATCGGAACAATCTGTCTCGGCCACTAAATCTTACAATCAGTTCCTGAATTAACTCGAAAAATAAATATTAGTTACATTTCTGTATTTTATAAAAAAAACACGTGTTATTCCGGCTAACTATTTATTTAAACTAGAGTTCCATTTTAAATCAAATATCCTGGAAACGTTAGCGAACCCATTAAAAAATATATGAATTTCCAAAGCGCAAACGTAATTTATTCTGTGTTTTGTTGTCGTGAGGAATTCGGTCCCAATAAGGTCTGGTTTTCCCCCTGAAATTGAAATTGAAATTGAAATTATTTATTTGCTTTAAACAAGAGGTGGCATGTTATAGTTTAGTAGCGAATACATGTTTAACCATATGTGGCATGCAAAAATTATTGAACAAATTATAAAATTCAAAAATAATAAATTCATTACCAATACATTAATATATAAATAATATAATTAATAAAAAATATAAAAGTCAAAAGCAATACATCAATACCATACCTACTAAGAGTCAATAATTTAAAAAGTCCTTAATTGAATAAAATGCCTTTACTTTTAGCCAGTGAAATAATTTAATTTTAAATTGATTGAATGTCAATGCTTTAATGTCATCTGGTAACCTATTATAAATGCGTATAGCCATTACAAAGCAATTTCTCCGACATAGTTCTGTTTTTACTCTTGGACAGTCTAATCTGTTTGGGTACCTAGTGTTAAAATGGCATACCTTGTCTTTTGTACAAAAGTTATACAAATGAGATTTTACAAATACACCTATTTCGAAGATACATAGAGACGGTATAGTGAGAAGGTTAATTTTTTTGAATAAAGGCTTGCATGAGGTCAAAGAATTTACATCACAGATACCACGTATACATTGATTTTGGCCTATGAATACCCTGTTTATATCTTTTGAGTTACCCCACAGTAATATTCCGTATCTCAAAATAGATCCAACATAACCATGATAGGCCTTAAGTGCAGTCTGTTGGTTTGTTATTTTGGTTAACTACCAAAGTGCGTATGCAAATCTATTTATTTTTGCACATATATATGATATTATTTTTGTACATATATACGATTATTATACCTAAGAATTTTATTTCGTCAGATTCGGCTATTATGTTATTTTCATATGTGACTGTCAGATTTTCCTTCTTGCCGTACCTGCTGAAAAATTGAATGTATGTGGTTTTACTCCGATTAATGGATAGATTGTTAGCTTTTAACCAATGTACAATGTCGTGAATGGTCTGGTTATTGCTGTTATTGTATTCCTTTTTATCTGTACACTTAATCACAACTGAGATATCATCAGCAAAAAGAGTGCAGGGATATTGTGTTACTAATGGGAGATCATTAATATATATTAAAAACAGTAAGGGACCCATGATACTTCCCTGTGGGACACCCACTTTGTTAGGTTTTGAGCTTAAAAGGCAGGTCAATTCTGCGCCACTGGAATCTATACTCATTAACTCTACCTTTTGATGTCTATTACTGAGATAACTTTCGATCCTTTTTTTTTACTCCCCGTAGACCGTATTTCTCGCATTTTTGTAATAAGAGGTTGTGAGACACGAAATCGTAGGCTTTGGTTAGGTCAAAAAATACCGCCGTAGTTGGAATTTTGTTATCTACGTTTAAAGTCACTTCTTTAGTTAGGTTAAATGCTGCCAAAGTGGTAGATTTACCTTTTTGAAACCCATTCTGCTGTGGTCCTAGTATATCATATTTGTTTAAATATATCCTAATCCTTAAATACTAACTTTAGATAACACTGGTATTAAAGAAATAGGCCTATAGTTGTCAATTATTTCTGTCTCCTTTTTTGAATAATGGTTTCACCACTGACAGCTTTAATTTCTGCGGGAAAATACCTTCAGAAAAAGAACGATTTATTAAGTGACTGAGTATGGGTGACAGTGTATCTGCAGTTTGTTTAATCACTTTCGTGCCAATTCCATCATACCCTACGGATGGTGTGTTATTCAATGCTTTAATAACTTTGAGTATTTCAAATTCATCAGTAGGGAATAAGAACATATTTTGGGTCTGTTCTTTTAGTTTGTATTTATATTTATCTTCACAATATATACTGTCTTTGTAGTTCTTATTGGTTAGATATATTAAATTATCATTAAATATTTCTGCAATTTCATTTGGATTTGTCACTATTTGGTTATTGAATTGAATTTTATCTATAACCTTTAGTTGTGTAGTATTATGTCCCGTATGGCTTTTTATTATGTTCCACGATGCTTTACATATATTTTTTGCTGAGTGAATGCATGTAGTATTCGTTAGTTTCTGAGCACAGTTAACATACTTTTTAGGAATTTTAAATAATTTCGGTATTTGCGTTTATTAATGCTGCTTCGGAATGAATAGAATCTAAATCTTAAGAGACGTTTTGTGTTGCCTTTTTAATACCCTTAGTTAGCCATGGTACAAGTGATCCTTTGTTATTTACTTTGATTTTACTGGAAGGAAAACAAAGATTGTAGAAGAGACATAAGTCATCGTGGAAAATATTAAAAGTCAGAATGAAAGGGAAGGTCAGATGGCAGTCGCTTTCGTAAAACTAGTGCCTATTACAAATTTCGAAATTAGGTGTCAAAGCGGACCCCGGACTCCTTTAGGGCACAACCGGGATAACTCTAGGATGTTGATGAATCTGTATTTTATTGCAAGTAACAGTTAAAATGATTTGCGTAGTAACAAGTCGATTCATACATAATTTGAATACCTACCTAGAATTAATATGAGCCTACGTACGCGTATAAATTGGTAAGGCGTACACACTATTATTTATAAATAAGTTAGCTTTATTACTGAAAAGGTTTAATAAATCGATTCGGATAAATTTTGCAATTTGTGAAAAACCAGCAAACATTTAAACATCACAAAAGTTCGAGTTTATCATATTATTGAGGCTGCTTAATGAATTGAAACCATACCATCACGCCTGTTTTACGGATGGGTAGCCAGAGATTACAGACTTCCATTGGCTACGATCCTTACAAACTTTTTTCGCTTCATTTACTTTCATAACAATCCTCATACATGCTCGTCGGTTTAGATTATCTACTCATGCTTGACCAAATTTTTCCGATTTGATTTAAAACTAGATGTAAAAACGCATTCAACTCTGTCAACACAGATATTCTTTTGAGTAAAGTTCAAAAAAAATATTCCTGACATTTATCTCACATTTGACAATGCTACAGTTGCCCTCCCCACCTCAAATACAACAGCCACACTATATTGTCCTCTGTCGGCTGCCGGCAAGGTGACTTCCTGGGCCCGAACATTTTCAGTCTTGCCAGACACCCATGCATCACCGGACTTACTTCAAAATTGAAGGCATGGAACCTAGACGATGCCATCAAGGGATGCATTGAGGATGGCCTATCACCACCAACCACCACCAGAACCACAACGCAGGCACTGTGGCCATAGGGTCGATAGGATGGGTTACCACGGTCTTGCTTGCTCGAAAGGTGCCGGCCGCATATCCCGCTACTCCTGCCTCAACGACATTATCCGTCGGGTTTTGGTCTGTGTCAGCGTACCGACCGCATTAGAGGCTAATGGTCTAGCACGTGATGACGGCAGGAGACCCGACGGGATGACTCTCGTGTCTTGGCAACAGGTGCGGCCCTTAGTCTGGTATGCCACGTGTGTGCCTTAGCGCCGTCTCACCTGGGCACGACGTCGTCGAGGACTGGCGGAGCGGCCGCTGAGGCTGAGGCAGCAAAGCGCCGCAAATTGGAACTCTTGGCGAGAACTATGTATTTGCTGCGCTTGCCTTGGAGGCACTGGGTCCTTGTGACCGGATGCAATTAAGCTTTTCAAAAAGCTAAGCTATATGCTTATCCAGTCCTCTGGTGACCGTAGTGCTAGCTCGTTCCTCGCACAGCGTATTGGCATTGCCATTCAGCGAGGCAACGTAGCTAGTCTTAAGGGCACTCTGCTTAGTGGCAGCAATTTTGGGGAATATGTATATGTCGCAGGGAACTGGCCAAAACAGACATTTGAACCAATCTCTAAGGGATATGACCAAATCACGCAGGATGTTAAAATGGCGAATCCATTTTGTCAAAAGCCTAGAAGGAGATTTGGTCAAATCACCTATACCATGTTACAGTAGAGAGCTTATCATATCACTAAACGTGACTAGTGAAATTATAAAACGAGTTGACTTAGCGAGTTCCTTTCTTCAACTCACTAAAGTGCTTCAGGGATTTTATCAAATCAATAAACAAATCTGGTGAAATGAAAAAACTAGTTGCCTTTTTTGGCGGATTTCATCATTTCACTAAACAGATTCAGGGATTTGATCAAATTACTGTTTTTTTAGGCAAATGAGAAAATGGATACGCTATTTTAATATCCTGCATGGTTGGTATATCCCTTAGAGATTTGTTCTAATCACTTCTTTGGCCATATCCCTGCGACATGTATATAGTTTAGGTTCACATACTTACATTAAGTTAGTTTTTATTTTTTATTTTCCGCCGTTCTAAATACACTGATTTGACATACGATAACCAACGTCTTAATCATCCGAAAACTCGTCAAACAGCGTTATATGTCCAATGTCGTATTTTCACTAATTTCTTTGGAAAAATCACACGTCTTTAAGAGGGGGTCCTGTCTCTTGACCAAACAACTTTTAGCCAAATGTATCATTTGACAAATGTTTCATTTGACCTAATGCATTTTTCGTCAAAACAGTGGTATTTTCGGGTATTCTTTGAACATCATCAAATAGAAGTCTAGGTTAGGTTACGTTTGTTTTATAATAATCCTATAAAGCTTTCTATTTAAGAAAAAAATGCATTTAGGTTAAATGACAATTTTGCCAAATGAAACATTTGGCCAACTAGTGCCTATGCCAAATCTTGGGATTAGGTGTCAAAGCGGACCCCGGGCTCCTTTAGGAGGGGCATTACCGGGAATAACGCTAGGAGGATGATGATGATGAAACATTTGGCCAAGAGTTGTTTGGTCTAACATTAGTGAACCCTTGAAGAGACATCTATGAAACACCTTGTGGTGTGTGCTTAGAAAAGTCAAAGGCTCAAGAGCGAGCGGCAGGCCTCCAATGCGATGCACCGATCAAGCCAAAACTACACTCAATGGTCCACTCTCCACCAATGTGCGAGAGCAGATACAGTACGGAAGAAATGGCGACGGATTTTGAAGCCACCCCTTACAGATGTTACGAACGGCAGAGCCGTCGGAATAGGCTAGCCTGTTGGCGTGAGATCAGCAGGCCAGTCATTTTCCAGATTGAAATCAGAAAGTGCCGTTCTACGTGGTAACAAGTAATGTTACAAACTATCACACATTTCTTTCCGTTAGTAACTGTTGGTATACCGTAATGATTAAACTTGCCCCATTTACTATGTTTTGAAACCAGAAAGATAAATAGAATTTGTTACACACGAGAGAAAGAGTCATGTAATGAATGATGACATTAATAGTAACCCAAAGGAAGTTCGCATTCGTGATAATAAAAAAAATCGTATAGTTATTCTTTGAATCGATCCCTTGTCGACGTAAAGGCAGCTTGATTGATGTGACGGCGATGTTTGTTGTTGTAGGACGACAAATGTAATAGCCTATTTGGTTCGGTTACGCATTACTTTAATCCAAATCGTGAGATTCATGATAACAGATTTTTATTGAGATGATAGCTTTTATGAAAATGACAAAACTTAGTTACCAATTATGATCATGTTCACAAATTATATACGAATTATCATTATATATGAATCATCTATAACGCGATGATTTATGTATATATATATATATATATATATATATATATATATATATATATATATATATATATATTCCATATAATTTACAATCAATTATTATAACAAGCTTGCGGTCGCAAAGGAAAATCAAATGTAACAGAATGTCATTGTCGCGCCGATCGTAGGGCTGCTGCATTTAAAAAAATAGTTGAAATGTAAAACTATGTTTTATCAATAGAGAAATCAAGGAATTTATATTACACAGCATACCTACTAGAATGATTCCCAAGTGTGCAATAATAAATAAAATAAATAAATAAATATAAGGGGACAATCTTACACAAATCGCACTAGCCCCATAGTAAGCTCAATAAGGCTTGTGTTACGGGTACTAGACGACGATATATTTAATAGATATAAAAACTTAAATACATAGAAAACATCCAAGACTCAGAAACAAATATTCATGCTCATCACACAAATATTTGTCCTTACCGGGATTCGAACCCAGGATTGATCAATCGTCGAACGCTGCGACGATCGCGATTAATTTAATTTAGATTAAATTAATCGCGATGAATTTTATGACGATTGATTATTTAGTCGATTAATTAGTTGATTAAAAAAACATCGATTAATGCCCATCTCTGCTTCTGACCTTCTAATTTATAACCAAAATATCAAAAATATCGCTTACATTAAATGTAGTAAACCGGTTAAACATCTTTGTATGGTGATCTATATTTATGCTAACTTCAACAATTTTTGTATTCTTTATTTCTTTCTTTTTTCTTGTTGGCAACTTGGCATATAGTATAATTTATATAATATAATTTAAACGTTACTTATTCTATTTTGTTTAAATGCCGAAAAAGTACTTTGTATCTGAGTATCTTTCTTTCTAATTAAGTTTTAATAATTCTCCGTTGCTTGATAACATCACTTATTTAGTCTCGTTATAAAATATAGAGGCGATATTAACCCTAAAAAATAGATTATGCCAACTAGTTATGAGTATCTGCCAAAGTTTCCGCATCATAATATCAATTTACGGAAAATGTATTGGATTCCTGAAAGCTGGAGTGTCGCGTCTTCGTGTCATTGACACGTGCTAATGGCTGCCATATTACTAACTTTCATATTTCCCTTACGTTTACAAGTTCTCTGTTAAGCATGGAATCGATGTAGACAATCCTATAATTCGATATCATATATGTATAGGTACCATAAAAGAGGTAAAAAAGCATACGGCCTGCCTCATGGTAAGAAGAGACCATAGCCTATAGGCTTGCAATTTCAAAACAGTTGGGAGCACGTAACCGTTTATATAGAGCAGAAAAGCAGGTTTATCACTTAAAAAAAAACATATCAACTACTAACACTGCGTTTTGGTTGTGGCCAAGTATTTTATTTAGATATGAAACATGTGAGTAAAGCATTAGTACTTACCCCTATTGCTCAGCTCAGCTTGGGATACATTTTTGCTAGTCGTTTTCAATGCTTCTGAAAACTCCAAGAATACGCACCCATTTTACCTACCCTCCAGAAACAATTGATATATTAATTAAAAAAGAAATACAATATGCAAGCAGCCAACCTTGAAATTGTCCACTCGCTGAACCCTTCTATATCGGTTATTGCCACTCGCGCCACGTACATGACGGGCAGCCAGTGGCATTATTTGATTTCCAGTCTGTGTACAACCTATTTGCGCTACTGCGAGTTAAATAAGATAGTGTTGCTCGCGCCAGCTATGATATTTAGTGCCGCGTCATCAAATAATTTCACCAAAATATTACAAAAACGCATAAAACAAGTTATGAAAGCAATACGTATCACTGCTACATTGTGCCAGGCTATTTTCCTAGCGGCTTATATCACCGAGTTACGAGTGCGTTATTCCATAATATATGAGTTTCATTTGCTTAAAAGCTTTATACGTTTGTCGTTTCAAATGCATTTACGGCAGCAATGGCGCCATAATTAATAATAACCTGTCACACGCGATCATTTTATAAAGATCTGTTAATACGATTTCATTTAACTTCATTCAAAGAGGTTTAAATTCGGCGGAGTCCCTATTTCTGTGATAAATGTTAAATGATAGGTTAGGTTAGGTTGAAATATGGGTTGGGAGGGAGCAGACCCCAGTCTGCCACCACTGCGGTGCGGAGGACGACACGGCCCAGCACACACTTGAAGACTGTGCGAGCTGGGCCGTAGAGCGCCGCAACCTACAGGCGGCACTTGGTACGGACGATCTCTCGCTGCGCAACGTGGTGGCGAAGATGCTGAGCAGCGAGAGATCGTGGGAGGCGGCGCTCCAGTACTGTGAGACGGTGATGGCGCGGAAAGAGGAAGCGGAGCGAGAGCGCGAAGAGAGAGCCGACGCGCTCCCGCTCCGGCGCAGACGGGTGGGGAGGAGGCGGTTGCAATACATCAACCGCCTTCTCCCCCAATAAGGCCGGTGGGTTGGGGACCCACCATCTAAGGCCACACACGTCTGGGGGAGGGGTTGTTGCGTTGCCAATCCCTCCCTCCTTTGGCGCGAGGGTGCCCCCGGTGCAATGCCGGGGCAGCCGGGGGGACGTCGTGGTAGAATGCCTGCGACCCCATGGCGTCCCCCTATAACGGCAGTGAGGGTAACGCCGCTGGGGTTTTAGTGGGTAGGCTCCTCCCCTCCCTCCGCCTTATGCGGAGGGGGTTACGGGAGGAGAGATCCCCACATAACCCCCCACTATGGCTATCCCCGGGCCGGGGGGTATGTGCCCCCTTGGACTCGATTCTTCGAATCCGAGGGGGAGAAACACATTTCCCCAGCGTAAAAAAAAAAAAAAAGGTTGAAATATGGGGACCCTCGCGGGTCTGTGGGAAGAGGAAGGGTCTTGGCTGGTGCACCCTGGAGGCAACGGTAAGTGATTCTTCTACGGGGGAATTGCTTACCGGGGCTACCAATAACCCGACACAGGGGGGGATTTGGGGCTTTTTTGGTCCAGGCAAGGCGGATAGCTCTCTCCGGGTCCCTCTGTTCAGCAGAGTTGGTCTTTGGTCGAAGGTCGAGGAGGAGGGGTGGTTTTTACCAACCACCAATAGGGGGAGCCTACGCCAGCTCCCCTTGAATCCCGGAACCCGCAGCACTCTCCCAACGACCCCCATCAATGGCGGTATGGGGTACGGGAGGTGCAGGCGGACCGGAGGGCTTGCCTTTATTGGCCGGCCCGCGGGAAGGAAAATCCTTTAACACCCGACAGCAAAGTCGTTAAAAACCTGTAGATACCGGGCGACCTCTACAGTATGTAGCCACACTTGCGGAATGGGCGTCACCCGGGGGTGTAGTTTTAGTTCGGCCCTACTCGTGGAATTTATATGGCAAATTTAATTAAAAATCAAAAAACTGACTGGATTCAAGCAACGCAGGACGCCCCGCTGGCGTGCACCGACACCTTAACGGATAGGGATAGTGATGGAGATGAGGAGCTGAGGGGCTACATAGGAGGTGGGTCGAAGGCACAAAAATCTTCAGAGTCCCCTTCAGATTCTGGAAATGTGGCGGAAGAAAGGGTGGTGGTGCAAGAGGCCTCCATCAAAAGGGACAGAATAGCGCGGAGTAGCGACGAAGAAACAGCGCCCGAGCGAAAAAAGGCCTCCTCCCAGAGGCGGCACCCTATGGGGGCACATATTGGCCTGAGTGCGGCCAAAGCCCAGCTTCGGAAATCCGAGCTGTCGGAGTTCGAGGGAGAGGTAGACGTAGAGGCCCTCCGTCAAGAGGCCCCAACGAGGCCACGTCGGTTGGAGCGGCCCATAGTGCTCTCAGATAGTGAGGAGGCGGTCGAACCCCAGAACTCAGCAGAGGCGGCGAAGCGGTGCGCCAATGCATTACTGGCAGAGATTGCTAAAACGCGCATGACCGCCAACTGCAGGGAGCTGTTGGGATTTGCAGACTCCGTGAATGAGCCGGAGGTAGTCCGCTCTTTAAGGGTCGATAATAAGAGGATGCGCGAGCAGCTCGCGCTCCTCCAGTCGGAGACAAAGGCTTTGAGAAAGGCCTTTTCTGAAAGGAGCCGCCCGGAGGAGCCGACGGGCGAAAAGGAGGCGTCTCTGAGGGAGGCCCTCTCGGAGCTCAAAGAGGAGCTCAAGAGGGACATCATCCAGACAATGGGCGAGATCGTAAATGTCCGTCTGGAAGATATTAAGAGGCGTCTCCCGGCCGAACCGACTCTCCGCCCCCCACTTGCAGCGGACCGCAAGAGGCTGCAGGCGATGGACCAACAAACGGCCAACCCCCAGTCACCAGCGATAGAACTGGTTGCCAGCCAGGTTCCGGAACCCACCCCAGTTGCGGCAGCCAGCACTGGGAAAAAGGGCAAAAAGCCGAAGAAGAGGCAGGTCCTCCTCCTCCAACGCAAAAGGCAAAAAAACCCGCAAAGCCTGCTCAGGCCCCAGTCCCGGCAAAACGGGCTGCGGGGCCCAAACTGACGGCACCCACATCGGCGGCGGTAGTAGTCTCGCTGAAGCCGGGGATAGACACCGACTACCTGACTGTGATGTCGAGGGCGACCACCCTCAAATTGGACGCCCTTGGCATCGCCCATGTGAAGGTGAAAAAGACAGCCCCCGGGGCTCGTATGATCGAGGTTCCCAGACCCCAGAGCGGCCCGGTGACCGACATCCTGGCCAAGAAATTGTGGGACCTGATAGGAGATGTGGCAGAGGTCACCAGACCCGTAAAAAAGGCGGAGGTCCGGGTCAGCGGGTTCGATGAGTCTGTGACCTCCGACCTTGTTAAGGTAGAGGTGGCCTCCAAGGGCAGGTGCGCGGAGGCCCAAGTGGAAGTTGGAAAGATCAGGTGGCTAGGGAATGGGTCTGGGGCCGTGATAGTCAGGTGCCCCATCACGGCGGCAAAAACCCTAGCCGAAGCGGGCCGATTAATGTTGGGGTAGTCGTCGGCGCGGGTGGAGGCGATGGAGCCTCTGCCAATGCGGTGTTACCGCTGCATGGGGACGGGTGCCAGGCCAGACCAGGGCCATGTGCCCATCACCTGTTGATCGCAGCGACTGTTGCTCCCATGGGCAGCCACCCACCAATTACGAAACTAAGGTGCAGGTCGGGATACGCAGCGGTCGAGTGGGGGGGAATCGTTCTGGTAGGTGTATACTTCTCCCCCAACCGACCGCTCTTCGCCTTCGAACAGTTCCTCGAGGAGCTCGGGAGGGTGGTGGGCGGCGCTGCCCCGGCACCGGTGTTGCCCCTGGGGGACCTCAATGCCAAGAGCACGGCATGGGGTTCGACGGACCCGAGGGGGGAGGTCCTAGAAGACTGAGCGGCGGGGCTAGGGTTGGAGGTGCTCTATCAAGGCACAGAAAATACGTGCGTGCGTTGGCAGGGGGGGTCCATCGTGGATGTAACGTGGGCATTCCTCTGTGGGAGCTCGACGTGGAGGCGCACGCCGAGGCGCACAGGGAGCGGTTGCGGTGGAGAGCCACCGGGGAATTTCCTGCTCCCGAGGAGGTGAGGGAGGCGAGGAGGCAGACCCAGAGGTCCTCCTCTGGGTCTGCCTCCTCGCCTCCCTGAGGGGAAATGGAAAGCCGACCTCGAGGACTCCCCCTATGGAGTCAGCACCATAGGGGCACTCCTCGGGTCGATGGAGAGTTGGTTGGAGAGGGCCCATGGCAAGGTGGGGTACAGGCTTGCGCAGGTGATGACCGGACATGGCTGTTTCGGCCATTACCTGTGCAGGATAGGAAGAGAAGTTAGCCCCACCTGCCATGAGTGCGGCGCGGAGGACGACACGGCCCAGCACACCTTGGAGTGGTGCACTCGCTTGGCCGAAGAGCGCCGCACGATGCTGTTGGCCCTCGGCGTGGATGATCTCTCGCTGCACAGCATAGTGGCGGCCATGTTGGGCAGCGAGAGATCTTGGGAGGCGGTGGCCTACTTCTGCGAAGTCGTCATATCGCAGAAGGAGGCCACGGAGCGGTAGCGCGAAGACAGTGCGGATGCACCCCCGCTCCGGCGCAGACGGAGGGGTCGAAGGTGCGCGCGGTTTGCTGCCGCGGGCCGCGTCTTCCCCCAGCAGTGGGTTGGGGACCCACATTGCACATGGCCCTACACGTCTAGGGGGGAAGTCAAGCGTCTTTGACCTTCCCTTCCTCTGGCGCGCGTGCCCTGGCGGGAGTTGCTAGGGCCGCCGGGGGTCGTCGTGGTAAGTAATGCTGCATCCCACGACGCCCCCCTTAACGGCAGGAGAGGGTGACGCCGCTGGGGTTTTAGTGGGTAGGCTCCTCCCCTCCCTCCGCTTCATGCGGAGGGGGTTACGGGAGGAGAAATCCCCACATAACCCCCCACTATGGCCTTCCCTGGGCCGGGGGGTATGTGCCCCTTTGGACTCGATTTGTCGAGTCCGAGGGGGAGAAACACATTTCCCCAGCGTCAAAAAAAAGGTTAGGTTAAAATATACTAAAAGTATTTAAACACAGATATTATGTTGAGGCATTCTGTTGGCAGTTTAGCACAAGTAATGCAGTAGAGTCGCCATTGTATTTTTTTATAAGAATAAATAAATAACTGAACTATAAATCAAGATTACAGTACCGGCCAGTAATATATCACCTTTGCGTTTTATTGTACGGAAGTGTAGGTATAGAGTAAACAATTTAAGTTTGTTGATACATCGCATATTTTACTAGTTACATATTTTACATACATTTTTGACGACAACTGCAATGCAATACTGTAAATTACAATGATGATTTTATAATATAACATTTAAATAAATTTTACTTGTTAGCTAAAATGTTTATTTACATTCAAGAGCTTGAACAACTTGCAACTAGCATTAAAGTTTCAAAATCTTGCATATTATCTTCTTCTGATGTTAAACGGTTGTCAAGATTATGAAAAGCATATACTATGGAAATTTGTTCCATATTAGATGGCGTTCATTTTACTTGTACGAAACCAATAAATTTAATAATACATTATTGGTTTATCAATCATTTATTCCTTCATTCATTCAATCAAAAAATATATAAGAACGACTCCATTGCTCTTTGTTCACCCCAATGTCACGAAACATCCCAACACTAATTATGTTACTACTAATATACTCGTAGTTCTAAGTATAAAATGACGTACCAATTAAATGATTAGGTCCTAGGTTGAGTTCATCGTTTTAAATGTTGGCGCCTGCAGAGGAGAACCTCATGAGTATTAACTTAGAACTTCACTGAGGTTAACTTATATGTTTCATGGGGCTCTATTTAAATAAATTTGTTGATTTTAAATAAAATTGGCATTTGTTACGCTCACCCGTTCTCACTTCTGGGGCACGTGTGTGAAACGAGCACGCGCAACTAATATCAGTTTTTTCAATTTAAATAATTCGGTAAATGAACCGTAAACGTAGTGAGTCTTCTCAAATTATAACGACGAAATGTGCAAACTATAAACACACACTGAAACTGGTGACCCAAGTGTGTTTTAGAACGAGTTGTGTCGAGTTGGAACGAATAAAATACTTATGTTATTTAAGAACTAATAATTTACACGTATTAATGATTTAATTGTTAATATTCATTGAACGATACCTATTAGAAACTAAAAGTGAATCTTCACTACACTATTTCACCACATGCGGTATTCTTTAACATTCTCTCTTATACTCCAGGCAAAATACGGTTTTGAAAAACATTAATTTATAATAGCGTTTTTTTTGTTGATTTCATTTGAAAATGTTATTCTAAGATGATATATTCAAGAATCCGACAAACTTTCCACCCGGAAGTAATTATGTAGATTTCAATGAAGCATGCATTGTCTTTTTTTATACGATTTATCTTGAATATTATAGAGCAAATGTAAATAAACCAAAATAAAGACAAAAATATTTATTAATATTTTTTCTGACTTTTCAGAAGTTAGTTAATTTATCATTTTTTTGATGTTTGAAATTTTGTCGGATTTTGTCGCTGGGTAACTATTTAATTGATAATATATCCGTTACACATAAAAAGTAAGCTATTATAAATTATTTCCAAAATTGACATTTTTTCCATACGAGTTGTCAGTTCATTTACTGGACTATTATACATCTGGGCTGTCTAACGAATGCATACAGTAAAATGTGATAATTACAGTATTCTTTACTGGTTAACGAATACATTGACGTTGGTGAAGAATTGCCTTTCTGCACAATATTACGAATGGTTTGCTTAGCCCTTACCACAGGGATGTTTGGAGTTCTAGGTTACAGTTTGGCTATCAACAATCCGGAAATCCACGTCTACACTTTACAGAATCAAAGGCTTCGTCTGTAACTAATTACTCAGGAATGCTTTGGCTCGAGCTTTGTTGCATGATTATACGGCGCCTGTGGGCCGCACACTTTATGTAGCTATCTGCAGCTAAAGCGGCTGCGAATCCAAGAAGGGCGCTTTCTTGTAAATTGTTCATGAGGAATGGCAAGAGTACAATTGTTTTGTTCTGTTCGGTACCGTTTGTCGACAAACTCACGACAAACAAAGCTAGTGTAGCAAACCGTGACTGTGCAGCTGACTATTACATTATAATTACAAGCAACGAAACCTAGACCATTATTAAATTCGCCCTCATTAATAAACGTTTGTCAAATCCATTTCAGTTTAATTGGCTTTTCAATTCATTCGTTCTCACTTACCTTTACATTATATTTTTACTTGTAAAATAGACACCATAACCTACAACGAACAGAGGCTAATTGAGTTTAATGAAGAAGGGGGTTTTTGTGTCGATTTTAGTAGGTCCAAAATCGTTAAAATTGTATTTAAGGCTGCACATTCGAAATTTTCGTGAAAATTAGTTGTTTTGTATCCGTTTTATACATTATAACGTAAAATTTTTGCTGTAGGAAAAATATATCTTAATCTGCAAGATATGCGACGGGTTATACATTTCGTAGAAATCTATTTTAACGATAAAAATTTGAGAAAAAAAATATCTAAAGTCACCCCTATTTTTTCACTTGTAACCATTTTACTGCTCCATTTTTTATCAGAATAATATGAAATTTTATAACTTTCTTCATACAATAATGAACAAGGGCATAATTTTCTTACTTTCTTAATTTTCTTAAAATATTACCTCGTTTTCTGAAATATTCCGCCAAAGTTCCTACGCCTCCCCGTTTTCGTCCATACGGTCAGTGCGGGACGAGATACGTTGCATGACGGACCTGTGTCAATTTGCGCTGCGCCGAAATTTTTAAATATTTGTGGAAATTGTGGACTATATTTGTTGCATAGAGTGGACAATACGTTTTGTGATTCGTATAGTAGGTAACTAATAAACATTTGCGTATAGTTTAGTTTTTAGTGACAGATATAGAGTGGACAATCTATTTCGTGGTTTGTAAAGTAGTAGGTATTATCGACAAGACAGCTGACTGACCATCCGTGCACTTTATGTGTATTGTAATAAGGTTCTTGTATAAATACAGGATGGTCAGTTAACTGTGTTGGCGTTTGTACCTAATTAACATTTACGTAGGTATAGTTTAGATTTTGTTTTTTAGTTCAAGATGGGAAATAAGCCCAATAAAACTGTTTCACATTTTATCTCTGGCAGACGGTGACTCGCTAACTGCTAGATCGACCCCTATTAATAGCGACATTAAAAAATGGCCTAAGGGCAACAGTAGGTATGGATTATTATTATTACCTTTATATTTTTTTCGCACTATCCGTCTCTCTCTTATTAGAATATTTAGTAACAGAGGTATAGTGCGAGAAAAATCGAAAGTATGTCGCGGCCGTCTAGTGCTAGCCGTGCTGAGGGTCTACCGCGAAACGAAACCGAACTTCGTGTATCTCCCTCTCTGTCGCGCTTGCTAGTTCGAGAGACAATGAGAGTTATTCGAAAGAATTTCGTTTTCACTAGCACGGCTAGCACGAGACGGCCGCGACCTACTCTCGATTTTTCTCACACTATACCTCTCTCTCCTAATGTTCTAATAAGAGAGAGACCGATAGTGCGAGAAAAATCGAGAGTATGTCGCGGCCGTCTCGTGCTAGCCGTGCTGACGGAACTACACTAATTGTAAGTAAATAGTATTATAATATTAGGGACATAATTTTTGAACTTAATCAATTATGTAATTTATGTATGACAAATATCACGTTTCAATTAAGCATGACGAATGTCACCCACCCACGTCAACCCTTGCATTGGTAACGATTCGCGATGACGCGTCTGTAATCTTACCTAACTTAATCTATGTAACGCTTAATAATGGACGGCGGGTTGTGCGACTTGCGCGGGGAGAGGGTCGAGGCTCCGCCCATACGCTCGAGGACTTTAGCAGATGTACAAGCCTTAACTTTAATGACCATTCTTTACTCGAATAGCGACTCTATTGTTGAAGTAGTCTACCTAAAGCAATTACTGATTTAAATACAAAATGGTCAACATAGCAAAGTCATTTTTTAACTCCTTTCCTTAGACATAAAGTGAAAACGATCCATTACCATTTAAAAATAAAAAACAATCGCATTGTTTACTAGGCACAAAGAGAAGCAAATTGGGTCCGCACTATAATATCAAACTCCCCACAAGCTAACCAGTTGCAATGGACTGTTCATTGCAACGGTGTGCTTGTGGTGTATAAGGATATAAATATCAGTACAGGACTCTATTGTCAATGCCATAAAGGCGTGTACAGATATTTATGTCGGTTTTTATGTACGTATATTAATACCCCTGACTAAACTACTAACTAATAAGCAAAAGAAACCGGAGTTGACATTGTTAACTACAATACATTAGACCTGCTTGATAAGTAGTCCATTATACCAGATCTAGGAGGGTCATAGCTTTGCTCAGAGTTATATTAGACGTGGCGGCATTCAAGACACAAGTAGGTAGCTAGGTGCTAAAATAGTTATAAAATCGATAGCGTCTAGCGTCTATAACCCAAGGCACTACGGTCTCAATTGGCGGGTCGCTTGTGCAAAGTAAACGGAGTCATAATTACATTTACAAAAATAATCATTACAATTATGTACTAGGCCTTTATTTAGTCAAGAGCAACGACAGACATAGGATTTTAAAAAATGTACTAATTTTCACTTTTTATTGTACTTACGGTAGGTATGTGTAAGTCAAGGGAGACCTAATAAGGCACTGGTCCCACAGCCGGCTAGTAAGCTAGAAAAGTTGGGCGAGTAGCATTACATTGCGGATCTGTAAAGGTCGATTGATCACACTATGCCTGGTCAGCACGCAATGAACCGTTACTCGCCCAACTTTTCTAGCTTACTAGCCGGCGGTGGGACCAGTGCTTAGGCACAGGCCTAGAGGTTTTATACTACAATTTTATTTCGTTTAAAGTAACTTTCTAATGTAGATATCTATTATTGCGCTCATAGGTCATAGATTTGTGCAGAATTGTAGTATTTGACGAAAACCCTATTTAATGAAATACTCTCAAAGTGTACAAAAAATATGTAAACGTCGTCGGTTGACAACCAAAACTCAGCAAGAAAGAAATACTCACATAAAACAAAGCTCAGCACAGATTGATTTTAGTCGTGACTTTGTTGGTGAGTTTTGGTTGTCAACTTTACTGACGTTTTATTACGAGTATTATGCTAATATTTATTTCGTGTGATTGCGATATCCAATATATATCAATTCCAGCTATGAATGGAACATGCATGATTTATGCTCAAATACGGGTAGGCACTCCTGTCCGCAATGCATTAGCTGAACAAACTGGACGTGAGGTCGGAAACGTGCATTACCGTTGTGAATAACAATACAAGACAAGTCAAAAGTATGTACGATAAGGGCCAATTGCAGGCCACATCCGCATTTCGTGGGTCAAAGCTACTTTACCGGGAACTTACTGATGTCGCCCAAGTTTTCCGCACAAGACTGACTGTCAGTATTATAATTGCACCTTATTATAAAATGCGCGGACTGACAACTTACTGATACCGCACCTAGACCGCACCGACAAATGGAATTGGCTGGAGTGTATCTACGAAACATGAAAGAGTTCATTTGTATTGACTAATTATATCATTATAAGACCTTAGACACCGTGTGTTAAATCCAGCACGGAGCCATAGGTTTTAATTTTAATTTTGCCATTTATCCGCATTTTTAGTATGATTAAAATGGTATTGTAACATATATTTATTAAAAAACCTCGTATACTAAAAATGGTATATTACGACATATATAATTTATTAGTTATATCTACCTATCCTTTTTATTTGTATTTTTTAGCCAACTGCCTGCACTTATACGCTTTTCTGTTTAACCACTGGTAGAAATTGCCTAGAGGCATTTGATCCCCCTTTTCTACTTTTTGTTTGTGCAATAAAGTTTAAATAACGTATACAAAAAAAATTGTGATGCGGGAAAAAACTTTCCGTTACCTACAGTTTCTTTAACTAAACTGGAATTGAGCTCATTTTCGGTACAGTTATTTACGTAAGTATCTCATGCTTGATTCCGGTCCTACGACGATTTACACATTAACTCATAATAAATAATTATGCTTACGCACATAACGTCACCTATTTAACAAACCAATGATTGACAGCTAGAAAAATTATGCTATTCCACTCTAACACATGGCACGTGCTCTTTTGTCTAGTTAATGTTGTCACGTTTTTTGTAGAGTGACAACGTCCTCCGCGCGACTATGCACGAACGATAGTGTCTCACCGTCCGGTAGTGTCAACCGCATTCGGGTGAATTTACACCTCGGTGGTGTGGAGCTGGAGAAGCCAAGTTTAACCAAAGTGCCAAGAGGGCAGCCCTGACATTACTTCATAATAGAAATGTATAGGTTCACGTAATAATAGGCTTTATTTGTGAGTCTTACAATAAATATTGATTAGGGTAAAGGCACGTTTTGTTTTTCAATCATTCCGCAGCACAGATAAGCACGCGGGTTGCTGATATCTGAGCAATTTAACTGTCACTTGCACGCGGCGTCTGATTGACGCGTCACCGTCATGAGCCGAAATGAAAACAACATTCTGCTTTTGTGTATCGATTTGCACCTATCTTCATCACGTCAGTAGCCGACACACATACACTAGCTTAATAGATATGGTGTAAAGTCGACTGTGCTTGAGAATATAGTTACATTACTTATATTAAAGAAATTAGTAGCTACTTCCGTTGTAACTGATTGTACTTTCAATTTAAGCAGACATTATTTGCAAACTATTAAGTTCTAGGTAGGTGCAATAATGCATAGCTCTGCGGAACTGCAAATCCAATTTCCATTCAGGGTGCAGGGAATCGAATCTAGACGGCGATTGCGGCCAGGTAGGAGAGAGTTAAATCGGATTTTCACTTAGCCTACATTCTTCCTTTCTCAATAAATATAAAATCTTACCTATAATATTGTCCCTCCATTTTCGCTGTAATTGGCCCTAATTTATCTTAAAGCAAATAAGGCCGAGTTCACAAAACTCGCGCTCATTTTCCTCGCTGTTACAATACCGAATACATCCTTGTCTCCTTTAGATTTGGAAAAGAAACACCTATATATTATGCAATGTTTCCTTTGCCCTAGGGTTGTAGTCCACGAAAACGGGACTCTTTAATAAGCTTCAAAGAACTTTTTCTTTTAAAAGGCCGTTCGTTAAAATGTATCCCAGTTTCTTTGTGGGAAGAAAAGGGAATCCAAAAAAAGTCTTGGCCATTCACAACGGTTGGTTTACTCCCGGAGCTAAAAAGTTACGTACTCGCCAGAATAAATCGAACACGGGAAAATGGCTAAATTAAATTCCTATCTTCAAAAAGATCGTTTCATTATGTTGTTTATTTTGAACAAGCTGCCAGCGCGGATACACCCAAGTATTGTTAAAACCGCAGGCAAAGGCACGGGGTAAAATATAGCCTATGTCCAACCAAAAACTTCATTCTATTCACAAGGAAAATATACGCATATACCTACAAACAATACATTATGACAAAGGCTGGGAAAAGCTATTCGTGGAATTGAAGATTTTAGCTTTTAATGTTCAATTACATTTAATGCATCTGTCCGACAATACCAGAAAATAAATAATTAAGTGTAATTTCATGATTAATATCCTGTACTTCAAAAGAGTTCTCGTTTCGGTGGCCAAGACCCTTTTTGGATGACTGAGCCAAAATTGTTAGTTAGTTAAGATTTTAAATAGGAGTACGTACGGTATGGTACGTAATACCATATGTATTTCTAGTCGTGTAGCAACATAAATCCTCAAAGTGATATTTGGCAGTTGGGCCTTCGGCTCCGCGAGGACTCCGGCATCAAGACCCTGACTTGACTTGACCTCTGACCGACTGACAGCAATTGACTGCTTGTAGCGAAACCGCCGTCACGTTTGGTGTCCTAGCGTAGTATCTTAAATAGTTCATAAGTGGTTATTATTAGTTCCCGCGTATCGCGAGGCATCAAAATGACACCTTCTGGGCGTTTTGAACAGGCAAAAAAGGCTAAATGATAAACCATTGGTTTACCCAGGCGGCGGTGACGCAAGCGAAATTATGAACTATATTGTGCGTAGGTACATATATTTTATATTTATTTAGAAACATAAAAACATTTAGTAAATAAATTTAAATAGTATATAAATAACCTGTATCTATTTGCGAGAAAATATGGAGAACACGAATTTTCTCGAGAATGAGACCTATTAGCTAGATCGATTTCTCGCCCCCAAACCCATCATAAGTATCATCGAAATCGTAAGAGACGTTGAGCATTTTAATAATATAGGATAGGATAATCTTATTTTACTTGTAGAATTGTATTATAAATATTCATTAATAACATTATTCATTAATTAATAACTAGATTGCTTGTAGTGAGTCGCAGGAGTCCGCTGGATGCGGGTGGCGCAGAACCGATCATTGTGGCACTCTTTAGGAAAGGGCTATGTCCAGCAGTGGACGTCTTTCGGCTGTTATGATGATGATGACGGTAAAGTAATTCATGGCAAAATAACCATTTCAGTATCAAAAATCCAATAAAATTTACGGATTTCGGAATCGCATACAAATAGTCTTTTAAAGAAACCAGTGTAAGGGGAAACCTTGATGTCAGTACACATTTCGTGACGAAAGCTTATATTCAGAGAAATAAAGATGAATGATTTAATTGTGTTATAACAGCCCAACAAGTCCCTTTTTAACCTTGTGTCGCTGTAAACCGCATAATATATGGCAATAATGTACATACGTCATGTTTAGTCGGGGCAGTGTGTTGGTATTAACATTGTGTTGTTTATTGAATGTAAAAATTCTATGCTTTATGATTATAATAAATACCTATTCATCCATATCTGGTTCCAGATTGTGATTCCGACTCAAGTGTGTCGCTTTCAAGACCGCCCCGACCTCAACTATAAAACGTTCGGTCTGGGATTCGACTAAAGGACCCTTTTCTGTATTCGTCTTCAATTTTTATTACAAAATTTTAGTAAGAAAATAAATTACTAGTTAAATCCAACCAAACTAACCAGTTTAATCAATACCTACGACCGCACTATAAAATGTCAGTACCGGTCATGTCAACAACCGATTTCAAGACATTGTTTATAGAAATACTAGACAATCTGGCATCCTTTTTTGCTATTCAATTTATATTCAAAATAAGCTTTCTGACATCGCTATGGATTGCTTTCAACATATTTATTGTAATTTCTTTTACAATCCCGAAGTATTTCGTCTTCCTTTCTGTTTGTTTACATCGGTGACATTCGATGACTTCTAACGTCTGTTGTCAAAGAGCCTTGCCAGTAAGGCCTCTCACAGACTGGCGCGGCCTTGCCAATAGTAATCTTGTTAGCTGTCAAATTTACTATTGTCCGCCACCGCAGGCCGCGCCTGTGTCGCCACGAGCACCCTGCAGTGTGTATATAGGAGTTTCTGGGCTTAGCTAGCTGTTGAGTGGCGTGTCGATGGCTCTGCTTATCATATCGTTCAGGTGACATCTTTCCTGTTTGTAACTTGTCTCGAATGGATGGCAGAACACTATTTGTGCATAAATTAGTTCTATAAATCTCTTATCCTTGCTTCGCTGCTCACTCTATAAAATATAAGTTTAAGAATTGGATTTGCATCACTGTGCAATAACTAACGATCACGGTTATTAGGCAAAACTAGTTAACGAGTAATAGTCGACCAACTTAAGAGATGCACTTGGAAAGGCCAACCGTCGTACAAATCCGGCCGATGCAACCGCACCGTTTAGTTGGCGCGCGCATATCGTAACAACGACAGACAAGCAATTACGGAACTACCTACCTACACTGCGCGTGGCCCGACACGCACTTGATGGGTTTTTTTAATGCTCCTGCCGTTTATAACAATACTTAAAATATTATGTACAGTTGACGACAAAGATATGTATACATTTTTCACCTTATTACAAGAGAATAAGATGCAAGACTGTAAACATATATTTGACGTCGACTGTATATTAAAAACGAACATACTTATTTTTAAATCAAGAAAAAAATGCTCTCTAAATACTCAACAGTTCCGTGTTGTTTATGGATATATGGCAGTGTATTTTCTTAAAAAATAATGCAATTAAATTTTCATCAAGTAATTTTCCCACAATGATAGTGAAATAGTGATTATTAATTTGCGTTAGCCTGTAAAAGATCATTACACAAAGATACTATGTGTGCAGTAGTTTAAAATATAAACAAAATCGTGTAAATTTTGACTTACAGAGTACACTTATAAACTTAAGCGGACGTCGGCGGACTCGGTGGGGCATCCGTTACGTGTACCGTTCATGTGCCGCGTAGAACTGGTTTTCGATGGAGCTCAAGTCTAAAAAGTTCTAGTTAAGATGCTGCTTTAGCTAATATATTAACTGCGCCATTACTTGCTTGATAGTGCGCTTGTTTCGTCTTAGAAATTCGATATTCGTAAATCTCTTGAACTATTCTCTATTTCATATGAGTGGCTAGGCTTAAATGGATATTCCAGTTTGATCAAATTGGTAACACGTATCTCAGATTGATTTACTAAATACCGTTGACAGGATGGTTTCAATTAGATCTATAACAGTTGTTGAACTAGCAAACGATCGACAATGTATTTTACGATAGAGCAAAGAACCAGATTATGATCCAAATTATGTTCCTGTAAATATACTGTATTGTTACTACCAACATCGGGGTTATATATTTAAAAAAACCGGCCAAGTGCGAGTCGGACTCGCGCACAAAGGGTTCCGTACTATTATCCGTTGAATGAAAGGTAAATTGCGGTTTACGATTTATGACGAAAAAGCTACTTACTAGATCTCGTTCAAACCAATTTTCGGTGGAAGTTTGCATGGCAATGTACATCAAATATTTTTTTTAGTTTTATCATTCTCTTATTTTAGAAGTTACAGGGAGGGACACACATTTTACCACTTTGGAAGTGTCTCTCGCGCAAACTATTCAGTTTAGGAAAAAATGATATTAGAAACCTCAATATCATTTTTGAAGACCTATCCATAAATACCCCACACGTATGGGTTTGAAGAAAATATTTTTTTTGAGTTTCAGTTCTAAATATGGGGAACCCCCAAAATTTATTGTTTTTTTCTATTTTTGTGTGAAAATCTTAATTCGGTTCACAGAATACATCTACTAACCAAGTTTCAATAGTTCATATAGTTCTTATAGTTTCGGAAAAAAGTGGCTGTGACATACGGACGGACAGACAGATAGATAGAAAGACATGACGAATCCATAAGGGTTACGTTTTTAGCCATTTGGCTACGGAACCCTAAAAATTGTCTTGTCTCCAAACTTGGCTTGTTATATGTGGTTTCTATTGTTTCTCAATTATGAAATAACTAGGTATTAAAAATCTATGAAACTTTGCCGCCTTGATGTAAACAAAACATTTTTTTGGCATCTATGTATAATATGTAACAATGCAGGCCTTATTTAATACTGGCAAATTTAATCCAAATATACTTGAAAACGCCAGTCGTTTACGTCCACAGACGAAATATTTTCGGGGGTCTCTTTACGACTGAAGAAGTAGATAAAAGTAAAACGAGTACCCAAGCGGGAGCTGAAAGGGTTTAATCAAAGCGAGGCTGCCCCTACGACCGGGGATGTAGTAAATAGTCCATACAAGCTCCACTTCAGGCAAGATTTTCAGCTACAGTTCCGGGAGACGCTTCACTGGGGTAACTGGATGTGGCCTGTTGTAATCCTATTTTCGCAGCTGACACTTGACGTTTCGTAGTTTAATTTTGATGCAGATATAATGCGAGGGCCGTCAAGTTATGAACGGATACACTTATTAAGTAAATTAAAATAATTGATAAAGCGAACACTATACTATTGCGAATTATGTAGTGGCTAGCTGTTGCCCGCGTCTTCGCCCACGTGGTTATAGGAAAATGTAACATATTGAAATTTTCCCGTGGGAATTAGATGTTTTCCCGCTGGAAAAAGTAGCCTATGTCACTCTCCAGCCTCTAAACTATCTCCATACAAAAAATCACATTAATACGACGCTCCGTTGCGACGTGAAAGAAGGACAAACAAACACACTCACACACTTTTGCATTTATAATATTAGTAAGGATTGGTTCCCGGAATATTCTGCTGACGGATGGACATGACAAGTATCAGTTGTATATACTTAAATATCTTAGACCTCGACTATACGTTATAGGCTTTGATTTCTTTGCTAGTATCAAAATACTTATACGGCAAAACAGCGATATCTTCTGATTGCACTTGATGTTTTAAGTTTTTAGAGATAGCATAACTGAGTATTTGATATTAACTATGAATTGATAGTTCATGAGAAAATTGATCTTGACAGACAGCCAGGTAAGAAAGTGATCCGTTTTCCTTTGAGTCACAGATCCCTTGAAGATTTTTGACAATCTGAGTCGACATGAACTATTTGATGAAATTACAACCATCTAAAATGTTTGACAAGTGTTTATTTCAAAGGCTTTTGCTTGAAGATAATATTAATGAAGGAGTATATAATGTCTATTGCTGGTTTATACTAAATCTATTGTTTCTCCCAGTTTGTTACGGTTAAATGACTGTCTAATCAAGGAGAGCAGGATTTCATTATCAAACGACACTGGCAATCGGAAGTCAATGCAATAATTCATGGTCAACGGTTGGTAGTGGAATGAAATGGAATATTCGGTTTTCCTAGTATAGAAATTTGTTTATTTGGGAGGAAGATCTATGTTTTGGATATTCATCAATACAAACTAATAGTTGCTTTTAACTCAATTAATAGGAGACATAATTCCTTAGTAATATTGGAACACCAGAATAATACCATAATTGTGTGAGGTCCTATGTGAGGTCAAAGTGCATTACTGACCTGCCCCGCCGTTCTGTAAATTGTTTTACCCTCACCTCACCCATCACCCACTAATATATCTTAAGGCCGCGATTCGTAGTAACTAAGCGTAATCGCCCTAGTTTCGTTAGGCTTGACAGGTGAGGTGAGGCGCATGAACGCGTTCAGAATAACATCCCAGTGGAGTGACGGGAAGTTACTGGTGCGTGTGGTGCTGTGATTGGCTTAGTTGCCTGCTGGCTACCTACAAAACACGACAAATAATCTTGAAATTGCGGGTAACAAAACAAACAAGACCATATAACGAAAAAGAAAAATTGTTTTCAAATGTAAATACTTATAAGAAGTTAATAACAGAAATAAATAAGTGTTCTTATTTTTTTCATGAATGTATATTACGAATGCTCTGCTCTCCAAACAACCCTGCATGTATAATACATCATTATCGATAAATTTATGATAAAATAAGTAGCTATTTATTTTAAATGAACCTCGTCACTGCCAGTACAAATTTAATTCTACAATACGAGTCTTCTTTCATACAAGCTCTCCATTTAAAAATACAATAAAGGATATTAAGACGTGAGGGAATTTTATTCGAGGATGAAGGGTAGGTACTTACATTGATTCGGTACAAATAAACTTTTGTGGCCAGTTTGTTTGGTATTATTGTGCAGTTTTCATAGTGTTGCCAGTGGAGAATTACTGAATATGGACCAAATGTTTAGCATACTTCTCGCCGTTTTTTCTATCGTTCGTTACGTTATTTGATTCCAAAGCGGATGGTTGGTGAACCGCGAAACACAAGACGCGTCGTGGACTGTGGCGCAATCGTAAAAAATTAAGGGACAGGTAAATATTGTGATAATATAATTTATTGGTCATTGTAGATTATTTCTTCGTAGCAAAAATGTGGTCATGACGACAAATATCGTTCATGATGAACGAGTCAGGCTGCGCCGCGGAAATTATGAAATTATTGCGTTCGATTGATCCCTTGCTGTATTGTTACTACTAAAGTCCTTCAATCTAAATAAGATATTTAAGAATTCACTCTAGTATTAATCACACACATTTTCCAAATGTGGATTATTTTAAAAATACAATCGAAATAACTAACGTGTGACATGTCGAGCGATATTCCAAATTAAATGCGTGAATAACCGTTTTCATTATATTTTAATATGTTTACAGTAGTTAGGAAAGATAATTATTATAGCTTAAACCAAAGATAAAATTCTCAGGTTGAAGTCACATCTATCAGCATCGAATCGTATTTTGTAATACAAAAACGTAATTTTGTATGAAGATGCGTCCGTATGCGGAAGGGTGAATTGATGCGGACCATCTTTATACAAAGTTACGTTTTTGATCACAATATGCGATTCGATGATGATAGATGTGACTTCACCCTAATCCTATTTTATCAATGTTGGCATTCATTCACGTACGTCTCCTAATTATTTTTGTTCTATACACCATCAGCCCTCTCATAAATGTGCTTGGTATAATATAGATAGGCATGTACTAACGCCAACACAGTTAACTGACCATCCCGTATTTAAATAGAACCTTATTATAATGCACATAAAGTGCACGGATGGTCAGTCAGGTGTGTTGTCGATAGTATTTAATAACTATATTGAAATAAAGTAAGACATAAGTGGCCCAAATTCAGTTCTATAATGATATTAAGCCGTAAATATTGCCTAGTTGCCTGTTCGTCCAATTTAACCTCTTGTGAAGTTATCAAGCTCCAAATCGTTTATTAAAAGTTATCACAGACCGAGCCAGACTAGTTCGCAGCCGTAACCCTTTGCTCCGGCGGTGTAATAGGCGTACAACGCTCAGATATTGGATTCCAGCCCACCCTCGACTTCGTTACACTGGATCTCCCAAAGGACTTCCACTTGTGCAAATCTTGGCACATTTCGTAGACGTGAGAATTCCTTTACCCATTCGGTGAATCGTTTTGACACGAAGCCGTTTTTATGTTCACTCGCAGGAAAATGTTTTTGACGGGAAATGTAAAGATGGCGTCTAAACAGCAATGAAATTGTAGATAGCTGCGCTAAACCGTTGGCGTTCGTGGCGGTTCGAGTGAAGGGAGTTTATCAACGGTTGAGGTGCTTCGGTAAATACTTGGAATGCTGGGAATTATGAAATGCGTCACTCACCGATGAAATGTGTTCTGTTAAAAATGCCTATGCTGTTTCAATCGAGTTAGGTTTATTTTCAACTAAATGTTTACTAAGCTGGACCTAATCGCGTATATTACCTTATTTATTGACCTCTAAGTCCTGTTTAGTAAAATAAAGTGTGAAAATCATTAAAGTTTAAATCAATTTACTTTCAACTTGCTTTTACAAAGGTAATAAATACTGTTAACTTTACCAAAGTCTTAAATTTTATGTAAACTACATTTAACGATAGTAATACTCTTTTCTTATTTACAGGATTGTAAAGTATAGGATCGTAAAAAATCGGTTCTGGCGCTTGGCCGGCCGCTGCCGCGGCACGCTCGCGCTTGGCTCGCGCGCTGTAGGGTAGCAGTTCTACCTAACACTCCTCGCTTCGCTCGTCGTCGTACCTGCACCAACCTGCCTTAGAGTAGAATAGGTAGGCAATCCGATATGGATAGAGGTGGGTATTTCCATAATATTTCAAATTTATTATACCAGTACTTCGTCACACCCACTGAACGTTATATCGAACATAGTTATATCACATATACGTTATACCATATTACTATTAGATTCATAGTTGTTATATTGCAAGTTCATTATACCTGATGATAGTTAGATCCTATCTGAATATACCAAATGTTGATATACCAAAGGTGCATTATATCCCTTAATCGTTATATCGACTAAAAATATATATAAAGTTGTTATATCGACCGTTACGCACCCGTTTTTTTATACTGACGCGATTTGTCATTGTCCTGAAATAATTAATTACAGGAACGATACCGGCCAGATTACTGTCTGTTTGCTGATGTGATTGAGTTTTTGATGACGGTGAATTTGTATTTGACAGCGTGAACGCCGCATACCCGCAGCACAATCGGTTTTGTGGCGGTAATGCAGCGATAAAGCATTATTTTGTTTGGAAAAAAAAATTTAGTAACATTTTATTTGTATCTTTTGTTTCTTTTTCAGAAGTATTTTAATTTCAATTTAGATTCCCATATACTTATATAAACCTATTCTGGGTTTCATTTATTTATTTGTTTAAGGCAACAAACCCTGTCGTTAAACCTTACAGATAAATAAACAAATATAGGTACATATTGTGTTCTTGTTTATAATCACAGTAATAATGTAAGACTATAACTGCGATGTTATTGTTTACCATACAACTATTTTTGTTCCTTAGTCTTATGGATTATATAACATTTTATACAAAAGTGAATGCAGTGAGGGGTCGAAGTGACGAAGGATATACGGTGTAATTGATTGCTCAGTGTTCGGAATCGCCGAGTCATTGGCGGCGATTAGTAAACGTTTGTAACTTTCAGCCTGAAGATAAAGTAACTTTCTATTAGCGATAATGATAGTAGAAAATGGTTTTTTTGGGACTGATGCTAATTAGAGGAAACATTTCTATCTACACCCAGGCAAATGACAAATAAACAGCCGATAATCATCAGGCCAAAGTAACTTTACAAAATAAAAAAGTTGATAATCATTGGGTATATTTTTTTCTATATCCTGCACCGAACAAATGTTTCTTCTTAGTGGTTGACTGCTTTAAGGCATTAAGTGCAACATGTATATTCTGGAAACAAGTTTAAATAATTGAATAAAGAACTTTAAAAATCCATTTAATTAAAAAGTGGTAGGTTATAACGAGAATAAACACAAAAAAGCCTTACAGGTAAGAGTACCGAAAAGATTTTACAGACAAATCAAAAACTGCCATGAAAACTTTCACGTCAGCTACAAATTGGAGCTCTTTTCTTTACTTTATAGTGTGTTACAAAAATCTCACAGCAATGGAAATATTAAAGTGGGTCGCTGCAAATCTCAGTTTACATTTACATTAAATTGGTTACAATGAATATTGAAGTTCTAAAATTGATCAACTTAAGGTCTTTTGAAATTGCGTATCTAACTTTCGGAAATAAGAGGCTGAAGCTGAGTTCTTGTAAACTCATTTGGAAAACAGTGTGGTGCTGAGATTGACCTACCTAATTGAGGTTAATATGTTTAGTTGCGTGGTTTTAGTATTGAAATATGATAACTAATGTGACATATACGAGTAAGCTGGTATGAATATCTTTTTTTTATTGATTTATAGGTATGTTTCCCGCGAAGTAAGTATAAGTACCAGCTGCATACACACGCAGAAGCCCTGTTGAAATGCAAGAGGCACACCGAGCGTAAGCTGTCCCTGCACGTGTCATGGGACGCACACACAGACGGCACCCCGCCCCGCAGGGTGTTCCTATAGATATTGTTGGTTCATGGAATTGGAATCTAAATGAACTGGGTTATTGGGTGAAGATGTCGGAATAATGGCTAGGCTATTGTATGAGACAACGGACGCCTGCCTAATAATAATCACATTTTAAATAATAAATATATATTGTCCAGATACAGAGTATTTCAGATCCCTAGGTGACACGCCAGAATGATATGAGGAGATCTTCACAGACTCAATTATAGCAATCAGCACACATCATCTAACGTGGGATACGTATTTACTTTACGGATTTCGAACTTATTGCACGTTAATGTTTTTTCCACCCAGAAAAAAAGCAATGTTATTTATTAAATTGAACGAATTTCTTTTCAAAGTATACTATGATTTTTCCCGTAAGTGAAAGAGTAACCATATACCTACTGTACCTACAACACACATGAATACACATGAATGTACATGAATATTTCTAGCGCAAAACAAACTTTTCGGCGAGCTTTATTAAAGCGGAATAGTTCCCATCGTTTGACTTGTCCCTAAGTTCAAAACTTTTAATAAGCACGTTTTCTGTTGTCATGATTCAGGTAGGTATGTCCAAGTACCTTATGGATTTATATCATGAACCAGTTACTTCATATCAATACTTTAACTAATGTAGATATTTTATACTTACATAGTCGTAAATCTGTGTAATGAGAGCGTGTAATGCTTTATTTTCAGGTCAATTTCACATAATATACAAGGTGCTGCATGAATCCAGGTAATTTTACCAGCGACTTAGGAGTAAAAATAAACATATTGTTATGAACCGAGGTCAATTTTTTTCCATAAATAACCAGTTAAGCGCCGCACCGCTCCGTGTTTTCCTCGGCTTATTGCTTGATCCGTAAAATTATGCTTTAGGCCTTGTCATAGTTATCTATTTTTATTAGAAGTGACAAAAGAACAATATACATTCAAAAACTTGTCAAAACCATTTTACTTTATATGTCATTTTCTGAACTCTGTCTCTATCACTGTGTGTGTAACGCTGGTAAATTATTCAGATAACTTCTGAGTACCTTGCCCAATTTATGATGGATCCTGGGTTTGGAACACGAAGATTTAATAGTCATATAAAATCTTCGTAACGTCGTTGTCACATCGACTAGCTAATGAATCAGATAATGTTTGTAATTGATATTTAAGCCACGTCATGTCACGGTTATCACTGAAATCTCGCAAAATGCCCTAGTAGAGGCCTACTAGGGTAGGGACCCTACCCTATCCTAGTAATAGTCCTAGACCCACGAGTCATCATAAATTGTATGTTATAGTTAGAATTAGTTTCATATTATAACAATACTATTTCATATTATACAAGACTCATATTAAATCGCAGCTCCATACAAACTTCCACCCCCCATTTTGGGGAAGTGGGGGGGGGGGGGGTTAGAAAGAGACAAAAAGTAGCCTATGCCACTCTCCATCCCTTCAACTATCTCCACTTAAAAAATCACGTCAATTCGTCGCTCCGTTTTGCCGTGAAAGACGGACAAACAAACACACACATACACTTTCCCATTTATAATATTAGTATGGATATACTCCTACAAAGAAGTGATCTAATTTCCCGATTTACCATTATTGTCTCAGCAAAAAATGTTCAATATATTAAAATTAAAATTCTTCTAAGCCGAAATTGGCTGTTGTGGGTGGCAGAAGGACCCACGTGGATAATTGATCACGTCTTAACGCTAAATTGACTACGCCAGAGGCTGCCGGCCGAACGTTTGCTAGCCAGATTAAAATGATCTGTTATTATTTCCACGACAGCTTTCACTTTGACGACGAAAATATTAAATTTTGTTAGGAGTTGCATAAAACTTCATTATATTGAACACATATTTTTTGCAATTGAGTTGTTCATAGTTCATAGTTCCAAAGAAAAGGGAAGTATTGTTTTGAACTATTTTTTCATCTTCTAAATATTATTACACTACACTACATCATTTTATTAACATAATAACTTAAGATTATAATATATATATATCATCATATCAGCCGAAAGACGTCCACTGCTGGATATAGGCCTCCCCCAAAGAGTGCCACAATGACCGGTCCTGCGCCACCCGCATCCAGCGGACTCCTGCGACCTTTACCAGGTCATCAGTCCACCTTGTGGGGGGCCTACCCACGCTGCGCCTTCCGGTACGTGGTCGCCACTCGAGAACCTTTCCGCCCCAACGGCCATCGGTTCTACGTGCAATGTGCCCCGCCCCCTGCCACTTAAGTTTAGCGATTCGGAGGGCTATATCGGTTACCTTGGTTCTGCTGCGGATAGCCTCATTTCTGATGCGATCGCGCAGAGAAACTCCCAACATAGCCCTCTCCATTGCCCTTTGGGTGACTTTGAGCCTTCTTATGAGGCCCATAGTAAGCGACCACGTTTCCGTGCCATACGTCATCACTGGCAACACACACTGGTCAAAGACTCTGGTCATGAGACACTGCGGAATATTGGACGAAAAGATGTGCCGTAGCCTCCCGAATGCTGCCCAGCCGAGTCGGATTCGACGATTGACCTCTTTCTCAAAGTTGGACCTACCTAACTGAACAGAGAGAGAAAAAATATATATACATATATATATATATATATATATATATATATATACCTATATGGACTTTTAATCTGTACGAATGCATGTTTCGATTTTCACACTTGTTAATTTATTGGGTACCTGTAACACAGGGCATCCTAGCTCAGGACCCAAAACGACTTGTATCTGTATATAACATGTTTTTGTCAATAAATTTCATTACATTTTATTTCATTTATTTATTGTTTTCATATCTGGGGTTTTGCTGATTGAGGCTCCCATTTGGCACATTATATATGATGCGTAAACTTTTTGATTGTTTATTTTTATTTTTTCCGTGTTTTGTGTGCTAAATATAGTACATTACAGCGGATATAGCGAGTTCAGCAATCCCTGTTCCGGGCGAGGATTGTATAGTGCTTTTCTCAAACGAAGTGAGGAAATATTAAAATTAAAATAAATAAAAGGTAATCAATTAAATAACCCTTCAGGAGGCAGCGTCATCGGTTGAACGGAAGAACAAGTGGCACTGACATTTTGGTAAAATATACCGCATGCGGCAGGAACCAGCAGCTGGACCCAACATCAAGTGGCGGCGATCCAGGAGCTGGCCCCGACTTAACAAACCTTTGAGTGGCAGGAACCAGCAAATGGACTCTGTTTGATGTCTTATTTTGCGCGAGAAATGAAACCGATAAACCTATTCCTTGCTTGCTCACACTTTTAAGATACATTCGACAATAAACAAGGATGGCATTCACTAACGGTCGAATTGCCGCAACAAAGTTTCTTAGAAATTGCGCCATATTTCCGACCTAACTATCTCATTACGCGCCGACCGCCGACCGCCGACCGCCGAGCCGCGAGCAAAATTTTTGTACTGTGAGGGGGTAATTAAAAGGTTTATAAGTGTAGATTAATATATAGTTTTATCATTAAATCTGTGTTTTTTACAATTAATCGTTTTATTTCGTAATCACGAAAGTGGAAAAAAATTGTTCATCTGAGATTTGATCGAGAGTAGCAAAATTCACATGAATGGGGTGGCATTTATTGCTATATAATCAAATAAGCCATTTCATGCTGAATCAATTGATACATGATATACATACAGTTCCTATAGGTTTTTTTTGAGAAATGGTCATTTTTCTAACGTGCGGAAATTTCGCGATGACCACCCGTGGGGGGCCTGCCACGTGACGGAATGTTTTTCAAAATGGCCGTGCCACATATTCTGACGATCAATCTCTGGCGCCGCCACTCAAAGGTTGGTTATGTCAGGTCCAGCTGCTGGATCGCCGCCACTTGCCGTTGGGTCCAGCTGCTGCCACCTTTTTTATTTTTTAAACAAGCCTTTCGAGCACCAAGTCTATGTTATGTTTAGGTCTTAAGTATGCTTACAGAGCCTAGTAGGTGGTTGGCAGTATGTAATTTTTCCTTTGCCATTTTAATATTAGTAAGTAGGCAAATTTAAAAAGTTAGAGTAGCTGACAATAATGGTTTTACTTAGGGTTTTCATACATTACTTCTTGGCGTATGGCCAAGAAGAAATGTAGGGAGCCTTAAACAAGAAACTTCATTTCTTCATTCCGTGATATTAACGCAATACATTTCCGAGCATGTTTGAGAAAAATACATTCTAATTCTGATATTGATTGAATGTCGTTGATATTATCTATTGACAATTTCATTATTTAAGCAAATTAAAAATTATATCTTACGAGTCTTTTAATATAGGCGGTATTGCCACAGGAATAGGGGAGAGTAAGGCAAGATGGGGTAGTTAACGTTTCAAGTCCAATCAAACCAAAAATGCTATGATAGGGTAAGATGGGGTACCCATATGGGACAAGTTGGGCTATCCCTCTGGAGTAAGATGGGGTGATGAGACATGGTGCATATTTTAAGAATTTTACAATAAGCAATAGGCGAAAGGCTACCTGTTAACTTATTTCTACTTGACGTCGATTGACGAGCTTTGGCTTTGGTAACCTTTTTCTTTTTGTATCGTTACCCAACTTGCCCCCGCGTGCCTAATGGAATTCGGCAAATTATTAAACAATAACAGTGCCGTATATGAAACCAGACAAGTCCTTACCTGTTGGTGTGATAGTTGATCCATGATTAATACCTTTATTTGTATTACATAACATAAGAATAAATTAAACCCAAATTTATGTAATATTAAGGCAACAAACGCGAATCAATACATCGCAAAATTTTTAGAGATGTCAAAAAACTGTTTTTGCAATAAAAAAAAATAATGACAGCTTTTGTCCAGCCGGTCACTGTGCGAACTGATTAAAATCAGCGCATCATCAGGCACTAGCGGGATTCTGATTACTCAGTTGTGTTGCCATATAAGGCCCTTATCCCGTCTTACCCATGACCCCGCCTTGCCCCACTCTCCCCTACCCGTAATTGGGCGCTTTTTTGCTTCAAAGTCAAACCAAATATTCCTTCCAGCTTATTATATTAAACTCACACATAATTTGTATCTTTACATAACCTTTTTGCAACTTCATGATTTGCCCGTAGTTACACAAACTCGACAGTTAATATATTGACGTGGATCGAGTCATTCAGGCGAGACTTTTTGCATTAATAAATAAATAAATAATAAAATAAATAAATCTTAGGGGACAATCTTACACAAATCGACCTCGTCCCAAACTAAGCAAAGCTTGTACTATGGGTTACTAGACGACGATAAACATACTTATATAAATGAATAATACTTAAATACATGGAAAACATCCATGACTCAGGAACAAATATTCGTGCTCATCACAGAAATAAATGCCCTCTCTCTAAATGACCTCTTGCTTCATAATATATACCTACATAATATAATTACGATTATATATTGACGACCGCTTTAGCCTAGTTGATAGTGGTCCTGCCTACGAAGCAAGAGGTCCTTCGTTCGAATCCCGGTAAGAGCATTTATTTGTGTGATGAGCACGAATATTTGTAGAATCGTTATGTGTATTTTGTACTTTACCGAGAGCGTACCTACTAATGTGATTAACTTACTTGTTGGGACATTGGTACAGTATTAATTGTAGTAGTATTGTACTCGTATTGTGCGAAAGCGGGTGGTATAATCTACACTGCAGTACTGCATTCGTAACTCCTTTCGCGCATCCCTCACCGATCACGCTAGACTAATTTACATGTAGGCGCGCAGTAAAGAATCTGTACAGGGGGCCTAGACAAGGTTACAATTGAAAAGCGCTAACGCCAATAGAAAACTAATAAAATGTATAGGAATGACAGATGTTGACAAAAAGTGTTTCGTCGGCATCTGTCATTCCCCTGCATTATATTATTTTCTACTAGCTTCCGCCCGCGACTTCGTCCGCGTGGACCCGGGATAAAAACTATCTTATATTTTAATCCAGGCTATAAACTATCTTCGTTCAAAATTTCATTTAAATCGGTTCAGCCGTTTAAGCGTGATTGAGTAACAAACATCCAAACATCTAAACTTTCGCATTTACAATATTAGTAGGATTGGCGTTAGCGGTTGTCGATTGTAACCTTGTCTACGGCCCCTGACTTGACTATCAGCTGACAGTTTACTGATACTGACTCCGCAACTAGCAACGGAAAACGATAATTTGGGGCGCGATGCGATTTCATCCATCCTAGCTATATTCATCCTGAACTTTACTATTTCTTTAACAGGTCGCTTGAATTTCATTAAAGTAATCCCAGGATTTCAGGTCACGATCTCATAAATCTTAAGTCTCAGTGCCGGCAGGGTTTCGGTTCGGCCATTTTCGCTATAAAGCGGAAGCACGCGGTATCGGCTTGTGTATCGCTACGATGTTGTTGTATGTTGACAATGTTAGGTATACAAAATTTGGCTTGACTTTAGGCTTACCATAACTTATGCTTTATTATATGCTACCTTTTTCTAGGCACTTATCATAAAATTGAAATGAATGTACACCGCGATCGACGTTATGCCATGGTTCGTTACTAGCCTTCTTTTAATGTTTGACTGACCTTATCAAAGCTGCATTATTTTCCAAGAATGGGTTGTTCAGTTGAATTATTTATTGCTGGAAATATCTAGTTGACATCTAGGTCAGCGCGTTATAAAAAGTTTTTAGCGCGAATACTTAGCCTGGAGATTCCACTTTGGATGAAGTTATAAATTAATTCAGTTTGTGTTTAAATATAAATTATACGAGATGTACAGTCAGCCAAGAAAGTCGTGTACAGTCAGCATCAAAAGTAACTACGCACACGAAGACGTCAAAAGTACTTATTCCCTTTTAATAAAGATTTTTGACGACTTCGTTCGCGTAGCTACTTTTGATGCTGACTGTACCACTTTTGTACCGTGGGGTTACTTTAGGAAAAAATGGGGCTACTTTGATCATTTAGAATGTAGTATGAAAGCAGGACTATTCGAAATTAAAAAGATTTAATCGAATAAACAGCAAGATAGAAGCAGTTCACCCACAAGGAGAAATAATGATTTCGGAGAAAAACCTATTTGATCAAAGTCGCCCCCCGAATCAAAGTAACCCCATTCCATCGTACCCTATCACAAATATAATACAGTTGAACAGTGGTATTTACCTAGTCCACAGTTTGGCTGACTGTAAACAAGAATGTATTATCGTGGCTAATTTCTAAATGTCAATGGGACCAAACAAGAAATAACTATGTTCCAAGATAGTTTTTACGAATTTGACGTTTAGTCTCAGGTTGAGTTCGGGCTTGAGGACCGCTTTAGCAATAGTTTAAATGCTAGTTGTTCAGCGGGGTAATTTCGTAACTTTTAAATAAATACCTTGTAGTTTCAGGACAGTTTCACCTTAAAAAAACTACGGTTGGAATGTCGTTACACCCATTTGAAAAGTTACGCAATTACTCTGCTGGGCTTGAAACGTGTATGAAAAACACGAATATTTTTGTTATTGCCAAAACAAATGTAATGTTCGTACTAATCAAAGTGGAAACTTGGAAAGTCCGCCCTCACTGGTCGCGACTGCTTGCGATTCACGAAGTAGGTATCTTCAACAGAGCTGCGTCCAAATCGCGTTATAATTCTGTCAGATTTTTTTCTTTCGAAAAGTTACGTTAAAGTAACAATATCTCAAATGTAACAACCGATTAAAGTACCACGTGGTTTTTGGTTTTTTGGTTATTCCTGCTCAGTATTATGTGTACCTGCTATTGATTCTGATATCCACTCACTTGCTTGTGGCAACCACAGTTGCCAATTTCGCGTACCCCTAAACTGATGGTGGCAACTGTGGTTGCCAAGTGAAGTATGGAGTTTTTTGATAAAGAAAAATTGAAAGCAATTTAGGCTACCTTTTTTAAAATCCGAAAGCAAGTGAGTGGCTAAAGAAAGAAACTCTATTTTCCACTCATTTTTGGTTTCCACAGTGTGACAACCGCATGGCATGGCAGCAGCATTGCTGTGAGTTAAGAAAACTAGTTTAGCGAGATTATGCTTTTGATCACTGCATTCGCTTGTAAATTTAAAATAATGCGTAGGTAATAACAATAGGTATCATAACTTCTGCAAAAACTAAACATCTTTCCTCGATTTTTAAGAAAATTTACAACATAATAAACAATAACATCGTCTCAAAACCTATTTCGGTGTTATTTGACTACGTATTTTCCTCGATTCACCAAATCGTGACATTGCATAACGATTATTGATTATGCCCCGCGCTCCGAATGTTGTGTTGACTGTACCGAAAGCTTCAGCCGTTTACCGGGTTCGGTTGTGTGGATGAATTGATGTTTAAGAGTTTTTGATAACGGAACGTAAGAAGATGTTCCTTATGTTAAACGAATTAGTTACTACGAAATACCTCTACTTCGTAGTACCAATTCACTACAATCCTACATAGTCACATACCAAAGCTACGAGACAAGTAACAAATCGCATGCTCAATAAACCGAAATTTAATATTTTTTACGGACGGAGAACATCGCAATACCTCTTAGCCGACTTAATAAATAAACTCCCAAAAATAGGTTCACTAATGTTAGACGAAACAACTTTTCAACAGGCGACCACGAACCGGAAGGCGCGGCGTGGGTAGGCCGCAAGGTGGACTGATGACCTGGTAAAGGTTGCTGGAGTCCGCTGGATGCGGGTGGCGCAGGACCGGTCACTTTGGCACTCTTTGGGGGAGGTCTATGTCCAGCAGTGGACGTCTTTCGGCTGATATGATGATGTACTTATCTACATATTTTTTATACTACATCGTTGGTTAGTTACACAGTTCCGAAATGTCATAAAAGGCGTTTCTAACCAGCCAGTTTTTCATTTTGCTATAGAAAGAACTGCCATTTTCAAGATTTTGAATAAGATCACGAATGGCATTATGTACAAAGAAACTACAACAACAAACAATGTTATACAAATTTTAGTTTTAGTCTACGTGCTGAAATAAGTGGGTTGTTCAAATACGGTTGAGGAAGTGCTAAAAAATGAAAGAGCCAAACCACAGATACATAGCTTGAAGCAGCCAAACAAATTCGTACGATCGTCTGATTTAAGTCACCCACGCCTCGCTAGTCGTCACTACTGTAAACTTAAGCAGACTTCAGTGGACTTGGCGGTCATCAGTCATGCGTGCCGCGCAAGTGCGGCGTAGAACTAGTTATCAATGGAGCGCAGATCTAAAAAAATCTTACACGTACATCTACTGTGACCAAAGAAGATAACATCAAGTGAAGGCAGCAGTGACTGTAAAACTTATTTAGTTTCCACAAGTTTTACACCGGCATGATTTTTACGGTATCTCAAAAGGTTTTAGTCAAAATTTTCATTATAACTAGTACTTTCCGTATAATATTTGGAAATACAAGTAGAAGCTAGGTAAGTGTGCTAACTTGGGACCAAGTTGAGCAAAGCTCATTTAAGTTGGTACTACTTTTCAACAAGTTTTTTAGCATTTAGTAACAGCGCACGAGTTTCTGGTTCCTCAAAGTTCCTTTATATTTATTTATAAGCTTTCAAATATTATGGGAACATTGTAAGGAAAATACAAGCAAATAATTAGTTTAAATATTGTTGTACAGTTATGAGCAGATTAATTTGGCACACACGTGTTCGCAAATATAAATAAAATCTTAAACTGGATGGCTGGTCAACGTGGGGAAAAGTGACAGCTACCCACCAAACGCAATATAGTACTACTGCGCAAATACTACTAACTACTGACAGTAGGCATACCGACACATAAGCTAATCTTGGTGACACCAGTAAACTCTCGGTAAAGTACAAAATACCGCACAGATTCTGACTGGATTATTAATTAATTATGTTGATTATTTAACTTACTAATGTCTTTTTTTAATGGTAAGCTAGATGAACTATGCTGTGAACTGTAGAACTAGCGAATGACTTATTAGGTTTTTTTTAATGTCTAAAAAGTGAATCGTCTAATAATACCATTTAATTAAAGACCCTGCTCACAAATTTTCATGAGAATCGGTTGAGAAATGCAACCTGTAGAGGATGACAGCTGAACAGCCGAGCAGCGGGTCAGCGGGACATCCGGAAATACGATTTTTTAGCCCTTAGCTTCGCGCACTCGTTCAAGTAATGCATTTACATACAGCGACTAAATAAGTATTGTAAGGACGCGTTTACGCACAGGCGCGCACGTTCCTGCCACGTCGCCTAACAGCTCGCCCGGCGTGTCGCGCGGGATTACGCCTGTGCGTAAACGCGGCCTTAGACGATGATACTGATGCGTTCCCCGCCTGAGATAATTATCGTATTAATGAGGAAACCGCAGCTGCTACGGCAATAAGATCCGTACATCACTCCGAATCCAAATGACGGGACATTAGTAATGAATGTATGGCACGGTTATGCAACTTAATAGGTTTCTGATGACGTCTCATTGAACGGGCGTTGGGAACGATATTAACGTGAGCAAATATCGTTTTGCAGTGATGAAATTTGAATGAAGAAATAAGTGTAAAATGAACAAAACTTAGTAATACATATAACGTTGGGCTTTGCTACGTAGATGTTTTAGTAATATGTACGTTTAATCAGCTTCTACAAAGATAATATAACATCGTATTGATTGTTTCAAATATTCATAATAATGTTTAACCTGAGGATGAACCTATTCCTACGGAGACAAGTGAAAAACCTGGGGCTGATTTTAGAAAGTTAGCTAACATGGGAACCCAATGTGTACAACAACACGGCAGACCTCCGCGGTGCACCCGCTGGCGCACCTGGCCATCAATACAAAGATACATCAATTGTCCCGCTCGTGTTTTGTTTTTTCCGGCAGACTTATTGTGCTGCTTACAATAAAACTTGACTTGAATGTTAATTTTAAGTTTCAATTAAATTGCTATAATTTATGCTATATAACAGTTCCTGTTAATATACAGTTCGTTAAATACATTCGTATTTGGAAATATTGTGCACCCATAGTTTAATACAACGGATGACACTTTCATATGTATTTAGTGTATTACTTATAATTTTTTTGATTTTGCATTATAATTGCGTATTGTGTAACCCACTCCAAATCTCATTTATCCGTCTCGACGACGAAAGACTAAACGAGGTTCAGATAGGTATTGAATCTGCTAGAAACATTATATGGAATGTTTACAGGCATTTCTACTGATTGCTGCAACCTACTGTGCATCCTTTCGTCTACGTCGCCCGTGAGCTGACGTGTTTAAAAGGAACCTGTACCTTGAATGAAATGGAGACTCCAAGGCCATATTCATATATACCAGTTTACAGCTCACTTCAGATCAGTGACGTCTATTTCGTTACCTACCTCTCTGTACTGACTGAATTGTTTACTTTATTACATTTTAAATATTAAGATATTTTCATTCAATATTCTATTCTATTCAATTTTCTATGTATTTAAGTATATATTTATCTATATAAGTATGTTTATCGTCGTCTAGTACCCATAGTACAAGCTTAGCTTAGTTTGGGAGTAGGTCGATTTGTGTAAGATTGTCCCCTAATATTTATTTATTTATTTATTTATATTAGTTTTAATTATTTCTTACTCGACGGCCAGCTGGACTACATTGACGCTCGTAGGATTATTCAGTCAATACGTGGGTCTTTAAGGATGTTGATTGGGTTAAGTACTACACGTGTTTGTACATAACATAGCTAAGTTATAGTTTAGTCAAATAAATAAAAGTGTAAACATGTCGTTGACGTCGACTGTAATGAATAATTATATGTTTGTCTGTATTATATGAATATGTTTTGTTAATAGTCTACATTTCTTTTCTTTTCACATTTCATTTGAATAGTTGAGGTAAAACGGAGTCTAGCTTAAATGTAAATATGTTGAATAAGCCCGAAATTGATTGGAGTAATTATTTATCACGAAGAACCTCTCGATACGGTTGTAGAACTGCGACACATGACTTGATTCCTGGATAAATATGTGTCCGAAGGTTTTGTCCACTACGTTTTAAATAGTTTACTACTTAGTTGGCACTGAAAAATCATAAATAATGATAATATCAGTCTTTATGAGAGTACCCGTGTTTGAAAACTTGTAAATAAAGTTATCATCACATTCTTTGTACATAATATTTACCTGCTCCTTCAGCGTAATAATGACGTTTCGAATGACGATAGAAACGTCAGCCTAGTATCTACCTACTCGTACCTACAAAAATCTCGTTCCTATATTTAGCGCCTTGAAAATGCGTATTGATTTGAAATACGACATTAAGTACCAGAAATGCCTTGTCAACCTTCATTACCGAGTGCGTTTCTCGTTATTCGCAATTCTTCATAAACAGGTATCTTCACTACAGCATTTGATCACATTCGTCACTCTTCATATTTCGCGAATTTACTTATGTACTAATAACGAATGTGGTGGTGAAGAATTGCGTTTGTACAGTTGCGAATAAAAAGAAACACTTTGGACAAAGCATAGCATGATTGTAACGGTTACCACTTTATTTGTGTAAAAACGACTCCTGTGCAAATGTATTTTTGTAACTTTTCCTTGCAAGTAAACAGTTGACTTTCATTTTCTGACGAATGATGTCACCAGCGATTTTAAAAAGACACATTAATCGGGTTGTGCCATTAGATATATTATGACATCAGCACTCCATGTGGTAAGTGCGCGGCTGATAGGCAGGATCCAAATACGAAAATGGAGCAATAAATCTGGCGAATGATAACACTCCACACAACATTAAAATACCTACCTATTCTTAGTAACCTTGGTCAACAGAAATCCACCAAGGTGAACTTACTATTAAGTACTTACCACATAGTGTAAATTATCAATGTGAAGTTTAAACGAATTGATCAAAGTCGCCCCTGATATCAATTTTTTTTGAGATTTTGCAAACATAATATGCGTGCGTAGCTAGGGCGCTGATCAGACGTTCCTTGTTCCAATGTATTGTACGCTTCCACACATACAGAGCCGACTTACCTATCAGACGCCGGTGCGAAACACATTGAACAAATTGGAATACGGAACGGTTTCTGATCGACTCCCTGATTGATGGTCCCTGCATAGCTATCACAGGACGGCCCGCGAGCTATGTCGCGGTGAGATAGACTATACGTCTCTTTCTAATTAGAACGCTTAGAAAAAAAAGGATGGTTTATTTCAACGCGACACAACTCGCGAGCCTTCCTATGATAGCCGTGCTGAATTAATAAAGCTACAAAGGTGTATTTATCCATCCCACTGAATGATCCAAATCGCCCTTAATATCACTATGTTTTCTTAAAATCAAGCTAACATATTTGTATAGCAGCGGCGCTACCACGAAAATCGAAGCTCGAAATTCGTATACATGCATCCCTGTCACTCGAGTAATGTAAGTGCGATAGAGATGGAGATACCCGAACTTCGATCTTCGAAGTTTGTGATAGCGCCGCTGTCCCTGTTTTTTTGCCCTGTTTAGCCTGCTATGCAGCCATTTACAGATACGGTTAGGTATGGCCTCATTGGGGGCCTTATGGGCCTCCCAATGGGACCGCTGTCCCTGAGCTGCTTAGCACGACTACTTATACAGGACGCACATTAACACAAGCACTCGCAACCACTTGACCTATAATACGACGTTGGAGTGTTCATATTGTGTTACAAATGCCAAAGTAAATGCGGCCGCATCCATTAGCGCCGCTTGTGCCGTCAGATCTGAGCATGCAAATATTGATAGCTTAATTGACGGCTGTTGATTTGTTTTGCAATTCTGAAATCACACGAAATATGTTATGTTATGAGTAACTATTAGCTTACGATTATGCCCGTGTCTTTGTCAGGAAATAAAAATAAACCATTATACTACTAGGTCGTGACTTCCGCGACTGTAAAAGGAATGTCATAAAAAAATCCATGTAAAAGAGGCCAAGTCTCGAAACTCTTCCACCGTAAAAAGTTGTGAGATATTTCGTAGAGCCAAGTCTCAGGCATTCTTATTAATCTTTATTTGCTTGCTGAATAAAATTCTGCAAGTTGGCAATCACATAACTTTACTGCATTTATGGATTTTTGCATACCTAAAACTATGTAGTATTATGTGATTGCCAAGAGTTTCGAGACTTGGCCTCTTTTTACATGGAATGTTTTTTTATGGGATCTCACTTCTTTTTGTAGGTTAATATGTTATCCATACATACAAACTATGATTGCAGCCCCATCATTGCTTTTTATTTTTTTGTCCCATTCACTGCAAATGTAACTTTGTAATCCTATGTATTTCTATCGGATTACAAAGTAATGTATGCAGTTGGTGTATAGAAAGCTGGACTGAAATTGCATTTTTTTTTGTTTGCCCTTTATTTATACACTAAACATTAATTTTATTCTAAATTTGAAGTTTCTATGTCTGCTAGAAGTGCCTTAGACTTTTGATGATCGGTGAGTCAGTCAGTGAGTGACAAAATTAAGAAACTTTGACTAGTTATAATTCTTAAGAGAGGTCGTACCGCCAGGGAAATATCAGAAATCACCCGCGCGCCCCGCACCTGCCGCGCTGATGCGTCTATTGCTGCCCCGCTCCTTCTCGCATAGTATATGCCCCGACAGTCAGATGAAACATGATGAAAACCTATAGATAATTTTAATAAGTGGGAAGAAAGACAAAATCTGTACCTATATTTGAAGATATAATTTTCGCTAGTAAGTCAGTTTCGAGAGCTATAACTGAAATATGACCTTCCGTTTTATCAAATCACGTAGGGGTTGTAATTTATCAAAATAAAGCCTAAAGCAAAAAAACAGTTATAATCGAATTTAAACTTTTGTGAGACGTGTCTAAAATACTACTAATAAATCCACGGTTAAATTCACATATTAAATATCACGACAGGCGACATGTTTCGAACTCTTCGGGAGTTCTTCTTCAAAACAAACATCAAAAACACTAATCCTGAAGAAGAACCCCCGAAGTGTGCGAAACATGTCGCCTATCGTGTCATTTAATACGTGAATTTAACTGTGAATTTTTTAGTAGCATTAAAAAAACTATAATATATTATGAAAACTTCGATCATGACTATGAAAGCCAGATTTTCAGGCCACCACTGTGTAGCGGCCAAATTTTTCAATTCTGATCTCGGATTCCTACTTGGAGACAATGGAGACGCTTTCGTAGTAAACTCATATACTCGTATTAAAGAAAAACTGCAAAATTGTGTTCACTGTTTTAATATAAAAATATCCAAGTTCGCAGGCAATATTTGTTGGAATCTGCACCCTCGATAACCCTATAAGCGACACCCGTGATGACTAAAGAAAAACAATGTCTATAATGTCACCCGTAGTGACATTTAATACGTGAGTTGAACCGTGTAATTATTAGTATTATTTCAACACATCTCACGAAAGTATAAATTCTAAAAACAATGGTCCGCCATTTTGGATCCAAAATGGAGATCATTTCTAGAATCTGCACCCTCGATAAGTTCTGTTCTTTACAAAAAAAAACGCGTATATTAATTTTCAACACGTTTCAAAAATGTTAATAATGCGACCACTTTTTAAAATATTTCTGACTTTGAATTCGTAGTCAGAGACCTCTCTCTCTCTCAGACTTCGAATTTGAACAAAACCGGATTTATTCTCAATAATCTTTCATGAAGTAAATACACTGTTGCGCCGGTGGTATAAACTTCAAACTTGATTTTCCATGCTTTAGAAGCGTTTTTAGCAGGCTGAAAAGTGATTTCAGGCCGTTTTTCACCCTATTTGCCGTTGTTTTCAGGCGCCTGAAACATGTTTTCAGTCCGTTTCAGGACAGCCTATCAGATGGCACCATAACCTGAAAACCCGTTTTCAGGCGTTTTCAGGCGTTTTCAGGACCCCTTATGGGCCTTTGAAGTACACTTCAGTATATGGCGAAATTTCTCGAAGGAATGAAGGAGACAGCACTATTAGAGAGAGACATCTAGATTGAGAAGGTTCGAGAAGTGTGTGAAAGAAACAACTAGAAAGGGACAGCATATTCGGGAATGTTCCAGTCATCGGGTCAAACGAGCATCGAACAATCTAGACGCTCTGGAACATTCATGAACCGAGGGGTCGCCGTTCCTAGAATTGGACCTTGGACCGATTTTTCAAGATTTCTCCGGAATGTTCTAGTGCGAAGGGCTCCGGATATATAAGCCGCGCGCCAACGCAGCGGAGGAGAGTTTGGAATTAAACTGCGAACAGTGCGAATCTCAAAGCCAAGCGAGTGAAAAGTGCGTCATAGTGAATTGATTTATTAAGTAAGCCTTGTTAATTAGTAATTTTGTAATAAAGTTGGCATTCCTTTTAATTAGTCATCAATTAGTGTATTTTCTATGACGTTACCCACCCCGTGGACGTAACAACACGATCGACAGAAAAATGTTTGTCTACTTTTGCATGTACTGCTAAAATTATTCTAAGAAGCCGGTCACCGGCCGATCGCTGCCTAATCTTATGGTTGTATTTTGAACTTTAAGATCTAGATGTCAAGGTCGACTTTTAAATATGTTATTTCAAAATGTACCAAAATATCTACTGGAATGTAATGCACCGTCCATTTACTGCACGAATATACTGGGTCACAATATTATTGGAATAATTATGATCACCTTGCTATCGTGAGAGCACAGCACGTAGTCCTCTTGTCTCAGCGGAGCGATTGCGACTGACTGCCCGCGAACGGCAACAGAAGATATACCGAACCGCACGAAACACGCTGCGGGAGAAAGGGTATCGCGCTAAATAAAAAAGACCTATACGACAAATACGTTTCACCTCAATAAGTCTGAAAAGGGACTACATAAAAAATTCTCGTTAGTCAAATAGCTAGGCAATATGAAAAGCTATTATACACTCAATTTTTACGTAAATGATATGCACGGGAATGTCACATCATTGAAATTAGGTAAAAATAAGACATGTTTTGGCGATTGTTTGCTATCGAGGCAATTTTGGTTTTGTATGGTTTTTTTCAGACTAATAGATAGCAAATATGATGTAGTTTTTGTATGTTCTTTTTCCTGGCATTCGCTTTAGTTTGTCGTAGGTAAATATTCAATCTAAGAACGCCGATTTCGCGGAGCACCGCCTCTTAAACTACTGGTTCAAATTGAAATATATTGTTTTTATACAATGCGTGCTTGGTTACTGAAAATTCAGGCTTCTAGTTTTATCCACAACGAAGTTAAAGGGGGTCGAAATGGCCTGAATTGCTTCGAGCAAAGGATGGTACGGCCGTGCCGCTGTTTTGCTCGACTTGAGAAGGGCAAGCAATTATTTTCCATATTGCTCCCGCAAGTTTGAAAAATGCTATTTTTCCATCGTAGATCTGAAACACTGTAGTAGTACTTAGTTTATTATTCTAGTCTTTGATAATGTCATTATAAACTTACCAATCAATATAAACAATAATAGTTAAGTTTGATACTAGATCAATTTATGTTAGAATGTCCGCAAATATATATATATATATATATATATATATATATATATAGGCGGACCTCTTGGATGGTGTATTCTTTTTATAGTTGGGTTTTAGTATGTATACTTACTGTTACTTTCTTTCTTTGTTAGTTTATTTTAAAATTGTGTTTAGTTTTTCATATGATGTTTGTATCTCTTTCATGTAATATAAGCCGTTTTATCAATAGTAAAATTCAAAATTAAATTAATATTGTTCGAGTGATTTGGTTATTTAATTATTGCGCGTTAATTAAAATGATTAATATAAATTCACAAACCATCCCGCTTCTGTTTTGGCGGTCTTAGAGAACGGTGGTCTGGCTTTTAACTCAACTATTCAGGCATTAATAAACATCGTAAAACCGCTACGATATTAACAAGCATTCTAAATTCAAATAACTGAAAACAGCTCCATGATTTGTACTTTATATTGTTACAACAGCGTTACTTGCAAAAATAATTGTATCTAAATTCTTTGGAAGTAGACGTCGTTGTTGGTTACCCTTGAATTTTTAAGAATCGAATAACGACGGCAGTGATTGATTGACGCGATGATCGATTTAGTCGCGGCCTGCAATAACACATAAACTGACAAGAAACATGACGCGTTGGGTGCAGGATTAAACTGATTTGCATATATATAGTAGAGGAAGGTGGGAGCTTATTTTAAAATGCTCTTTACACATATTAAGCACTAGCTTCTGCCCGCGAATCCGTCCGCGTGGAACTAGTTTATATCGTAGCTCCATACAAACTTTCATCACCCATTAAACTGATTTGCATATACATATATGGAAGAGGAAGGTGGGAGCTTATTTTAAAATGCTCTTTACACGTATTAAGCACTAGCTTCTGCCCGCGAATCCGTCCGCGTGGAACTAGTTTATATCGTAGCTCCATACAAACTTTCATCACCCATTAAACTGATTTGCATATACATATATGGAAGAGGAAGGTGGGAGCTTATTTTAAAATGCTCTTTACACATATTAAGCACTAGCTTCTGCCCGCGAATCCGTCCGCGTGGAACTAGTTTATATCGTAGCTCCATACAAACTTTCATCACCCATTAAACTGATTTGCATATACATATATAGAAGAGGAAGGTGGGAGCTTATTTTAAAATGCTCTTTACACGTATTAAGCACTAGCTTCTGCCCGCGACTCCGTCCGCGTTGAACTAGTTTATATCGTAGCTCCATACAAACTTTCATCACCCATTAAACTGATTTGCATATACATATATGGAAGAGGAAGGTGGGAGCTTAATTTTAAAATGCTCTTTACACGTATTAAGCACTAGCTTCTGCCCGCGACTCCGTCCGCGGGGAACTAGTTTATATCGTAGCTCCATACAAACTTTCATCACCCATTAAACTGATTTGCATATACATATATAGAAGAGGAAGGTGGGAGCTTATTTTAAAATGCTCTTTACACGTATTAAGCACTAGCTTCTGCCCGCGACTCCGTCCGCGTGGAACTAGTTTATATCGTAGCTCCATACAAACTTTCATCACCCATTAAACTGATTTGCATATACATATATAGAAGAGGAAGGTGGGAGCTTATTTTAAAATGCTCTTTACACATATTAAGCACTAGCTTCTGCCCGCGACTCCGTCCGCGTGGAACTAGTTTATATCGTAGCTCCATACAAACTTTCATCACCCATTAAACTGATTTGCATATACATATATGGAAGAGGAAGGTGGGAGCTTATTTAAAAATGCTCTTTACACGTATTAAGCACTAGCTTCTGCCCGCGACTCCGTCCGCGTGGAACTAGTTTATATCGTAGCTCCATACAAACTTTCATCACCCATTAAACTGATTTCCATATACATATATAGAAGAGGAAGGTGGGAGCTTATTTTAAAATGCTCTTTACACATATTAAGCACTAGCTTCTGCCCGCGACTCCGTCCGCGTGGAACTAGTTTATATCGTAGCTCCATACAAACTTTCATCACCCATTAAACTGATTTGCATATACATATATAGAAGCGGAAGGTGGGAGCTTATTTTAAAATGCTCTTTACACGTATTAAGCACTAGCTTCTGCCCGCGACTCCGTCCACGTGGAACTAGTTTATATCGTAGCTCCATACAAACGTTCGTCACCCATTAAACTGATTTGCATATACATATATGGAAGAGGAAGGTGGGAGCTTATTTAAAAATGCTCTTTACACATATTAAGCACTAGCTTCTGCCCGCGACTCCGTCCGCGTGGAACTAGTTTATATCGTAGCTCCATACAAACTTTCATCACCCATTAAACTGATTTGCATATACATATATAGAAGAGGAAGGTGGGAGCATATTTTAAAATGCTCTTTACACATATTAAGCACTAGCTTCTGCCCGCGACTCCGTCCGCGTGGAACTAGTTTATATTGTAGCTCCATACAAACTTTCATCACCCATTAAACTGATTTGCATATACATATATGGAAGAGGAAGGTGGGAGCTTATTTTAAAATGCTCTTTACACATATTAAGCACTAGCTTCTGCCCGCGACTCCGTCCGCGTTGAACTAGTTTATATCGTAGCTCCATACAAACTTTCATCACCCATTAAACTGATTTGCATATACATATATAGAAGAGGAAGGTGGGAGCTTATTTTAAAATGCTCTTTACACATATTAAGCACTAGCTTCTGCCCGCGACTCCGTCCGCGTTGAACTAGTTTATATCGTAGCTCCATACAAACTTTCATCACCCATTAAACTGATTTGCATATACATATATAGAAGAGGAAGGTGGGAGCTTATTTTAAAATGCTCTTTACACATATTAAGCACTAGCTTCTGCCCGCGACTCCGTCCGCGTGGAACTAGTTTATATCGTAGCTCCATACAAACTTTCATCACCCATTAAACTGATTTGCATATACATATATAGAAGAGGAAGGTGGGAGCTTATTTTAAAATGCTCTTTACACATATTAAGCACTAGCTTCTGCCCGCGACTCCGTCCGCGTGGAACTAGTTTATATCGTAGCTCCATACAAACTTTCATCACCCATTAAACTGATTTGCATATACATATATGGAAGAGGAAGGTGGGAGCTTATTTTAAAATGCTCTTTACACGTATTAAGCACTAGCTTCTGCCCGCGACTCCGTCCGCGTGGAACTAGTTTATATCGTAGCTCCATACAAACTTTCATCACCCATTAAACTGATTTGCATATACATATATAGAAGAGGAAGGTGGGAGCTTATTTTAAAATGCTCTTTACACATATTAAGCACTAGCTTCTGCCCGCGACTCCGTCCGCGTGGAACTAGTTAATATCGTAGCTCCATACAAACTTTCATCACCCATTAAACTGATTTGCATATACATATATAGAAGAGGAAGGTGGGAGCTTATTTTAAAATGCTCTTTACACATATTAAGCACTAGTTTCTGCCCGCGACTCCGTCCGCGTGGAACTAGTTAATATCGTAGCTCCATACAAACTTTCATCACCCATTAAACTGATTTGCGAATACATATATGGAAGAGGAAGGTGGGAGCTTATTTTAAAATGCTCTTTACACATATTAAGCACTAGCTTCTGCCCGCGACTCCGTCCGCGTGGAACTAGTTAATATCGTAGCTCCATACAAACTTTCATCACCCATTAAACTGATTTGCATATACATATATAGAAGAGGAAGGTGGGAGCTTATTTTAAAATGCTCTTTACACATATTAAGCACTAGCTTCTGCCCGCGACTCCGTCCGCGTGGAACTAGTTAATATCGTAGCTCCATACAAACTTTCATCACCCATTAAACTGATTTGCATATACATATATAGAAGAGGAAGGTGGGAGCTTATTTTAAAATGCTCTTTACACATATTAAGCACTAGCTTCTGCCCGCGACTCCGTCCGCGTGGAACTAGTTTATATCGTAGCTCCATACAAACATTCCTAACTCATTTCACCCCCTCAGGGATGATTTCCGGGATAACCAATTCCCTATGTCCTTCCCCGGGATTCAAACTATCTCCATAGCAAATTTCATGTTAATCGGTTTGGATAAAGCGTGAAGAGGTACAGACAGACAGACAGAACATTAAGTATAAACTAAGGTTACGTACGTTACGTATATTATTTTAATAAATTATCATATATTCGACTAACTCCAGGTCGATCACGTAACGCATTGTAAGTCAGGTAGATAAAAATAACACATTTTATATGAAAAAATACAGAAAATTTTACCGTATACTTACTTCATTTTAAACATTCATAAAAGAGCGCGGCTGATCGGCGTTAAATGTTGTGGAAGTATGTTCGGTTTCGTTTACATAATTAATTAACTAATTAACGGCCCTTATAACAATTTCCTCGTTATATATATTACATGTAATAAGCTCTCTAAATTATAACTCACTTGCAAGTTTATTTCAACCAAATGGGGTATTATTAATAAATATCTGGGCGACCGAGCTCTGCTCAATAAGTATACTGTATATTTTTTGAAAATAAAAAACACGCCTTGGAATCGTAAATAAATAAATAAATATTATGATTACCCCCGAACCACTAAGTACAAAAAGTTAGAAAAATTATAAGCGCATCACCTAAAGTTTTTATTAGCACCTGCGACGTAACGTCTTTTTTGTATGTAAGCAACACCATCACCCAACATCAACATCATCATCCAGCGTTATTCATCATAAGGAGCCCGGGGTCCGCTCTGACACCTAATCCCAAGATTTGGCATAGGCACTAGTTTTACGAAAGCGACTGCCATCTGACCTTCCAACCCAGTGGGAAAATTAGACCTTATTGAGATTAGACCGGTTTCCTCACGATGTTTACCTTCATCGAAAAGCTAACGGAAAATATACCGTACATAAGTTCCTGAAAACTCATTGGTACGAGCCGGGATTCGAACCCACGACCGCCGCTTGACAGCCGCATGCCTGAACCACTAGGCTACCGTAGCTTTTCAACGGGTTAATAGAACAGCTTCTATAAAACTAATACGCTATCTTTACTATCCCAACAGAATATGAAAAATCCAGCGCCAATTTACAAACAATTCACACAACTCAGCTACCGATAAAATATGTTATCTTCTAAATTGATAACTTGGCGACTAATGTTCTACGTCAGCTACTCTATTTATTTTATAGGGTCAATATCTGTCTGCTAATAAAATCAAAATCTATCGAGCGAGAGAGCATCGGACATAATTATTTAACAACTAAATTAATAATTCGTATTCTTTTTAATGAAAATTTGCATAGCAACTGAAAATTTGGAAAGCAACACACACCTCGCGAGATGATTGTTTGAATTTAATCTCCCTTACACAAACTCACTAATTTCATGATATTGTTTTATGGCTCAAAACTGGGCTTCGTCGACTTGCCGGGGGAGTACTTTTGCCATATTATGAATTATGATACTCAACACAGAAAAATGATTTTAATTGGAAGGACACAATGTAACAACGAACGAACCTATCAAGGTTCGTTCGTTGTTACATTGTGTCCTTCATAGCGGAAAGTAGAAGCAAATAATTTATCGAAATTAGATTTGTCATTGACCATTATTTTATGACAATAATAAGTGTTCAACTAAAATAGTTTCTGTCGTCACTTACTTAAGCTAACGTATAACGTATAAAAATATTATAAATGCGAAAGTTTGGATGTTTGGATGTTGGGATGTTTAGATGTTTGGATGTTTGGATGTTTGTTACTCAATCACGCCTAAACGGTTTAGCCGATTTGGATGAAATTTTGCACGAAGATAGTTTATAGCCTGGATTAAAATATAGGATAGTTTTTATCCCGGGCCCACGCAGACGAATTCGCGGGCGGAAGCTAGTAACGTATAAAAATGACACACATGACTCGAACAAAATTAGGGCTTTAAAGCCCCAATATCTCGCAAACGAATCAGTGAGTTGAAAAATGGTTTTAAGAAACCCATAATGAACAAGCTATCCAACGATACCCTACACTATGGGTTTAACGAGAAAATAGTATATTTAAATATGTAGACATATTACAAATTTCGCTGCAATCGAATAATTACCATGCTGAGTCATAATATCGTACTTAGCTTGAATTACACAATATACCGTCGCTTGAAAATTTATTAGACAAAAAATCTAGCTAGTCGCTGACCATTAATTTATTAGGCACCCAAGTTTTGAAGGCTAAAATGTGAATTTAAAGAAGCTGCATTAATTACAACCCCATAAAACTACACCAAAAGTCGTGTCTAAAAACGGTTTTGACGACCGGGTAACCTATGTAGCTAGTAGGTAGTGAGTGACGCTGCCTACGAAGCTGGAGGTCCTGGGTTCGAATCCCGGTAAGGGCAATTATTTGTGTACGATGAACATGTCTATTTGTTCCTGATTCTTGGATGTTTTTTATTCTCAATTAAGGAGTTTGTGGTTCAGCAGAAATGATTCTTATATGAACTGCTCAGGGTCCAAAGATGGAGCAGAATAACATCAATGGGAATCTTGCAAAGAAAGTAACTGAGCTCTCTAGATAGAGTTCGGTGAGTAGCTTTCATTACAAAATGCTCAAGTTATTAAAAAAATATTAAAATATGCATTTCTATAAACACCCCACTTTACCATAAATAAATACGCAGGCTTAATAAAGAGGTGTAGGTAGAATCGGTTAAGAGTACGGAATGTAATATCACGAGATTTCAGGCCTAGGCAAGATTTACAAAATCACTCTACGATACACTAAAAACGTATGCAAATGCTTTTCCATTTTTAAAGATGATCAATATGTAAAATAAAATTAAATCTGTATGTAGTGGTTTATAATATCCGTTTTCAATAAGGCTAATTGGAATAACCAAGAGTTCGATCTCTGTCTCTCCTTGTTGTATTAGATTTGTAAAACCATGTTAGTTTGTCATCAATAATAATTTAAACTTAACGATCAAATGTACAAAACTCATTTATTAACCGCCTTTTAAAAACTGAATGTGTATACTTTTGTAATTTAATCGGAGATTTTCCTGGCAGGAATGAGGATTAGGGGAAAACTAATCGAGATTTAACAATTAGACCTGGCTTTTTTTAAACTTACCTACACCTAGCACAGATATCTGGTGCTCTAGCAGTATTATTTATTTATTTATTTATTAACAACTAAAATTAGACATGAATAGTAAGATACATTGCTCCACAAAACTACATTAATAATTTGACTGTGGAGTCAAAATTACAGTCTCTTTTCTCTTTAACATAATATAGTAGTGTCTTATGTAAATATCTACAATGTATAGGTACTCTACATTATTTTATATTACTATAAAAAAAAAATTTTTTAGTTTTTAATAAGGTATTTTTTTAATCGATGCTTAAATCTACCTTTTTTGGGTTCATGAACAATGTCCACTGGCAGAGTGTTTAGTATATAAGGTATGCGTTTCTTTAGTGTCCTATCACCATAGTAATTGGACACTCTAGGTACTTCATACTTGCCCGCGGTCATTGTCCTTGTGCTATGTTTGTGTTTAACTACGAATGTCGCTACGGCGGTAGAATTGTGCTGAAGTTTACCAAACAGAGTAAAAATTTACAAGCAGAATTATTGAATAGGAATCCGTAATATCATATTTCTAGTCATTTATTTACATAAACCCTGAAATAGATACTGTTTTCATGTTTTTGTCGTAGCGCGAAAGGGTAGATTCAGAAGGCTCACATGTGGGCGTTAAACATGATACTCTAACAAAACTTTGGACCTCTTTTAAGGCCGATATTACCAACAATAATATTCATAACTCAACACAACATTTAGAATCTCTAATTCAAATTGTGTTTCAGATAATGGTAAGCACAATCTAGCGAGCATAAATTTGGTTCAAGTTCAGTTGGATAGATCACCGACTTTATTTTTGATCTATTTTAGACCGATGAATACAAAAAAAAATCTTACGAAGTGTTAAACAGTATTTATTTGATTCTAAAATTTTAAACGGTATAAAATGTCGGCCGATTGACAACTCTAGTCTAGAGATGAATATTAAAGCCAAACACAACGGAACTAAGGTAAATGTTCTAGTCTTCGACGTTGCACTAGTGTATGGCAATGGCACTTTATTTTTATTTTTTTATTTTTTATGTCATGCTAATATTTACCTGTAGACTAGAGTTGTCAATCGGCCGACATTTTGTACCTAACACGCTCATACACAATATCCGATGACTTAGTAGCCTTTTGACCAAGTTTCTTTTTGACCAGCCATGTTGCGGATTTTTAAAAGAACTTATTTATTTTACTGGCAACTCTTTGACAACAGAAGCTCTAGTATTAGTTTTACCGAAACAAAACGTTACGACCGCGTTTGCGTTTAGCTGTCAAATCCCATACAAATTGAGGGTAAAACGCAAACGCGATCGTAAAGTTTTGTTTCGGTAAAACTTATACTAGAGCCTCAGACGTTAGAAGTCATCGAATGTCACCGATGTAAACGAATAGCAAGGAAAACGAAATACCTCGCGATTGTAAAATAATGTACAATAAATAATGCCGAAAGCAATCCGACAGCGATGTCAGCTTAATTTGAATACAATTGAAACATCATTATCATATCAGCCGAAAGACGCCCACTGCTGGACATAGGCCTCCCCCAAAGAGTGCCAAAGTGATCCAGCGGACTCCCGCGACCTTTACCAGGTCATCAGCTCTCCTATTCTGTAACCTGTTTTAAGCTCACCTCAACGCTCACCCACAAATATATCTTGACACCGCGATGAGGTTTATATATATAGTTTCGTGACGGGTGACCGGTGGGGTGAGCCGTATTAGCGCGTAGCGAATAACAGCCCAGTTCACCTTGCCCACGCACGCTGCGCCTTCCGGTACATGGTTGCCACTCGAGAACCTTTCCGCCCCAACGGCCATCGGTTCTACGTGCTATGTGCCCCGTCCACTGCCACTTAAGTTTAGCGATTCGGAGGGCCATATCGGTTACTCTATCCGGTTAACATGACGGTGTTTCTTTTTAAGTTTTACTTCATTTCATTTGACTGTATTTTGTAGTGTGTGCTTTTCCTTTTTAGGGTTCCGTAGTCAACGAGGAACCCTTATAGTTTTGCCATGTCCGTCTGTCCGTCCGTTCGTCCTCGGCTTAGCTCAGTAACCATTACTGCTAGAAAACTGTAATTTGGCATGGGTATATAAATCAATCACGCCGACAAAACAGTATAAGTAATAAAATGTTGAAAAAAAAATTTTTTTAGGGAAAAAAAATTTTTTTGAAAAAAAAATCTTTCGTAGACCTAAAGCGGGGATGTATTTTTTTAAACCCATGGTGTGTATCGTTGGATAGCTCGTAATATTATGGGTTTCCTAAAACCATTTTTCAAATCAGTGATTAGTTTGCGAGATATTGGGCTTTAAAGCCCTAATTTTTGTTCTAATGTGACCCCCCCCTGCCGGCTAAATAGCTACTACTGGGGATGTGAAAAAAATCGTGGTAGTAGTATAAGTATAACGAATTTAAAAGGAAAACTATCACGGACAAGTAGGCATAAGTAGTTACCGAGTAATAGTCGACCAACTTAATGTGTACTTGGAAAGGCCAATTTTCGTACAAATTCTGCCGACGCAATCATTTAGTTGGCGCGCGTGTGTCTACATAATATTGTTATTTTTTTTCACTCCGTATGATTTAAATTTATCTGAGAACGCCAATGATGTATTATGAAAAAGAGGTAGATAGGTTATGAGCGCTACAAAAGTGGCACACTAAAACTAAGTCAATTGCACCAAGTTGTCTCAGTTTCGCGTCGTTAATACGTGTTGCAGCTGTCAGATTTGGTGTCAATTTTTAAACACGGAATTTCTTATGGACAACGTATCTACCTCTTTTTTATATTACAATATTGGAGAAAGCCCGGCGCGGGGTTGGTGCGGTATCAGTAATTGGTCACCTGTCAGTCAAGTCAGTTACAGATTCTATACCGCGAACCTACATTTAAATGACTGCTTCCTGATTGTTGCGGGATGCGCGGAAGCAGGGCGGTACGAATGCAATACTGCATGCAAGGAAATGTGTTAATGTGGGTAAGTTCTCAGTAAAGTGCAATATACCGCATATCGATCCTGCCCCACCAAATGCGCAACTGGCCTTGTCAATAAAAGGCGTCAATAAATGGCGTTAGGTATTTTACAACGTATTAAATATCGGCAGAGAGTACAACTTACCATTTGGCGTCGAGACCCTCGGCACAGTATATGAACAGTAGATAAACTTCGAACAAAGGTACATCGCACGGCTGCACACATGCGCGCGTGTTCGGTACGCATACACACATAGCCTTCGGGAATGATGGAGAATGCTTCAATCGGGGCCGCGCCGTTGCGGTGTTCGCTCGTTCTCACTCGCTACGTCAAAGGAAGCCGCCTCGTAGGTATGAAGACAGTGAGCCGCCAGTGCCACGATATCAAAAGGAGCCGAATAGGCTTGTAACTAAGCACCTACCAACCTAGTGCAGTTTAGCAACTATTATACTTACTAGGAAATATTTTAGGCATAGTATAGTGGTATTAAAATATTCCTTGAAGTGGAAAACTAAAAATACATACCCAACTATCTATAATATTATTACTTTGTGTATACAATATTGTCTATTAAACTGTAACAGAAAGACTTTGCATACTTAAAAGCAAAATTAGTATTATAGGTATGCCAAGCCACAAACTTGACACAGCCCTGCGCATTGAGCGAAAGTAGGTAACGAACGCTCCTAAACGGCCTCAGATTACCTACTGTATTATTCTTCTATACTGTGCCCTCGGTCCGGGGGTGCAAAGGTTATTTGCGGAAATCACGAAACGTCTGGTTGACGTAACTGTTGACCGATTTTCTGGTGGCGGCTTTCTCGCGCAACGCATCAGCATTGCAATTCAGCGAGGAAATACCGCCAGCATCCACGTTACAATGCTTCGTAAGTCTTTTTTAGATTTAACTTAGTTTTCATTTAATTTAGTTAATGTTAGTTATCATCTTGTTTTAACCTTATTTCAGAAAGTTGCACTTCTTGTCAACGATTTGTAAGGTGGGTATAATCTACAACAATTCATTGTGGTGTCAAAATTGAATAATAGCGTTACTTAGTCCTAAAAATCTACAGCGAACTGGTGTATTGATTATAGCTCTGCCCTTTAATAGGATTTCTGTCAATACTGAAACTTATTCATCTGAACCCATCCGTTATTTCTGCGAGATTGAGCATAAAAGAATTAAGAGTGATTCGCTAAAAAAGTGGGCGCTATCAAGCAAAAGTAAAAAAACGCTCTGTTAACACACTAAAACGCACTATTGTGTTAGAATCTTTAGGTAGGTAGGTAGTTTATTTTAATCCTATTCTTATCCGAGTCTTATAAAACGGGATCGGTTACCTAATAAAAAAATTGTATAGGTAAAACCAAAAGCCAACGTTACGTTAATTGGATTAAGACTAAAAATTATTAAGTGTAGATAGAGTACCAGTATTTTTAATACTTACCAATTCAACTAAGCTCTAACTTATTATTCGTTTCGTGACCATGCACAGAATAAGGTTCTACTCGTATTTGAATCGCAAACAACCATTTAAAGCGCAAAGCTAGCTCAGCAGTCTAAATTCGAATCGTCGTCGACTGGAACAATCGCATTTTTAACGTCGCCGCACTCCTTTGTGGACAAACTTCTGCGCGATTCGATTCAGCTTTCCGGGAACTGTGTTTTCATTTCATGTCTATTGTTGATTTCGTATCTACCGCCTCAAGCGAATCAAGCCGGTGAACGGATAAACTGTCGTTAGGCGTTGATTTAACCGTCATCTCAAAGAGCTGACGGTAGCCCGAATCGTATGGTTACATTGTAAGGATGACACTTAGGTCGCGTTGACGCACATGCGAAAACACACACGTTTGTCAGAATGTACGGGTATGGAAGTACACATTGGAAAAGCGTGCGCGGAGTGCTAACTCCCGTGGTTCCTTACTCGGAGTGTTTACGCATGTGTGTAAACGCGGTCCAACAATCAATCAACTTTATTTCAAAGTCTCACCCAGTATCGACGTCGTGTCATTTGTGTTTTATGAAAGCAAATGATGTGAATGAAATGTCCAGAGGAACGTAGGGTCTCTTATCTGAATTATTCATTTAATCCATTTAATAGAGACGACATCTTGAATCAATGAGAAGGCATCCCAACTCCTTTTCAGACTTCCAGGTTTTGTAAAATAAATAGCGATCTCGAAAACATTGATTTTCAAGTTAAACACAACATCAGGTACGTAAATACTTGAATTTTCAAATTGACTCGGATTTCTATACAATTATTTAGTTGAAAGACAAATAAGTCTAAGACAGGAGAAAGTGACAAATTATGAAAGGTATAATTTGAAGCAGGTAAAGTCAAGCCAACCGCCGGAATATCGAGGTTCGGAATCATAAGTTCTCCTAGGACTCTCTGCAGCCTATAAGGGAGCGACCACACCGGTGCTTAACGCTGCGTATACGCGTTGACGTGTCGTATGCGTCACGTATTCTTCATACATTTTGCTGCGTTTAACGGTGCGCTAACGTATTTTGAGCAGCGGTGTGGTCGCACCTTAAGGCTCTCTCTATAGTAGGTGTATACGTCTACTGATTATTTCAAAAATATCACCATGACATTCGTTAAGACCTGTGTTATTTATATTGTTGTATTTATGAACTTGAAGAATCAATGTCCAATTTTAAACACTCTTTGAGTGAAAGAAAACAATTTATTTTAAAAGTTTTATTTTACCAATACTACAGTCTTTGTACAAGTTTTAAACCGATTGTGATGAATTGAAAACGGATTATAAAGTTAAGATTACTTGGTACAATGTTTTATATACAATGCACCTGATATCTTCGATTATATACACTAGATTTATACTAAATAATTATTCAGTTGTTACCTATTCGTTTCTAATTTGCATGTTGCTAAATATTAGTTTTTAGTGTGGCACGTATTAACATTCATAATTTACAATGTATTATCTTATAATACAGTAACATCTACCAGAGTGGGTATAAACTATAGATGATTATACACAATAGTTTTACTCATATACAATACCTATCCTAAATAATTATAATTAGTTACAGATAATCACAATAATATCTACTTGGTGTCATAAATTAACATACAACGTTTGAAAATGAAAACGAGAAACATCGGTAATACACAAATATAACAATTTTAATGCGTCCATTTAACATTTTAATGATCGAAATGAAATAACGACAGGTAAATACAATTAAGGAAATTTACAACACAAATACATGAAAACGGAAAGGCAGGGGGGTTGAATAAACAACTTGTAAATGTCTTGTTCCTTTGATGCCAAATACTTTTCGTTCCTAGGGATCAAGATAGTTAAAGCAATTACGCGTAGTTATAGTGTCCGAGAGTATTTGAGCTCCCGAAGCATTGTGGAACCTCCTTATGCAACCAGCATTTCATTATACTTATAAACAGCTGAGTACGCAGGCAACCGCTGTTTCAATCGGCTGCCTCGCGACAAAAAAATATATTCAAAGGGTATTTTTTTTCTATTTCCGCCCCAGTCCAAGTTGGTTCAGTTCGGGTTGCACTAGGCGGTTCTACAACACTTCGGGAGCTCAAATACCGCGAACCATCCGGTTGCCTCTTGGACACTGCAACTACGCGTCATTGTCCTGAATAAGACGCTACTGCTGTGAAAAATTTATCCAATGATTAGGCGAAATACACAGACATTTTTTATTTCGTTTTCCATGTTTTTATATTTAGCGAACATCATCTAGGTCTGCGTCTCACACGTGTCGAGAAGTATTATTGTAGGCAGTTTGCACCGGCACGTACATGTCATGTGGTTACATATCTGATTACTTACTCGGAAAATGACAACTTGGCTTTTATTCAGTATTGTTCACCGAACCGATGCTGAACTAGCTTACTTATATAACAAGTATACTTAAAACGATATAGGAAAACACAAAAGAGGTTTTTCAGTTTGAGTAAAAAGGTACGAAAAGTATCTCATATTCCTTATTATTAAACTTTTTCGATTATCACACATTTCGTTATTGATAGCCCCGAATCGTAATAATTCATTCGTGTCTGTCAAACTTCCGAGAAAAGTTTCAAAGACGATGAGGGTTATAAAAGGTTCCTACCTCTCATGAGTAGCATTGCTCAGACCTATTCGTAAGGGAAATACAATTAAAAAATCTCCTCCACTCATAAAAGGATACTCACATGAGGTTAGTTACTTATATTATACTCATGTTTGCATTGTGTTTTTATTTTTGTCTGTAATAATTGTATTTACATCCATGTCCGTCGTTTGAACTTCTACGCTTGGCGCAGAAAAGTCATCGTACGATATATACTGCGCGGCTTGCTGCACTTCTACTTTGGCGATAACTGGACGTTTCTTTGTTTTTATATAACCTAACGCTGACAACAAAACAATAAATACAATAAATCCCATGCAGCACCCCACCACTAAGCCAAGCCTCCTCGTTAATATGTTAGCAATTCCCATGTAAGTATTAGAGAATGGACTATCTACAGCTGAGCCAAATATTTCTATTGTGTTTACAGTAGTACATTTGCTTATAAAAGAATCGTTCATGTAAGGTCGCAAATTATTGAATATCTGTTCGTCACCGTATAAATTAGTACTTGAGTTTTCTGGTAAGAGGGCAACCCTCGCATCAGGCATGGAGGCATCGGAGAGTGTTGACGTTCCGAAGTTCCCAAAGGCAATGACGCAGATTGTGTAGCGTGAACCCGGCGTCAGGTGGTGCAGCGCTATGGACCTTTGTGTTGCGTTTGCTTTTTTACCACGTATCTGCAACAAATAACATCTAACATAAACAAATCTGTACAATTTACAAGTTTTCATGTTAAGCAGTTGAAAAATCTGTGCACATGACGCTGAACACGAAGATTTAAATGGATTCACAGTAGCACCATAAATATTTTTTATGGACCATTGAAGTGATGCACAGCCTTTGTATTCAAATGTTTGTTGTAAAGGTTGCCGTGCGTATTTTATACAACACGTTATCCGGGAAGTTACTACGATTAATTTATTTAGAACGTCATTTTATGGCGATTGCCGGTAAAATCTTTAGCAGAAAGATTACAAGATTAGGTACTTACTACGTTAGGATTTTGATCGCCAAAATAAGCCACTCTATAGCCATTTAAACCATTTTGGTAGCGGCTTTGCCAAGATACGCTGACTGTGTAAGTTGTAATGTCTTGTATAGCGACTCGTATTACAATTGGCAAGTCGCAAAGTTTCTGAGAAGGTAACTCTATAAAACTGTGCCCGTGAAGTTCTTCGGGATGTTCACATCGTAGGTTAGCACTGCCTTCTAGTATTATTTTGTGATGGTCCTGCATCCACCTCCATAAGTCTTGAGATTCACAGTTGCATGTTAGTGGGTTATCTAAAAAAAAAAACTATTTATAAGTTTTTTTATTAGGTTTCTTTTCGATGGTACATGCAAAGGCCGGGAAATAGCAACTCGTGGATGAGTTGATTTTGTCGGATGAAGCGAAGTTGAATCCGACAATAGATACGAATCCATGTATTGCCATTCCCGCAGATATACCTAGTGCTTTTCTCCAAAAGATGCGGCAAAATGAAATAATATTTTTAATCAACAATAATGTTTTCTAACAGCGTGTATGTCAATAACCTATCAAGTTCCCGCCCAACTTATTTTTTAAAAGTAGGTACACGGCATGACTCATGGTGCCAGTTTCAATTGTCATAAATGAAAAAAAAAAAACACCTAAATTGATCTCAATTTTAAATGTTTTATGTTTTAAAATTATTAAAGAGTAAACTGTATTCAAATTTAATTCTTTATGATTTTTATTTTTAAAGTTACATATTTGTACGAAAATTGGCCTTTACAAGTACACATTAAGTTGGTCGACTATTACTCGGTAACTACTTATGCCTACTTGTCCGTAATAGTTTTCCTTTTAAATTCATTATATACTACTACCACGATTTTTTTCACATCCCCAGTAGTAGCCATTTAGGCGGGGGGGGGGGGAGGGGCAGATGACTCGCTTTAAAGCCCAATATCCCGCAAACGAATCACTAATTTGAAAAATCTTTCTGAGAAACCCATAATATTTTTGGACAAGCTACCCAACCATACATACCACACTATGGGTTTAATGAGAATCCCCACTTTAGGTGTGGGGGAGGTACACCAAAAAAATTTTTCATGATTTTATTCTTCTGTTTTGTCGGCGTGATTGATTTATACGCCCATGCCGAATTACAGTTTTCTAGTAGTAATGGTTACTGAGCTACGCCGACGACGGACGGACGGACGGACGACCAGACGGACATGGCGAAACTATAACGATACCCTAGTTCACAATCGTACCTACTAATTACACTTTTTTGGTCACTGACTTTGTAACTTTTGATTTGAGCACTATCATACTAATTACACCACTTTCATCTCCGTAATTAGTACGATTGTGAACTATGGTATCGGTAAGGGTTCCTTGTTGACTACGGAACCCTAAAAATAAAACGCGGAAAAACTTTAAGCCCACTACAAACGGGCGCAATTTGTCACACCAACTTGCAATAGTTCGAAAGAGACAACCAAACATTACTAACCAGAGGGCCTACCGCGAAACGAAAACGAACTGTCGCCGTCTCTGTTGCACTTGCTGGTTCGAGCGACAGAGAGAGAGAGATACACGAACGAAGTTCGTTTTCATTTCGCGATAGGCCCTCAGTCTAACTATAGCAAATTGTTGTGACAAATTGCTAGGCCTTTAAACGTACCAGCATTTGGCTGTTTGTAGTAATTAGTCTTAGTCACAACATGTGGTAAAAAGGTAAAAAAGTGTACAGTAATGGAATTCCATACATTTTCTTGGCCGCTAAAACTGTCCAGTAATGACTTTTAACTTTAAATTTGCGCTCGTCAGTAACGAAGAACTTCACGTAATATTTTTGCTACAGTAAAGCGCACATTTCCGAGCATATTGGAGAAAAAAAACCATTACCCTCTTTCCTGCACTGGCTGACATTTGACAGAAAGGGACATGATTCACATAATATCTCCACATTGGCGTCTCTGTCCAGTCCAGAGGTACCCCTCTGTTCAGTTAATCACGTAACGTTCAAAACGCGCCGAAATTTTCCATATAAAATTTGACATTTAGATCTACTATTAATGGTGAGCTGCACCAAACCGTTTTTAATCGTAAGAGGTGTTCGTTTAAATGAAAAGTTTGACAAGTTAATTATGAAATGACAGCTGCCGGCGCCGTATTTAACGTTGATTGGTCTGTAATCGTAAGTTGGTGCAACCCGCCCTTAGTAAACGTTACACTAATGGCAATGTAAATTGAACAACTAAAAATTTGCTTACCATTAAATGAAATGCTCTTGATTTGTGTTTCTAATGACAACAGAATATTCATTTTTATTACTTCGAAGTAGTTATGACTTAAATCGATGTGCGTGATCTTATTCAAATATCGAAAAGCATCTGGCGATACTGCTGCTAGCCAATTTCTACTCAAATACAGCTCTGTGAGACTCTGCAATCCCCGAAATATGTCCTTATTTATTCGATTAATGTGGTTTGACGACAGATCCAATCTTTGCAAACTATGTAGGTCCGCTGTAAACTCTTCGAGATCCCGAATGACGTTCCGAGATAGATTTAATAATCGTACTGAATATAATCCTTGGAGTCTCTCTCTTGGGATGTTGTCTAACTTATTTTGGCTCAGATCTAGTACATTTAATTTATGCAGTTTAGAGAAAGCACCAGGAGATAGTCGATCTATTGTATTTCCCACTAGGATTAGCCTTTTGAGAGCTGAAAAGTTTTCAAAATCCTTGCTTGTGATGATCGTCAAATTGGTTTTTCTTACAACTAACTCTTCTAAAGCTGGATATTGCTGAGATGGATATGTTTGCAACAATTGCACTAACGGGTTAAAGGACATGTTTAGCGACGTAAGCGCTGGAAGCACGGCTTCTGACAAACCATGAGTGGGTACATGCTTAAATAGATTATGTGATAAATCTATTTCCTTTAAGCCTAGTGAAAATTGAAAAAAATTCGATGGAAGAACTGTAAGCATATTTCTACTTAAATTAACTGTCAACAGATTTTTGAGCGCAGGTGAACTAAATCCGTTCAAAACCGATATCTTATTTTCGCATAAACGAAGTGTTCTTAAGTTTTGTAAGCCAATAAACTTATAGAAATCAACACTACTTAGCTGATTTTGACAAAGATCCAAGTGCTCAAGAGATGTGACGTTAAATAGAGCCACATGAGGAAAATCAGTAAAACTGTTTCCTTTAAGATTTAATTCTTGTAATATAGTCGTGTAGGCGAACACATCTTTGTGCAAATCTTTAAGAGTATTAAAAGCCAAGTTAATTCGCAAAAGATTTTGGTTCTTTATGAAAGTAGCCGGTAGCAATTGGGATATGTTTGATAGTTCCAATGACAGTGCTTGTAACGAGGGTAAATGAGAAAAAGTTTTGTTTTCTAATACCGAGAAGTTATTTCGGGATAAAACCAGAGACTTAAGGCCAGGTATCTGAACTTGAATGATATCCTCCCAAGTTAGTAGATTACTGTTCATTTCTAACTCGCTCAAGTTTGGTAAAGTTTTGAGTGAGTCGGCCTCAATTATTGATATTGAGTTTTTATTTAGTCTCAGTTGTTTAATTGGGAGTGACGAAATGTCGAAATCCAAGACAATTATTTCGTTTTGGGATAAATCAAGAACTCGTAATTTAGTTAGAAACTTAAAAGTATCTTTGGACACCTGATTAATATTATTACATTGCAAATACAGTTCTTCCAACGTTACAATCTTGAAAAACGTTTCATTATTTAACTTAATTAAATTATTGTTACTTAAATCTAAGTATTTCAGTTTTCTCAACTGGAAAAATGTCTTGTTTTCTATATGTACAATGCTATTATTTTTCAAATACAACCTCTGGATATTTAACAAGTCATTCAATAAATTAGCTGTTAACAGTTTTATATTGTTTTGGCTCAGCCACATTATTTGCACGTTAACTTGGCCCATGAGAGAGCTATTTTTTAGCAATGATAAATAGTTTACGCTCAGTTGTATCGAAACTAAGGACGAATTCCTATTTGGAAATACATCTCCGATAGTTGTCAGTCGATTGCCTTGCAAATTAATGTGCTGTAGGTTTTTCAAAGTGATAAAAGCCTGAGAATCTATGTTCTGTATACGATTATTTTGTAAATGTAATTCTAAAAGTCCTGGTAGTGGACTGAATACGTTTCGCTTTATTTGTTCTAATTTATTATTTTGCAGCCGTATTTCTCTTAGTGTGACTAAACTTTCAAATAGTAATTCATCTAAATCGTTAATTATATTATTATCTAGACTTAAAGTGACTAATTTGCTATTGAATTTAAAAATGTTACGCGGAAGTTTTCTTAAGTAATTTGTTCCCATATGTAATTGCGTTAAATTTTGAAGAGATGTAAAGCAGCCATCATCTAATTGTTGTATAGCATTATGTTCTAAATTAAGAACCGTCAGCCCTAAAGCGTTGCTGAATGCATCACTTGGTATTTCGAGAATGTTATTTTCAGATAAAAATATCTCTGACAGATGAGGAAGATTTGCAAATACGCCTCTAATGTAATGGAGATGGTTGTGGCTCAAATCAATTGTGCGTATATTTCGATTCTTTTGAAAAGTGTATTTTTCAATGTTAGTGATTTTGTTTCGACTTAAATCAAGCGTTTCTAATTGTTCTAAAGAGTAAAATGAATTTTCTTCTATAACTTGAATCTGGTTACTAAAAAAAGTTAATGTTTTAATATTAGGCATAGATCGGAACCAGTTGTTTTCTACTTTTACAAACGAATTTGAGCTTAAATCTAAAGTTATTAAACTTGATATAGTGTAATTAAGGTAAATTGGTATTGAACTAATTTTATTCCAAGCTAGTCTTAAATTGCCGAGTTTCTTCAACTTTCCTAAAGTTTGCAAAGGAAAATAGTTCAGAAAATTTTCAGTGATATCCAGCTCAGTCAAATATTCTTCTAAGTTATGAAACGCAATCTCGGAAACATTAACTATTTTATTTCCTTTCAAACTAAGTTTCCTAAGTCTTAGTCCTTTAAATGCATTTGCTTGTATGTCTTCGATGTCATTAAGTTGTAAATCTAGTGCTTCCATACTCTGCAAGTCATTGAATGATTCCTGGGGTATTCTGTTCAATTTACTGGAAACTATGCTCAGGGATTCTAATGAGTCACTTAACGGCATAAAAGCGTTAGGGCTTATTTGATCGATGCCGGATTGTGAAATTTGCAAATTGATTATTTTAGTTTTTTGTGGGAAAAGGTCGGCTTTAAGCTCTGTTGTGGAGCGCTCCAGGTCGTAGATGGACAGAGACTGGATGGTTCCTCTAATCTTGGATAATACATTCCTTACAGCGCCGGGAGTAGCACTGGGGCACTCCAAAAACAGACCTGAAAAAGAAAAAAAATACTAATCGGCTTTACCATTAGGGGCTGTATGTTAAAATAGCCTTACGAAATAAAATGCATGTACTCATTAAAATATATAGCGCAAATGTGTTACATATTTATCATGCAATAGATAAACTTTTACTTAAATATATTCACCAATAAAAATTTGCTTCCATCGTTATTAGATACAGGATTGAGCCGTTCTGATGCTCTTGACTAGGTTTGAAAATTATAATTTACATAGTAAATTAAGTAAGTACTACTCACCTTCTTTGAAGCTATAGCATGGGCAGATTGGGTTGTCTGCTAGTGTAGGACACATAGATTGTTCTTCGCCTTGCAGTATCGGAATATGGATAATCATTAGAAATGCGTACAGTCCACATTTTGCACCGGAGAATCGCGTATAAATAGCCATACTGATTCGACGTCATGTCACTAACATCGTGCATTGGAACTTCCGAGTACTTGAAGATCTTGCGGCTACAGGGACAAAAAAAATACATTAATGTTGATATTTTGGTTGATTTCACTATTAGTTTTGTTTTTATTATGCAACATATATCATGAATTTAAATATTTATTACATGTAACTTAAAAACGTTGCATTAAACTCAATATAATCGAAAGGATTACTTCTGGATCACTACTTTTCGAACGAGCGTTAGCATAACTCATCTGTCATTTTCTCATACAAAAAATTACATTTAGATCTATTTAACGTACAGTCACCGGCATTGATATCTGCGACATCAAAGCGCGCATAAATATCTGACACGATTCTATTTCTAGGGCCGTTAGAACGTGTCAGATAAATATATGTTTGCTCGCTTTGTTATTGCTAATTATAATGCTGGTTACGTACGAAACCTTACGCAATTGATGAGCTGGACTAGTTATCATTTAAACTCTCGCGGTTTGTATTCATATTTAAATTATTGTTTTACGCGTATCTAACGTGATGACTCTAGACTCATCTGCGACCATGACCGGTGTAACCCGTGTCACGTCAGAAATAAAGGAAATAAATATCGCGTTAGACCCGTGTAATACAATATATATATTTTCTAATTTTATTTATTTATATTATAAGAGAAAAAACACAATACGCGTACAGAAACCTGTTTAAGGTTTATGCGTGACGCGAATATATCGCACCGCTCACAACAGTAATATCAATCCTGATACTTATAGGTAATTAATGACAATAGATAGAAACCTATTGCGCTGTCCCGTTAGAAAATATATTTTTAATGCAATCTTGCACGACTTTTTGTCTGCAAGAACACTTGTGAGTATATCTTCTGGTATTATATTTAGAAAGTTAGGAAGCATGTACTCCTAATGTCCTGTACCATATACATTTACATAATTAGGTAGAATATATCTAGGTTGGTAGTCTAAATTACGTAATTTTTTATGCCTATCTCGAGTTTTTAACAATTTTATTTTATCATAGTGTTCTAGAACTATTGACATATCAATCTTTAACAAGCTTGATATGTCAATATGATATGTCTATTGTACCTACATAGGTACAATAGTTTTGAGTATGCTCAATTGTAGCTTGTAGATGCAGCCCATGTTGTTTTTATATGTACGACCATAGCTACTCAAGCCATAGCTTATTATTGAATCGGCTAGCGATAAATATAGCAATCTTAATATATTATATGGAATAGAGCTACGGTAGCCTAGTGGTTCAGGCATTCGGCTGTCAAGCGGCGGTCGTGGGTTCGAATCCCGGCTCGTACTAATGAGTTTTTCGGAACTTATGTACGGAATATTTACCGGTAGCTTTTCGGTGAAGAAAAACATCGTGAGGAAACCGGTCTAATCCGAATAAGGTCTAGTTTTCCCTCTGGGTTGGAAGGTCAGATGGCAGTCGCTTTCGTAAAACTAGTGCCTACGCCAAATCTTGGGGTTAGGTGTCAAAGCGGACCCCAAGCTTCTTTAGGGGCACAACCGGGAACAACGCTAGGAGGATGATGAATATATTATATGGTATTTTATACTTAAGTATATTCATTTTAGCGCGTAATGATCTCAACTTGTGACATATATGATCTATATGGGGCTTCCAGTTGAAGCTTTTGTCAATGACGAGGCCCAGGTAGGTGTGGTGGTCTACCAGCTCAAGCGATGCGCAAGCGCACGCCGCGGGCTGGCCATACAAGCAAGTGTGCGAGTGGGCTACTATTACTGGGCTATCAGTTTTGATGTATAGGGGGTGTATATGCAGAATTTTGGTTTTATTTGCGTTGATAACCAGACCCACATCCTGCGCCCATTTACATAGAATATCGAAATTACATTGCATCGTCGCCTGAGCCTCGCTCACACTTTTCCCATATGTAACCAAGCAAGTATCGTCTGCAAATTGAAATACCGAGCCCTCAGTGAAAAGGTTACACATATCATTCACGTTAATTAAGTATTCGGTCGGTCCCAAAATTGATCCCTGAGCTGTTCCTCGCAGCGTAGGGATCGGCTCGCTATCCTGATTTAAAATACGTATGAGGATAACGACAAGAGTTACCTATGAGTCATCATAGTCAGTAATTTCCTACTTATTCCACAGTATTCAATTACTCGAATTTAGGGAAGTCTAGTGTGTTGCTTTCTCCCTTGCCTCCCACAAAGCAGTTTACAAACAGAGTTTGTCTCGCTGATTCCATGACATCTGAACAGATTTCTATCTTCCATCTCTTGTCTATGTTAGCGCCACGGCTGCCTGGCACCAGAGGTTTGCTTGTTTAATTGTGGCAAAAACTCGCTAGCTTTTAAAGACAAGCCCCTCCTTTCCCATTACATCCTGAAAATCTTTTGGGTTATGACTTGAGTACGCTTTTTATATATTGTTACAGAAGTTGTAATGAAGCACCCTCCTTTGAAGGTCTTGTAGCATCAATAGGAGAATGTCTTGTCTACTGCACTTGTTAATTTCATGAAAGGTCTCAGATTACCATAGGAAACTTATCATTAACAGTATGAGCTGAGTGAAACATTGATATTTGTTCAATGGGAGTACCTACTAATAAAACTTATTGAGAATGTTTTAATCTTTAAGAAATAAATTAGTACTGAATCGTGCTGCAACAACGACAATTTAATAAAACGTTAATTGCTTTAATTAATTAATGCCTAGCGACCAACCGGATTACGTAAACAATTTTAAATTCATCCAATAAAGATTAGTAGCCGGCAGTATATCAGTGGAACTATTTACATATAGAGCAGGTTTCGGGGATTAGGGTGTGGGGTGAATAATGGCAAATAAACTTTTTCAAATTTGTTTGTCATATGTTTTTCAAAATGGCGTATTGATAATGGAGTGACGGATCAGAGCATCCTGAAATGTAAGGAATTAAAGTTTTTTTTCTAAGTTTACTTTTAGAGGCTTTTATTGAACTTGAACTGTTCGTATTTTAGTAAATTTTATGTAAATATTCAATTAATTTGTCTTCAAAATGCAAATGATATCTAGACCTTTATATGCCTAGGTTATGGCCACTTGCCGGTGTCTGATTAAGCTGAAATGGCCGAATTATCTGATGGGGACTGAAGATGGCCATAGCAACTCCTAAAGCCAGTAATTCACAAGATAAACCCGAATATAATTGACTTTCGATCTGGAAGAATCTCACAACGATACACAAAATAACCTATTTCCGTAGGTTAAGGACTCTGAAGGTCTCGGACAAAATGTACACACATTTGATTTAGAATTATTTATATCCACATATCAGGCAACCAACCGAATTGTCGTTCTCGGAACAAAATATACACACATTTGATTTAGAGGTAATTACATACATACATACATTCAAGCCTTTATCCCTAAGCAGAGCACATGAAACTTATGTTGCAGTACCACGTTTAGCATAAATGTGGGTATAAAAGATCGACAAAATGTGATATCGCAGTGACAGGCCATCGTCCACAACACACTTCAACCCTGTTCCCTTAGTCGACTCCGACACCCACAGGGTAGTGCTATTCTAACCCGGCACCACACGGAGAGGTATTTATATCCAGATATAAGACAACCATCCGAATTGTCGTCCTTTGAGTTGTAGGTCACGTTTCTATTAAGAGCAACCAATTTAATCAAACGATCAATTTCTCCGCCACTTACCCAAAGGTTGTCTGGAAGACATTGCTCTTTACCGACAATATCGCCCGTTGTTTACCTCTACTCAAAAGTTATTGTTGTTCTGTATTAATTTCATAACTATATTGAGGTGTGTAATATGAGTATGTGTATTGTATTGTAACGTAAGAACATGCAAATCAAGAAGAGCTTCAGTGTGGGGTTATGTCAGCCGTTACTGAAGACATTAAAATACAACAAGGCTGGGAACAAAGTAAAAACACTGGAAGCCTTTATTCGACATAAAAATATCGTGCCCAAAGCCCACAAATAAAACGGCGAAAAAATTATATCGGGAAGCTTATATTTCTTTTATGCTGGATAAATGAAATATAAGCTTCCCGATCGTCGCACCGATACCTTGCTAAAAGATATTTCATCGATCCCATAGTAAGTAGGTACCTACTTTTGAACTTACCTACAGCTTGCAGAATGTACGTATATTGTTTTCTAAGTTCTTTTTTCATTGTTACATTTCTCATTACAATCTCAAACTAACTAATTATTTTAAATTTGTCTGGCAGTGCCATAGCTCTCCATCCAAATTATGTTATAACTCACCCCAGTTACCCACTCAAAATTAAACACCACATGGCATGCACTGTTATAAAATATTGTCTCTTTGTTCCTAAATTTACATATTCACTACCTTCTAGTCATCTTTGGGATCATCCCACCATTTTAGGGAAACTTGATAATCTAATCAAAACTAGAGATGCAACGGATATCCGGCCACTATCCGGTATCCGGCATATCCGGCCACAATTTTACTAGGCCGAATACCGAATAGTACCGAGGTATCCGGCCGGATACCGGATAGTATTTGAACACAGATGAACATAGGTAAGGAAAGAACAAGAGTAAAAAACCGGCCAAGTGCGAGTCGGACTCGCGTTGCAAGGGTTCCGTACATCACAAGATTTTAAACAATTTTTTTTACTAACGGAGCGTTTTTGACGTTTCATAAAAATAAGCTAATTTGATTTTTGTCAAATACCGTATTAAGTCCGACTCACGCTTGACTGCACATTTCTAATAGGTTTTCCTGTCATCTGTAGGTATAGAACTATTTTCTGTATTTTTTTTCAAAATTGTAGACAGTAGTTTCGGAGGTGAAGGGCCCCCCCCTTGGTAATTTTTTGGCTATTTTCTTTAATAATTTCTAAACTAATTATAATAAAATTACAAAAAAAAATATTTTAGATGCACACAATGAGTTCTTTCTTTTGATATGTAACACGATAGTATATGCAAAATTTTATTTTTTAATTTTCTCATTTCACCCCCAAAAGTGGCCCCCATGTTTAAAATTAATTTTTTTGCGTTACATCCTCTTTGGGTCACAAACATACAAATTGAAATTTGGTACACATATGTAGTGTACCAAATTTCAACGTAATTGGTTCAGTAGTTTCGGAGAAAATAGGCTGTGAAGGACGGACAGACAGACGCACGAGTGATCCTATAAGGGTTCCGTTTTTTCCTTTTGAGGTACGGATTCCTAAAAAGAGGGGTGAATAAATAACACAAAGCAATCAATTATTTAAGGTTAGTTCAATCTTCGTATGAAAAGCTAAAATAAATTAAAAAGGTAATGGCATTAATGGTTAAATTATGTTAAAAACTAAAATTAGCGCATGTTTCTGTCAAAACCAGTTGCAACTTGCACAGAGCATCGCGCTAAAGCGCGATCGTACTTGCTTTATTTTAAGCATGTTACTTTCGGCTGGATGGATGGCTTGACTCTGGTTCCCTGGAAGTTGGGACGGCGGCTAGTCTGGGATGCTACTTGTGTGGATAGCCCTAATCGAGGTCCCAAGGAGATGGAACGGCACTGCCGTCCGTCTCTCTGGAACCTCGATCAGAGGGGCTACCGCGAAACGAAAACGAACTTCGTTCGTGTATATATCTCTATCTGTCGCTCGAATTAGCAAGTAAGACAGAGACGGAGATACAAGAACGAAGTTCGTTTTCGTTTCGCGGTAGGTCATCAGGGCTGCCACCGAGTCTTGCCAATAGGGAATATGCATGTGATTCAGAAATGGCCAAAAAAAATCATGAGTAATCTTTATTGCTTAATAAATATACTCACATGATTATTTTTACAAATGATCATGTTTCTATTAACAAACTTAATTATTTAAAAGTAGTATTTTTCAAATTCCCTCGCAAATTTTCAAAACGCAACGCTATTGGCCGAGCGTTTCGTGACGTCACCGTGCACTCGGTGTCTACTGTTAACAGGTCGTTTGTATGATTATTGAAAGTTATTCGCATTTTTTTGCCGCTGTTTATGATAAACAATCAGTGTTTTTTGGGAATTATTAACTGAAAGCAGTGACTCCTTGTGAAAAAAGACTCGCCACAATGACTGGAAGCGGTTTTGTCAAGGCAAAGTCGGATAATCTTCCTGAAATTGATGTGTTCATGATGACCAAAGTACGTACCTCGTAGGTGTCTTTCTTAAATAAGTGGAATAAAAAACTAGTACATATGTTCATTATATACCTAATCAAAGATATGTTGGTATTAGGAATGTTACATGGTGAGAACATCTTTATAAACATAACAAATTATGTCGTTTTCGTCAAGGCTTAGAAATAAAACAAATTTGTGTAGTACACTCGGTAGAAAGGGTTAAATTCTTTCAACTTCGATCAACAGTGCAAACATAGAAACTTATCTAAAACGTTTCGTGATCAAAATCAACACTGAACGCTGTTGATCAACAAAAATCATAATATTTTGTAACATTAATAACTAAAAACATGGGAATCAGAATAGTTTTATGAATAAGTATATAAATGTTTAGGTTAGGTTATTGTTTATATTGCTCGGGAGTCCTAATAAAAAAGATTTTAGGTACAACCATATTTAATAATCACTTCGAAATGATCTTCATAACAATATAAACTACTCAAACACGATACAATTATATCTCCTCATCGCCTTACACCCCTTTTTCCTTATATTTTGCATCTTTGGGCATGTGAAAATATATCATGTCAGGTGCAGTTTTAGTGTTATTTTCACAAATAGGGGCAATACAATATTTATAATAAGCTTTTGTGTGCTCTTCCGTTACAACAAGTTGATCTTACAAGCTTTAATAACTCACTTTTACTAAAACTGTGAATCAGACACTTCGTTGTTTATTTATTTTAAGTGCACGGTGACGTCACAAAATGAGCGCGCCAAAATGGCGGCGTTTTAATCGTCCGAAAATGATAGTAGTTTTAATTATTATTGTTTAGCTCATTTAATAATATTGTGAAAGTGTTATATTTTTTTCCGGTTATATAATTACTTATAGAATAGTTTAAAAAAAATAAAAAAATGCATGAATATACCCTATATATTATTTATACTAGTTACAAGTTTATTTTATGTTGCTTACTTACTTTAATTTTGTTTTTTAGGTATTATTTTAGGAATACTAATAAATCGGTTCAACTCACGTATTCAATGTCACTACGGGCGACATGTTTCGAACTCTTCGGCAGTTCTTCTTCAGGATGAGTGTTCTCGCGGCGGTGTCGCTTGAATCACTTTCCGCGCCCGTTCCGACCGCCGAGCGGCGAATACGTGAGTTGAACCGTGGAATTATTAGTATTATTTCAACATGTCTCACAAAAGTTTCAATTCGATTATTATTTTAGTGTTGTAACTTTTACATAAATATATTATTGCTCACAACTGTTTACTAATTACTAAATAGATAAGTAACGATCGCGTATTCAATTAATGTAGATAGGTATGTGTCTATTTTTAACTTTGACTTTTCATTGTTTAATTGAATATGGAAAGTAAAGATTTCGTAATTATCAAAATCATTCGGTTTTTTATTATACTTTCATAAATATGTATTTTGAACTTTGAAATCACCATCTCAAAGTTGACTGAACAAATGAGCATTCAAATTACTAATTTATTTGAACGCTGCCTCAGAGCAATACAGTCGTAAAATAGCGAGCTCGAATAATTACATTAAGTTGAAGTTGTTTATATAAGCCATTTATCATGCGATTATTCTGAAATCACAATATAATTACGCTAATGCGCCCACCATAGTCGGCTATACGTCATTGTTAATGTCATCTAATAAAATTTTATTGGCTATATATATTTCCGGGATTGGAAATTTAATTTATTTTTATCGTACCAAGCGATTGTCATTTAATGTTTAGGGTATTGGCATGTTGAGATATATGTCGACCCAAAATTAATGGAGTGATTCCAGCACGGCTATCACGCGACGGCGCGCAAGCTCTCTCGATTTTTCTCGCACTATCCGTCTCTTTCTTATCAGAACACCTGGAGCAAGAGGTATATATAGTGCGAGAAAAATCGAGCAGCTGTCCCATGAATGATAGACTTGCAGTTAAAGATTACGACAAATAACAAAAAGTTACTGTTCGACAAAACTCAAGACTTAGATTGTCCGCTGCAAATTCACTCAGACTGTATAGTCTTATTTGGATATAACTTTAAGTTACTACTAATAAAGTTGAAAAGGATTTTGTTAAATGGAATATTATAAAAAATCTGTTTTGTATTACGAAATATTTTACTTTCATTTGCTACTATGCTATGTATGCCTATGTATTTCTAATATTTTTGTATGAAAGCAATTTAAATAACTATACTAGCATAATAAAGAGAGAGTCTGTGAAGATGTTATTTTGTACATATATATGTAGGTATCCCTACAACGACTCCGATTTCAAAATTCACCATTTTATACAACAGACCTTCAAGGTGGACATAGGGTATAGTATATTTTCTCCCGCCGCTCCTCTTGAGTTCTTTGCAAGTGTGTAGTTGAGTAGTATAGTAGTATGATAAAAATAAAACAAGTAAATATGTCGTTTGCTTCAAACTCATGAATAAATAACCATGAATAATACCAAACATTGAAAGACAAGAAAAGTGTCCATAACAATAAAAACCTTTTTAACGATAAGCCAATTTTCATGTCTTATTGGCTTACTATGTAGCAATCCAAATGTAATTATCCACTTTGCTTTGACATTACAGTAATAAATAGGTTTACTCAGAGTACCGAGCATCTATTCCAAGATTGGAAAAGTTTGCGCGAACTTTAGTTCATTCGTTAGTGATGAATGAATTATCGTAAATATTTGCCATACCTTCCAAAACACAATTCGCACACAGATAGAGGATAGAGTATCCATTAATATAATCTTAATCTAATCTTCAAATTCAAAACCTTTTTAAAATATTAATAAACTTCTGCGTCTGTTAAACAATCGCTTTAGTCTTAATTTTATTACATTACTAGCATTAGCACTTTGTCCAGACCCCGTAGCATGGACGGCCTTATCACACGATAAGTGACAAGATAGAGCGTCCGACACTGGCTGGCACCATTCAATAGAACGAGGTGGACGCTCTATCTTGTCACTTATCGCGTGATAAGGTCAAGGTCAGGTGAACTCCCGTGGCAACATTCATCCCTTTGCAGGGCGAGTTTTGGTATAAAAAGTATTCTATGTTTAAACCAGGTTATAAATTATTCGATGGTTAAATTTCATAAAAAAAAAACCTTCTTGCTGGAGCAAAAAATCTCTACACAACCAAACATCCGCACGTGCAAACGTTCACATTTATAATGTTAATAAGTAAGATTATTTTCTTTGCAGATTTACCTGTTTATCAAAAAAAAACTCGCAAAGTTCGCTTTTCCTCTGGATGTAGGCAGCACAGAACTTTTAGGCTCTAGTTCACAAAGTATTTTCTTAAGACTAAGATAATCGGGCCTGACAGTCCTGACACCCACTTGCACAATTGCTTGCCTACCCAAGTCACAAAAAACTTAAATGACGGGAATTAACGATTGTTTTATCTGGGGGCACGGCCGTGCCCCCGCCAAGTCGAGCAAAACAGCGGCACGGCCGTACCATCCTTTTCTCGAAGCAGTTCAGGCCATTTTCGACCCCCCTATAACTACTTCGTTGTGGATAAAACTAGAAGCCTGAATTTTCAGTAACCAAGCACGCATTGTATAAACAAGATATATTTCAAATTTCATTCAATTTAAATCAGTCGTTTAAGAATTATAACTAGTCAAAGTTTCTTAATTTTGTCACTCACTGACTGACTCACCGATCATAAAAAGTCTATGACACTTCTAGCAGACAAAGAAGCTTCAAATTTAGAATACTATTAGCGCTTAGTGTATAAATCAAGGGAAACTTAAAATATTTTGCAATTTCGGTCCAGTTTTCTAGATACACCAACTGCATAAATAACTTTGTAATCGAATATCAATATATAAGATTACAAAGTTACATTTGCAGTGAATGGGACTAAAAATGAAAAAGCAAAAACGCGACTGCATTCATGATTTGTATGTATTGATGACACGATAACCCATAAAAGGATAGGAAATAAGAGGCCAAGTCTCTAACACTTTCACCGTAAAAAGTTGTGAGATATTTCATAGAGCCGAGTCTCAGGCATCTTATTATTCTTTATTTGCTTGCTGCAATTTTTGCGAGATATTGGGCTTTAACTACTGGGGATGTAAAAAAAGTGGCAGTACTACATATAATTAATTTAAAATGATATCACGGACAAGTAGGGATAAGAATTTAAGTTAGCGAGTAATAGTCAACCAACTTACTGTACTGTGCTTGGAATGATCAATTTTCGTACAAGTTCGGCCGACGCAACCGCACCGCACGTGGATGTAACTAAGACAGACAGGCAACATCCTCTCATAAATAAGTACCAAAACCTTAATCCGCTGACATAAAAGTTATGAGACATATTTATGAGTAAGTTGTATGCAGCCATATTTTTACACCTATTGGCTGTACGAGATATTTTGAGCAAATTTCTTTTACATAAAAAACCCAGAAAACGACACTTTAATTGTCACATGACACCCTTTAATTTAAACCGACGTTTAAATGAATTTCTACATTATTCCACAATCAGCTCTTGGTTGCTGTTAAAAGCGGATTTGTTTGGAAACTATTACACACCAAATCATTGTGTAATTTAATTATACCTAGTTCGAATGAAGCTGGTTAACTAGAATTTGTTAAACTTCAGTTTTCGGAATTCAGAACCCATAAGCGGCTTTTGGTTGCATTTTGCAGTAGTAGAAGCGAATAATTGAAACAGTTCGAAATAAGCTCTAATGATAACTTTCGATATATTCACGTGATCAAACCCGTATTGTTTCCCAATGATAACATTTGTTTATATTCGTATACAATTACGCTGTTTTACACAGGTTTATATACAGTGTATGCTAGAAATTATTCTGCTGTGAACCATGTAGCTGCTTTCATTATAATTCTATATATTCAGGAGCTAAGCTGACACGGAGCGTCATATGATATCGGCCATTATGCTATTAACGCCCGTGATCCCCTCTAACTGCTCCATTTACTTAATGTGACGCAGAAAAGGACGTTATGTAAGAAAAACCAGGTTAATACTGTGATAAAGTAAAATTATAGAGAGAGAGAATTATCACTTGATACGAATTGGTTATATATTACACTTATAACTTAGGGTGTTTAAATATGAAAAACTAAATAGCTAAATACGGCGCTTTTACACTACTGACTAGCATTTTCCCGTGACTTCCTCCGCGTGAACTCAGCGATCATCCCCAATTTCATCCCTTTAACGGTCGATTTTCAAAATAAAAGTATTCTTTATTTTAATTATAAACTATCTGTATGCTAAATTTCATCGGAATCCATTCAGCTGTTAACACTCCAAAATCTAAACATCCACGCTTTCACAAGTATAATATAATACATATTTTTTGTAATTGTGATAATTTGACGTAACACTATTATAATCATAAATTTACTTATGAAAATGCTGCGTTGTAGCATCAGATTGATATAAGATATGAAGAAGGAAAGATATTTTGAATCGTCGATGTTTTTTTAATTATCTTTTATCTTTGTTTCAATAATCATAATCATATTTACTGATTTAAGTACCTCAACCAAAAATTATAACCACTTTAACGCCACTATTTCGTTATCATGCAAGTTTGACTAAACAATAATAATTGAAGATATATATTTTCTCTTACTTTATATTCGCCGTCATTTGTTTAATAATAAAACAGGAAAAATGTCCATAGCCAGGCCGCGAAAAATATTTCGTTTGCTTCTAATTAAGTCTGAGGCACGTCGTTCATTGCTGTAGGTATTATTAACGGTGGCTTTCCGATTTTTTGTATTGTACCGAACAACCTAATATTTTATCTTGCTTTTTCTTGTTGCTTATTCGCCTGGAATATACATACCTCATTTACACATTTAATTAGTACCGACAGCTAAAATAAAATAAAAAATGAAGATAATTAAAATATCCAGTAAAATATACATATAAAGGTACCATATTAAAGATTACATAAATAATCTGTAGTGAAACTTTATGAGATAAAAAAACGTAGCGTAAAGGAAGACTACTGGATTGACTACCAAGTCAAGTATGATATGGACTTATTTGTTGAGAGTTCATTACGAGAATTATTGTCGTCTATATCATACATACTGGTTAAATTTCAAATCGATACCATTAATAGAAGTGGATTAAAAAAAGTGTGGTCTAATATCGAAAAATCGAGATTAACAACAAGGTTTTACAATTAATGCGGAAAGTTAGGCACAAATATATCCAAAAGATGTGGAAATAATCATTAACGGCGTTACGTCCTTTCAGTGGCCGTCAAAGATATGTGCTCTACGATGATTAGGTTTTAAGATATACACGAGGTTTGCACTTTTGCACCTTATTCCCTTGTGCTAAGGCAAAAAATGTATACCTACACATCTTAGTACAATTAATAAGTGTTTCCGGGATCGTCCCTTGTCCGCATGAAAAGATGATTACATTGACAAATGTCTGCCCAGGATCGAGGTCGCTAATCTACTGTCGAGAGTAGCCAATTAATTCTCTTCTTAATATCAATGGGCAATGATTTGTTTAGCTGTCTTCGGGATTCTCTAAATATATACATCCTGTAACGATGAAATATCTGACTGGCCCCAAGCCTCTGGGAATAGAATTTCTGCTCAAACAGCGTGACCTTTTTTGTTTTTTCATTAATGAAGATTGTTTTATGTTATACAATCGATATAGTTTTAGATGTTTCGGTTAATTACTGTGGTTCTACGAGTATAATATGCGACGTAAATGCTTTCACATGATAAAAAAACACAAATTGATAAGTAGTATTAAAAGTATACCTTTGAAATTTCTTACAAAGATGTCTATAGGAATGCACTAACTGATTGATTAATGTTCACGCTTAACCTAACAATCAAAAGTGGAAATAATGCCTATGAAGCGTACTGAAAACGACTTCTGATCATAAAAACCGTGTCAGAGTAGCATTCGGGATTTTTGCTTGTGGCAGAACAATAAATCACATATATGATAACGTCGTTGCGTACAGAAAAATTGCGCAATGGGTTGCTTGCGATTAAAGTGCCTCTCCCTACGGCATTTTTTTTATTGAACCCGATTTGGTAGTGTTCTTGGAGTAATCCTGTAAGATTTGTGTTTCACCTATTGCTTTTAAATTATAATTACTTAGTTAAATATAATTTTAGATATAGTGTGACATAAAAGTTTTGTTGTGAAACTGTATAAAAAAGTATTTAAGGATATTATAAATTAATCTCATTACTTTAAAATCTCCAGAGTTAAAAGAAAAGTAGATAAATACTGACGAATACTTGCCTTAATAGCATTACCTTTAAAATACAGGACATTACTATAAACCAACTTTTAAATTTCTCACTTCTTTCACTAAGTATATATTTTTTAACCTTCTTGCTTCAAATCAAGTAACTTTACTTAACTCTCATTGTGAACTCTACATACACACCTATATGTTTTTCAGACTTAATTCTTAATTACAACACATTATTTTATTATCATCATGTAGTTAGTAGAAATTCATAAGATAGCTATGAATAACGCTTTATTTCAGTATAATTAGTTTTGTATGAGAATTTATAATTATAATGCATTCAAATAATTATATACCTAATGCTATTTTATGAATTATGTTAAATGACGAAAAAAATACATCCCCACTTTAGTAGTAGGGGAGGTAACCCAAAAAAAAATTTTTTTTCAAGATTTTATTTTTCTGTTTAGTCGGCGTGGTTGATTTATATAACCATGACGAATTACAGTTTTTTAGTAGTAATGGACTGAATTAAGTGAAGACGGACGGACAGACGGACGGACGGACGGTCATACGGACATGGCAAAACTATAAGGGTTCCTTGTTGACTACGGAACCCTAAAAATGGAAACTGATGAATCGAGATTGTACAGAATTGCGAATAGGAATAAAAGCCTTATAAATAATAAAAAAGTCAATTGTTTGCAGGATTACGAATAGGAAGAAACGCTTTTGTATAATGCCTAGAATTATCCTAAATAGTACCTATAACATAAGCTCCTTACTCGAACTTTACGAGCATGAGAAGTGAAAAGGGTATGTTTTGATAATGGCATCTCAATCGAGATTCGATAAGCCAGCTGTCATCAGCATTCTTGCTTTTTTTCTATTTTAATCCTGGGAAAGAATTGCTCGTAAACTCTTTAATCATTTGATTCCACTCTAGATAAAAAGAATTCACGTTTTATTTTTATAAACAGTGTTATTTTTTTACAATTGTGATATTAAACCTAAGTTCTTTTTGTATAGACTTTAGAAACCGCTAAAATAAAAGTACATTTTTAGATCCTAAACTTGTATTAGTAACATAATTCACTTACCAGAAGATATGCCTTTTAAGTATTTTTCAAGCGATGTTAGATACCCTAATCTTGCCGAAGCATTCATTACGCCGAAGGTAATGTAATCCTTATTATAATTGAAATGTGAGTACTTGTAACCGATATTGATGTTGTTTATTAGCACTGAGAATTACGAGAGAACAATTGACGAATATTTAAATCTTATAACGTAATATTATAGAATTTTTAACTTTGCCCAAAGGCTGACTGGTAGAGAATGTTTTGTACGATTAATTCTTCTTTTGTGCAACAGAGATTAAATAAAAAATTTAAATAAATGTTTTATTATAGAGATTAGACTAAAATAAATAGTTTACTAGGTAAATAGTCATTTAACGGTATAGGTACCTACTTAATGTACTTCATTAATGGTATTGTTTAAACAAATCTTCTCTTATTTGTTCTACCAAGTACATACAAACTAGCAAGCAAGAAAAAAGGCATTTTTATTTTATTTATCATTTGTGCTTCATTTCAATCACGCTTATAATTCAAAAGCCTTTAAAAATGTACCTCTACCACAATTGCTTATAAGCATATCTCACTGAAATATTTAGCACACGCTCTTTGTGCCTACTTACATAAAACAAAATATGAGATCTTTACTTTTTTACCTATAAACAAAGGTACAGTCGACGACAAAGATATGTATATATTTTTTTGCCTTACTACAATGGGAAAAGGTACAATAGTGTAAAGGTGTATTTGACGTCGACTGTACCTTTGTTTATCACTACATAGTATAAAACAAAGTCGCTTCCCGCTGTCTGTCCCTAAGTATGCTTAGATCTTTAAAACTTCGCAACGGAATTTGATGCGGTTTTTTTAATAGATTGCCTGATTCAAGAGGAAGGTTTATATGTATAATATAGTACACGTGCGAAGCCGGGCGGTTCGCTACTAGGTAATATAACATGAAAAAGTAAAGATCTCATTTTTTTGTTTTATTATTAAATAAACACAGCGCACCATATAAAACAGCGCCTGAGAACAATTGGCATCAAGATATCATAACAACAATAGCAAATGTAATTCAAAACGTCTGTTCCCAACCAAAACACATTTTCCACTATTTACAGATACAGACATGACAGGTGACATGAGGTGTCATATTTTGACACGTGTCGTGTCGACCCCGGGATCACGTGTTGCCAGCGTCTTGGGAAATGAGCCATGCGATTCGTACTTCATTTTGCTTTTTAAAGTTGAACATAAGTTCAAAAAATTTACGATAATTTATCTCAGCCTATAAAGAAGGCCTTTAATTTTTTTACTGATGAAAAAGAAAACTTGTTAACTTCTGATAATTTAGACCAATGAAATTGCGGTACTGATCCAGTTTGTTGAATTTCGATCTCAATTCAACCAACTGGACCAGTGCCGCAATTTCATTGGTCTAAGTTTATATCTTTTTTTTTGTGTACATGTATCAGACGCACTGATTTTGAAAAAGATACGAAAGTACAGGGAACGGCAAGGCAATCGCGTAATTTTTCGAATATACCAATATTGAAGGAGACAATTGCTGGGTAATATAAGATAACGCTCGTTCGAAAAGCAAGGGGGCAGGCTATATCGCTTTTGTTTCACATCTTCCACAGTCTGAATGAAAAAGAGATGTATGTCTCGGGATATGCCACGCTATGACATATCATAGGTTGCTTACCACCGTCGTCATATTTTGGGTCGAATCGTGCCCCAAAAGGTATGTTTGTTGATGAGTTGGGTAGTCTAGAATGTATATTACTGTATACAATTTTGTACCTTAGCGTCATGCAAAACTGGCGCATGTGATGACGACAAGTTGTGAAAACCTAGCTCATGAAATCATATGACTTTACCTTATCACTGAAAAGATAACTACAACTTAGAAAAGTTGAAAAACCACCGACGTTTTCATTTCAAAGTCCAATATCACAAAAACGCCGGAGCAGATTTTCACGAAACATAGCTAAGAACGCTCGGGATAAAATTATCTATAACAAAAAAAAACTAAACGAAAATCGGTTCATCCGTTTGGGAGCTACAATACCACAGACAGATACACAGATACACGGATACACAGACAGAAACGTTAAACTTATAACACCCCTCTCTTTGGGTCGGGGGTTAAAAAAGTAAGCCGAAGCCTGTCACTAATTAGAAGGCATACTAATTAGTGACAGGCTTCGGCTTTTTCACGTTAAAATTTAAATCCAAAATGAATCCTGATATCATCTCTTCAATGCCAAAATTTTAAAAAATCGGCCAAATACGTGTCGGGCCACGCGAAGTTTAGGGTTCCGTAGTTGCCTGTTTTTCTTAGATACATCGACACGCGCGCGCCAACTAAATGGTTGCGTCGGCCGAATTTGTACGAAAGGTTGGCCTTTCTAAGTACATTTTAAGTTGGTCGACTATTACTCGGTAACTAGTTATGCCTGCTTAGCTTAGTTTTCCTTTTAAATTCATTTTATGTACTACTGCCACGAAGTTTTTCACATTCCCAGTAGCAGCCATTTAGCCGGCACCGGGAACACATGAAACGAACAAAAATTTGGGCTTTAAAGCCCAATATCTCGCAAACGAATCACTAATTTGAAAATTGGTTTCAAGAATCCCATAATATTTTTGAACAAGCTATCCAACGATACATCACACTATGGGGGACACACTATGAAAAATTACATCCCCACTTTAGATGTAAAAAGCCCAAGATGTAAAAATACATATCTTCTGTTTGGTTGGCGTGATTGATTTATATACCAATAGCGAATTACAGTTTTCTAGTAGTAATAGTTACTGAGCTAAGCCGAAGCGGACGGGCAGACGGACGGATGGACGGACAGCCAGACGGACATGGCGAAACTATAAGAGTTCCATTAAAGAACTAATTAAGGAACAAATGACAGGAGCCTTAAACGAATTGTGCTGCAGCGGAGCTTAGTCTTTAACACGTTATTATTTAGAACTACCAGTCTACTGTGTTTTATGGTGTATGGTTTTCGTCACCCGACACTATTCCGTCGCGCGTACATCGCAGCTAGTGACGAATGGGAGCCATTTATTATTCGCTCTAAATCCGCTTTTCAATTAAAAGGTTTAACGAAATTTAGGTTTGAACAATGAAATGGTAAATGGGCCGTTTGACGTTAGATATCTACGATGATTTGAGAAATATCCTGATTTAGTGATCTATTTCCAATGGGACAAACAGGCCTAATTAAAGCAATACAGTACTATTTTGTGTTTGACGACCGGTTAGCTTAGTGGGTAGTTCGCTAACTACGAAGCGGAAGGTCCTGGGATCGAATCCCGGGCAGGGCAAATATTTCTGTGATAGGCATGCATATTTGTTTCTGGGTTTTGATGTTTTCTGTGAATTTGAGTCTTTTTATCCATTGTATTTATTTATTCTAATATAAGGTGTAGTAATATTTATTTTTCTACTAAGTCAATGAAATATTAGCCATAGAATTTAACGCCCGTGTGGTGTCGGGTTAGAATTTCACCACCCCCTTTCTTCGCGTTGGTGTCGTAAAAGTCGACTAAGGGACCAGGGTTGAAGTGTGTTGTGGGCGATGGGATAGCAACCTATCACTGCAATATCACATTTTGTCGATCTTTTATACCCACATTTATGCTAAAAGTGGCGCTGGAACATACGTTTCATGTGCTCTGCCTACCCCTTTTTGGAATAAAGGCGTGAATGTATGTATGTATGTAGAATTTAACGAAAAAGCTTCAAAGCTTATTTGGGAGGGTATTTCTAACACTCGATCTCTCCAATCGTTTTCGTTGAAATCATGAGCGAACAATACGCTAATGTTCCCGCTGTAACCACCTACGCTTGCTATTTTAACGGGACATACTTCCCTACCTAGAAAGCTGCTGAGGGGTAGTCACGTAACATTTTGAATTTGCGATAGGTAGATCCAACTGTTATTTTTACACATAACCTTTTTCAGTTAGATCTACCTAACGTACGTACATTGCGTTACGTGTTCGACCTGCTCCTGGAAACGCGACTTCGGTCGCCATTATTCATATAAGTTTACAAAATAATTACATGAGACAGCATAAGTAGATCTATATACGTATTTATTTATAAAAATCGTTTACATTTCGATCAAAGTGGATCATTTAAAGTTTGATTATAGCAAATGAGCAGCTATTTAAACATCAACTAATGACAGTGGCTTTAATTTCTAATGCTTTTTAGGGTTTCGTAGCCAAAATGACCCTTATAGTTTCGCCATGTCTGCCTGTCCGTCTGCGGCTTAGCTCTGTAACTCTTTTTACTAGAAAACTGTAATTCGGCATGGTTATATAGATCAATCACGTCGACAAAACAATAGAATGAAATCTTGAAAAATATATTTTAACACCCCTCTCTTTGGGTCGGGGGTTAAAAAAGTAAGCCGAAGCCTGTCACTAATTAGAAGGCATACTAATTAGTGACAGGCTTCGGCCTTTTCCACGTTGAAATTTAAATCCAAAATGAATCCTGATATCATTTCTTCAATGCCAAAATTTAAAAAAATCGCCAAATACGTGTCGGGCCACGCGAAGTTTAGGGTTCCGTAGTTGCCTGTTTTTCTTAGATACATCGACACGCGCGCGCCAACTAAATGGTTGCGTCGGCCGAATTTGTACGAAAGGTTGGCCTTTCTAAGTACATTTTAAGTTGGTCGACTATTACTCGGTAACTAGTTATGCCTGCTTAGCTTAGTTTTCCTTTTAAATTCATTTTATGTACTACTGCCACGAAGTTTTTCACATTCCCAGTAGCAGCCATTTAGCCGGCACCGGGAACACATGACCCGAACAAAAATTTGGGCTTTAAAGCCCAATATCTCGCAAACGAATCACTAATTTGAAAATTGGTTTCAAGAATCCCATAATATTTTTGAACAAGCTATCCAACGATACATCACACTATGGGGGACACACTATGAAAAATTACATCCCCACTTTAGATGTAAAAAGCCCAAGATGTAAAAATACATATCTTCTGTTCGGTTGGCGTGATTGATTTATATACCAATAGCGAATTACAGTTTTCTAGTTGTAATAGTTACTGAGCTAAGCCGAAGCGGACGGGCAGACGGACGGACGGACGGACAGCCAGACGGACATGGCGAAACTATAAGAGTTCCATTAAAGAACTAATTAAGGAACAAATGACAGGAGCCTTAAACGAATTGTGCTGCAGCGGAGCTTAGTCTTTAACACGTTATTATTTAGAACTACCAGTCTACTGTGTTTTATGGTGTATGGTTTTCGTCACCCGACACTATTCCGTCGCGCGTACATCGCAGCTAGTGACGAATGGGAGCCATTTATTATTCGCTCTAAATCCGCTTTTCAATTAAAAGGTTTAACGAAATTTAGGTTTGAACAATGAAATGGTAAATGGGCCGTTTGACGTTAGATATCTACGATGATTTGAGAAATATCCTGATTTAGTGATCTATTTCCAATGGGACAAACAGGCCTAATTAAAGCAATACAGTACTATTTTGTGTTTGACGACCGGTTAGCTTAGTGGGTAGTTACGCTAACTACGAAGCGGAAGGTCCTGGGATCGAATCCCGGGCAGGGCAAATATTTCTGTGATAGGCATGCATATTTGTTTCTGGGTTTTGATGTTTTCTGTGAATTTGAGTCTTTTTATCTATTGTATTTATTTATTCTAATATAAGGTGTAGTAATATTTATTTTTCTACTAAGTCAATGAAATATTAGCCATAGAATTTAACGCCCGTGTGGTGTCGGGTTAGAATTTCACCACCCCCTTTCTTCGCGTTGGTGTCGTAAAAGTCGACTAAGGGACCAGGGTTGAAGTGTGTTGTGGGCGATGGGATAGCAACCTATCACTGCAATATCACATTTTGTCGATCTTTTATACCCACATTTATGCTAAAAGTGGCGCTGGAACATACGTTTCATGTGCTCTGCCTACCCCTTTTTGGAATAAAGGCGTGAATGTATGTATGTATGTAGAATTTAACGAAAAAGCTTCAAAGCTTATTTGGGAGGGTATTTCTAACACTCGATCTCTCCAATCGTTTTCGTTGAAATCATGAGCGAACAATACGCTAATGTTCCCGCTGTAACCACCTACGCTTGCTATTTTAACGGGACATACTTCCCTACCTAGAAAGCTGCTGAGGGGTAGTCACGTAACATTTTGAATTTGCGATAGGTAGATCCAACTGTTATTTTTACACATAACCTTTTTCAGTTAGATCTACCTAACGTACGTACATTGCGTTACGTGTTCGACCTGCTCCTGGAAACGCGACTTCGGTCGCCATTATTCATATAAGTTTACAAAATAATTACATGAGACAGCATAAGTAGATCTATATACGTATTTATTTATAAAAATCGTTTACATTTCGATCAAAGTGGATCATTTAAAGTTTGATTATAGCAAATGAGCAGCTATTTAAACATCAACTAATGACAGTGGCTTTAATTTCTAATGCTTTTTAGGGTTTCGTAGCCAAAATGACCCTTATAGTTTCGCCATGTCTGCTTGTCCGTCTGCGGCTTAGCTCTGTAACTCTTTTTACTAGAAAACTGTAATTCGGCATGGTTATATAGATCAATCACGTCGACAAAACAATAGAATGAAATCTTGAAAAATATATTTTTCTCCAATATGCTCATAAATGTTACGTGAAGTTCCTCGTTACGAAATTCCATTACTATATACTTTTTTAACCGACTTCAAAAAAAGGAGGAGGTTCTCAATTCGGTTGTATTTTTTAATTTTTTTATAATATTTTTTCAATGTTACCTCAGAACTCCGTCATTGATGAGCCGATTTTTGTAAGTATATGCTTCCAGGTGGGTTCCATTTTTTTCAAGAATTCAATTGGATGATGGAATTCATGAGGAATTGAGGGAACTCCTCAATTATATTAGGCACGCGTGTAGTGATTTTGGCATTTTCTATTATAACTCGTGTATTTACACCCGGAAATCATAAATTTGGTGGAGTGGAATTGATGACGAAGACCACAGGTGACTTATGGAATTCCTCAATTATGTACTTACGTAAGTACAAAATTACGTCACAGATTCTGCTAAGATTCCGTTGAAACAGCAACTAAAGAAGTGCCAAAGGTGATCCTTGTGGAATCGACGGAAGTTCTCAAATATTATCGGCCCACATACAGCGATTGGGTTTTTTTCTCTAATAATCAACGCATTTGCTCTCGAAAATCAGTGCATGAGGTAAATTGGAAAAGAAATGTGGAAATGTTCTCGTGGCTTGGCGGAGTACTAAATTGAAGTCGGTTAAAACTTTGATTTTAAAGTAAATTATTTAACTTTTAATCATATGTTTTGACTGAGACAAATGACTACAAACAGGTGGTCGTACGTTTACAGGCTTAGCAATTTGTCATAACAACTAGCTATAGTTAGACTGGTTAGTGGTGTTTGACCGTCTCTTTCCTACTATTGCATGGTGTGACAAATTGCGCCTATTTGTAGTGTGCTTAAAGTTTTCCCGAGTTTTCTTTTTTTTTTATTGTCATAGACAAAACGCTTACTTTTCTAAATAATCGAAGTGTCGTTTTTCAAAATGCCTCAAATAGTTTTAAATGAAGAAGTGAAAATGTTTATCGAAATAAAATTCATCACGTACTACGCGTTTAGATTTCAATTCTGATTAATTTCTTATAATTTGAATTACATAAAACATTTAAAATTGTGATCGATTGATGTCGTTAATTTTTATATTTATGTCAATTGAAACTGGCACCATGAGTCATGCCGTGTACATACTTAAAAAAAATACCTAAGTGGGAACTTGATAGAGTATTGACTCTACTGTACCCGCTGTTTTAAATCTTAGGGTACCCCCCCTAGACCTAAAGTGGAGATATAATATTTTTTATCTTTAAACCAATAAAGTACGGGGGGGGGGGGCTAGATAGCTTGTTCAAAAACATTATGGGTTTTCTAGAACGGTTGTTCAACTCAGTGATTCGTTATTGGGCTTTAAAGCCCTAATTTTTCTTTTGTCGTCGTCCCCCGTCCCCCGTCCCTCCCGGCCCATATGAAAAAAATCGTAGCAGTACGCTTGCCAGGAGTTTGACAATGACGGCTTACGCTAACGAGTATCGAGTTTTCTATCTGTCCATCCCGCTCATACTGTCAAAGTGCAATAGAGATGCACAGATAGAAAACTCGATTCTCGTTAACGAAAAATTACAATGTCAAAGTCATGGTAGCCGTACTGTTGTATTCGATAAAAACTATCACGTCAATAGCAGTATTACTCGGTGACTAGTATGCCTACTTAGCCGTGATAGTTTTTCTTTTAAGTTCATTATATGTACTACTGCCACGTTTTTTTTCAACTTAAACTATACTTAGAAAATCTAACTTTCGTTCAAATTCGGCCGACGCAACCGCACCATTTAGTTGGCGCGCGCGTGTCGATTTAACTAAGACAGACAGGCAACTACGGGACCCTACACTGCGCGTGGCCCGACATGCAAGTGGCCGGTTTTTTATGTACTACCGGACGGTTTTATGGAACGGAACGATGGACTTTCCCCAAGAGAAGGATAGTTTAGCCTTAGTGCTAACGTACAAATAAACTTTTGCGCAAAAATCTGCATATTGCAACTAACAGAGAATAAGGTCCATGTAATCAATGCTAAGCAATCTTTTAAGGGAAGGAATTACAGTCACCGGAAAGTCGAATTTTGCTTGAACCCAGAATAAGTAACAGTGAAATTGTCAAATGATCGAGAAGCAAGTCTGTCATGGTAAACATTAAGAGTTAGTAAGAGGAATTAGGGTTGGCGCTATTATTTAAATGTATTTTAGGGTTCCGTACCCAAAGGTAAAAAACGGGACCCTATTACTAAGACTTCGCTGTCCGTCCGTCTGCCTGTCACCAGGCTGTATATCAAGAACCGCGATAGCTAGACAGTTGCAATTTTCACAGATTACCTATGTATTTCTGTTGCCGCTATTACAAAAAATACAAAAAACAAAATTAAATAAATAATTAAGGGGGCTCCCATACAACAAACTTTTTTTTTCAAGCTGTATTTCAAGAACCGCGACAGCTAGACAGTTGAAATTTTCACAAATTATGTGTTTCTGTTGCCGCTATAACAATAATTACTAAAAACTAAATTAAATAAATAATTAAGGGAGCTCCCATACAACCAACGTTTTTTTTAAACTGTTTTTATAGGTAATGGTACGGAACCTTTGGTGCGCGAATCCGACTCGCACTTGGCCGGTTTTTATATTATAATGTTTTGTTTGCAGTATTTGTGTAATAATTACTATTCGATTCTACTGGAATTATAATACAATATATTTTCTTTAAGGTTCATGGAAAACATCCAACCTACAATTCTTGGACTAAGTCTATATATTATACCTACGATGAATGGATGAAGCGTGAGCTGATAATAGGGAGCGTAGTTTTAAACATGTTATTTTAATATACGTTTTTTATAAAATTAATACTACGGACGTACGCATTTAAGTGCCAATGGACCCGATTCTACGTGCACATGGCTTAACTAGCCTAAAACTAATTTGTCTATACGTAATTTTTAGACCTAATTTAGACGGCAGATTAAAAACGACATATTTAGAATAGCATTTAGGCAGCTAAGTAAGTTGTATAGACCTCCTAAAATAAGAAACGTCAGATTCAAATTAGCGCTGTCATTTGATTATGACAGCTGCTCATAGAATAGCAGTGTTTTAGCGACACCTAAATAAAATTAGGAAGTTTAGAGGCCACTGTAGAATCGGGTCCATTCTAGCGCAAATTGGTGTTTGAATCTCGTTGGTGGTTGTAGATGGGCATATGGAACAGAATACCAACAAGATAAATTAGATTGATTTACTTACATTCAAGAAGATGATATGATCTAGATCTAAGCGATTGATACAACAAAATTGATCTGACATGCGCGCGGACATTTTTACACCACGAGACCACGATGTTGGCAAAGTCAGTTTAGTTTCCACCGCATTAAAACTGGTTTTAGATTCTAGACGTTTTTCGCAATCAGGCCCCGACCATCTTTAACTGTCTGCAACAGGAGATTTTTTATCGTGTAAGTCTGTGAATGGCATATCGTCGGGGATAGTGCAATACCGCGTAACTAAGCACTGGTAAATAGTGCGTATCTACACAACACCCATAATGCAAAACCGCGTAACTAGCACTTGTAAATACTGCGTATCTACAAACACCTAACTTTACAGAAGCTTAAAACGTGATGAAAAGATACTTACTTTCTTTTTAAGATAATATTGAATCACGAGTTCTACAAGATACGAGTAGTGACTAGGTTTATGGCGTTAGACTTGCGTTGCCGGGAAATCTTAATTTGGCTACATTAGATACACGGTATTAACCAGTGCCAGTTACGCGGATTTGCCCTATGGCTGTTGTGTAGATACGCAGTATTTACCAGTGCTAGTTACGCGGTATTGCACTATCCCCGACGTTATACGGCTAGGTATAATTCAACATTCACCTCTATTATTTAATAAAACACTAAAGTACATAATCAGAATAAGGGGTCGAGAGCCGATAACGAGCTTCATCGTGGTGGTCAACGGAACAATCAGACCGAAAACCCGAGATGACTAGCAACTATTTATTATGTGAGTGGCAGTTACATTTGTCAGGGAAAAGGGCAAAAGAAAAAGGAAGACTGTGAGGACAATGAACTATTACCAAAATAGGTACCTATTAGTATTGAGGCCGACTAATCGAAATACTCCCATAGTATTCTACTCAATAAGGTTCGTGTTACAAGTACTAGACATATACAGGGTGTTTTTATTCATTTGCTTTAATTTTTAGGGCAGCTTTTTTACATCTTATGTATATCATTTCTCAAAGAAACGTATGCCCTAACTCGCACCGTTTTCAAAATATTTCAAATCAAAATTTAATCACCAACTTAAGTTAAAGCAGTGTAAAATCTTCTTAATTCATCTCAATTCATAACCACGTATCTTGTACGTAATAAGCGATTGCACTACCAGTGAGCTAAATTTATTAACGAGCTGTCAATGCATTCACACACAACGTTTAAGGTACTGACGTAGTTGACACCAAATTGACGCTAACTCTTCCTTAACTCTAAAAGACCTTTTACAATAGTCTGCAAGTAAATATTCAATAGTTTTATATGGAACCTGAAAAAAAAATATTTTTTCGAATATCCTTAAACCGATATACAGGATAACTTATATAGATGTACCAAGCACTGTGTCGAAGTTAAAGCAAATGAATAAAAACACCCGGTATACTCAATAAATAGATGTATAAACACTTAAATACAAAGAAAATATTCAAAATTCAGAAACAAATATTCATGCTCATCGCGCAAATATTTGCTTTTACCGGGATTAGAACCCAAGATCGTCAGTTCCATAGACAGGGTCATCATCCACTTGGCTAAACTGGTCATGTTAAATAATTGTAGATGCCTTGAACTGCAATCTTCAAACTTTCCAAGGACCTTTGCTAATTCTAAATCACCGATCAATTTACCCTTAAGTTTCGACCATAATTAAATTTAGATGGCACTTATGAATTCCTTCGGCCATTGCCATACTAAGGATTTTTGCTACACTCCATTTATATATCAGTGCGCCGCGCAGTTATGCATTTGGGTTTACGCTTTGGCATGGTCGAAACGCATTCGGGAAGGAGGCCCGTATTTATCTTTATCTATTAACTAGTTATCGTGGTAGTGTTTACTGCATTGGTGCTGGTGGTATATTTCTCATTTCCGTCGTAATTTATCTATCCATTGATTTATGTGTTTACTGATGCCATTATAACAAAGTTTTTCTGTGTCTACGATAAATATATGAATAATGAATATATGTCGCTTCCAAATAGTATATTATTAATAAAGCTACTAAAATAGTGGGGACATACTCGTATATGATACCAGTGGACGTAGCATGGTTGCCATTTTATCACTTATCGTTGTGGTAAAGACGCCCATCACGCTCTGACAAGTATGCGAGTGCGAGAGTGACGGATGCCTTATCCATAGCGATAAGTGATAAAATGGCAACCGTCCTACGCCCGCAGTTTTCAAATTGACGTGAAGCAATAGGGGTTCGACTCCAAGCAAAATAACCAAAAATGTTGAATTTTCCCGAAAAAGGATTAAGAATAGTGTCAAACGGAGAAAAAGTAAAGCAGAGAATTGAATAATCACAGTTATAAGTGTCCAAAGTTTTAAGAGAAGGTATATTCTGTCCCTTTTCCGCAAAATAAACCTTCATATAAAACGATTGTCATTTACTATGACGCTCGCAGATCGTAACGTCACGATCTGCGAGCATTTTCTCTGTCTAACAAGCAATATTTAAACGGTTGGTCATTACCAAAGCATTCTTTGAGATATCCGAATGGGATTTACGTCACTAGGTATATTTTTTTGCCTTCTTTCTTTTGGAGTATGATAAATTTTGAGTCTACACCCGTATTTATAATTTTACGTATATGAGGTATTTTATTTTATTTTATTTTATTATCAGGTAAGTATTTTAATTGTATATTTTACTCATATTTATTTTTGGCCGATCCGCCAGGGCCAGGGCACAGACCCTCAGTGCTAAGCGCGCCGGCATCGCGAGCTCTCACGATTAAGGCCCACGTATTGATTCGAAACACGTCGAGCGATATTCGACCTCAAAGACTTGAGTGACCCGTTTCACTATATTTTAATATATAAGCATGACCCATTCTAAAACTTTTGTTACAAAATTATGACTGATAGAGAATGTCCAATAGCAAGAAATCCGCCACTTGTAAGTTGATTTTTTTTTGCAATAAGTAAATATTATAAAGGTACCTAAAAAAGAAAATTCACATAATACTATACGTATAATGGAAGTCAGAATGAGAGCAATCTCGAAGTGAGGGAAGGTGATAAACGCACCACACGTCAAGTCAGAGCTGCCTGACAAGTTAAGCCCTTCCTGGAAGGCCCACACTGAGAGTTTGATTCCCATTTAATATTGGCATTCTCCTGCAAAATGCGAACCGCTTTTTAAACATGGTGACTAGAGGAATCGGTATCGCATTTTCGTGCGAATTCTTGCCTTCACTGATATTAAAATTGTCTAATCGTTCAATTTTACTTAATTATTAATAGAATTATATTTCGTAATTTGTCGTTTCAAAATCAACATCAGCATCGTCAGCCTATAAACGTCCCACTGCTGGGCACAGGCCCCCTATCATGGATGAGAGGAGGCCTTGACTTGGTAGTTTATCAAAACACAATTGCGTTCATTTAGCGTACCTGTGTAGGTATAAATGCTGTTTTCACTTAAATTATTCTTAATCGTTACAGACAAGCTTAAATTGGAAACAGATTTAAATATATTGGAATGAAATGATATGGATTGGGACTCTCTGAGAAATGTAGCCGTCTATAAACAAAATTTTCAACGTCCTAGCCACTGTATTTCACGGATACTCTTTTCTTAGCAATGTATAACCCTGTTGGTCTCAGTCAATCAGTAGCCAGGATAACAAGTTAAATTCTTTGCACATATTAAAGTTCAAACTAGAGTTTGCAACGTTTTTAAGTACATCCAATCCAATCAAAAAATCTGACTGGATTTCGAAAATACTTACTTTGAAAATTCTCATTACAATCATTTTTCTTTTCCACTCGCAAATTAGTTTGATGACAAAGGCCTCCTAAGTAGCAATACCGACTATATCGTTATTTTTTTATAATTATCAAACTTTCATAGTTTTACTTACCAACTGTAAACTCATTTAGCACTTATGTTATCATTTCCAACTGTCAAAACGGCACTCAAAGTTGTCAAGTATCCAATCCGTGAAAGTGGCAACGTTGAAACACTAGCACGGAGAGCGGGTCGGCAAGTTGGGCGGCTGCGGGACCGGGAGCGACCGCCACTTCCAGGCTCCCGAAACACACTGGAGCAGCCATCTCGACGGAGTCTGCGTAATGGAACATCCCTACACATTGCTGTATGAGAATAAACGCTAATAAATTACGTACATCGTACACGCGTAACGCGAACAGTGCTGTGCTTCTGATTAGTTTGAAGTTTCCGATAGACGTAAGATACGCTGGCGAAGATTGTGCATGCGATTTCAGCAGAATTAGCTCGTTTGATCGTTCCCGATGGTTCCCTGGAGTTCATTACGGTGACGTCATCGGCTATGCAATTAATTGTTTGGCGTATAATATGTTGAGGGTATGAATAACTTCGCTACGCCGACTGAATTTTAATACTTTTGAGAAGTGCTATTTCGTGACTTCATTGAGTTATTGTTCCATTTCGTAACTTCTGCTTGTCATATGAACATGTTAACCAACTCTTCGCGAAAATGCGTAATAAATGGAATATCTTACTTCTTCTCCTCTTATCAAGGTAGAATTCGTTTCAAAAATTTCAACCAACAGTCCCACCGACGTCGATCTTTTCATTAAACATTAGACGTACAATGTTTAATCAGTCATTGCAGTGGAATAACGTCTGTTCTAATCGAATCGCTATTACGCTGCAAGTTCTCAACACGTTCGAGAATATTGTATATTTAAATTTGTGCTAACTCTTTATGGAAAGTCTCTTCCGAAAGAGGCTAGTCCGAGTAACTAAGCATGTGTCTTGCAAAGTGTTTGGATACATTTGGTATTAAATGAACTGAGCTTAAAGAGTGAAGGAGAATACAATTTAGTACCACATTACATACCAAACTATCAAGAATACCATTATAAAAATACAGTTATTGTAAAGAACTAAATGTTCATAAAGGAGCAACTACAATTAAATAACATAAATACCCAAAAAAAATGATCGTAGACGGACCTCGACAGGCGAAACGCTTCATACTAATTGTTTATGTATACCATTTCGCTATTTGTACTAATCGTTGTATGGAAAATCAAGTAAATTGCTGTTTCGGTCGCGAAATAATGCGTTTAGATCCATAGTTATTATACAATTTTGTTTCTATAAAAGCACAAAGATTCTATTGGTAGCTTTAAATGTACTCTTGGACACCAAAAAAATGCATATTTTTTGTTAACTTTCAAGGTCCAATCTTTTTAGAAATTTTAATTGCATTTTATAATTTATATTATATTACAATAATTTAATGTTTTACTATCCGCTCACGTGATTTCGTATTTAAAAAAAGGTAGCCTAATTTACTTTTTTTATCAAGGCAGCTCATACTTTACTTGGCAACCACAGTTGCCACAATCAGTTTAGGGGTACACGAAATTGACAACTGTGCAATAAACACTACATTATCAATTTTAACCCGAGGAATCTGCCCATTTATGTATATCAATCACGACACTTGGTAATATTGCATTCACTTTGCAATGCAATGCAGCCATTGCCATTGAAATATAATCCATTTCACTAGAATTTGAATTTCGAACAAAAACAACTAATCAATACAATCAATTCGAAATATATAAAAATAAATTGCAAATATATTATAGATACTACAGTGAACAGTACACTGCCGAATCGTTTGTATATTAAATCCTAACTGCGGGTATGAAATCATTTAGATAAATGATAACCACTGGAAATTGCAATTTCGTTAATTTAAAACAGGGATAAAGGCTTACGAATGGGTCGTTTGCCAGTTTGGGTACCTACATGTTTTTGTTTCATCTCTTCCATTTTCATAATGCAAAACGGGTTATTTGCTGAGCTCTTCCGGGTTCCTGGCTTAGGCTGTTGCAAACTACAAGTTTCTTTCTGGGTAAATATTTCATAATAATGCCTCCATATATTACGAATATGCTCTTTTTAGTGTCCGAAGTTAATCCAATTTGTAATATCAATCTGTTTCGTTTAAAACGGTTTACTCTTATCCCCTTATTTAAAGAAATTAAAATGCATCTGGTAAATAGAATACCATAAAAAACATTCCATGTAAAAAAGAGGCCAAGTCTCGAAACTTCCACCGCAAAAAGTTGTGAGATATTTGGTAGTACCAAGTCTCAGGCATTCTTATTATTCTTTATTTGCTAGCTAAATAAAATTCTGCAACTTGGCTAACTTAGTAACTAGATTAATAATATTAGTAGCGAATCACATCTGTTTTTTTTTGATAGAATTCTTCCAAAGTATAAAACCATTCATTCAACAAAAAGGTTCTCATTTTATAGAAAAATTGTCTGCTTCAAAGTGAGATCCCTATCAGGAGACATCTGTGGTATACCAATACATACATTGTCAATTCCACTTCACCACATTTGTGATTTCCGTGTGTAAATACACGAGTTACAATAAAAATACCAAAATTACTACATGCGTGCCTAATATATTTCAGTTCCCTCAATTCCTCATGGATCCCATCATCCAACTGGTTTTTTTTAAAGAATGGGACCTATCTGGAAGAATATACTTACAAATAAGAAAAATTGTACAAGTCGGTTCATAAATGACGGAATTCTGCGGTAACAAACATTAAAAATAATAATAAATCAACAGAATTGAGAACCTCCTCCTTTTTCTGGATTCGGTTAAAAATAGGTCGATTTCGAATAACGTGGTCTTAATATAAACATACTAAATTCTCATTAACGTATGACATTAATGTATGTCACTTGCCACAAACCATTTTATGTCTATAAAAGCTTCCATTAATCTTAGCTAAATTTTCGTAATGAAGATAATTGAAACCGAAATAAATGAAATTTTACTGATAGCCAACTTTTACAAAAATAATCAAACTTGATCTGAAACTCCTGAAGGTAGAGAGAATGCCTGACATCGCTAGTTATATTTTTTTTCTGAGAAGTGAAGTTTAAATCAGTAAATAAATATGACCGTCTAATTGTCCTGTTTATGAATCGGTCTTAACACACTAATGTATGGGCTTGGCCTGTCTGGTTAACGACCGCCTAAACACACTCATTGGGCCGAGCACATCAAGGTGCATCGGCACATATTTGCATGCTCCATTTAAGTGGATTACAAGAGCCGTGGTCATTGGCTTTAGAGGCTATTTCGATGTCACTATAGTTAATGAAACAAGTATGTGATAATGTGATTACGAACATGACGGTCAACCATAAAAGTTAAAATTCTCATCCAAACTTTCGAAGGTAAATGATGCAAAATAATATTTCAACGGCGGCATAATTTTGTGATTTTTTTAAATTTTAGTTGGTTAGAACGATTCAACGAAACACATTGAAATCAAATTGGAATGATAAACCCATGCGTCAAACTGAGCCCCTGCTCATCTTATCGCATGACCGTGATTCTGTAGCTGAAAATGTCTTACTTCTTCAATTTCCAATTAGAAAGTAAGAATGACATGACCACTTTTAACAGAAGTTGCCATTATGAACAAGAAAAATTGCACCCTGAGATTACTAAATTGCAGTCTAATAAGTTCAACTCAATACAATTTACAAATATTGAAAGGCAATCACTGCATCGAACATTCAAAATATTACACGGTCGGACCTTACAAGAATACCCAAACATGAAATTCCAGTATTGTGTGCGTAGGTATGCTGTCTCGATATCGGTACAACTTATGTCCTCTATAAGTTGACTTATCCCAAGGGAAATAAGGCAAAGCAGGAAATACGCCTGAGAACTCATGCAAAATATCTCCTCAAGTTTTATTCCTCACTACGTCCGTATACTCCCACGTAGATTTCACTTTACGAATTTTATTATAGTGTCCATGTTAAGTGACGTGAACACGGCTACAATGTTTGCTTTGTAATCGTTTCTTTAGAAAACATAAAGTTAGCACGAAATAAGCATATGACCAAACCTATCCTAAAAGTTCTTAACAACATCTAGTTAGTAGTTTATTTTGCCATCTTACACACACGAGATTTAGTGTGTTTTGACTGCTCGAGATAAGTTGTAGGTTCCGTTTTCTAGCTAACAAGTAATTCTAAAAGTAAAATATAATATATTAATGTTTAAATCGATTTACCCTTTTGCTGACCTTATTCATGAACAATCTATTTTAACTAAAATGCCGTTAATTTCTTCATTTCACTTTCATATTTATGTTATGTTTGGGATAAGTCTGTGGTGGTATTATTTTTTGAGCTGCAGTACTGATCGGTTATCACTATTATTTATACTTGAATAATAATAAAGAAAATTTATAATCATCTTTTTTGCCTTAAGTCTATCTCTTGCCGCTGTTATATAAAAATACTTGATCTTGTCCGCGACCTTGTCTGACATTTTTAATCGTATTCTTATACCAAGTTCATTCAACAGACGCAGAGTGATTTCCGAGATAAAAAGTAACATTACATCGTTCTCCATACCAAATAAGCGGTTTTTGTTAGCAAACTGAATTTTTAATTCGTGATCAGAAACCTTTTTTTTTCAAGTCTGTAATTGATGCCAAACATTTTTTCGTAAATAAAATGAAATTTGGAATTGCTTTTTAAATTATAATTAATATTATAAAAGATTTTTTAAAGTAGCATGAAAGTTATTTAGGTTTTGGTAGTAAGTAATAATAGTCGCGATCAAATGTTAACGACGTTCTTTGGCTCTATACGTGGTATTGAATTGGAATCGGTTTGGTATTTGTTCTGCGGCTCGTTTATTGGACACATTAGACTGATGCTGATTATTTAACTTCGCTTTACACTCAATTCCTAACTGTAAACATACGACAATACAGCCAAGTTCCTTAAATTTTCCAAGTCTAATGTCAATATCGGGTTGCCAGTCAAGAAAGGAGTTAATAAACAGCAACACGGAAAATAAACGCCGGTCGATGCGGGCAATTCCGTGGTACTTGTATAAAATGGAGTAACGGAGTGCGCCCGGATGTTTGTGGAGCAGAGTAGTTTTTATCAACGTCGATTAGAGCTCCCCAATGCCCCTTGTTGCCAGTCGTGGACGGTTTTATAATTTGTCCAATAAATTAGCAGCTATCAACTCATAGAAAACTGTCACACCTCCCATGCAAACAGACTTTAACGAATGTAACTTGCGTTTACCGACGGTATGAAACCGGGCCTAATTTTAATCTTCAATCAAATCACTATGTAATCTTCTTCTCATGTCGATGGTTTTAGACTGTGAAGGACCAGAAGGTGGCGACGCTTATCGGTCTGTCTGTCGCGTCTCGAAGGTCTTGTTCGGAGCAGAGTGCGGGCACGCTGAGCAAGAAAACATATGCTCCATCGTTTGAGGAGCCGTCCCACACGGACATTGAGTGTTTGAGCCGCTTAGGACGCCCCACTTCTGCAGAAGAACTTGCTGAAGTGGGGCGCCCTAAGTGGCGGCCATGGCTGGTTATGCCCATCGGGAAGCGTCTCAGCGGGGCGATCATAATCTCCCGGTTCTGGGAGTGCGGAATCTCGATAGCGGCGGCGCACTGTATAAAGTTCCTGCGGCTCTTTAGGCGGGACTGGTAGTTTGTGGTGCATTGGGTTTTGTTCCTGTTTCAGTTTTTCGAAGCTGCACGTGGCAGCTACCCTTTGGCGAAAATTGTGCCCCCGGAGGCCCGTAGAGACACCTCTCTCGCGCAATTCTCGCCAGAGGGTATAGCTTACTGAGCGGAGTGGCGTTGAGGCATCCGGTAATTATATGGTTAGTATCATTGAGCGCCGAGGTAACATGTTCTGCGTGGGCGGAGCGGTGCTACACCGAGCACGCTTACGAGTATTCACCCGCGAATAGCAGAGCGCCAGGCCAGTAGTGCGGATTGTGTGTGCGGGAGCGCCCCATTGGGTTGATGTATGTAAGTTTCCTCAGAGACTACTACGCGAACCAATCTTTTGACGTGCTTTTACATAAGGGGTCCTAAAGGACATTATTCTATTCCAAGATATGTATCTCGGGCACGGATAGTGATCAATTGCAATGTCATTTTAGGTAACATTGAACTTCCTAATTGCATTCCGGTTTTATAGGAGCATACTTATTAGAATACAAATACAGTATTAAGTACTTTCAGCGTTTTAGAATATTCCATCCCTAAGGGGGTTAAAACAGTATTCAAGGTTTATATCTCCATATAAGCTATTGGGGTTAAAAGGGGGTTTGAAGATTGTATAGAGACCAAGACCTTTTTTATAGAAAGTGATTTGTAACTTCGTATTTAGACTGTTTGCTTAAAAACTAGAAAACTAATTATAGTGTTTTTTAAATTCATCCCTTAAGGGATTTAAAGTTCTCATCGCACTGTTATCATTTAGGCTTAATCCCTGAACGGATTTAGATGAAATTTTCCGTACAGATAATTTGAGACCCTTGGAAGGATAAAGGATAGTTTTTATCTCGGAAATCATCCCTGGTAGAAGTGTGTTTGGGACAGCGATAATGAAACATATTTTTTCTACGACGATAACAAGTTCTACGCAGACGAAGTCGCGGGCAACAGCTAGTAATTAAATATAATAACGCCCAAACAGAACCCTAAAAAATAACACAGGGTAGAATACACATGACATATCCTCCAGGTACTAATTTAATAATATCAGTATGTTTTGTTGCACGCGCGCCATAATAATTGTTTGCAATATATCGAGTCAGATTGACCTCGTACGTGCGTACGCTTATAATATGCATTTCGACGCGCCGCACGGGGTGTGTGTGTGTGTACAAGACTTTAGCCACTTAAACATTCAAACGAGCGAAATGTTGAGCACCCTTCGGGGTCAATGATCGAAATTGAATTCCCAGTGTAATTTCTGGTGTGATTTAATTTTCGACAAACATCCCTGATTAAAATTCTGGATCAATTAGACGGGTGATCAAATTAATTACTACGAATATTCCTTCATTCAAATTTAATAGCCGAGCCGGCATCGTCACCGTTCTAAACATAGGTACTTCTTTAGCAGTGATATCTTTTGATCGAAGCAATTATGATTTGGGTATTTTCTAGTGATGTTGCGTTGAGCAGTTTCCTTCTCAGCGGATATTTCATTAATTTGGAGCCTAAATACCCGTTACTGATCTGACAGTGGATTTCTATTACATAACAGAATGTTCAAATAATTTTGGGATTTGGCGTTGAAAATTGAAATATCTTAAAACTGGGCTCCAATGTTAGGTATTCGTTCATAATTCAACCCAGTTTTTTGATATTCGCTGGAAACATTACTTGGATTTTGAATGACTCCTACTGTTAGCCTGAAAATTTGTATTTAAGGCGACTTTCTGATTTGGGAGGGCGGAATTCAAACTAACAGCTGACAGCTTACTGATTTCGTACCGCTTTCGCACCGAGAAATCTGGAAGTCTTCTAAGAGTGGGATATTGAATCTCATTTAAGTTGTAAGGGAGTGAAATATTTGTAATAATCTAAACTTATGTTTTAATAAGCTGAAAGACTTTAAGAAAAATACTCGTTTAATTATATTTTTTCAAATTATTTAATTTTATATCAGAGTAATAGCTGTACGTAGTTTTGTTGTTGTTGTTTTGGTGTGTTCTAGTTAGTCAGGTAAGTGTAGTTGGCTTTTTTGTTAGCTGTACAATGCTATTTATTACCTTTCTTCGATAATCAATATGGTACAACACGCTTAAAGACTTAAAATTTATATGAAAAACATTTAATGAAAATCCACCATCAATTAACCAGTTGTGAGCCAAATTGGAATCGTCACTTTCCACACTGACTCAAGATCTGAGATAGAAGTAATTACTTTCATTTGGCATTCCCAGACGCCACCCAACCGCGTCGTCAGCTGTCAATCTTCCCTGTACCAGCATCGTTCGTTGTCAGTCTTTATTTATTCCCACAGGATGTTGATCATTACTAAGAGAATGGCATAATTCAAGCATTCGTTACGGCGATTGTAGAATAAACAAAAGTGTACAGACGTGATTTTAAACATTAGCATGACTTTGCAGATGCCTTTTTTTCTGTGAGAAAACTGATATTTATGCAATTTTTGAATGAAGCTTTCTTACAGCCTTCTAACCTACAAGATACGACGAGATTGGTGACCATGAAGTAGTGAAGTAATTGAAGAAAAAAGACACAAATATAAGGTTTATTAGTAATACGATCAAGAAAAAAATTATAATTAGAAGCTGCGAGATTATGCTCATTTAGTTCCGGCAATTTAATTATGAGAAATATTTAATAGCTGTCGGAGTTTGAGAAAACAGAAAAGTTATTTGTCGGAAAGCCCCAATTAAGGGTAAAGCTTTTTGGACTTAATCCAATAAACCTACTCATTTAGTAAACGGAATGAAAGGTAAATAATGTTAGGGAACGCCGCCTATGGATTGGGACAGAGTTTTGTTTCGAAGTAGAGTTACAACTTACAATATAACAACAAGGCGAGGGCTTATCTCGAAATAAAACGTAATTGGGCATTTTCCGCCTAGTAACTTGTTAATAAACATGAAACATGCCCGTAGTAAAATTGGTCTTTGAGAAAGTATGCTTTAGGGAATGAAACCCTGGCCTCAGGGTCAGATCTCTGAAAGCATTTTATAGCATCTAAGCGTGCATGTAGCATTGCCTACAGTTTTGTGCGACTAAGATACGGGATATCCCTCCCTTACTATAATAATTAGCATGTGAACTTACCCCCAGATTATGATACCGTACGGTCGCTTTGGTAACTTAAGCTCGGATTACTAAATATCCATTAGACCTCATGTTAGATCAAATTCTGGTAGCACTACAGCTCTCTATAAAACCGAGTTTAAGCAAATAATTTAGTTGGTATGAATAACAATGGCTCTTATAAGTTTTGTTTTGTTTGTGTCAATATAAACAATTAATGTAATTAAATATAAAAATATACTTTCAGGTTGCTTATGTCAGGCCAATTATGGAAGACTAGCTTCCGCCCGCGACTTCGTCTGCGTGGACCCGGGATAAAAACTATCCTATATTTAAATCCAGGTTATAAACTATCTTCGTGCAAAATTTCATCTAAATCGGTTGAGCCGTTTAAGCGGGTTTGAGTAACAAACATCCAAACATCTAAACATCCAAACTTTCGCATTTATAATACTAGCTTCCTCCCGCGACTTCGTCCGCGTGGACCCGGGATAAAAACTATCCTATATTTTAATCCAGGCTATAAACTATCTTCGTGCAAAATTTCATTCAAATCGGTTTAGCCGTTTAAGCGTGATTGAGTAACAAACATCCAAACATCCAAACATCTAAACTTTCGCATTTATAATATTAGTAGGATTAGTTGGATTCACCTGCTAACTAGGGCTTCTACTTTCTGTTCTGAGGGATAGGTACAATGTAATTTAGGAGCCTAACTCGATTGAAAAAGAAGCTCCGATGACATCGCATCCTGTGAAGTTTTTTAGAAACCTAACAACCTGTCAACAAGATAACTTTTATACAGGTTAATTATTAGTCGTACTAATAAATACATATTAGCAATTGATTTTAATATTATTTCATATCAAGGTCAATAATAATTGAGACAATTAATAAACAGTTTGCTACAAATATCATGCTAATAATAAAAAAATATGTCGTAACGGATCACCCAATGTTATGCCATACATTTTTGTTTGGCCTCACTTCGTTTCGTTTAGGTTCACTACTTGAGCATCGCTTTTCCAAATGTCAGGGTCATTGTCTGGTACTTTTGGGTGTAAATCAAGCGGTGTTTTACACTACAAATAACTCAAGTCTACATTGGTAAAGCCCGTTTTGGATTTTGCTTGAAATTGACGCTATTTGCACATTTTTCGTGATTAAACTATTTAAATATTGCACTGCTTGCTAAATGCAAGCTTTTTTGCTCTTTTTATAAGTGGCATCTTCTCTCAATCTCCTAGTACGTTACGGAAATGTGACAATTCACTAGGAACTACAATTTTTTTGAGTTACCCAAAATAATATTCATCATCATCATCATCATCATCAAACGTTATAAATGAAGGTCGATTCTAGGCATGATAACCTATGTACTCAACAGTTTTGGAGTTCAAAAAACGCTCTTAATGCCTTGTATAAGGAGTTGAATCAAGCGACATGTCGTTACTTGTAAGAACAAGTGCACGTTGTTAAGTAATAAAAAGTCACTTTTACAAAATACACCAATCAGGATTCTAGTTTGCATATGTCGTCTAGTATGTTATTGATTAACAAACACAACGACCATTTCAACTTTACAATCTTTGAAGCTCATTTTCTCATTTGAACTATGTTCGCTTAATATATTCTTACATAACGCTGTCCAATTGATGCTAATAGTCTCTAAATAAAAATTTACCTTTTGGTACTGTATAAAGATATAGATATTTTTTATTTGGATTTGGAAACACAATAATAACGGCAAGATAGTTAGACCGATAATTTGTTTGTCAGGATTGTATTATTATTACAGTAGAGCCACCCAAAACCGGTATGACTATATTTATCCATCCCAGTAAGTTAGCATCTTCATTCTTAAACACCAACGTGTTTTTCATGTCATTACATTGAAATTGGACTCCTCCACATTTGATTCAACATACCTAAAGATTTTTCAACCAAGAAATTAGTTAGGAAGATGATAATTATCTCGTATTAAGCAAAATTATCTTGAGCCAAAAAAATATTATTTTAGTCCGAGAGCGTCATAACCTTATTACAAGCGGATATCTGCTTCATTTATGATAAGGCCTTCCTAATCTTTTTTTTGAGTCAATTTTTTTTTTGTAGTATTTATTGAGCCATACCAGTAATATGTAAGGTTTGTCATGACCGACAATGGTGCTCACCATTTTGTGACTAAGGCCAACTGGCAGGGCAGTCGACACAATGTATGAGTTTTCATGTACATGAATCAAGTGATTTGGAAGAATGATCACGTATCTTATTGAACGTGCGTTAGGACAACTCAATTGTCATTTTTCCATATAAAAAGTGACATTTAAATCTACCTGACGCGAGTAAAATTCGTTAAGTAATCGACCAGCTGGTCAGGCATTCCAAATGAGAAAAGAATTTCATACATAACGCCACTGTGGTAATACTTTTATACTGGTCTGTGGTGCTAGCCGTACTAGCTGGAAGGATAAAAACAGATTGTATGATCTAGAATACTACATTTGCACTAGCAAATGCACGGAAGAGCTGCAGGATATTCTGATTATCCTACAATACCATTACGCAAACAATTATCATGTTATTTAGCTAATACCACTATAATGAAAACAAACGTGATACCGAAAGGCTCTTTGGAAGCAAAACAATTCTTTGTTTTTTAGGTTACCCAGTAATTTTGGTAAAAAGCACCTATCCTATAATTTGATTAAGTACGCGCAATTGAACGGTCCCCGTTTCCAGCATTCAAGGATCCCATACGGAAAGCTTTTAGTTGGTTCCAAACTATACACTCCTGCGCTATCCGCCAAATGAATTGTATTAGGTTAAGTACATCCTAAAAGCTTTACCATTTAATCATTTGGATTAAACACGTTCACTGTGAATAGAAATAACAAGGACACAAAACCCGAAGCCTGATATAAAAAGGTAAATGGGATCTATTGAAGCGAGTTTCGTTTGGTTACCTACCTTTAAAAAGCTCATTACTACCACATAGTAAGTATAAGTACTCAGGTCATTTATATCTTTTAAAGCTGGTATAAAATTTAATAGGGCGTATATTTTAGTTTTTACTTATTCTAACTTTTACTTATTTACAATGTATAATTATGTCAATTTAATTCCATAAGAGCCTATATCCATTGCACTGCTGTTCATATGAAATACAAGTTATACAAATATTATGTTATTTTTTTCAAACACATATAATATTCATTGTAACGATAAAATAAACACAAGCTCAATAGTTGCCGTGCAAAAAAAATACTTTTTAACACATTTGCTCGTAACGTACCTCTTATTATGTCACTTTTAGGCTCATAATCCTGGGTATTAAACACGCGTGTTTTATTATAACATTACGACACTCGTGTTTTATGGTTATATCCCGATTAAGTCACGTTGGCACCTTGCAGCAAGATGTATGCATGAACATGGTGCATTCTTAAATTAACCGGGTTGTACAGAACGTACAGCTTTTTTAAAAATTCTCAGCAAATGGATTCTTACTCGACTAAACAAATTAAATCCTATTTGTTAATTAATTGACTATTTATTTTTGGATATGTCATAGAAACATTTAACTTGGTAAAACTATTCTCATTTGCTAACATTTTACATGCATTAATTAAGATAATATTTTAAAACTATTTATTTTATTTTGTATTGGTTGTTTACAGATATCATCTGTTTGGCTTTAGCACTGTGCAAACTTCACGAAAAAAAAAATAGTTGCGCGCCATTACCTATAGGTAATTTCACAAATATTTGTAAACATTATTAGTGCGTGTTTGGTTATTATTAAAAATGTTGAATTGTTGGTGAATAGAAAACTGATAAATAGAATTGACGCTACTGGAAATTCTTGTCCATGTACAATATGTGAGTATAATAAATCTGTTGCCATCAATAACTAAAGGAAATAACTAAGGAGCCTATACTTAACATTTTTATTTTATGAAAAGGATTTTTTACTCACAAATGTGTTGAAGAACGTCGTATGAAACGCGTGAGCTTTTGATAATTACCTACATCCTCTCTGCCTCCAGCTCTCTTATCACGCGAGCCGCGGAGCCTCTGGTGTAATTATTAACATACCTCACTTGTATCACAATGTATTTCCTATAAAATGTTACGAAGTCAAATCTTTGGTAGATTTCGCAGTTTAAAATGTTGAATTCAGATTTAACGTACGTGGCTCGCGTAGCACGCGTTCGTTAGCAAAATGCATAATGCAACGTTCGGGCCGCGCCAAGTGGCGCCAAAAGTGAAATTTAAGAAAATGAAATGAATATGCAGGTGCGATGGAAATGTGAAATAGAAGTTATTTTGTCCTTTAAACTTCATAATTATAAGGTAAACCCAACTTTTGGAGTTTCATGCCCGTTAAATTTCTTGGTAGATAGGTACATCATTTCTCAACCGGATAAATTCATAATTACACATAATATTTATATGCTAAAACAACTTAAATCTCCCTAAAAAATTACATATTCATGACAAAATTCCGATCCAAAAAAAATGTGTTGGAACTACTCACTTTTTTTTTGTTACACTAAACTTGATTGTACTTACACATTGTTTTAACAGATTGCCAATTTACATAGTCTGCGGTGACCGCTATTGTGAGTAAATAGTCACGATAGCGGTCACCGCAGACTGTGTAAATTGTCATTCTAAATACTTTAATTTAATTTTTTTATTGGGGAGCTTTCGTCAAACTGACGATTAAATGAACTTTGACCGTTTTTTATCTTGTTGACATTACTGTATGAATAATAAACAAATAAATAATTAAACCATTAGGAAAGCTATCTCAATTCACATACGCTCTGTATTAATTGAAAAAATGCACTGATTAAAAAACTGCAACTAGTGCATATTACGCCTACGCGCACGCTTGGCTGAGCTATGGGATTGTTTTGTGGGGGAACAACCCACATGCTAGTGATTTGTTTATCGTTCAAAAAAGTGCGTAAGAATTTTACTGCATAAATCACAATTAGAGAGGATCACCCTCAACTTAAAAAAAAATACGTTAACATCTATGTATATATATCCGAATTGTGTAAATTCGTAAGGAACAATAAGTGTTATTTGAGCAGACTCAGGAAAACGGCACACTATCTCGCCATAACCTCAGAAACAGAAATAAATTAACTAGTACATTTACGAAACTCCAAATTGTAAGATCGGGCACACACCACATGGCGATAAAAGTGTACAATAGTGTTCCTTTATGAACCTATATTAGGTTGAAAAAATAAGGTGTTCTTTCAAAAGTGGAAAGATTTTTTGATCATGAAAGTTAGTATACATTAAAAGAGTATTAACAGATGCATGTTAATCTTATCCTAACCTTAATATTATTGCAAATAGTATTATTATTACCTACATTGCAGTACCCTTATAGGGTTTATAATGGGACGTAAAATATTGTAAGACCATTTTGTAACCATATAGAGCAAGAAACGATATGATTATGATTATGATTATTTCAGGCATCTAAAGCAACAAATATCTTAAAGCCTAACATACATATAAAAAGTACGAGTATTACTTAGGCGACGAAACAGCGTGGCTCCGTTGCGTCTTCAAGTCCGGTGTGGAATTCGGTAGGTTGCCCCGGAATCGCCGAAACACGACACCCTTCGGCCAGAAGTCGGCACACGCGATGGTCTCCTGCAGCGGCCGCGGCACGCGCACCACAAACGAGCTGAAGTGCACGTAGTGCCGCGAACGCAGCTGGAAAACCCTCAGTGAACCCTCTTCTGGTGAATATTCACCGCCATGTCATCAGCCGTGGCGGAGTAATGCAGGCGCGACACGTACAGAGCCTTACTAGGTGTGGCAACCCGCAGACCAGAACCAACCGGCTCTCCTGTACCACACTGAATCTTTCGCGGCTTGCGCTTTCTTGACACCGACCTGAACCCTCCTTATCCGCATCGGTGCGAGGAGGGGCCTTCTCTTTTGGATGACCCCGATCTTCACGCAGGTGCTTCAAGGCACTGCAAGGTCTTCTTGAAGGTGCGTCTCTCCGGTTGGGTGCGACAGGCTGACCGGCAACGACGTCAGCATAGCGATGACGTCGTGACATCGAGGAGGCGGCGGGGAATAATAAATGCTTATATCTTCTATTTACCATTATAATCCTCGTACTCCTAGCGTTTTCCACGGTAAAGTGCCCTAAATGCGTCGGGAGTCCACTATGCCTCCTAATCCCAAGATTTGGCATAAGCACTAGTTTTACGAAAGCGATATATGTTTTTTGACAAAACCCAGTGGTATGAGCCGGGGTTCGAATCTGCGACTTCCAGATTGAAACTCGCGCGCCTTACCACTCGGCTACAGGAGCATTTACAATTAGTAGTAGTACGAGTAGTAGTTCTTCTATTTAAAATTATATATAATTTGCTTTGAAAACAATATGGAAATAAAACTAAACACACGGAGAACAACAGATAACCGTCTTCCGTCTAGGCCAATTAATTATGAAGCTAAGTAAGTATTTATTCATCTAGTAACATTCATCAAATATTTCTAATACTTAACAGACTCCTGTCTGATTAGTTAGACATCTCTCCTCCGACTAAACTATGAAGTGTATTAACAAAATATTAGAAATTCTGTTAGAACATTTTATTTTGGTCGTAAAACCGAGTACTTTTATTTCAAAGCTTTATCAAACGTTTCGGAAATATAAATCTCTATTGTTCTGCCCGCGACTTCGTCTGCATGGAACTCGTTTATATCGTAACTCCATACAATCTTTCGCGCCCCATTTCGCCCCCTTAGCTACAGGTCGCATTTCTCAACCGATTTTCGTGAAATTTTGTGAGCAGGTTCGTTAATTATACAAGTAGATTTTCTCGATTTCGAAATAAAAATTAAAAGAAGATTTTGAAGTCTGGCTCGCGAGTTGTACAGCTCTTTTTTTCCGATTCACTTTTTTTTCAAAGACAATCTCGCGAGTTATTATAGTAGTTATTATTGTTATTATTCTATCCTCTTAAGACCCGGGCTATTAAAACTTTACTTGTTAGAAAGACCGAACCAGCGTTCTATAGAACCAAATGGCAACCATTGTTGTCCTGATGATTCGAAAATGAGATATCATTATGACAAAACTACCTATGAAAGCGTACCAAAATTATCGCGTTTTGTTCAACATAGTCTTCGCACCGTTCCATTGATATGGTTTTTTTTTGCGAATTATTTAGTTAATTGGTGATTTTTGTACCTTTTTAGAAAGCTAAATAACTGTTGATGTTATTTAAATAATCTGCCAGCCAAGTTGCATACGAATTTTATAACTTAATTAAGACCTCTTTTTAAAGCAAGTTGATGAAAAAGTAATAAGCAAACTTCTTTTGAGCTGTATTTCTGTTCGCGAGTATGTGTGGTTTTAAAATCGTTACTTAATTAATTGTTTTATGTTGTTAGTCATCATCATCATCATCATATCAGCCGAAAGACGTCCACTGCTGGAGATAGGCCTCCCCCAAAGAGTGCCACAATGACCGGTCCTGCGCCACCCGCATCCAGCGGACTCCCGCGACCTTTACCAGGTCATCAGTCCACCTTGTAGGGGGCCTACCTACGCTGCGCCTTCTGGTACGTGGTCGCCACTCGAGAACCTTTCCGCCCTAACGGCCATCGGTTCTACGTGCAATGTGCCCCGCCCACTGCCACTTAAGTTTAGCGATTCGGAGGGCTATATCGGTTACCTTGGTTCTGCTGCGGATAGCCTCATTTCTGATGCGATCGCGCAGAGAAACTCCCAACATAGCCCTCTCCATTGCCCTTTGGGTGACTTTGAGCCTTCTTATGAGGCCCATAGTAAGCGACCACGTTTCCGTGCCATACGTCATCACTGGCAACACACACTGGTTAAAGACTCTCGTCTTGAGACACTGCGGAATATTGGACGAAAAGATGTGCCGTAGCCTCCCGAATGCTGCCCAGCCGAGTCGGATTCGACGATTGACCTCTTTCTCAAAGTTGGACCTACCTAACTGAACAGTCTGTCCTAGGTATATATAATCGTCTACAACTTCGAGCGTAAAGTGTCCGATTGAAATGGGGGTTGGTACTACATGGAGGTTTGACATGATCTTTGTCTTATCCATGTTCATCCTTAGACCAACTCGCTCGGAGGCTTTACTGAGGTCATCGAGCATCGTGCTTAAGTCCTCCATGGTCCCAGCCAAGACTACTATGTTGTTAGTGGATCTAAATAAAACGTAAGAATTAGTTCCTTTGATATTTTTTTTTTAAGTGGTCATGCGGACATTTCCAAAGAAAATATGTAAAGTGAACTGTCTCGAAAATGGTTCACTTTTGCATAATGCATTATGTGGTCGAAAAAATTGCAATCAACCCCCCTATAACCCCCTGACAGGAGTACATTGATTTACCTATAACCCTGTGTATAATATAGTTATGTAAACGAATAATTTCGTCTCAATGCATGGCTTACGTAAATGTGGCACATCGAGTGAGAACATCGTATACTGTCTGTTATACAAACATGAATTTGACACAATTCTTGGGAACTTATTTTTGTTTTTGGTTTATTTTTATGTGTTTTTTTCATATCAAAGTAAGTGTCAAATCTAATTTCGAATGCGTTGTGCTTGATATAAAAAGTAATTTAATCTATGATTAATAAAACACCTGAGATTATGCCCTGATCCACAAATATGGTGTATCCAACGTAGTTACATTTATAAAAATGTCCAGGAATTTTGTTTGGGGTGCTTTCATATGTAAATGTATGTATAACTGTACTGTACGAATGCACCCTGCCAGTTAAACTCTGTTATTATTTCTAAATTTCATTGTGATGGATTTACACAAGGAGACTAGAAGGAAAGATGTAAGTAGATGAATGTTCTGTAATGATAGCAAGTTCTGTGCTTTTGTACAAATTCCATATTTTAGGATTTTTTTTATATCTATGCTATGACAATTTACATCAACACCAACATGAAAGCGAAATAAATGGCTTATTCAGCAATGTTCAATTCATTTTGTTTTGGCTAACAGTTCTTTTTTTACACCGCCCGGAGTGAAAAGTGTACGAATGCTCCACACTTTCCCCTATATATTTATCAACGTATAACTCTGAGAATGGTTTACGTAAGATAACTGAATTGGTTAATTTGTGTACTTTATATAGGTACTGGTAATGTTTAGAACTTTTCTTCATAATTCCTTTTTCTTTTTTATACCCCAATAATGAAATAAGTATTTATAAAAAAATGGATAAACCTGATTATAGCTTTTTACAGTAAGAATATCGTGCCAATACAATACATCGAAACAATACCCTCCTTCCTGCTCTAGTCGAGCCAAAATCATAATTCATAACCTGATAACAATTTCATTTTAGGATCTACTAAACGTATAAACCAAAAAAGATTAAAAAAAAACTCAAATATACATCTGTTGGTTTAGCTCTCCAGTATCAGTAATATTTTTTTGCTCATCACATTTGTCCCCTTGTTCGTTAATCAACGAAGCCAGTGGCGAAAAAGCCATGTTCTCTGCTCACTTCGTAAACAGAACAATAACAGCTAGTTAGAGCAGGGGAGATAAAGTTGATGAAATGCTCGCGGACACGTTCCTATTCGCGCACTTGATACATACCTAAGGTGCACCATCTGCTATCGCCGAAATCAAATGTAAGCTTGATTAGAATTTATATTAAAGGCAGAACGTAAATACAATACTATTCTTTTTTGTGTAAGTAAATATCAATAAAATGTTTTTTTTTGCATTAACTCTTTCTAACCAACATAGCTCAATTTAGTTTCGTTTACTAATGTTTTCTACGATGGATTATATACAAGTAGTTACACAGACCTTTGAGAAGTATAAGTAATATGGAAAAGTTATATATCTATGCTTTATTGACTTCACGAAAGCCTTCGATTCCTTAGAACGTAACGCAATCTGGAAAGCAGTGTCACAACAATGAATACATATCTATTACTTAGAACTACTCCACAAGATATTTTTTGCTGTGAGCTGTGAGTATATTATACTCACAGCTCACAGCAAAAAATAGGTTAGAACGGGAACGAAGTGTTCCCTATTATGAAAGGTGCTCGTCAAGGAGATCCGATCTCACCGAAGATATTTCGTTCAGTGCTAGAGATGATTTTTAGGGTTACGTAGTCAACAAGGCACCCTTATAGTTTCGCCATGTCCATCAATCTGACCGACTGTCCGTCTGTCCGTCTTCGGCTTAGCTCAGTAACCCTTACTTGTAGAAAACTGTAATTCAGCATGGGTATATAAATCAACCACGCCGAATAAAATCTCGAAAAAATATTTTTTAGGGTATGTACTTCCCCTCCGCCTAAACTGGAAATGTATTTTTTTCTCGTTAAACCCATAGTGTAGGGTACCGTTGGTTAGCTTGTTCAATAATAATATTATGAATTTCTTAAAATCAATTTTCATTTTTTTTACTCAGTGAATCGTTTAATTACTTAATTTAAAAGGAAAACTATCACGGCTAAGTAGGTATAACTAGTTACCGAGTAATAGTCGACCAGCTTAAAAGGCCAACTTTCGTACAAATTCGGGAAAAAGGGAACTACGGAACCCTACACCGCGCGTAGCCCGACGCGCACTTGGCCGGTTTTTTTTAGAATCCTTAACTGGGAGGACAAAGGATTGAAAATTGATGGCGAATACCTGAACAACTTAAGATTTGCCGACGACATTATATTTTTTTCGGATAGCCATTCTGATTTAGAAGAAATGCTACAATAGATTAGAATAGATTCGATTTATTTATTACACGGTAAAAATTACAACCTGGCTAAATTAATACCTGGCTAAGGAGAGTAAAAAGTGGGGTTGTCAATGAATACCTCAAAAACAAAAATTACGTCAAACGGTACAGAACAGCAATATATGTAGACGAAGAAGCGATAGAATATGTGAAACAATACATATATCTGGGCAAGATTCTCTTTGGAAAACCGGACTGAAAATAATATAAATCGCACAATCGCCCTTTCTTTGAAAAAGTACTGGTGATTAAGGGGCTCCCATACGCTAATGACCTTCGATCTGAATCCCTTAGTTTTCTAATGTTTGTTGTAGCTTATTATATTAACAACAACGGCTTTATTAAGCAATATAGTATCCCATTTACTTCAAAGTTCATTGTTTTCGAGATATTTGGCATCAAAGTTGAACAGTTTTAGGCCAAAAAACTGGTTTTCTCGCCATAACTTTTGTGTTAATTGGTTTAAAGTGAAAACCCTGGACCAGTTTTTAGAGACGTCACAGACGAACCCAAATATGTAGATTTCGTATATGTTAGATCTTTGACGTCAATAGAGATACGAAATAACTGTTTTTTAGACAATGTTTTAAAAAATCATACAAAATTAAGTATTCATTTGTTTCAAAATGCTGTGGACAAAAATGGAGACAAAAGATTGAAGAACCGATAGCCGCTTGATTTATAATTCTTTCTGTAGTGCAAATGTAGGAGATACGATTCAAAACTTGTCAAAAATATGAAAAATAAAAACATATCAAGACACATTAAGAAGAAACTATACGAAGTTGCAATTCTCCCGTGCTTAACATACGGGTGCCAGACATGGTCTCTACGCAAAAAGGACGAAACAACGTTAGCTATACAACAAAGGAAGATGGAACGTAGTATACTAGGAATTAAAATAGTGCATAGAGTAAGGAATACCGATATTCGGAAAAAATACGAGAATTGCTCACATTACAGAAAGAATAAGAAGACTAAAATGGAGGTGGGCAGGACATACTTGCAGTCAGTCAGAAAAGTCATGGAAGGACACCACGAACTGGATTGAGAAAGAGAGGTAGACCTAAGAAGAGATGGGAAGACATATTCAGAAAACGTTGTGGTGCCATATGGCTTAGACTAGCTAGAGACAGAGGTAAATAGAGAACGCTGGGGGAGGCTTACGCCAAACAGGCGACTTCCATAATCAATTAGGAAGAATTTTATATGTTGAATGATGAACAATTTTTAATTAGTTGTATAAAAAAATGGTTCTTAACATATATAATTCGAATTATAGTTCAATTAATTTTCATGAATGTCATCAAATTGGCATTGTATTGATTGTATTGGTATGTTAAAATGAAATGAATGTTGAATTAAATTATTTATTTATGTTACTAGTCAAATATAAGTTATAATATGTTAATTTGAGATTGGAAGAAGACAAAGGAAATTAATAAGGAATCAAATGGTAATACAACATGGTTTAGCATGCAGCATGCAGATAAAATATTGTCAAACGAAATTATGGTAGAATAAAGGCTTTTTTCTTTCATTTATTTTATCTTCTAATGTTGATAGAGAGCAGACCGAAAGCAAACACAAGGTACTGACTTAGATTACCCGAAAGATACTGACAGGATAATTATTTAGCTAATTCGAGTACGGTATAGAGAACTAAAATGATTAAGGCATTTTTAGAATATATTTAAATTTAATAAAATAACATAATAAAAAATCGGTTGTTACGTGTTTTTACACTTACACATTACAAAATTAATCTTATTTTCTTTCGTGATTGTATTATAGACTGAGAAGTAAACTTACCAAGTTTCTTTTCAACTAGTTTGATTTACTTAGTGTTGCTTTTTTTAGTAAGCCTTATTTGTCAGATGGGTGATCTGATTACGTAACTTTTCGAACGTACATTATGTTAACTTAGCTGTAATTTTTTCCATAAGAACATACATTTAGGTCGTTACGTACATTCAACCTAGGCTACGTTCAACAAAGCGTTAGGCAATCGATCGACCCAAAAGAGTGCAGGTTAAAAAACAAAATAACGAAGTTCTCAATGCCATTCTTGTTGAAGTCAGTTTTAAATCAATAAGTTCAATAAATACATTTCAAAACCGAAACAATATAAGCCGCGCGGTGCACTGTTGACATTACACTTGTTATTATATTAGTAATTACAGTAACACCCATTCGGAGCTCGAACTAATTTCAGGCTTGCTCTGGTTTACCGTCTGTTGATCGTTACAGCATCCGTAATTGAGTTTGGAACTCGCGACGGTAATGTTTGCCCAACGTACGCCTAAAGTTGCTGACATGAACGCTACGGGCTTGTCCCCAATTTGGGCCGCGACGAATGATGTTTAATGTATTAAATGCCTTGTCTATGATACCCTATCCTATATGGAGTTGATAAAGGGAAGTACATATAAAGTTTTTGTGTACAGTCAAAACTGTTTACAGCGTCGTTAAGACCGCTAGTTATCATAACTAGTGTTATTTTAGTACATACATTGTATTGAGGACTTTGGTAGGTACCTACTTTGTCTTTACCTGTTATATGTGTCGTTATAAATAATGTTACTCGTATTGTTTAAATGGTTTTGATTTGTCTGTATGTTCTTACGATTTAATTAGATGCAATATTAATATTGCGGCAGGTGAGCGCAGTCAGTTGTAAACAAATCATCAATACCTATCACCAGCATGTGAACGTCATAAAATAGCTGATATGACAAATTCGTTTTAAATGTAACTCTTAAATCGGTTGTAAGTAAATTAATAACATTACTTAAATCTCAAATCAATGGAGCAACAAACTTATACTAACTACAGACAAGTCCAACAAACTTATAATTCCTAAGTCTTTAGTCGTATTCAGGAGTCGTACTACTTGAAAGAGAAATAGGAGTTGTTAACTGTTCACTTCATTTAATGATCACTTTGCTCTATTCATTGGACTTAACTTAAAATACGAGGAAGACGTCAATGGGTCAGGCGTATCAAAATTGAGATTTCTTAAGTTGACGAAATCGTATCTCTCCGTCAATCTTGTTGCTAAAAGAAAACGCTCTCTTCATTGATAATAAGGTTTACTTTTCAATGCCATTTTATTAATAAATAGTTGCAGGCTAGAATACATAAAGTTAAGATTGTCAACTGGTCATCAAATTTAGAGCTGCTTTTAAATTTTGTTTTGGTAAAAGTTTGGTACTTACACAAACTGTACGCTATGGTGGTGTTGTAAATAGCAGGAATTCAGAAACTATGGGATTGGATACTTTTTACAAACCTTCTTGCCTAAATGTAAACATTTGCAATAATTCATTATTCGTATATACGTGTCATTCAACTAAGATTTTTGCTACTTACTGCTACTTTGAACGAGTGTGTGATAAAAGTTGGGAATTCACTAGGCTATTCTTATGCCTTTGTTGAGGTATTTTTTTATTTTGTATGTTTTGAGTCAAAATAATTGTTTCATGGATTTTCTAACAAATATTATAGGGTTCAATGATAATATTGCAGCGTGATACTCGTACCATCCTATTGGTAGAGCGTGTCAGATATTCTTGGACGTATCTGATTCCACACTATTTGTAGAGCAAGTCAGATTGGCAGATATTCTTGAACGTATCTGATACCATCCTATTTGTAGAGCGTGTCAGATTGGCAGATTTTGTTTAACGTACCGGATGCCATACTATTTGTAGAGCGTGTCAGATTCTTGCGTCCGCTTACCATTAGGTGGGCTGTATCCTTGTTTGCCACCGTCGTTGTATAAAGAACATACTTGATACCGTACTAATTATAGAGCGTGTCAGATACTCTTAAACGTATCTATGCCATACTATTTGTAGAGCGTCTCAGATAATCTGAATCATTTATAATACCGTACTATTTATAGAGCGTGTCAGATATTCTTGAACGTTTCTGATACCATACTATTTATAGTTTACTTGCCTGCGTGAAATAAACAAAAAGGTGTAACCGTAATAATTAATGATATTTTTTATAATGTGGACCGTTCTGTGAATGTGGAATCATAATCTCTCTAGACGTATCAAATAAAAATAGAAAGATACGCCGTAAGTTACAAAAATATGTACACACAACTTTTTGTCTTAACATTAAGTTCGTGAACTTTTGTAACTTTGGCCGTATAGATCTTTTTGTAGTTGACTGTACCTGGTGTTATTGGTTTTAATTGTATATATGTACGAGTAGGTTGGGTATTCACAAAAAGGTGCTTATTTTTAGAACACTATATTAACGAGAAAGTTACCGTGAAGTTACCAAAAGCCTATTCAAATGAGAATCTACGAGTGCAGGGTGGGGGGGCCTGCAGCTTGTGCCGCTCACCTGCGGCCTAAGGCGCTGTGACAAATAGCCGTGGTCACCAGCAAACAACATGTTAATGTACACAGCCCTTTTGCCGCCCGTCCTTTGTTCCACAAAATGACTCAAATGACCCGGCTACTCTACTTAACATGCTACAATGCTCTAAGTACGAATTTATGTTTGTAATAAATATAAATTTATTCAAGCCCACGATGTTAATTCACAGGGGTAGTTAACCTGTCCGACCTCTGTGGACCCGACGAGCGTAAGTCTGAGATTTCAGGCGGAGACGCGCATAATATTAACATGTTTCACCGTAACACTGTTTATGCAGAACGATGCTGGACATTTTACTCAGCTTCTATGTAGTTTTTGAGCAATGCCAAATTTCTTTTTGTCAGGAAAAACTGCCTGCTGATATTATGCCTATGTATATGCCCATATGTAAGTAGGTACACAGAAATCATTACCGAAATGTGCTTTTACAAATAGCCGCCAGTATTTTAGTGAATCGAAAACGACCTTTTCATCAACCGTGCAAAAAATTTGTAAAGTTACACAGTTCATCAAGCAAAACATTAAAACAAATGGACTGGTACTCGCCCATCCGTATGTTTGAATTATTCATGTTCGTACACAATCTATAAAGCAGATAGCAGGGAGCATTTTACAAGATAAACAAATTTTATTGATCTCACAGGCGTTGTTTGTGCCTCCACAATAAAATATTTACATTTACTTTGCATCACCTGCCCTAACGCACGTATACGTTTAACTGTATACTATACCACAGCATTAGAATAATGAAACATTCGCTGCCACCTCACTATTGCATAAAACATCAGTTGTATTTTCCAAATGGGAATATTAGATGCCTCTGCACTTTATCAACTTGAATTTTAAGGTGCGTCGAAATTTAATTTGACCTGCAGGTCGATCACGTAACGCATTGTACGGACGTTAGGTAGATCTTAGTGTCAAATTTTATATGAAAATGACAGTTAGACTGTCCCAACGCCCACGGTTGGAAACGTTGCGTGATTCGAGAGCTAAATATTATCAAACTTCCTCATTGTTTTGGTGGATTATAATTATTTGATAAATAAGTAATGTTAAACGATTAACGAGAGTTTTATTTAATATTTAGTTTAGGGTTTATTCTACCTTATTAAAAGTATTTGGGTGAGGACCAAATTCTTGGCCAGTAGTTAATCGGTAGTATTTAAAAAGTTCCGTTGTGACACGAAAATTAACCATAGAATTGTATGGCTAATTTTCGTGTCACAACGGACCTTTTTAACTACTACCAATTAACTAGGCTAACTACTGGCCAAGAATTTGGTCCTAACCCATTTACTATGCTTGCTTCTATGGGCAACAGGTTAAAAAATTAAGTGCTTTCTCACAGACAGTAAAAATATTACATGTGAAACGAAATCTTCTGCAGTAAAAAACTGTACCTGCTTCATAGGAACCCCTACCATCGATATTAAAGGCGTCATCAAACGTCGTTCAGCTAAGTATGTTATTAAACTAGATTTGGCTTGAAATTAATGTATCGAAAGGTTGAAAGGTTTTATGGCTGACCAGACCAGCGGCCCAAAGTAAATAGTCCACTTAATGGATTACTGCGCTTTTAGTACTGGGTTATGGAGGGAGCCGGGCAAATTTTTGTTGTGACTTACTTATTGGGCTGGCTTACAATAAGTCATTTATCGATCAAGTATTACATTCAAATATTAGAAATTAGAAAACGTTTCAGTCTCTGTTTTTATTTAACAGAACTTAACAGCTTACAAGTGTATTTACTTAACACGATGTTTCGGAAGTGTTGCAATATCCGCCAAAAGAAGACTGCAGAGAGAATCAACGTGCGGGTTTTTTGTACTATCCGCACTTGTTCTTATTTATTAATATATACCTACAATACACCACATAACAATGCTAATAACAATACTTACGATCAGTAACACTTTGATCTGACATAATTGTATCTCTCTCTGGTCACTTTTATACCAGGAAAAAAATGGATATCATTCAGATCTTTCATTTCAAACTTAGTCTCTAAATATTTTTTAAACCATTCAGTTTTCCACATGCTATTACCAAATGATGATGCTGAATAGTCAACATATAGTACTATGTATAATATATTCTTGCTAATATGCCCTTTATCTAATATATATATACACCTGTCAACTGCCGAATTTTGAAAACCTTTTTCTTTAAGTGATTGTTCGAAAACTTCAAACCAACGCCTTGCAGCCTGTACAACGCTTTGTTAAGTTTGCAATTTGCATGCATACTTAATATTTTTTATTAAAACTAACATAAATATTTCTTCTTTTAAGACACCATTTAAAAATGCTTTCATTAACATTACATCCCTGTGATGAATTAACAAATTATGCTGGTTGGCAAAGCTAATAATAAATCGAAAATTAGCTATTCTAGCAACTGGAGCAAACATCTTATTATAATCAGTACAATACTCTTGGCTAAAACCTCTGGCTACAAGACGTGCCTTGTATCGTAAAGGTTTTCCAAATCCGTACGTAAAATGTGTAAACTAAAACTGTGTAAACTGATCAACAAATAAGAAAATATTTTTTTTTGTTGTCACCCGTGGGAGGCGAAATTGGGGCACAGACATCGCTATGCACAATATACAATGGTCGTTTAACATAACTTTTGTCCTTAGATTTATTAAAGACGCGTCTGTTTTCCATTCATGAAAGCCTCGCACAAGTTATCAATCGGAATAACTTTTTGAATTTGTTGTATGTCTTCAACAATGTTCATCATCATCATCATATCAGCCGAAAGACGTCCACTGCTGGACATAGGCCTCCCCCAAAGAGTGCCAAAGCTCAAAGTGACCGGTCCTGCGCCACCCGCATCCAGCGGACTCCAGCAACCTTTAACAGGTCATCAGTCCACCTTACGGGGGCTTGCTTCAACTATGTTATTCGCTTATAATTTAAGGAATTTTCTCTTGCTGATATGGCCTTCTTAGGCTTTTCTGATTTACTTTAGCATGTAAATAGAAATCTAGAACAATCATTTTGCGTAAAGATTTACCTGTTATGATAATTTGTCCATCTCTTGGGTTGGGCGCCCATTGCTGATCAAATATAACGGTCAGCCCAGCCTGCCCTGCATCTTGGAGACTGACAGCAGATTATATTGCACCTCGTGGCTGAAGATTACATTCTCCAAAACACCAAGAGCGGCGTCTCTGATGACATTGATATAACATCGTTTTGTGGCTGAAATAAATTCACCATTTTTATCAATAGAAAATTTGACAGGTGTGTTTAGATTTCATAAGCAATAAATAGATCATTCAGAGTATTATGTGATCTGATGCTCCCGAATTCAACAGAAATTACACTTTGTCAGCGTCATTTTCTTGCCGCCATAAATGCAAATCCTGAAAAATCGTCTGAAGTCGTTCCTTGATTTATTTTGGTGTTAAATATAATACCACCAAAAATGCTTTGATACCCTCACTGCTCTCTTACCAAAAATATGCTGAAATTCTATCATTACAATAGTACTAGCTGTTTTAGTAACGATTGCACATTAAATTGTATTCGAAGACCAAAATTAGTAAACGACGCTCCGGCACGGGAGTTCATTTCTGGAGTTCCAAATACTGCCCTTGCTATGCATGCTGATATACCGAGTTGCAATCTTCACACACGAAAACCTCGGCAATTTCAAATGCAAGGGCACTAACTCCAAATATCCTCTGCGGAGCAATAGGCATGGAGACAGGCTGGTGGTTGAGAAACAAAGACTATAGCTAAGTCGGTCTATAGCCTCGGACCACCAATATATAACCGATTGCCTGATACCGTCAGAAATGCAACTTCCATCGCAGGTTTCAAATCAAGACTGAAAAAGAGGCTTCTGAACAACATGTTTTATAACTATGACGAATTTGACAGCATGCCACTGACAATTTGAAAATAAAGAATAATGTTATAAATAATTGATTATGATATAATGATAATAATAAATGGATGCATAAAATGTTATGTTGTATAAACCTAATTTACACGTATATACAAAAGGCCTGTAATAATAGTTACTCATAAAATTTTCATTTCATTTCACTCCAAATCTTCGCGAGCAAATTAATACAATATTTCTACCTAAATAACCCACTATGATTCCCATAAAAAACCGGCCAAGTGCGAGTCGGATTCGCGTTGGAAGGGTTCCGTACATCACAAGATTTTAACCAATTTTTTTTCGGAGCGTTTTTGACGTTTCATAAAAATAAGCTGATTTGATTTTTGTCAAATACCGTATTAAGTCCGACTCACGCTTGACTGCACATTTCTAATAGGTTTTCCTGTCGTCTGTAGGTAAAGAACTATTTTGTGTATTTTTTTCAAAATTTTAGACTCGGTATTCGGAGATGAAGAGGGGAATGGTCATCTTTTGGCTATTTTCTTAAATAATTTCTAAACTAATTATTTTAAAATCACAAAAAAAAATATTTTAGATGCACACAATGAGCTCTTTCATTTGATTTGTAACACGATAGTATATGCAAAACTTAATTTTTTTAATTTTCTCATTTCCCCCCCAAAAGTGGCCCCCATGTTTAAAATTCATTTATTTGCGTTACATGTTCCTCATTGGGTCACAAACTTACATATGTGTACCAAATTTCAACGTAATTGGTTCAGTAGTTTCGGAGAAAATAGGCTGTGAAGGACGGACAGAAAAACGCACGAGTGATCCTAAAAGGGTTCCGTTTTTCCTTTTCAGGTACGGAACCCTAAAATCAAATCAAATCAAGATATTTTATTTCAAATAGACTCAAAGAGTGCCTGAGAAACGTCACAAATAATATACGTAAATACACAACGCAACAAAAGAAAGTTAAAATTGACTACACGGAAAATTTAAAATACACATTAAAATTTTATAGCTGACAAGCACATACAAAATTATAGAACACAGTTCACATCAAAATTGCTTGTCAAATAAATAAAATGTCACTTAAAAATAATAAAAGTTAAAAGTAGAATAAAGTGGCTTAAAAGATTATATTGATAATAAAGTATAATGATGCCAAATTTACAAGTGCTAAAACCCGAATCAGTGCACCCCACTTCCACGTGCTCTTGTCTGTCCTACCCCTAGAGTGTATATAAAAGCCCGAGGAGCCAGAAGCTCGCGGAGGATAGCTGGCGGACCGAGCTTCTGGCGAGAGCCCGGTCGGAGGGCGGGAGACTGAGTCCCAGAAACGAAAGCGGGGCTCCGTCGAATTTAGGTAATTATTTTACTGTTTTTGGGTTAGCGATGATTTATTAGAATAGCATTTTCTTTAATAGGATAGTAAGATGTTATAATTTGGGTTATTATTTCACATTAAAATGGAGATTTAATTTTAGTGATTATATACAAGGTTTGCTTTAGCAATGATTTATTAGGATAGCATTTTCTTTAATAATATACTAAGGTGTTATAATTTGGGTTATTATTTCACATTAAAATGGAGATTAAATTTTGGTGATCGCGGGCGGGTACCCGGGTACCCGTGTACCCGTACACACGTACCCGCGGGTGCTAATTACACGCGGGTTCGGACCGTCCGTGGCCGTTCGAGTTGAGGCAAATAGAATATAATTATTTCATTTTACTCTATTTGCATTAGCAACTGTTAACGGTTTGGTGTGTATGATGTTGTTTTATATTAGGTATGTGACAAAAGGAAACATCGCAGGAAGCCTATGTTTACTCTATTGCGTCATAATATTGTATAAACCTAGTATTTTATGTAATGATTGCCCGAAAAAGGGCACGCAAACAGTTTAACTTTTATTATAGCCGCCTAAAGATATGATAGCTAAACAAAAACAGTACCTAGGTAAGTAGAGTCAGCCAAGAAAGTGTGACTTTGTGTTTTGTGTGACTTTATTGCCTGCAAAATAAGGTCCAAAAGTGGTAGACCACTTTCTTGGCTGACTGTACATGAGAACTATTTAATTTTAACCGAGCGCTTATTGTATTGTACAGTCGAGGAAATTTAATGTTTGGCACTTTTGATCCTTAACGTCATTCAAATAGAGTTGACATTTGCCAAACCTTCATTTTCCTCGACCGTACATGCCATTATGGTTCTAAATAAGGGACTGAATGTGGTATCGAAATTAAGGGTTTTCATTAACGGTACTTAATAAAGGTATTGCAAGGTATACCGCTTTAAACCGTAACTTTACTCACAAGGTTGAATATGAGCACCGAATAAAGGCACTGAATCAAAACGATACTTGCAACATTACTCTGCCTGCGATACCTATATAAAGGATACAGTAATCATTTTAAAAGAAAGGTACTCGAACAAAACCATATTGTGACAATTTGCTACAGCTTCAAAGTTTACCGTTATTATATATCCGAAACTAGAGTAAATTCTATCAAATGAATGCAAGCAAGATACGATTTTGTGCTCTCATGATAAAGTCGTTTTCTGCTTGCGCTTTTGACAGGATTTTATCTTACAATTTCGGACGTCCTAAACATAGTTGATGTAGTTTAACGAAGTAAAAATAATTTGCAGCAACGAGATTATAATTTGAAAAGGCATTATCAGTGTCTTGCAACTTTTTTTTGGATAAACCCAAAAGTCGTTGAATTCCAAAGCAATATTAAGTTTTATGCGTTTGCGATAAAGTCGAAATTTCAACAAAAAAATTGAAGCTAATTACTTACGTCTCACGACTTGTAAATTTTCTTTGTTTGTTTTGTTCGTCGCCTGCCGGCAAAAAGGGTTTAACAGGTTAAATAGGCACGAACTTCATCGCAGGTAATAATTCTTTATCTGTTATCTTCGCCGACCTGAGTTCTGGTGTTTTAGCGCTGAACGGATATATTAGGGAGGTGGAAGGGGTCACACAATACTACATAGTTTTAGGTATGCAAAATTTAATAATGGCAGTAAAGTTGTGTAATTTCCAAGTTGCAGAATTTTATTTAGCAAGCAAATAAAGATTAATAAGAATGCCCGAGACTTGGCTCTACGAAATATCTAACAACTTTTTAAGGTAGAAGAGTTTTGAGACTTGGCCTCTTTTTTCGATGAAATGTTTTTTATGGGATATTACTATCATTTACTACATTTTGTTTAGCTATTTAAAGCTCGCCTCATTACAATGATCTGCAATAAATATTTATACCTATGTTCTGTTCAACAGTTGTGATTATAAAAAATTACATCATTTTGTTGCGATTTTCTTAGTTTTTCTTCTGTCAGATACTGTAGTGTTATATTTAATTTGTGATATTGAGTGTTCGTAAAGGCCCACACAATTTGAAATAAATGTGACCAATTCTTAATAGATACATGATTTTTATTAACTGATTCCTTCCCTTTGTGAGGTTATAAATAAATGTCGTGCTAAACTCATCATTATTTCTAATATCTACTATTAGAGCTGGTGGTCTAAAATTGGGACCGGCCAATTTTAAACAATTTAAACCACCAGCTTTGTAACTGTTCTGGTTCAAAACCAAAACTAGATTAATGCTACAACATTATTGTTCACATTTTAAGCTCAAATAAAAATCTGGGGGCACGGCGGTGCCCCCGCCAAGTCGGGCAAAACAGCGGCAAGGCCGTACCATCTTTTTTCGAAGCAGTTCAGGCCATTTTCGACCCCCCCAATAACTTCGCTGTGAATAAAACTAGAAGCCTGAATTTTCAGTAACCAAGCCGGCATTGTATGTTTATACATTACTCGGTATATTTCAAATTTCATTCAATTTGAATCAGTGGTTTAAGAATTACAACTAGTCAACGTTTCTTACTTTTGTCACTCACATACACACTGACCGATCAACAAAAGCGCTAATTTAGAACATAATTAGTGTTTAAATCAAGGTAAAACTAAAATAATTTGCAAATTTCTAGTCCAGATTTCTAGATACGCATAAATAACTTTGTAAGCTCATATAAATATATAGGATTACAGTTACATTTGCAGTGAGTGGGGGAAAAAATTAAAAAACAAGAATGAGACTGCAATCATAATTTGTATGTGTTGATAACACAATAACCTACAAAAAGAAGTGAGATCCCATAAAAAAACATTCCATGTAAAAAAGAGGCCAAGTCTCGAAACTCTTCCACCGTGTGTGACTTGGCAATCACACAATACTGCATAGGTGTGCAAAAATCCATAAATGCAGTAAAGTTGTGTGATTGCCAAGTAGCAGAATTTTATTTAGCTAGTAAATAAAGAATAATAAGAATGCCTGAGACTTGGTACTACGAAATTTCAAAGTCAACGATCGCTTTAGCCTAGTTGGTAGTGACGCTGCCTTCGAAGCGAGAGGTCTCGGGTTCTAATCCCGGTAAGGGCATTTATTTGTGTGATAAGCACGAATGTTTGTTCCTGTCATGGATGTTTTCTATGTATTTAAGTATTTATTTATCTATATAAGTATGTATATCGTCGTCTAGTACCCATAGTACAAGCTTTGCTCAGTTTGGGACTAGGTCGATTTGTGTAAGATTATCTCCTTATATATTTATATTATGTTTATATTTATCTCACAACTTTTTCAGGTGGAAGAGTTTCGAGACTTGGACTCTTTTTTACATGGAATGTTTTTTTATGGGATAAAACTTACTAGCTTCTGCCCGCGACTCCGTCCGCGTGGAACTCGTTTATATCCTATGTCCCTCCTCCAGACTCAAATCTCTATACCAAATTTTATCTAAATCGGTTCAGCGGTTTAAACGTGAAGGGGTAACAGAAAGACACAGGCAGACAGACCTACTTTCACATTTATAACAGTATGGATTCGTACTTACTTTTTTTAAATCTGAATTTGAGAAGGCTAACTTTACGTACTTTGTTATAATTTGTTACATTTATTAATCAGCTATTTTTATTCACAAAAAGAAAATGTTATAATTGCAAAGCTAAGAACACTAATTTAGTACTTGTATGTACATTCTTAGAACTACGGGATAGTTCCTAGATCGGATCCGTTCGGACCGGTCGCTTAAACCCGCGGGCGTGTTACACGGGCACGGGTACCCGACACGAATACACAAAACCCGGACACGACCGCGAGCCCTACTCGGATCGCGGATAGGTTAGAAGACGGAAGCGGAAGCTTCGCTCCCGCTTTCGACTTCGAGGTATTTTTTTTATAAAAGAGCGGAAAAACTTACTTACTAATATTAGGACTAACAAAATTTTGATATATGTCCATTATGAAAGAAACTGTTTTGAGAAACCAAATTATGAGTTCAAGTCTGTTCTTAATAATGACATTATGAAGAATTTTTTTATGAAAACTGTTCGTTATGAGTTCCGATTATAGTTACAGAAATTTAGGAACATAAAAGGTAGGATTTTTTTATGAAGAGTGATGATTATGATTACAAAGTGGTATTACTAGAAAAAATCGACACATCAAGTTTATATGTTTTAGATCTTCAAAAAATCATAATTGAGCTCCGTGACCTGAATCTTTCAGGAAGATTCTTAAATGACCCAAGCTTTACGCCAAAAAAGGTTTTTTTTTAATATTATTTGCTTTTATAATGCAATAAGATCATTCATACGAGGTATGACAATTGATCCCACTGAGATCAAAGCCATATAAAACTTGATTGGAATGGGTTAAATGCACGCCGTAGTACTTAAAGAAACTCTTAATCAAATGGGGTTTTATATACCTCGCAGATATTATTTCATTAGACGTTACATATACCGTGATTTTAAGGAAGACCGGTCAAATTGCTTTACAATAACGTTTAAAACCTACAAACATTTTATGAGTTACTTTGGTGAACAAACGACGTTAACCATTATGGACAAACCGTTCAGCTGACAGGCCTAACTTTCTACAGAGGTAGTGGAACAAACAACTAATTGTGTTAACTGGAATATTAAACAGTTAACTTTCAATTCCATTTCTTGTACAAATAGGCCTAACAGATTTCGATTCATTCATGCTCGACAATATTTATTCGGAACTTCAACTTGTATTGATTGACACGATTTCTCCTTTTGTTCTGCGGGTAAAAGTTTTCACTCGATTTTACCGGTTAACGAATGCGCGAAAAGTCCGCTGAGTTTTACGTGCATGTTTTAACAACACGGGGTTTGTGGTGACCTTTTCTAAAGTTCCCAATGGACCGAAATCTAGTTGACACACTTTTTTATGATTGCTGGTTGTCGCGCCGATTCTTTTTGAAATAATCTGATTCGCGCGCAAAGGGTTCCGCAGGCACCAAAAACACAATACACAATAAATAATATAATAAATTAATTTATGAAATTATTTCATAACTATTTTGTTCTGGGTTGCAGATCGAAAATAAAAAATCGGCCATGTGCGTGGCGGGCCACGCGCAGTGTAGGGTTCCGTAGTTGCCTGTATATCTTAGTTAAGTACATCGACATGCGCGCGCCAACTAAATGGTTGCGTCGGCCAAAGTTGGTCGACTATTACTCGGTAACTAGTTAATATGCCTACTTAGCCGTGAAAGCTTTCCTTTTAAATTCATTATAATATGCTACTGCTACGATTTTTTTCACATTCCCAGTAGTAGCCATTTAGAATAACATATAATATGAAATAATAACCCAAATTATAATATCTTACTATCCTATAAAAAAAATGCTATCCTAATGAATCACTGATAACCCAAAAATAGTAAATGATCACCAAAATTTAATCTCCATTTTAATGTGAAATAATAACCCAAATAATAACATCTTAATATCTTATTAAAGAAAATGCTATCCTAATAAATCATTGCTAACCCAAAAATAGTAAAAAAATCCTGAATTCGACGGAGCCCCGCTTTCGTTTCTGGGACTCAGTCTCCCGCCCTCTGCCTGGGGCCTGGGCTCCCGCCAGAAACTCGCTTCGTCGGCCTTTCGTTTTACGTGCGCACTCGACCTACGCTCCGCCACCTTCCCCCACTCGCTTCGGTACGGCCTCATACACCCCGTTCAACTCAGGACCTCCTTCGCCAGCTTCTGTCTTTGCGGGCTTTTATATACACTCTAGGGGTAGGACAGACAAGACCACGTGGAAGTAGGGTGCGCTGTAAATTTGGCATGATTATACTTTATTACCCGACTGCCGAAGGAGAGGAGGGTTATGTTTTTCGAGCGTATGTATGTATGTATGTGAGCTTATTCTTTGGCATGCCCTGCAGTCTAAACCGTTTGACGGATTTCGACAACCTCATAAGGTGTCGTTGGATTCCTCTTAATCGTGGGAGTGACGTAGGCTATAAAATTTGAAAAAAGCAGTCGGATTTTTTGAAAATTCATTTAATTTCACTTGTTTGGTAATATGCATACATTTTATGACGACCTCTGTAGCCTAGTTGGTGGTGACCCTGCCTACGAAGCCGGAGGTCCCGGGTTCGAATCCCGGTAAGGGTATTTATTTGTGTGATGTGCATGAATATTTGTTCTGGAGTCATGAATGTATTCTATGTATTTAAGTATTTATTTATCTATATAAATATAATTATGTATCGTTATACATAATTATATTTATATGACGACGATTCGTCTAGTACCCATCTTATCTTATCTAGTATCCATGTTATCTTATCTTATCTTATCTTATCTTATCTTATATAGATGAGGGCCCTTTCGGATGCACTTCGACCCAGCGGGATCTTTTGTGCCATCTCCTTTATGCCTACTCCCAAGCTCGCTCCGTCATTTCCACAAAGCGGATGATACAGCTCAGCGGGAGCACCTTGAATTCCTTTGGTTGCCAAAGGATAGTCGTTACCAAAGTAATTCATTCTTTGTCTGGCAAGGGCATGACATTCACACAATAAGTGTTCCATGGTCTCATCCTCCTAGCCACACATTTTACAGTCTAAACTATCCGACAGTCCCATCTTGACCAAGAGATCCTTGACCCCAAAGTGACCCGTGAACACCCCAGATATGATTCTGAGTTGCTTTCTACTGGATTTCCAGAGCTTGTTAGTCCAGCCCGAGTCCACGTCTTCTATGAAGAGCTTAGAGTGCCTTAAGCCCGCCTCATTCCTCCACTCGTGTTGGTGTTTGGTTTTGGCGTAGGCTTTAAAGGCCAAAGTTATGGTTCTCTGCGAGAGTCCCACAAATGGTTCTGGACCTACAAAGTGATTTGTAGACCCCCCTCTGGCAAGCTCATACGCTCTTTCGTTGCCGATGTAGCCCTCGTGCCCCGGTATCCAAACTAGTTGCACCTTATTGTGCTTTCCAAGCTTGTTCAGTGCCTGGACGCCATTATAGACTAGTCTAGAGTCCACTTTCGGCGCCGTAAGCGCGTTAAGGGCCGCTTGACTGTCACTGAGTATATTGATGGTCTGGCCTCTGGTTTGCCTGTCTATATTCTCCTGTGCACAGGCAATTATGGCGTATGTCTCCGCCTGGAAGACGGTTGCTACACTACCCATGCTTACACTACTACTGTAGTCATTCGCATAAATGCCTGCTCCCGTACCGGATCCCATTTTAGATCCGTCCGTGTACCATGTAGTGTCTTCGATACCAGACCTCGGTGGTTCTAGACCTTCGGCCCATTCAGCCCTGGATGGAACTTTTGTTGTGTAGTTCCTATGGAATACATACTTGGGTAGCGTCTAGTACCCATAGTACAAGCTTTGCTTAGTTTGGGACTAGGTCGATTTGTGTAAGAATGTCCCCAATTATTTATTTAAATATTTTATTTATTATCGCAATCATAGTAGGTTATTTAGGTAGAAATATTGTATTAATTTGCTTGCGAAGATTTGGTGATCATTTTACTAAATTTGGTCTTCGAATACAATTTAATGTGCTGTCGTTACTAAAACAGCTACTACTATTGTAATGGTAGAATTTTTTTTTTGGTGTTCAGTATATGTTTTTGGTAAGAGAGCTTAGGGTATAAAAGCATTTTGTTGGTGGTCATTAACCCCTAAAAAATAAAGTGCTTTGGTAGTTTAAAAGTCAAAGTCGGCCAGACCCATGACAAAGTCTTAAATAGGTATAAGTGCCCTTTGGGTACGGAGCACTAAAACGCATCATGATACGAGCAGAAAATGAACAGTAGCGTGTGACTTCAAATGCATGGAGCCTTCTGACTATTGACTACCATTAGTTCCTTGTTTGCTTTTTGCTAACAGTGAAATACTACACTTTGCACTACGAGGGGTGTTCAGTAAGTAGTGAGAGTCGGCCTGATTGTGTCTGATACTCATTATGATAATTTCTGATCATCCGTGTCACACTATTCATGAATACAGTGAATAACTAAAAAAATATATAATCATTTGTTTTTCTTTAATAGCTAATGATTCATGATGAATGATGACGATGATGAGAAATGGGAGCATATTTTTTTAAATATTAGGGGCGGTGTTGACAAAATTATGATGCCGTAATAAAAAAAAACATTTTAAAAATAGAAGTTTATCTATTTTGAATGATGCCACGAAATAAAAACATCTAACTCGCGTCATATTTTTTTAAGGCACAGCTCACTTTACAGTCTGGTTATTCTGGCCATCAATATATATTTTTTAATTTCTTTAAATTGGGAGAACGTAGGTGACATTTATATGAATATAAATACGAAGTGGAAGTGAAAAAATATAATTCTTAAGCAATCAAACGAGGTCCTCTAACAAAATAAGCAAGAAAAAAAAAACAATTCTTTGATGTTTATTTTTTTGCCAAGCTTGCCGATTACTACGTCTGCTGTCCAGGCTAGTGAATTCTATACTTAGTTACCCACCGTGTAATCTAGATCAACTCTTTTACTATCACTTCTTATTATTAGCTATTGAAAACTCTTCAATAAAATCGTTGCAACTGCGTCGATTTAAACAAAAAAACCTCATGAGGAGGAGGAGGAAACCTCGAAAGTTTCTTTTTTAAGGTATCTAAAAATATTATCAACATAATGATGCACGTCAAATAAGAAAGACTCCTAGTACCAAACTGAAGAATATCAGTAACTAATGGACCACTTTAGTACCTACCGTATATCCAAATGATATCAAACTTATCAGTTTCAGTCAGTTCATAGCCCTTATTCATATAACTTAAAAAACCATTAACTTAAATGTGATTCCTTCCTTTTTCACAAATACAAATGTGTAACAGATAGATAAAGTAAAAAAAAAATACGCCATTAAAACTAAGATGGGTTTGATGTTGGAACGTTTTTGAATAACAAAATGAAGACAAAGTTAAAAACGGCTGCAAATAACCTACCGCGACAATGTTAATATTTCAATCCGTCTTTTATCGAAAACCGCCGAAAATTGTACATTTAATGTGTCGTATATATCTATTTTAGTGCGTTATTAAGGTGGCAGGGAGAGTATCGAGGAGCAATAAATTCGTTTCCAGCTCCGTACAACTAAGAGCTCAGATTATTTCGCGCCATTTACTCCTTTCATCCACCATCTTCATAATACGGGTTCTGCAAAAGGGATTTTTCGCAGCAAGATTGAAGTTTTCCACTGTGCCCACAGCTTTAAACGAATTCAACAGAAAGTTCTCGCTAGCCTGAATTACATTTACACATGCCCATGTTCCTTAACTTAGTTGTGGAGTTATGGATTAGTGGATGGCGGCCTTTTTTTGCTTCGCACGCTGTTGTGTTTGTTTTGAACTGAATAAGAAATACGGTGAATATAAGAATTGACAACAGTATTTGGACGCCACCGTAGGTTTTGTTGTTATGAATAATTGCAGACTTGAATTTGGACTACTATTACTGAAATAATTTTCTCGCTATTTTATGTATCCTACTAATATTATAAATGCGAAAGTTTAGATGTTTGGATGTTTGCATGTTTGTTACTCAATCACGCTTAAACGGTAGAACCGATTTGAATGAAATTTTGCACGAAGATAGTTTATAGCCTGGATTAAAATATAGGATAGTTTTTATCCCGGGTCCACGTGGACGAAGTCGCGGGCGGAAGCTAGTACAATATAATTACCTTATATACGTTATAATATAATCTATATACCTACATGGTCAGTTAATTTGTGTTCATTGTATTTTCACTCATTATACATGAAATGCTTCTGTTGTGCATGTGCATGCTAATGTAACTAAGTTTTGGTGCGTACCTATCTATATAACAATTTTATAACTTTGATTGTCCTTTATATATATATGCCCGTTGACATTGTTTTAAATTTGTAGTAATCTTATTAGGATATTTTTAAGGTAATGAATGATTAATACGAAATAAATGATTAGAACATGGAATAACTTTGTTTGTCCTGTATTTTATATATGCCTCTTGACATTGTTTTTAATTTTTAGTAATCCTATTATGATATTTTTAATGTAATGAATGATTAATACGAAATAAATGAATATGAATATAGATATTCAAAAGCAATATGTTCTTAATTGTAATAAAATAACAATAAAGAACATATTCCTTATAATGTGATAAAAAAACTGAAGTAACTGTCTTTGATTTATGTATAAATTTCTTAAGAATAGAATAAGAATAACAGAATAACTTTATTGCTTTCATGTTGGCATACAGGTTAATTATTTACATAATATGAAAAAAGAACAGGCACTTAAAATTCCCTTTATCTAAACGTCAAGCACCGAAGTGCTATAATAGTTAGATCAAATAGAGGACCATCTGCGAACACACTCATAAAATGTAAAAATCACTATGAGTCCATACATTTAGCTTTTGATACCATAGCCGTTCACGGTCCGTCCAATCAAGCTGGCGTGTATGCGCCTGACAGCAAATTGGGAGTCATGCCGATGCTCGCTTCATCGGCTTTGTTTTGTGGCCATTTATATTTTTTGGTTTTATAGTAAGTATATCACTAATTGAATTTGTTTTTTTTTTCATAATAATAGTAATTTAAAAAGACGTGTTGAATTAGTTTTGTCAAATCTTTTCGTGGGTTAATCCCTCAAAATATTTCAAGAAACACGTACCAGTCAGCGTGTTTTTCACAAAATCTTTCGCATTTTTTTTCTATTTCTATCGAACTCAGATAGAGTGAATGTGCTTCATAAAATAGAAACGTTTCCATTTATAGTGGATATTGTGCCGTGTGTGGATAAGTCGTTTGGGCCATTGCATTTTATTTATTACGCTTGCCTATCGGACAGTGGCGGTGCCAGCGCATACACCCCTTTTACACTCCAGCCAGTGTTAATCCACCCTTCATTGCTCTGGACTATTTTGTCACATGGTTTTTTGCTCTTTGTTTGCGTCATTTAAATCTGTGAAATGGGCAATGCCAACGGGCATCGAAAAATATTGGTTTTGCAATTTTGTTTTAGTGTTTTCATTAAACTTTGTAATTCCGAAAAAACGGATATTTTTTACATTAAATAAAAATAAAGTTTGTACAAGTTGTTATAAACTTGGACGTACGGTATATGTTTATGTATTGTTCAAATACCATTGACCTCAGCAGGCCAGCTTTTTAAAGTTATGATTACATAGTACTCCCGCCTGTGTTCCCAAAAGGGGTAGACAGAACACATGACATTTAATTTTCATTGACACTCCTACACATTACATATACATTACGTTTACATATACTTGAAAATGGATTATAATATTATCAGTATGCCTTGTAGTATTTCATACTCAGGAGATAGCTCCCCTTTTAAAGGTAATTCACAGTGTTGGCGACACGGCCCCGTCGACGACCAGCGGCGCTACCACGAAAATCGAATCTCGAAGTTCGTATAGCTCTGTCTCTGTCGCTTGAGTACCACCAAACCATAAGTGCGATAGAGACGGAGATATACGAACTTCGTGATTCGATTTTCGTGGTAGCGCCGTAGCCGCGGTTGTCGTGCGGTCTTCTAAATCGGTCGTGCAGAATATTCCGCACTTTCGTCGTGTTATTGCGGTTGCTTTATGCACCCATTTGTCGCCATGAGTGCTCTCGACAATCTCCCTGTACATCCTAATTAACATAACATTACACCGTTGCTCAGTGTGTTAGCAAGTGAGCGTTAGGACAGTATCTTTGGCATTGTGACAAGGGTAAATGAAATCGGTGAAATAAATCAAAAATATATGACAACAATATAACATTGTACGTTTAGTATAATATACTAATACATTTCGAAAAACTCATTGGTACGAGCCGGGATTCGAACCCACGACCACCGTTTGTCAGCTGCATGCCTGAACCACTGCGCTACCGTAGCCTATCCTAATACCTACCTATAAAAAAAGTTAACAAGGCCATTATTCTATCCACGTCGCGCGGTGACATGTCCCCTTTTGTTAAATTTGTCGAATGGAATACTGAGCTTGATTAATGTTGCATACCTATGTATTTTTCTCTTGCTTTCGACACAGCAAAATACCTATATTATATTGACAACGAACATGTGACTCGTCTGGTTAAGGTACCTATTTGATTATCGTAAGATAAGTTTGGACAAATTTCGATAGTTAGTTATTACTTGGTGAAGTTTTATTCATATTTCATTAAGTGAGATTTAAGATGAGATAAAATACCATAGTATTAACTTGATTGTGTCCTAAAATAATGTATTGTTTGAGTAGGCTGAGTAAAAAATTGAAAATAAAGACCCAACTTTGTTATTTTTTTTTATCGACGAAATTTTTGGCTCCTAAAATAAACAATCATATATCTGAAAATCAGACCTTAATTTTTCTTAATCTAATCAGAATTGCGTTTCAAAGCACGCCATAATTTCCAATTCTCCCCCTTAATGTATTAAGGCATTCTCTACTAGTCAATCACAGAGCTAAACAGAAAAGCTTATATAAGTCCAGAATGTTCAGTTCTTGAGATACAAAATATCGTACAAAAACCACGTTACTTGTAAGTATTATCAAATTATCATTTTCTATTCTTTTTTTTGTTGCCACAGTAATACTTACCTTTACATGTGACATATACATGTCCGACCGAACATGTTTTTTTGCCGAAACCGAAACCGAAGGTTCGCTTTGATTATAGTTTCGGCCGAAACCGCAACCGAAACCGATCCTTTTATAAACGTGATTAAAACGTTGAATAAAAATGTCAGGGAGCCGTTCTTTCCAGATATTTGATTAATGAACAATCTCGCCGGGCTAATATTACAAGTTTCTACGTTCAATTTTTATCGAATTGAAATTTCAACATTGTTATATTGGCACTGGGTCAAAATTTAACTACCCTAAAAAGTTAAAAATTGAAAATGTTACATTAACTGTAATACTGAAGCAGCGACGTGTTAATTGTAGATGGTATAAAATTAAATAATATTAAAATATGATAATGATATAATAATATTATATTACAAACTAAGATGAATTCTAAAGTCATTTAATGTAATTTAATGAAATGTACTTACATCCCAAATAACCAATATATCCGTCAATCTTTTTGTAAATTATGCAAATAAGCGTTAAGAATTAACTATGAAATGATGAATTCATAACAAAAACAAAATAAAATACTTAATTAAATTATTTACCATTATTTGGGGAACAAACACAATCGTCACTACACGAGCAAAGAGCACTAATTCAGAGGCCGGCGGAGAACGCGAGCGAAGCCATATTGACAGCCGTGCCGAGCGCACCGGACGTTAGCCGAACGCGACTCGAAAGTACGATGTTGTAAGTTTCGGCGCGGCCGAAAGGTTCGGCTGTTTTTTGGCCGAAACCTACCCTCTGGCCGAAACATGATTTTTCGGCCGAAACTGGCCGAATCCGAAACCGAAACCGAAACTTCGGTCGGACACTAATAGATTGATTATAAATTAAATTGAATTAACCTACTATATAATATTATAAATGCGAAAGTTTAGATGTTTGGATGTTTGTTACTCAATCACACTTGAACGGCTGAACCGAATTGAATGAAATTTTGCACGAAGATAGTTTATAGCCTGGATTAAAATAAAGGATAGTTTTTATCCCGGGTCCACGCGGACGAAGTCGCGGGCGGAAGCTAGTTTGTCATATAATAGCGACTGGCTATAAACTAATTAGTTACATAGCATTGAAAGCTGAGGCTCTAAAATAAATGCAGCCTCATGGACGGGCTGATTTTATGCACTTTCTTTTTAGTTTTACCTTTATGTACAATATAGGAAACAATGATAGGCGCAAGACTAGGCATTGCTAAAATGATTGGGGAGGCCTTTGTCCAGTGTAGTTGTTAGTGTGAATTAAAAATATTAAGTTTATCTTGGAGGCAATTTTCTAGAACTTGGCTACTGCCGTTTTTTAGGGTTCCGTAGTTTTTTTTTTCTGAAAAAAAAGTATGGAACATTTTAGGCTTAAATTAGGTTCGCCAAACTTACGTTTAACGGCGAAATAAGGCACTCATTTTCAACGTTAGTGGATCTAAATTACATGATTAACTTAATATATTACTAAGGTTAATACATAATTATAATTATATCATATTAACACAGTATTACGCTGCATATATGTGTATAATATTTAACCCATCTATTTATTCAGTCACGCGTGTACCTATTAGCAACTTCTTAATTTTTGATTTAAAGATGTTTTTACTACCACATTCGTCTTCTATTAATAAATTATTAAATATTCGCGGTGTGATATAGCTGCGCGTTCTTTTACCATAGTAGTTGCTAACGGTTGGTTCCACGTATTTACGACGTTTTAACCCTCTTGGCGCTCGGGTTTTTATCCCGCGGAGTTTTAAATTCGGGATTATTAAATTGCTCAGTTGCTATTAAGTACTTAACTTTATCATGCACTGGCAGGATGTTCAATTTCTTAAATAAGACCGTGTAATCGTTACTACAGTTTGCTCTCGTTTTATTATCTATTATATTTTTTAATAATCTCAGTTGTAAATTTAATATTTTGTCCAAATAAGTTTTAAACGTTCGTCCATAAGCTATTAGACCGTATCCGATTACAGCCTCAGCCAGTGCATGGTATACCATTCGTAATATTTGATTATTAACTATACTTTTTAAACTAATAATTTTACACAATATAGACCTTAATCTATTACATACTGTATCTACATGTATTTTCCAGTTAATGTGTTTATCTATTGTTAGGCCGAGGTATTTAAATTTATCAAGTACTTCTATAAATTTACATTTACAGTCACGCTTCTTAATATGTAAACAACTGTATGTGTGACCAATAATTTTAATAGGCTCCTGACTTGGTTTTATATATGGTGATTGTATGAGCAGAAATTTGGTTTTCTCGGTGTTCAATATTATACCGTTATCGTGAGACCATTTGAGTATATTTTCGAAATCTTGCTGTATATAAGTCTGTACGTTATCAATGTCTTTATCAGCATATAGTAAGCAAGTATCATCCGCATACATGTATGTGGAACAGTTCCGTACAACATTAGTTACACTGTTTACATGCATTATGTACCCGAGTGGGCCATACACCGAGCCGGTCGGCACCCCTGTATGCACCTCTGCCTCGTCCCGCTGACACCGCCCACGGAGACACGCAGGGTTCGTTTCGACAAATATGCACGGAACCATTCCAACACTGGACCACGAACTCCACATTCGTCCATAGTCGTCCTCCACGTCCTCCACGTTCGTCTATAGTCAACAAGGAACCCTTATAGTTTCGCCATGTCCGTCTGTCTGTCTGTCTATCCGTCTTCGGCTTAGCTCAGTAACCATTACTACTAGAAAACTGTAATTCGGCATGGGTATAAAAATCAATCTCGCCGACAAAACAGTATATTAAAAAAAAATCCTACACCTAAAGCGGGGATGTCATTTTTTTTCTCGGTAAACCCATGGTGTGGGGTATCGTTGGATAGCTCGTTTAAAAGTATTATGGGTTTCCTAAATCAGTTATTAGTTTGCGAGATATTGGGCTTTAAAACGAATAACGAATTTTTGTTCGAGTGGAATGTGTCCCCCCCTGCCAGCTAAATGGCTACTACTGGGGATGTGAAAAAAATTGTGGTAGTAGTACACATAATGAATTTAAAAGGAAAACTATCAGGGACAACTAGGCATAAGTAGTTACCGAGTAATAGTCGACCAACTTAATGTGTACTTGGAAAGGCCGAGTTTCGTACAAATTCGGCCGACGCAACCGCACCGCATGTCGATGTAACTAAGACAGACAGGCAATTTAATCTGTAGTTTTATTTTTATTTTTAACAATGGTGTTTGGTAGTCGTTATGTGTTTGTGTTGTCCGTTTGTTCGCAGGACATGAGCAGCTCTCGTGCCACTTGATTCTGGAAAATTTGAGCCGACATAGTTGGCCAGTACGCCATTAAAAAAAGAAGAAGTAGAAGAAGAAGAAGAAGACAGGCAATACGGAACACTACACTGCGCGTGGCTCGACATGCACTTGGCCGGTTTTTTAATGGAAGTAATATTACATTTCCTATAACCGAAAATATTTTCAAAACCGTAACAAATGTAAATAAAGCTGTGAAGTGACACAACTGAGTAATATCCTGCCCTGGAACGTCTCGATTATTTAAAATTCACATTATTATCGCAAGTTCTCGGATAAAGGACCTGATTAGTATTAAATATGATGAGAGAGAGTTGAGAACAATTTGGAACACGGAGGTAAAATGGGATATCTTCATGAGAATGTGTTTGAATTTGATTAACTTCCTTGGAAAAGGACATCTGCCCCAGTCATTAAAGTAATACTATTGTAAAATAACAGAATTGTGAGTAAAATGAACATAAATATTCTAAATATACCAAAATCAACCGCTTCAGCTGTTAACAAAGAACAAGAACTGCCTCGTCATTTGCCTACAAAAACTTATGCATGCAGCGTCGAAAATAAACGACTGACACAAAAAACCTGTGACAACGACTAGGTACGTGGCGTGATATTTCCATGTTTGCTTTTTCGTTCGTTGACTAGCATAGTTATGTACTTTTCAGTGTCAGTGGCAACAAAAACTGCGGGCCGCGCTGGTCCACTGTTTAGTTTCTAAGTATAACTAACTCACTCTGTGCGTCAAATCAGCGTTGTAAATACACCACAAGCGAACACAGCAGCCGTTAACAAAGCCACAGCTCTCTCCGGTTAGGCGTGTACCCAATTTGAGGTTTTAATTAGCATATCTGAACCCTGCAAGTTAGAACAACTGTGTTGACGTGCCCTGTTATGACGGAAATAATAATAGGGTCAGGCTTTAGTGAACGTGATTTGATTTGACTGACGGAGAAATAAACTCATCACAATCAAACAATTACACGGACACTTATAGGTATGGTGGAAATGATTTATGTTTTTTTTACAAGTAGGTACTCGTAAAATTTAAAGAAGATTACACCAATTTTAAATTAACTTTGGTAGGTTTAGAAAAGTGACTTGTAATCTGGCACGTATACATAATTATGTCTGAGGACATTGTCATGTGATATTACTCAAAATGTGAAATGTTCAAATAAGTCAAAAAATAATAATAAGATATAATCTATTTATATAAAACTCTTGCGTTACTAATCTATTGACAGACAGCGCACAGCCTAAACCGCTAACGCTATAAGCATAAAATTTGGAACATATATTCTTTACAGTAGGTGGACGTGTACTGAGAACATTGATAAGGGATTTTTTTATATTGAACTTGACCCGTTCGTTTGTTTGTTAGTGTGGGACAAATCTTGGAACTGAATTTTGAACCAGACAACCTCAATCAAGCTGACATTTTGGCTAAGTATAAATACAGTTTGGATAACAATTCAATGTCATACCGTCGAGCTGATCTGATGATGGAGACAGAAGTGGTCATGGAAATTCTGTACTTAACGTCGTTGAGTTGGGGCTCCTTAGAATCGTCTCAATGAGGAGTTGATGACGGCATACAGATTAGTCGTTGGCAATAAAAACTTACTATAAATATAAAATACAGATACCTACTTATATTTAACATTTAGGTACGCAATAGTCCGATATTTGGAGTCTATATTACGGCTTTAAGTTCCATACTTTAGTGATACATACTGTATTGTATAGACCTAAGCACCTTATTGTGTAATATCCTTCTGTATAATTAACATGCATGGCCTGTCTGTTAGTGTTAATTAAGGGATTAATAATAAATAAATAAATAGTTTTTCGTATCCGCATTGTATACCTGAACTTGTTATTCGTCTATTTAGTGACCCGAGAAGCTGTTTCAAACTTGTACAGCGCTAAAGTTGGGGATTTTCAATATGCTAGATAGGAATTAGCAATCCATTATGTTATAAAGTAATAGTATGTGAAGTTATCCGTTTTATGTGAAAAGTTGAACGCACGAGAAGCTCTGGTGTCTACTAGCAAGTGGCAAACTTGAGAACGAGTGCCGGCGACGTGACATCTTCCCATTTAGTGCCTAGACCAGCCAGAAATCCTTATCTGGTCTTGATAATGAATGTTTTTTTTTTTACATAAATGGTCACCTCATATCCGTAGGTATGAAAAGTATTAGCATTTTTTAAGCTGTCCCCAAAAATTTATACGATGTTTAAAGAAAACTTACTTACATATAAACACTGTAATTTTTTTGCAAATACACACAAATGAGTAGCTTTAATCTTTACCTTTAAGGATATGTTATGTTACGTACCTTTTAAATGGGCCACTCTATGCGTTATAACATACGTAGCTGTACCTACCTACTGCTTACTCTGCACACTACGAGTAGGTACCGTGTACGTGGACACATAATAGTATATGCATCTGAATCGTAAATAACAAAGCCCATTCTAAAACCATTTGGGAGTTACTGTATTTTATCTCAGCCTGAATGTTCACCATTTCGAATGAAATATTCTAAGCTTTTGGAATGTAAAAAAACCGGCCAAGTGCGAGTCGGACTCGCGCACAAAGGGTTCCGTACCATTATCCGTTGAATGAAAGGTAAATTGCGGTTAACTATTTATGACGTTTAAAAAAAAAACAATTACTAGAATCTCGTTAAACCAATTTTCGGTGGAAGTTTGCATGGTGATGTACATCATATATTTTTTTTTAGTTTTATCATCTCTTATTTTAGAAGTTACAGGGGGGGGGGGGGTTAGAAAAAAATGATATTAAAAACCTCAATATCATTTTTGAAGACCTATCATACACGTATGGGTTTGATGAAAAAAAAAGTTCTAAGTATGGGGAACTACCAAAATTTAATGTTTTTTTTTCTATTTTTGTGTGAAAATCTTAATGCGGTTCACAGAATACATCTACTTACCAAGTTTCAACAGTATAGTTCTTATAGTTTCGGAAAAAAGTGGCTGTGACATACGGACACACAGACAGACATGACGAATCCATAAGGGTTCCGTTTTTGCCATTTGGCTACGGAACCCTAAAAACCCTTGGCGTAAGGAAAATAAAGGTAATTAAGAGTGCTGTTGCAGGTGTGTGTATTTCCGTTTTGGAAAATATATTTCGCTTACTGCCGCCTTTTGCGGAGAAATGGTAAAAAGTATGAAACAAAATAGGCGTTTTTCCTTTTACGTTAATACATTTTTCTACAATCCTCTTAGATGATTTAATAGTAAACTTTCACAGGGTAGAATTTCTAACGTGATACAAAATATGAGTTTCTGGCTCATTTTCAAAAGAATAATTTAATGTCCTTAATTAGAAACAAAAAGGAATGAGTAAAATTAAACTTATCGCCGATTGATAGCTAAATTGCTCAAACCTCGGAACAAAAATTATGAGAGCGTTCTCTTCCAAGGGAGACAATTAAAAGACAAGTCATTTTAATAATTGGATAACAATAACATAGGGTTTATCATTCCAGAAGTGTCTTTAGAGTACGTATTTGTTTTGTTCACAGTATCACTCCGTATAAAAGGCTTTCGTATCATAAAACCAGACTGAAATCTATTGGTAATGATAATTTTATGTAGGTAGTTGATTAGTTCTGTGATCTACCATCAAAATTTGCACTATAGACTTTTAATTAACCATAGCCACCTCTTCTTCTTATTTAAGAGCTAAGTTCTTGTCGGTCTAGCTACTCCGATCCATCGCAACCTCTTTGATATCTCGATACGACCTCACATTAACTCTCTTTTTGAGTTGCTCTATGTGGTTTATTCTAGGTCTTCCTCTTTCTCGCTTTCCCTCTATCATAGCCACCTAGCCACCCAAAATCAATTTAAAGGGCCTTGTCAGTTGTTAAAAATTCAAATCTATTCCATTCAAATGGGACTAAAATTCACTTTTCGTTTTTAGGCTTGAAGATAGTTAGTAGTTCATATTTTTCTACCTCCAAACTCACTATGTGCTTTTATGGCAGTAACTTGTAAATACTATGCGAGCCAAATAATATTAGGATTGAATTTGCACGACTTCATTAGCTACCTATTTTAGAATTGTCAGCTACAGACGAGTAAATTTTGACTGTTGTTTAAAAATCTGCGAAAAATAATTTGCTCAGCTTAAGATTTTTTTTTGCGATATTTATTTTTATTTACATATTTATAACGCGACGAAAACCAGCAATACAGTAGAGGCAAAAATATGCCTACAACATTTATTGAAATCATGACAGAACAATGACTATCACTCTCTCGAAGGTACTTTTTATAGTAAACGATAATCTACTACACAAGGTTTTATCCATAAACTGTGCTACGTTACAACAAACACATATCATATTCATCCAAAGCATTCTGAATTCATCTTCTAAATTCTATCTGTGTCCGTCTATTCTCGCAAACACAGAAGTTTCGTGCAAGCTAGTATTATTGGCATGAGGAGAATATTCTGGCTGAGCATCGTACGTTCCTAAAATAGTCGTGATGTTTGGTTCAATACAGGAAAGCGTTTATGGCTCGAGACGATGCGTAAAAGATAGGCGTCTACCTTTAATGAAGACCTTATATTTAGAATGTTATTATTTTAGTTGCGCCCGCTCAACTCACTGGACTTTCTTAATGTTTTTATAGTTTCATCGCTCATTCACTAGTACGATAACATTATTTTAAGGTGTTAAAATCCTTAGTGATATTAGATTTTATGGGATACTATTCTTATGGACATATATTAAAGATAACATAAACTTAAGACAACCTTTTATCGTTTTAGAGCCAGTATTTCGTTTACTGCACCGTTTAACCCTAAACTCGGCAGTGTGTCTTTAAATGCACACATTTTTAGTCACATTTTTAGAACAATTTTTCTACAATTTGTACACCGCCACATCTATAAACACGTCAGCCACGTCACCACGCCACGTCGGTAAATATGCCCGGTCGGTGAATATAGTACAACATTTTCGAGAAAACAGTTCCGTTGCAGAAGTATTCATAAAGTAGACCGATACACAGTCTAAGCCGTGACTGAGCTTTAAATTATGCAAGCAAATCCACCGTCCAGAGATTACTTTCGGGCAGTGTCATAAAATACGAAGCTGTTACCGATAAAATGGCCTGTCATAACTTTCTTCGCGGGCTCTAAATTATGTGGCTCTCCTTAAAAATCTTGCAGCTTGGGACTGCCTTTCCAAACTAATTTATATTTTTGAAAACAAAATAATCAACTCTTGTTATTAATGATGGTAGGGGATTAAAATATTGCCAGTTACTGACGTTCCTTACAGTTTTTATTAATATAATTTATCTGAAATAAATTAAATGATGAAGAGAAATCAGATTCCGTTGTTATTCGTTTCTTCCACCAGTACGTAAATTAATGATTTACAAAATGGCCGGTAATGCCGCAGTTATATGTAATGAATCCAAACGGATTATATACAAACATCAGAACTGACAATTATAAATCTTTTTTATATTTGTATCAAAAATATTAAAAATATTTATTTTTCCTGTTGTACGAGTATCAACAGTAAGTATGTTGTAATAAGTATGTTGAAAATATATTTTTTCTCAAAAAAGTATACACGTAATTGTAAACAGTGTTGACAGTTTATTATATATCAAGCTAAGATGTCCAATTTAAAAATCTTGTATCAACTTAGCAGAGCGTCGTTAATTCGGCAAATCTCAGGTTTGTTTCAACTTGAAATAATCAAACGTGCCAGTGATTGAATTTATCGTGCCGCAAATTTGCTTCAACGTAGATAGTAAAACAAGTTGAACAAATATCAAACTCCATACTGACTGCGGGAATTTTCTCGCTTTTCGTGACAACTAGCACCTGTATTGGCAAATGTTCTTACTACAATAGATTTAAATCTAAGAAGTTTGGATAGAAGAATTTTAACTCATAATTAATTCTTCTTTATTTTATTAACCTGTTTGCCAACCGCAGGGAAACTAAATCTGTGCTTCTAGAATGTTCGATCCGCCAGTGTAACAATTTGGGAAAAAATACTGCACATTGCTTTATCAAAATTAATAACTGGATTTGTATCTTTGATAAAATATATAAATCAGGGACAATTTTATTTACGTTTAAGTCAATTACTATTCAAATTCACTGTTGGCTCAATAAAATAAATTGTAGGAAAAATAGAGTTTGTATCAAAACGGAATCACTAGTTTATTTATTTTCAACTTCCGACGACCGGTTAGCCTAGTGGGTAGTGACGCTGCCTACGAAGTTGAACCCAGGTCGGGTTCGAATACCGGTAAGGGCAAATATTTGTATGACGAATATTTGTTTCTGAGTCCTGGATGTATTTTATGTATTAAGGTATTTATATAAAATAAATATATATATCGTCGATCTATTTATATGGTCCTAGTTCGATTTGTGTAAGACTGTCCCCTAATATTTTAATTTATTTTACTCACAAAAATGGTATGCATTGATTTGCCTTGATATTTACAGTGTTTGCTGAACTATACAAAATCTTATGGTTTGCACATTTGGATTACGAATCGCCTAAACTAATCAGCTCTATAAAGTGCTCGCTAGAATAATAATCGGTCTGGCCGAGTTCCATCGCAAAATTGTTTTAGCGCGTTTAATACCGGCTAATGAACGAGATGTCCCTAATTCATCAGCAAAATCTATTCCATTGTCGTCAATTCATTCCCCCATCTCTTTTCCACCCTATCCGTTAAAGGTGTCGGGAAAGAGACGACAAGTTGTATTTTAGAAATACCGGCCAAGTGTAGCTCGCGCTATTGCGTGACATACCATTGCAAATGTCAGTTTGCGTGCAGTGGGAGGATTAAGCAGGAATGTAGCGTGCGAGTCTATCAGAAGTATTAATAGTTGACCTTATGAAAGAAGTATGAAACACGTTCGACTCTTACTATAATTTAGTACATGCTAAAGGGGGTAAAATTAAAGTTTTGGTTTCATTACTCAAAACAATTTATTGTCAAAATGCATAAATATCAGAATGTCTATTATTTTCTCAGAACATATTCAATGATTACCTACGTGACATTAAATCAGATATATTCAATTATTCATTAAGACACCTTTTACACATATTAAGAGAAAGACTGCGTCCGCTTTATAAATATAAAATTAATAATAGCTAACTTGTATCTGCACTTGATTCACTGAACATTAAATTCAAACGGAACGTTGGTTCCGCGATACGTATGAATATACAAAGCTTACACAAAGGAATAGTTCAGTTACAACGACTTTTGTTTGTTTTGGCCAGTGTGCAACCTGTGTGCTACACTATTTCCATTACCCGTAACTCTAATTAGGATAACTACGCTCATATCATGGACATCGTTTGAGCAAAAAAATACTGATGGGACTTTAAGAATAATATTTTTGATTGCTGCTATTTATTAGCACTTACTTGCTGAATTTATGCATGCTTCATAAAAATATACCGAATACTGGCCGTCTTGTTACTTCCATAAGGACAATAAATAATGAAAATCAAGTCCCCTGTCCTGTGACTGATCCCTCTTACAAATATAAACTTGATTTCAATTCAATACGTTTAGATACATAAAAGCGCTTGTGAATCTGCTAACTAGAAAATAAATAATAAAAAATAATCTTACGCAGATTGAACTAGCTCCTTAATGAGGCTCGAGTTATAGATACAAGACGACGATAGAAACACACAAAAACATCATAAATATGGTGACCGCTATAGTTATTGACCCTAAAGTAATTAGCCACTCTTGACAAGACAGAAGTAAATAAAACAACATGAAGATAAAAATTGCTTCGCCTATTTGCCTTTACCGGGATTCGAACGCGATAATTTTAAATTAAAGGAAAAATTGAAAAATTTAATGCTCCGAGCCAGATTCGAACCGGCGACCACAGGCACACACACCAACTGAGCTAGCGGAACAATCTGTCTCGTTAAATCTGTGTCGTTAGCAGCGTTACTGCTTAATACAAAATTAATATAGGCTAAATTGTGCAAAAATCAGAAGTATTTACATATTTAATATTTAACATCATGTTTCTATCCTATTTATAATAAAGCTAATATACCATGTACTGAATCTATGGCATAGATGTTTCAGTGTATCTGAGGGCTTTTATTAAGCTTGCTTGCACGCTTCCGTCTATGCGGAATTAGTTGCACATCTGTGCCTTAGCCAAAGTTAAATCTTAGCAGTACACTTATTTCTATTTGCATTATTATTAATTTTATATACCTAGGGTTTCCTAGGTTTCCATGTTTATGTATCGTGCACGTTTTTCTGGTGCACCTCCTAGTCCAAACAAAGCTACGAAGTCAAAAAATGAGTTCCAAGCGTTTCCCTCTGTATCTTCTCGCTGCCTGACCTATAAAGGCACTATGGAGTCGTGTCCAATGTGCGCAGCAACTTATCGCATTGATGACTAATTAATTAATTAATTAATTGCGGACATAGCGCGGCTCGGCCGCTGCTAATAGTTTTGAAACGATGAGTGAACCCGTCGTGAATAAGCTACTCACCTTTCTGCTGCGGGTACTGCGGGAAGATGAGTTGGACGCGGAGCAGGTCTGTTTGGCGAGCTTCAGTGCCGCCGACATCTGCGCAGCGAAGAAGGTGCTGTTCCAGTCCCTTGGGATTGCCGGCACATTCATACCTCACCGGAGAGGTTCGTCTCCTCCGCCAGGGAAAAATCCCTTAAGGACATCGTTAATGTTCTGAGGGAGCGTGAGTGCGACTTGCCTGAGTTCGTGGCAACGGAGGTCTCCAGATTGCCGTCCCGCATTCCAGAGCATGTTGATGTGAGTGGCCTGCTGAAGGAAATCGTGGCTCTTAAGGCAGGCATGGCTGAAATTTTGGAAAAGTTTGACGTTTCTCAGGCCACTATTGCCGAGTTACGCAAAGAAATTATCGGATTGCGTAATAGTGCCCCGGAAACTCGGTCACCAGTGGGGTCACATTTCAAGAGTAATGACCAGCCGTCAAGTGTCGACTCGGTCAGTTTGCATGTTGCTGACACTGCGCATGCCGTTCCACGGCCCGCGTGCCCCATCCGCTCCGGGCCTCCCCCCGCCCCATCCACTAAATCACGTCATCGCTATGCTGATGCCGTAGCTGGTCGGTCTGTCGCAGCCGACCGGAGAGACGCGCCCTCAAGAGCGCGTGAAGTTCGGGTTCCTCCAAAGGAGAAGCCCCCGCGCACCGATGTGGATAAGGAGGGTTTTACAACGGTGTCGAGGAAGCGCAAGCCGCGCAAGAGTCAGTGTAGTACTGCAGAACCGGTTGGTTCCGGTCTGCGGGTTGCCACACCGAGCAAGGCGCTATATGTATCGCGCCTGCATTACACCGCCACGGCTGATGATGTGGTGGAGTACGTTCGTCAGAATACCGGCTTCTCGCTGAGGGTGTTCCAGCTGCGTTCGCGCCACTATGTGCACTTCAGCTCGTTTGTGGTGCGCGTGCCGCGACCGCTGCAGGAGACCATGTTTCGACGGTTCCGGGGCAATTTGCCGAATCCTATACCGGAGATGACGATGCAACGGGGCCACGCCGTTTCGTCGCCTAAATAGTATTATTTGATATTTTTGGTTTCGTGACGCATTGGTTATTACTGTAATGTCACGTAAATGTATTTATCAATAAATAAATAAAGATAATTGAAGAGAAAGAAACGCATTATTTTATTAGATAAAATTATGGTTACACTACTTATTGCATGATTGTGTAACGAACGTTCACGTTAAAACTATTCAAAACCAAAAGAAAATCCCAACTTAGCATTATTTCAGAACAATTCTTGTGAGTAGCATTTAAAAAACAATGAAAACTACTAGGCACTGTTTTTATTTTACTGTGAACTGAACGCTTCCTTGTAGGTAAGCTATATTTGCAATAGCAAGCTTGTGTAGATATTAATAAATTGTAAACTAGTTCAATACGCATAGTTTTATTTTTTTGAATTCAAAAAAGTATCTCACGAGTGAATATGACGGACGAAGACAATTTTCCATCTGCAATATTTGACATAATAACATTTTATAGACACGAAAAGAAATAACAAAAAATGTAACATTACAGGAAAAATCCCGTCATTACAATTTTTTTTTTTTAAAAAAAAGCACAATTCGCATAATAAAGTCATGTGTATATTAGACACATATTAAAAATTAAAAAATAACACTAAATACTACATAAGCATCTCACACAACTTCAAGCACTCTCTTTCAACAACCGTCCAGCCATCCGCAAACAGATCGCAGGAAAGTTGCTTCGCGTTTAGTTTATTGAGCGCATGCAGGGAGCGGCAAACAGGAGAGTTACGATGCGCGACCGTACGAGAGAAAGGGACAGCGAAGAGCCGCAGCCGATCTGCTCGAAAACGCACACGTCCATCGGGTACAAAGAGGCGACAGGCCTCACTGAGCAAGCTGGGACAATCGAGACGACCACGCAATATGCGAAGAGTTGTGATCAACTGGTCAAACAATCTGCGCGTTGCCAGCGAGTTATATCCGAGGGTGCCCTGCAGATAAGCAGTAGGGTAAATCAGGGGGTAATAACCGTACAACTTTTTAAAAACATAGCGCAGGAAGCACTTTTGTACTTTTTCAAGCATTAGTGCATAGGTCGACTCGTGCGGATTCCAAACGCACGAACTAGCCTCTAGTTTGGATCTTACAAGCGCCGAATAGAGTAACTTGATGACACCTACATGTGTGAAGTCTTTGCAGTTACGGAAAACAAAACCCAGACGCTTAAAACCTTCACCAACTAGAGAGCGCATATGGCTATGAAACGTAAGTTCATGATCGAACACCACGCCGAGATTTTTTATGGAATAAGTTCGAGAGAGAGGTATTTTATCAATAAAATAACTAGCGAGTACACCCTGCTTTGATCGAGTGAAACTCATAATGTAACACTTGGAAGCGTTAAGATACAGGCGATTTTCAACACTCCACCGGTGGATCGCATCCAAGTTACACTGCATATTCCGGCAATCTGCTGGAGTCTTGATATCCACTACTACTTTGATGTCATCGGCGTACAGTAAGGATCTACCAGTAGGGAGACATCTGGAAAGGTCGTTCACCATTATCGTGAAAAGAAAGGGGCCAAGAATGGAACCCTGACTTACACCGGACTTTGTATGGTAAGGATCCGAATCAAAACATCCAAGTCGAACGAATTGCATGCGATCTTTCAGGTAACTGGAAAACAATCGCAAGAGTGGAGGAGCAAATCCTATTGAGGAAAGTTTCTGCAATAGGACATCATTATCGACCTGATCAAACCCTTTACTGAAATCAAGGTACACTACGTCAACTTGGCCTCCCTCATCTAATTTCTTTGAGACGTGGTTCACCAGTGAAAGAAGATTGGTATTAACAGAGCGGCCCCTCCTGAACCCGTGTTGTGCATCGTCCAAGTAAGGGTCGACCTGCTTATATAACGTCGAATGCAGAACACTCTCAAACACCTTGGCTAAAGAATTTAAAATAGCAATAGGACGGTAGTTAACCGCTTGAGATTTATCGCCAGATTTAAAGATTGGGGTTACTCTTGTGGTTTTCCAATAATCGGGGTAGGTGCCTGTTTTGAGAGCAAGATTAAATATATGTGCTAGGGGAGACAAAAGTTGGGATCTAAAAGCTTTGATTATGAAAGGAGGGACATTGTCCGGACCGACAGAGGATTTTGGTTTTAATTTATCAATCCCGCTACCAACTTCATGGAGTGCAAAACTTGAAATGCCAATTAAATGATCGCTGGCAGCCAAGCCCGCCCGTTCAGCACATAACTTAGGCGCGGTTGGAAGGAACACGCTGCTGAAATAGTCCGCAAAAGCTCCTGACGCTGCTAGTCCATTAAAGGTTTGGCCCTTAAAAGTAATATTGGGTTCAAAACCACCTTTCGTCCGCAAGTCAGAGATATGCTTCCAAAAAGATTTGGGGTTAGTTTTGATGTCCCGCTGGATAGTATCAATGTGGGCAGCATACGCGCTCGCAACTCTAACTTTAATGCTTGCCCGTAGTTGACTAAAGCGAATGTAGATATCTGGATGACGAGAAGCTTTCCACTGCTTATGCAAGTCAGCCTTGACTTTTAAATCTTTGATAACGTCCATTGGAAACCAAGTTGGGTACATTCTAGTGACTTTCACACTACGCTTCTTCTTTGGAACACAATTATCAAAACAGCTATACAGTAGGGAGTAAAGTCGCTTGACTGCCCCGTTCACGCAATTCGCAGCCAGAACGAGGCTCCAATCTACCTCAGAAATAAAGTTATACAGGGAAGGAAAGTCAGCTTTACCGAAATCCCAGTCTATGGCCGGGTCAATGTTGCTAGGATCAACCACCACAGCCTTCCCGGGACGATCCGGAGTAACCATTATATCCAGCGGAGGATGGTATACATCTGCGCGTTCCACTAAGCCTTCGCACGCTGCACATACTCTGACTGCACCCGTGTACTCTGATACTAACACAACATCTAACTTACTTCCCTTATCATTCATAATGTCATTATGCTCAGATAGCTTACAAAATGTCAAAAAGTAATTAAGGTAATTATTTACATTCAAACTAGCACTATTTAAGTTTAGGTCACCTAGTATTACAAAATTGGGATTTCGCATAACTTCACAATTATCCTCGACTTTGCAGAACCACGTCATGTAGTCTGAGTCAACGGCACTGGGCTTGAGATATACCAAGCAAACGAACAGCTCACAACCGTCGTACGTAACGGACGCCCACAGGTCTTCACCGCTCAGTGTTTCCAAATCTAACCGCCGACGCAGAGTGATACCAGGTCTCGCCGTTAGAAGCACGCCACCGCCTCTAGCGCCCCGGTCACGTCTGAGCATCGTCCAACCGTGAGGCAACACCTCAGGGTCGCTGATTGACGAGTCCAGGTTGGTCTCGGTTACAGCAATGAGGTCTATTTGGAGAAGCGCAGCGTTGTGTCGCCAGAATTTCAGCTTGGTCTTTAAGCCGCGAACATTTTGATATACTATACGCAGTGTGGAGGCGCTACAACCACTACTGTAACTGCGCGAGCGCTGCCTCGTCACCCTTCTGATTCGATCTCCGGCCGGAAGCGGGGTGGCGGTGAACTCGGTTTGCGCCCCCGGCGGATCGCTGAAACCACTCGCTGACTCGAGTCCCGACTGGCCAAGCTTCAGCAGACATGAAGAGTTCATAAAGGCTTACAGGAACTGTGACTATAAATGAGGCGTAGCTTTCATGCCGTAATTTTAGTTTTTCTACCTTGAAGTTTGTTTCCTGACTTAATTCTTTCATATGACACTTAATAAGTTCAGGTGTAGTATCTGGCTTGAAGAAACAGGCATGTAATCTCCTGCTCGGTTCAATAGTCTGCAACTTGTCATATTGGCCGACACCTTTAACCACCTGACGCGGGGGTAGCGACCTACGCTTGTGAAGCTCCTGTCGAGTGCCGCTTCCAGACGAAGATTGTGTTAGTTCCCGAGTAATAACCTTATGTTTAATTTTATGTTTCCGTCTTTCAAAATCTGACAGATATATCAATCAAATCAATGTGCGCATATGTCCCTTTTTACATCTCCGTCTGTCCGTCTGTCCGTCAGTGACCCTTACTACTTGAAAGCTTAATTCAGCATGGGTATATAAATCAATCAACCCGACAAAATGGTAGATCTTAAAAGTTTTTTTTTTTGGTATCTCCCCTACACTTAAAGGTTAATGTAATTTTTCTCGTTAAACTAATGATGTTGGGTATCGTTGGATAGCTTGTTCTGAAATATTATGGGTTTTAAGAACAATTGTTCAACTCAGTGGTCCATTTGCGTGATATTGGGCTTTAAAGCCCATATTTTTTGTACGAATCAAGTGTGCACCCCCTGCCACTGAAAATGAAAAAAATCGTGGCAGTAGTACATAGTATAATAAATTTAAAAGGAAAACTATCACGGCTAAGTAGACATTACTAAAGGCTAAGGCATAATGTATGAAAAATCTTGCGTTCCTTTTGGGACACCCTATAGGGACCGAGTACATTGCCCAGTAGCAGAGTATTCATTAAGTATTGATTCAGACATTCACAAAAAAGAACTCTCCTGCGTTTCAATGTTATTTCCTCTGTGTTTAATAAGCTTTCTTTGATTATTTTACGAGCCCATTCAGCTCATTTCATTGTCTCGGCTAGTTTTCATTCGATTGTCAATTATTTTTATCAAATAACATGAAAACGACTATTTTGATACACGTGCAAAGCGCGGACAGTAGTTAGTTTAAAATAAATGTATATCTTGCATTTACCGTCCGTCCCCTGACCACGGACGATGTAAGCCTATTTCCTCAATAGAGTTTCGATTTCGATTAACTCTAGCGATTGGTCGCCTTTGCCCCATTACAGCCAATGCAATATTCCACCGGTTAAGTTTTGAGTACGCAGTGTGCTATTCGCTACTCACTTTACCTCACTTAATAACTCAACCCTATCACATTTTGAATAACACTGTATAACGTGAAGCCTGAGTTACACTGGTTTGCCTGAAGTAGGAGAAGATGAAGCGTTGTGAATGACTGCCTAGCACGACCGCGTTCACGGTACGTCACACGTTACTGCCCATAAACGTTTCCCATCCACATATATCGGGACCTATTATATACATATGTTTACATGAAATCGGCTACCATATAATAAGCACGGTGGTTTTTGGAAGCAAAGGTGAAGTATATTTTTAAACCCGTCTCTTTCCTGTACTTATGTTACATAGAATTTGACTCAAGATAAAATAAGCGAGGTGGTCCTAATCACAAGCCAAACACTACTGCATTTTGTAATCCTACACTTATGTTGAAAAAAGCAATCTAGATCTGTGACAAAGACACTTCTTGTTCGAATTACATTGTCACTATAACAAATAGCTCAAAACGTGGCCATATTAAAAGCACTTTCAATGCCCAGAAGTCGTCTTAGGCGCTTCCCGAAAAACCACGGGATCGGCTACGAGCGTAGCGCATTGTGATTCTTGGCAGTTGAATGTGTTAATACATAAATATATACCTGAAATAATCTTTCACTAGCTTGAAAACTAAACAAAATTATACAAAGGTCAATTATATGAACAGAATTGTAGATATCTTTATCTCATAAAAGTATGGTTCACTTACCCTAGTATTGAGTATTGGAGGGTTGTTAGGTTATCGTTACACATTTAAATCAAGCTTAAGGCTCCGGTGGTCTCATGCAGAATACCATAAATAATCCACTTATCTTGCCGTTTGTGGGCACAAATAAAATTGACATACCCTTTCGCTTAAAAAAACAAAATATTGAGCCCTTTTGGATTTCTGGATTTTCAAAGCAAATATCTAAGGAAAATTAAGTTATAACAATGTACTATTTTTCCTACTTATCATCACCATGGGATCTAGCTTATGACGACGAGGTTCCCGAAACCTTTACATCTACAATACAATAAAATTGTACCATCTTAAAAGTAGACTATATGGAATATTACAAGAATTATTTTGCTTCGGAAAGTTGCGAGCCGCCATGACGAAAATTGAAAACAAAAGTTCGCATAAGCTCTATCTTTATCATTCAAATACACAAGTGCGTTAATGATGGAAATAACTAACTCTGTATTTCATGGTACTGCCTATGTTTTCTATTTATAAGAATTGATTAATTAATTCTGAAGTGTCCAAACACTTGAACCGCCGGATGAGCGAAAATGGTAAGTGTATGTTAATTCAATTATTGCGACACGAGTCTGAAAAAACGGCCAAGTTCGTGTCGGGCCATGCGTAGTGTAACTCTACAACTAGTTGCCTGTCTTTGTTACATCTTCACGAGCGCGCCAACGAAATGGTGCGGTTGCGTCGGCCGAATTTGTACGAAAGTTGGCCATTCTAAGTACATTTTTAAGTCGGCTATTAACGGGAAAACTAATTATGCCTACTTAGCCGTGACAGTTTGCCTTTTTATTTTTTATTTGTACTACTGCCACTTATTTATCACATTCCTGGTAGTAGTCATTTAGCCGGCAGGGTGGCGTGACACTTGACTAGAACAAAAATTAGGGCTTTAAAGCTTCGGCTATACGGAATATCACGCAAATGGATCAGTGTCTAAAAATGAATTTTAGAAACTTGAACAACCTTAACGACAAATATAATTACATCTTCACTTAACGTGTATGGGAGGTACTCTAAAAAAATGTTCGAGATTATAATTTCACCATTTAGTCGGCGGGTTGACAGATGGACAGACGGACATGGCGAAACTATAAAGGTTCCTTGTTGACCACGGAACCCTAAAACAGTCAATTATTACAGCCTTAATAACTTTCACAGGTAGTTATACGATTTTTTATATTTAATTCTAGCTATTTTATTAATTAGCATTTGGTGGTTTTTATTGTTATTCATTAATATTTGGTTGGAGTTATTTTCGTAGCCAAGGATTAAGCTTTAGGTTAATTAGCTATTTATTTCTATGCGCTGTACATTCAGTGTTATTATATTCTTAAATTGTATTTTTTGTAGTACCTACATTCATAAGCAATATAAGTCCTAGTGAGAACTGTTTAGGACCTAGATGCATGGTGTTATAGTATCTAAATATTACCGTATTGTTATGAACTGTTTATTTGACTTAGATGCTTGTTCTTAGTATGTAAATAATACTGTATTTTTTCTTTTGTACGTTTATGTCAGTTTGTTCTCCAAATAAATAAAATTAAAATCAAACAAGTCATATATTTCGGAGACTTTAATAAATCCTTTTTATCTACATTTATCATCTTTATCAAAATTATTGATGCATCCAACTCCACTCGTTTTTATAGGAAATCACTTTGAACTCATTGCAAATATCAGAAAAACTAGATGTGAGATCGGTTAATTTACATCTTCATCAGTAAGTATTTACTTTAAAATTACTCTACTAGTATTAAATAAATAATAATAATAAATAAAATCATTTATTTCGACCAACTGGGATCATATTACACGACAAGGAATAATTATAATTAGCTTAAGTTACATACATTAAATTGATTACTGGGATTTGTTTGCCACTACTTGAATCAAATGACAATGATTCATGTAATGGAATCAAATCTCTCCGACAACGCCCTCAGGATGGGATTGGAGCTAGCCCGGACCCTGCGCACCAGGGATATACAGCGTTTCCTCATTATGGTTTGCTCATTATTGCCTTTAAATTTGATACTTTTATTTATTTTATTTATTTGTTTCAATATAGCAACAATTTTTACAGGTTAACCTAATGCAATAGCGCCTTAAATACCTAATTGAATTAACCTACACACAGACACACTTTAAAAAATTCGGACATTGAACAATGAAATATATCACTTTGGTCAGCAACTCGGTTTAATGTGAGTACGGCGCGACTGAGAGGCGCTTTACGAAGCAAGTTGGTTCTGCCGCTCAGCTCCGCCAGCAGCCGCGGCCGCCACCGCCGCCCCGCGTACCCGTCCGGCACACCCAAACCTAACTGCTGCAATATACCCGGGTTGCAGATAAGACCCCGTAGAACTCGTACTAGGTAGCATGCTAGTGACATATACCTACGCGTTTCCAATCTATTGTACCCTACCTTGCCTATGACAAAGTCTGTAGCATACATCAACGGATAGAAAGGGTAGACTCCATACAGTCTCCAGTACATATACCTGGTAAACTTATTTTGTATCCTTTCTACCATGAGGATATACATTTTCTGGTGTGGTTCCCATACTGCAGCATTGCACTCTAATTGGCTTCTCACAAGAGCATTAAAAGCGCTGAAACGGCTTGAATGTTTTTAAAGCTCGCTGCCCGCCGAAGTACGAAACCGGGGATTCTAAATGCTTTTTTACAAATGCCAACTACATGGTCCCTGAAGGTCATGTCCCTATTTAAGAGTATCCCTCGGATTCAAATATGCGGAAATTATCAATTACGGATAAAATTGGTCAGAGAAGGATTTTTGTAATAGGTTAGTTATCTATTACAATAATACATAGGCTTATTATTATTATAGTGACAGAGGCTTAGTGTGAAACTAACATTGGTGTATTGCGTTTTCGAGATCAGGGTCATATTAAAACTAAGCAAACGTTCCAATGTTTGACACTATTATTCCAATAATTGGCACCCAGTTGTTCGCCTACTACACCTTTAATCTTAATTTATTGCAATGAAATAAATTAAGATCAAAGGTGTAGTATTGAGAAATAAATATATCATAATCAAATATGGCTGGACAACACAAAGCATAAAAAAATATTAAAAATATTTCAGTAAAAAACATTGTTACATTCTTAATATCCGGGAAGGGAAGGTAAGTCAGACTTTGTATGCTCAGAGAGATAAAAGTATTGATGCACGCAGCGAAATGGAAATAAAATTAGAAATAAAGATACGAACATTGATTTCAAATTGCATTTTTGTGTTGGGTTTTACGATAGCAGATCAAATATTTTGTCTTTCAGTTTACAGGTGAATTTTCTATTTTGGTAGGTAGATAATAAATATCTTCATGTTATGCAAGCTCCAAAGGAATCCAAAAGGAAATTAAAAACGATCCTTTGACAGAAAAAATACTAGGTACAATGTTAGTATACTTCCTTTAAGATATCAATTAGAACAGCAATGTTTTTTTAAAGTTGTCTTCTACAGCTTGAGTCAGAGAGAGTCAGAGTCAGTCTCAGATACTTACGCATGTCAACTCACTGTCGCTGCGTATGCGGCCAGGGGCGATAATCCGTATAATAGAATCAGCATTCAAGGCAAATGGATATGTAAGGCACTTAGCTGCAACACGGCTGCCTGCGGCAGTTTTGCTCGGACAGCCTTTTCAAAAGATGAGAAATAGTTATTTTCTGCTCCGAGACCACCCGCGACGATTAATCATCCGCACTCAGCGGGAGCTCGGATTGACCTATGTCCAGCTCGCGTCACTTCAGACTTGCGTTTGTTTCTCCACACTGGACAAAAGAGTTTTTGCTCGCAAGAGTTAATCTCGCTGAAGTTTTTCGGGGTTGAGATTTTCCCGCCCAAACAGGGTGAAGAGTTCTTGTGGGGATTAATAGGTTCAAGTTTGCCTTTTGTGAAACAATGATATTTATGAGTATGCCGGGGCGCTTTAAGCAATGGCTGACACATTAGCAGATTTTATTGCCGTTTTCGTTTCACCTGGGTCTGAAAAACAACCTATGTTACGTCTAATGGCGCTCTAGTCCATAGCGCACGCGTGATTGGTTCCGGGATACCTAATTGTAACGTAGTGTGGCGAGTTGTGTCGCTAAGCGATGTATATGTCGTTTTGCACAACACAAAGGATTGTAGCGGCTCGCTCGATAGCTGCTATCCATAACTTTAGCAACTGAATAAAAAAGAGTTATTTTTATTGCATCGTGGAACAAACCGGATCAAACTTTACTTTCGTATCTTTTTGCTCGAACTATTTTTATAAAGTGGAATAACAAGCAACGCATTACGTATGTACTGTTATACCGTGGGGTTCTACACGGTATTTATTCCGTGGCGTGAACTTATACGTAAGATAAAGGGCATTGTGCACCTATTATTGAGGAAACGTGAGTTTCTCCTTGGGGCGGAAGCCTGTTATAGTGCCGTGTAGATGGAGGGACTGACCAGTAATAATGGAATTACTTGTTTGCCCGGCATAATCTAAGGCAACCCCACGCATTCAATCCACGTAGGTACTTACTAGGATTTATTAAAAGAGGTCAGGTCGGTGAAAACGTCTGAAATATTGGGCACGTCAGGTAAATTTATAGGGATAATATATTGTACGGGAAGCTCAATTTTCGTGTGGGTAACTGTGATTTTTTAGTTCGGAAGGTAAGATAACAAAGAATACAGTGAAAGTTTTTCAAGGTCACAATAGGTATTATTTTATGAAAATATTATTTTTATTTCCCGGTCATATCCTATTCTTCTGCTTCTTTAATAGCTATGCTCTTGTCGGTGTGGCTCAAAGTAGGCCCTCCATATACTCCGATCCCAGGCAACCTCTGACATCTCGATACGACCTAACATCAACAATTTTTTGAGCTGCTCTATTTAGATTATTCCAGGTCTTCCTCTTCCTCGCTTCCCCTCCTTCAATTATATTGAGTATGAACTTGTCATGTCATAGCCTATATGATTTATTTTATAGTTCGCACAAACAGACCAAACATAATTACATGAGTAACCCAGCCATACAAACATTAATTACTCCCGTCTCGACAATCCAATCAGAGCCATTACAACTTTTTACCCCTAGAGAACCGAAGCAATAAAAATTTATGAGCAAGCGAATTCTATCACAGCTCGTAAACGGGACACCATAAAAATGTATGCGTCGTCTCCTATCGATATTAACCAACAGCTGATGAGGGTGATTATGTTTATGGGACACGCATTCCGTACGGACGAAGCCCCTAAAGCCTTAAGCCCCGAGGCGTTCCGGGCCCGAAGTGCTGTCATGTATCATTTTTATAGCCTTAGCCAAAGTGAATTTGCAGGCCGAGATAACACGGACGTGTTAGTCATTTACATCTAATGTGGCCACAAGTACCTATAATTTTGTGGTAGGCCAGAATGGGTCTGGCCTTGAATATTAGCGTTTACATAACGCTGTTCATTTGTTTCGCAAGTAATGGTAGCCATTTGTACTTGGATAATATCCTACTTAATACATTCATGTTTTGTGATTATTTATACGGAAACCTACCTTTGTGGAAATATCTTTACAGTAACATTCGAGGACTAAAATATAAGTAAGCTTACAGTGCTTCTATTTCCTATTAAGAAATAAGTAATCAAGGAACGACAAGTTTATTTTAATTAAGTACTATCGGTATATCGAGAGCTACGTATCATAATAAGTTAAAATGTCTTCGGAGCGGAAGGTTCCAACGACACCCACTTAATTAAAGTTAATCTGGATCGGCATTGCGCGACGACACGATTCCATTAACTGGTTACAACACGAACTCTACCTCTAGCTACTCTAGACACGAGCCAAGAGCCGATAGTCAAGAGTTCCCGCTATTCAAAGAGTTATGCTTCAGTTGGTAAATATTATGCTATCCGCGCGAGACGCCCGTACATACCCCTATTGTTTTGTAACATCTATAAGTTACTATTTTGTGTGTGCGATTCCTGAAATATGAAAGCTTGTAATACATATATATATATGTGTGTGTGTATCTATAATAACGTTCTCACCTCGCGACACCCGATACGACGATACGATCCCATGAGATATTCTACATACCATCAAAAGAAGAAAAACATACCTACTGAAAAATCAAATCGCTTCAAAACTAGTCCCACCCTGAAAATGTCTTCATAATCCAAGAGAACAACTTCAACGGTCAAGTTAGTTATTGGTCAAATCAAGGACTCCTTCGGGGCCCGGTTTAAGAGTTAAAAAAACCTAATAGTCAACTCTTTCACATATAGGAGACATTTTAGGGAAATATGAAACTATACTAGATAGGAACTATTTCATTGACTTTAAAATGAAGAAAGACCGCATTAAAAAAAAACGGCGAAGTGCGTGTCGGGCCACGCGCAGTGTAGGGTTCCGTAGTTGCCTGTCTTTGCTACATCGCGCGCGCTCCAACTAAATGCTGCGGTTGCGTCGGCCAATTTGTACGAAAGTTGGCCTTTGCACTTGTATACTTATACATTAAGTTGGTCGACTATTACTCGGTAACTAGTTATGCCTACTTAGCCGTGATAGTTTTCCTTTTAAATTCATTCATGTACTACTGCTACGAATTTTTTCACATTCCCAGTAGTGGCCATTTAGCCGGCAGGGTGTGGGGATTAGGGCTTTGAAGCCCAATATCACGCACACGAATCACTGACAAAAAAAATGGCTTTATAAACCCATAATATGTTTTGATTAAGTAATCCAATTATACCCCACACCATGAGTCTAAAGAGTCATGGTATGGGGTATAGTTGGTACACACTAATGCAAAAGCGATCTGTTTATTTACACACGTACACATTTTGAAAAAGGAAAACTCATTCCCATTTTGATGCATACAAACACATGGAAAGACTTCTTAGAAACATGGTTTAAGTATAAGTAAATGGCAGCGTGATCGGCCCAACCAGTAGGGCGAGGTTCGAGTAGTTAAATACGGTCGATTATTCTATCGATATTTGCACAAACATATACAATTTTAGTACAAATTATTATGAGCATCTTAATACGATAATAAAACTCAATTGTATGAAATACAATAAAGCAAAAATGTATTAACAATTTTACATTTCAATTACTAAAAAAAAAATTGTAGAATCCAAAATCAACGATGGGGATCTCAAAGGTGCTGCTCAACTTCTTTTATAACAAACTCAGCTGCACAGGGTGGTAAGCGTAGTGCTTGTACGTGAGCGAGTGGTATCTGACCTGCGAGTTGCAGCGCACCCTTGATGTTCTAGGTCTCGCCAGGACTAGTCAGTAATGAGAGATACTCAGGGATTGTGAGCTCCTTGTTCAGTGTGACTCCAAACGTCTGTTCTGCTTAAGCTGGATTTACTCTTGAAAGAAAGTAATATCATAAAAAATAAAAATAAAGAAGAGATGCAGGGCGCCAGGTGTTTTACCCTAAATCTAACACCAAGGTTCGGTATAAAAGAGAAACAAATTAAACAAAGCATGAGTTCATAGTAAGTAGGAATGTAATTAAATGAAAATCATAGGCATACAGCAAGTCACATAAACTTCACCCACAAAATCTAACATGTGGTCAGACAGAACATCATTAACACTAAAATTATTAAATCAGAGCACAGATGGGTGCATTTAAAAAAGAACCAGATGACCTAACGTGGTAGGCAAGGCGATACTGTACATGGAAGCTTACAATAGGCTCTAAGCCCGCAGGAAATGTTTGAGAAAACTCTCTTAAGCACTGTGTATGCATGTGGTGTGTAAAAAAAGAAAAATGCATGGAGCGAGATCACCTGATCGACACAGACGCTTTGCAGCCTAGCAAGAAATAGCCGGTTCAATCCCCGTGTACCACAGCAGTGTCACACGCTCGTGTTGGAATCTCCCCGACGCGACGCACCCAGCAGAAAATTGAATGTGCTGTCTCGAACACAGTCTCAGCGCCACGCCCACCCATAGAAAGCGCTTCCAGGCAGTCACACACAGCAATCTCAGCATACGCACTCCAGGCAGTGCAAGCGACCGGCCTTTTAAAGCTGCAAAGATTGCTTGCATTACAATAAATTCAAGAAAAGCGTTTAAATCTTCCCTGCAATGATTGCGATAAAGAGAGTAGGACAAAGTGAAATATTAGGGTAGCGCAAGAGAAAGCAAGACACCACGCTCACATAACCTTTAAGTTCTGTTTCACGCCGCCAGCGTGGCATCAAAATAGTTGAGAAACTCACCCAGAATTGTAGACAATTAAATCGTATTTTCTCTTGCTGTCACTTGCTTGGCAGCCCTGATGAAGTCTGGCTTCTTCTCCCGTTGCATTGGTAAAAATGATGAGTAAAATAATGACTGGCTGAAACAAGAATTTGACATGGTGAGCACAAATTACAGAATAACCTCCAGCCCAACGTTGAAAGATTGACCGCATACCTGGTTTCTAATTATTACAGCTACTATCTGTTGTCTGGTGTTTAAAGGCCCCACGGCCAAAGTCTATTGCTGCTTCCCTCGGTGCGTGCTCACATGCCGACGAAGAATTTGGAAAGGACGCTGTAAAAATCGAGCTGTCCTGTCACCCTTCCTAGACTCGCTACGTCATTATGTGACGTCTCATACGCAGGCTTGAGCAGACATAACCTTCCGACAATTTGACGTTAATTTTTATGTAAACAGCGAGGAAACAGTCCTCCATAATTGATGAATTTAAACATATTCGAATCCTTATTAAACAAATTAACAATTTATAAAAACGACAAAATCTGCCACTGCAATTGATTTGCTTCTTAATTCCTGCAAGCGTCCACAGATGGCGCTCCTCGCAACACTCAGCCAAACATCAACAACTTGTCGGTGAAACACCACCGCGTGAAACCACAAGATGTCGCACCCGGTCCTAAATATTGAGAAAAATGATTAAATGCACTATAACCAGAATCCGAACGTTACACTTTTTCCAGCGATACGTCAGCCCCGGACACTCCAGAAACTTTGATTGCTTTACAAAGCAAACACCCACCGGCGCCCTCTGTACCTGATCTTCCGGACCCACCCAGCTCGGCTTTACCATACATGCAATGCTCGGAAGACGCAGTCCAGTTGGCCATTGCTTCCTTTAAAAATGGCTCCGCAGGCGGTCTTGATGGTTTGACACCTCAACATTTAAAAGATCTGACCACAGGCATGCCTGGAGGCCAGAACGTTAGTCTAGTGTCCAGCATTACCCGTCTGGCCAATCTAATGCTTGCGGGCAAAGTAAATTCTTCGGTCGTACCCACTCTCTACGGCGCACATCTATGTGCTTTAAAAAAAAAGATGGCGGAATTCGACCCATAGCTGTGGGTTCTACATTTCGCCGTCTAGTCTCAAAAATTTGTTGTAAATATCTCGGACTTGGAAACTAAATTTCAACCAACTCAACTCGGATTCGGCAGTAAATGTGGATGTGAAGCAGCCGTCCACGCATGCCGAACGTTCCTGCATAGCCCGGAAAGTCAGGTACTGCTTAAGGTGGACGTGAAAAACGCCTTTAATTCCGTCGATAGAAGTGCACTGTTGACAGAAATCCAAAACAGTAGCCCTGGAATATATCCTTACATCTACCAATGTTATGGCGCTTCCACAAACTTAGTCTACAGAAAAAACAACATCTTGTCTTCTGTCGGCTGTCAACAGGGTGACCCTCTGGGGCCGGCTATGTTTAGCCTCGCTATCCATCCAATTATTTCGACACTAAATTCAAAATTTAACGTTTGGTACCTCGACGACGGAAGTTTGGGTGGTGATGCTAGTTTAGTCATGAACGACCTTTCGACAATAGTAACTAAATTTAAATTAATTGGTTTGGAATTAAATACAAACAAGTGTGAACTTTTCATCAACGCTGACACACCAAACCAATCACAAATTCAACAAAATTTCGAGAATATCTGCCCCGGCATCAAAGTTCTGCAAAAGAACTCACTTCACCTCCTAGGTGCACCTGTATTCGAGGAATCAATTCCTGATTTCATTAACTCCAAAATTAATCGTTTCTCCGAATTTTCAGACCGTTTACTTGAAATTAATGCCCATATGGCCATTTGCATCCTCCGATTCTGCATGTTTGTTCCGAAATTTACCTATGCTATGCGCTGCAGCCCCCTTTGGAAATTTAAAAATTATTCCGAATCCATAGACTCCATGCTTCATCTTCAGCTCCAAAATATCATTAACGTCAAAATCAACGATAGGCAATTCCTACACGCCACTCTACCAATCAGATTCGGAAGTCTTGGTATCCGTCAAATTTCCAGCGCACTGCCCGCGTCCCTCTCCTCGGACATAGTACGCTCACCCTCGTAGGTAAAATCCTTAGACCATCACTACGTGATTTCGAGGTGACGTACTTGTCCGAGACAGAGGACGCGTGGAAGATGGCTTGCCCGGGTGTCGACTTGCCAAATAACAAACATATTCAAAAGATCTGGGACCAACCTATTTGTAAGCAAATCCACTCCCATCTGTTGGACTCCTGCTCCACCAGCCAGGAAAAAGCAAGACTACTGGCTGTGTCGGAAAGGGAGGCCGGCTCATGGCTCCATGCTCTTCCCTCTACAAACTACGGTACACTCCTTGACTGCAATATCTTGCGCAAAGAGTGCTGGTCGCCTGACTCGCCACGCCTGCCTCAATGATATCATCCGTCGGGCCTTCGTCAGCGCCAACGTGCCGGCCGTACTGGAACCGCCGGGGTTGGCGCGGGACGACGCCAAGAGGCCAGACGGTATGACCCTAGTGCCTTGGAAACTGGGACGGCCCCTTATTTGGGATGCCACATGCGTAGACACCCTGGCGCCGTCCCACCTTAGCACTACATCTTTGCGAGCAGGTGGGGCAGCTGCAGCGGCCGAGGCAGCAAAGTGGAGCCCAGGCGCACACCAATTATTCGGCCAAATCTCAAAAAAATTGGTCAGAGTATCAGGAGACCATAGGGCTGGCTCGTTTCTTGCCCAACGGATCGGCATAGCTATCCAAAGGGGGAACGCAGCCAGTCTTATGGGAACCCTTCCGCAGGGGTCCGACCTTGAGGACCTTCTTTAAATAAATTTTTATTTTATTAATTTTAGGTTACTTTTAGTCTATTTATGTAATTTTACCTATATATGTTCAACCTGTTTTTGTGTACAATAAAGTAATTACTTAAATACATATAAAGTAGCGAGTAGCGAGCAATATTACAGTACAACCCGCTTGATAATAGCTTTTTCGAATAATTAGTGTTCACTTGGTAATTTTGCTTAGTGAATCACACTTATCATCGATAATTATTGATTTAATCGACATAACTCTCATCTCTGCTCCTGAGTCTCGGGACACTGATTTTTCATTTTCGATAATCCTTGCAAATATTATTATTAACAGTATTCCCATTGAATTTAGGTTAAATTTTACACAGCATGAAAACGGAGTCTCGTGGGGTGTGCGAAGTTTTAACTAATTTTGATTAATCAATGCTAATATTATTATAGACTCTTTTTCAAATACCATTAAGTTAGTTCTTACAAAGCATGAAAACGGAGTCTCGTGGGGAGTGTCATGACGTATCCAAAAATAATTGTAAATCGACTACATAATCGTTTAATTTGACAAGTCATGAAAATATTTTCATAGAAAGAATATCATAGTAATATGTACAAAAAATACATACAAATGGAATGTTATACCATCTTTTTCTAATAAGCTTGAAGCGGTTGATAGTTTATTACATGTGCTTACAGCACATGCGGGCATTTTTATTATCAAGTGTTCTCTTGCGAGGCGATTTTGTGAATGACCATTAATCGATTGTGACATTGTCTTTATTTGATTTTTTGCACATTGTGCAAGGTTTTCAACAGAGGGATAAAGTTACTGAAAGGTTACTGCAGTTATGTATCCTCTAAGATTTATCTACTTAAGCCGAATTACAGCTTTCTAGTAGTAAAGGTCACTGAGCTAAGCCGCAGACGGGCAGACGGAGAGACGGACATGGCGAAACTATAAGGGTTCCTTGTTGACTACGGAGCCCTAAAAGTGAGAATCCTTTAGTTATAGAGTAAAGGCACCAGTGGTCAGCCTCTTATCATAATTTCTAAGTTCAAAGTCTTCTAAATCTGTCATACATAGGCCAATTAGAGATAGCATTTATTAATCTTATTCAAAGAAAAGTGAAAACTTAAACTTTTCCTAGTAACCAGCCTCCTCAGACCCTAATATCAGCCTTTTGATACACAGTGGTCAGCCGCTACATTTATAGCGTGCGCGGGGGCTGACTATTGGGGGTTCAGTTCTACGATCTCAACCGCATGAACACAGTATTCATCCGCATCAAAAAAATAACTAAAGAGCTGTCTTTTGGGTTTAGGTGAGATCAACGATGGTTGGTCGCTGGAAAAAAAACAACGGTAACATTTCATACGGGATTTCAAATATCCCAGTGCCCGGCCGGGTGTGGCCGACCACTGGATTTTGTGTAATAATGTAGTCCCCAGTGGTCATCAGCCTCCTCAAAACTATTAAAGTACATTATACATATTACATACACACTTAAATACATAACGCTCGAAAAACATAACCCTCCTCTCCTTCGGCAGTCGGGTAAAAATATTGCACACCGCACAATCGCTCGTGTCAGCAGAGGAAACTTTTTCATATGAAGTTTTAATTTTGATAAATGAGATATCGATTAATTAAATTGTATTTTTTTTACTGACAAATATATATTAGGCGTTTAACTTAGTTGGTTCCGTAGGTAAATGCGCGGGTGACAGTCTAGCTAATAATTAAGTCACACTGCACACGAGAAAAAATACAAAATACTTTCGGTAGATACCCACCACGTAGATATAATAAGTATTATGGGAAGCTACAGTTAATTTTATTGGAGTGACAAATTATGATTTTATGGCTTTTAGCCTTTTGTTTCCTAAGATATCAAAGTGTGGATACCCTAGCGCCGTGCTACCTGTGCAACGATTTTACGTGATGCGCATTTATGTCATCGTGATCTAGATCGTTGTAGAATCAACTTCTCTCACCTTGAAGTATTTATAAACGACTCGTTTCGTTTGCTTCTAATCGGAGGACATGTTATGTTCACAACCTCATGCGTTTCTTCCAAATCGGCCGCAGCCATCATACATCTTTAGGGTATAGGCTTCATTTAGTTCCGACTATATTTTCGTTTGTAGTTATAAAAACTACAAATTAGAGCACATAAAAAGACAAAAACCGGCCAAGTGCGTGTCGGGCCACGCGCAGTGTAGGGTTCCGTAGTTGCCTGTCTGTCTTAGTTACATCGACGTGCGGTGCGGTTGCGTCGGACGCATTTGTACGAAAATTGGCCTTTTCAATTAAACATTAAGTTGGTCGACTATTACTCGGTAACTACTTAGGCCTACTTCGTAATAGTTTTCCTTTTAAATTCATTATACTACCACGAATTTTTTCACATCCCCAGTAGTAGCCATTTAGCCGCCAGGGGGGGGACACATGACTCGAACTAAAATTAGGGCTTTAAAGCCCAATATCTCGCAAACAAATTACTGGTTTGAAAAATGGTTCTAGAAAACCCGTAATATTTTTGAACGAGCTGTCTAACAATACACCACACCATGAGTTTGACGAAAAAAAAATTACATCCCCGCTTTAGGTGTAGGGGAGGTACCCTAAAAAATATATTTTTCCAAATTGTATTGTACTGTTTTGTCGGCGTGATTGATTCATATATCCATGCCGAATCACAGTCGTAGTAATGGTTACTGAGCTAAGCCGAAGACGGACAGACTGACGGACGGACATGGCGAAACTATAAGGGTTCCTTGTTGACTACGGAACCCTAAAAATGAGAGTCAAAGTCAGATTTCTCTGACAACAGCTAAAAATGGCCCAGACTGGTTGACAGGCAATAGCGACGTTACATCAAGCCAAGCTTGCTAAGTGTTGTATGAAGAATCAAGTAAACTCCTGTTTTAGTCGTGAAATATTACGTTTAGGTTCACATGATGTTTTACAATTTATTTTTTATATCAAAACAAGAATAGTTTCCGAACTTTCAAGTTGAGCTTTATAATATGATTTTGATGATATTATTTTTAATTTACACTATAGGTACTGCATAAATTCTGTGGTATAAATTTACTTCCATTAATTATAATAAATTGTTTTTTAATGAGGAAACTACTCCATTAACAAGGGGTCCCTAAACTTGGATTCAATTAGAAAATATATAACGCTAAAATCGCGAAATACTTTTACTTGAATGTTTAAAGCGTCGTTTGGCTTAATTAAGGAACATCGAAAACTTAAGAGTAGATAGGTATTTAATCAACGAAATGTTCGACGAATAGCTGTCGTTTACTTGAATTTCTTCTTAATTATTTTAATTTAAAAGAACCGGCTCTTTGTAAAGGTTTGAAATAGCACAGATCAGTTTTTTTATCGATCGATCTCTTAGTTTGGTAGGAGTACAAACTTACTCTTAATGTCACTGGAGCTAGAGGTAGCACTGTTTTAAGAGTAAAATAACATTTATCTGTAGCTATCTCTACAACTGATCTTCAAATCAATAGAAGGTTAGCAACACGCTAACAATTCATAATTCTTCTGGAGTCGTCCATAGGCTGCTGTGTCTGCTCACCATCTGGCAGGACATATACTTGTTGGCCACCCTCGTGGTATAAAAAAGGATTTAATTATTCAATTATGAAGTGACAGGGTACTACTTAGGTAATTCCGGTCTGTAGGCTGGCCGGTAAGCGCATACATCACATTTTTCCCCAAAACAAAACCATTATCGTAGGTAGGTACATTTTTTTCTTTCGGTTTCAAGAAACACGCATGAATTACTTTACTTTTGTCATGGCCAGGGACTGAATAAATTTAATGAGGGTCTACACCATTCTCCTCTTCCTTTGTGTTTCTATACATGTCATCCTGACTCAGTCGTGGTAGTGTGTACTGCGACAAACGAATGTTTAAGCTAAAATAAACTCGAGTTTAATTTGGTGCTTCCTGTTTATCTTATATTTGCTAGTCAGTAAAATAATGCGAGAGTTTTGATTAATGCTGGTAAAGTTTTGTTAATATTTAGATACTATTTGAGACGTGATGATGTCAAACTCCATCATACTTCATCCACCAACTATGAAATGAAATGTATCTATGTATCCAAATATATCTATCACATACATACACATAATACTATTTAATTACTCAAAACTATTTATTTGTTACGAAATGGCCCGCCTCAGCATAATGCTGGCTCACTAGCCTTGCCTATTTTTTACTTACCTATATGAGTCACTGGTACGAAGCAGGAGTCAAACTGGCCAACCACCTAGTTCACCTTTATTTTGCAAGGTAATTGGTAAATATTTGTATCTAGCTGTTGATACCATGAATCCGGGAATCAATAAAGGGTCAGCGACGGGCTTGTGAACACTTTTGAGTGGTAATCGCCCATGCTATGTTGCATAGGCAGGCCGCATTTACCGCCGGCGTGGAATAAAATAAACAACTGAATAGTAAGAGCGCTCATAACGCAGCTGCATCCTGCAGCCTGTAGTGACTTCCGTAACTGCCAGCATTTATTTATGAGTTCTTATAGTCCACGCGATACATGTCAAAGAAAAAAGCAAACAAATGTAATACCGTACAATAAGGTACTTATAGGTTGCAAGGACTATTGAGGTGTGTGTTGACCATCTTTATTATTAATAATTTCCATTGAAAACTAAAACATCCATTTGCAATTGATACGTCAATGCGTCGCATTAATACTTTGCTATGCGTCTATGCAAGGGAGAGAGCGAAGAAATCAAGAGAGTCATATAATGTTTTTTAATGTAAATTTAATGTAACTAGCAATATACTAGCAAAAACGATTGCGTTTGTGTTTGACATCAAGCATTTGTCCCATTCGCACTTACATACTTGCTATTAAGGGAAAAGTAGGAGACAACGCGACCATGCTAGGCTAGGACAGGTCCTTTGCTATATTTGTTGGGTATATGTTCACTAGACGTTTTGTCTGCCCGAACGGGGATATTACTCATCGCAACACGGAAGTGTCGACAGCGACATCCGCGATTGCAGCGTGCAGTCGTGTTTGTCAATGTCTCGTGATTTATTGTCGGCGGCCGGTGCCAAAATTTTCGCATGTGTGTTTACCTTGGTCGCACTTTTGACGGCATGTTGTGTGTTTCTGTTCCTTTTTACAGTTTTAATTTTTTTATGTCAATGTTTGTGTCACCTATAGGAACTTATATTATAAGATCTAAAAGAGCATAATACAACGGGCGTACAATGCCGTGCGCATTCAATACAATAATGCTTTTAGGGTGTTGTTGAGACTTCCGCGATTCTGCAGCGCATCGTCGATGTTCGCCGAGGCGCGCACAGACGGCTTTGACGCCGTCTGGCGCAAGAAAACGGCCTCGCTGCTAGATAGGGTGCGCGGGAGTAGCAACAGCATCCTAAGCATGATAGCTAACAAGCTAGATTGTCCTCTGTTGTGGCAAATGGGTCAGAGGACTAAATCTCTTTTTTGTATAGATTATTAAGAACTAACATTAGATTAAGTAAATACTAATAATTGTTTGGACCTTTTGTTGTCTTTAAATAAATAAATAATATTAATTATTATTATTTTGATTCGCTCAAAGGGACTAGTCTTGGGTTAAAGGGATACCATTAACCTCGCAGTAAAGATCTATGCAACGACCTTCACCGTCATCAACTACTCATTGAGACGATTCTAACGAGCCCGAACTCAACGGGGTCACGTCGGTCTCCATCATCAGATCAGGTCGGTGAGTACCATAATATTGAAATTGTCATCCGAACTTTACCTTTCAAATTTCAGCTCAATCCGTTGAAGATATCTGCTTCAAAATTCAGTGGCAAGATTCCACCCGGACAAACAAACATTTCAAGTTAAATAAAAGCTCGTAATAATAATAAAAGCTTGTAAAAATAACTCACAATCGCAAAGTCTCCCGCCGTTATTTCTCTATCGGCGCATATTAACTTGATCATTTCTAAAAGGAAAAATTAAAACAACCGAAAATTGTTTCAAAATGAATTTCCCAAGTAACAAGGGTCGTTCAAAAACTGGAATTGCCTAAGAGAAGAAATACGAGCAAACTTCGATCATAGAACCGCTTATAGCCATTTATGCGGGTAAATGGCTAAAGCGTATGGACGGACCCCGGCCATGACTCCACACGAAGTGGGGGAATTAGGTATTTCATTTTATCTTAATAGAAGACAAAATATTCTTCTTCTTCTTTATCTTAATTAGTTAAGTGTTAGATAGACTGTTTAATGTGTTAATGATAATAATTTCAACAGATTTTTAAACAAACTCATAAATGTCTATTGTGTTAATATACATGACATATTGAAAATGAATCTGTATCCAAAAACGAAATGTGACTCAATCTGCAAAACACAGTATACAGTACGATTACTGTTAGTTAAGACCTGACAGATGGATTGCCTTCATTTAATTTTCAACTTTAATTTCATATAGATAAAGCATTTTTCAGAATACTGTTACCCACATCTACCGATTTAGTAATAACTATTTTATTTGTATAAGATTAAAGTTGAAAATTAAATGAAGGCAATCCATCTGTCAGGTCTTAACTAACAGTAATCGTACTGTAACAGTATTAAGCTGCTCAACCGCAATAGTGTGTTCTACCAAACAAATGAGTGTGTTGGTTGACTCTTAGTATGAGTGATGAAGGAAAGACACACAATGTAACCGCTTTTCAGATCCTTATGCGATTTGGCTTTTTGGTTTGAGCACAAAATATGTAGTTACCATTTTATTTAATAATACCGCACTGCTTTGTGATCCGTGGATCCGTTAGCTAAAATATAGTTTTGGTCCACCCCAAAAAAATCCACTCTATAACATAATGGTGAAATAAATTTCAAAATCGGATAAGTAGTCCCCGAGATTACCATCTACGTAGGTACAATCTTACGAAACTTCAGACTTCACGACGTTGGCGTGAGGTTCGGCGTGGACATAGCCTACATTTTATCCCGAGGCTCCGCTTGCATTATTTATAATGTGCACCCGGAACTGCGCGAGATACTAGTGTACAATTTTTTTTAAGAGGTACAGATCGGAAGTACCTTACCGATTTCATAAAAATCTTTCACTAGTTTATAGAATAGACCTCTATATATGTGTGTTCTCCCTCTAACGTCTATATTTTAGATTGCGACTCTTTTAGAATACGGCAAACGAATATACAATAGATACGTACCTTATATACTAAACAGCTTCCCTAGTCAAGTTATAGATAAAATATTAGAAAAGCCAAATAGAGCCAAAAATATAGTTAAGAAAACACTCACAAATATAGAATCATCGTAAATACTGAACACAATATACATAAGATATAATAAATAACTTAACATAGTATATAAACATAGAACATATAAAAACATAGTCTTATCTAATGGGGGGGCTTCCCCCTTCACATCAGTTTATAAAATCTTAAATGTAAAAGATTGCAACTATAGATGTAACGTAGAATTAATCTTATTTATGTAATAAGCAGCTTAAATATATTTTTTTTCTTCTACTTGCGCATGGGACACGCACTTGTTGCCAGTGTGAAGGCAACATTAAGCGACCTTTCGGTAACAAAGTGACGATCCAATTTAATTTGACGGGTTGCATGAGAAGAAAATCCGATCAACTCGTCCCTTGCCTTCGTGGGACATTTTTAAAATTAATGTGACTATTGAATACACTTTATAGGGTTGAATTGGTTTGATAAAATACTAACTGCCTATACGGCAGCTTCGGGGTACCATGGGCTGCAGCCCGAAACTCCGCCTGGGTTCTTTATACTGGCGAAAGAAATTTTGCAATCGGATGAGGAATTCGGGATATTACCAGCTGCATACAAACGTATACAAACATACAACCACACAGACGTTTCCTATAACTAATAGGATATAATAGATATAAAGACAAGTTTCTGCCAAAAAATATTTTTTTGGTACAAGTTTCTATTGCCGATTGTACTTTTCTGTATACCATCTTTGAGACGATTCTAACGATCACCAACTCAACGGTGTTAAGTCGGTTAAGTACTGAATTTCCATGGCCACCTTCTTTCTCCATCGTTAGATCAGCTCGATGGTACAATTTTCATACAAACTATACCTTTACCCAAGATTTCAGCACAATTGAATAATTGAAAGTGACTGAAAAATGGATTGCAAATGTTGACGGACAACTTACTTACATACATAGGAACAGTGCAAGTTAATTTACAAGCTTGTAATAACATGACTTTTAGTAACACTTATAGGGTTTGTTAAAATAAAAATAAACATTATTTGTCACTTAATATAAGAAGCGTTTTCGTTTCACTAAAACGAGAAACTTAAGACTAAAGGCCGGCGCAAACCGGCGGAGCGCAGCGCAGATCACTTTAAATTTATCAATGTATATTCTTTTGTATTTTAATTACATTAAGGTATAAATTTGAATGCTCTGAGGAATCCCCCGTGATGCTCCGAGGTCGGTCTCAGAGCATTCAAATTTATACCTTAATGTAAATAAAATATAAATAAATATACATTGATAAATTTAAAGTGATCTGCGCTGCGCTCCACCGGTTTGCGCAGGCCTTTATTATTCTTAAAAGAAGATACAGACAAAGATGCTACTTGAAACCCATGTGATGCCTATTTTCAGACACATGGACACTGATATCAATAAAATATTTTATGAAAAAAAGATGACTGTTAACCTTAAATAATTAATCTCTCCAATCTGTCCCTTTACATTTATGAAAAATCTCGTATAATTTAGAAATTTGCGAACCTTTTCTGTGTGGCGAGACTTACCCAAACCTTAATTAGGCCTCCAAAATTGGCTATCCTTTTAATCATATATATCATCACCAATTTACATGATTTAAATTGAGATGGGGTTGAATCCAAATGTATAATTTGAGATACGATCTTATAATAATAATGGAAAAGGTAAAAGTTGGTATTTGTCGCGCAGTTTGTCAAAGAATATTGGAATAACAAGTTCTACAAACGTGCGCAAAAGTTGTATCTGCGAATATTTCCGAGCACTTCTGAAACTTTTAGAAGTATGGGACAGTGCTTGCAATTTTCGTACCACTTTCCCAAATTTATGGTCATTTCAAATCACTTTGACATCGAGTTTGGGTCGACTGTCGTGGTCCAAGGATGTCGATATTAAATAAAGGTCGAGGAGGATATGCATGGTGACTCTGTATCTTCATGTTAAAACGAAATTTATGTTATAAGTGACTCCAGCTTTTGGTTATGTTAAAAAAATCTTACCACGTGTGTTTATTAGGATATGTAAGGACAACTCGATTGTTACCTTGTTTACATCCTTTTTATAATTCACATGTATGCCATGATTCAACGAATCCAATGTGGCAAATCAGTTTAGGTAAGTGAATTCGTTGTAGAAGTTTCATGTTTAAAATATAATAACGAATTAAATTATTATGGGGTTGTTCAAAATAAATAGCCAAATACGCTTACTAATTTTATTTTTTCTCTTCATAATATTTTTCAAGTTTACTTCTGAGCTTGATAAAACGTTCACGTTTTAGTTAACCTACTTATGTTTCTAATTTATTCTTGGGTTAAGGTAAAGTATCAGAGGGTTTTGATATGGATCTAGCGTAAAGCCTTTTAATAGTTTTAATGAATAGAGTGAAGTCAGAATATGTACAAATTGTCTAATAAGCTCGGCCTGGCCGGCCCATTACGTTTCGCAAATAGACCATTAGGTCCCAGCCCCTTTGCTATTTCAAAAGGATGAAGGGTTAATTTACGAGCTCAAAATTTAAATCTACGAGCAACTTGTTTAATAGCAGCTTGCAGGGTTAACTGTGTTGTTAAGCCATATTATTATGAAGTGCCCTCGCGCTTACGGGCCACAGTGGCGGTGAAACGTTGAAACAAGTAGTGAACAGTGCAGCAAAGCTACTCCGCTTGCAAAATGTTAATTAAATACATTATGAATTTAAAAACATACGGTCCAATATGGTGTCGGTTCGTAGGTAAGCCGGTGTATGAATCAATAAACAAAGCAGAAGTAGAGGAACTAAAAGCGCTTTCGAACCTCTATTAAACTAGAAACAACGGGGCGGTGGTTTGGCCGGGCGAGTTTGCACGACTCCCTCGCGTCACTTGTCCGCAATTAATAATAGAGGTCTGCAAGTAGAATAGCACATGTTGTTGCATGGTCTCCAGCGCTGCATGCTGAATACAGATGAGGTTATTTATGTAAATTCGCGGAAACTGGAGGGTGACGGGCCGGTTTCAGTAATCCCGGGCGTTGTTAGTGATCGATGCCGCTATTGACATTCCGCTTTGCCAACGATACTGAATCTTGAGGCAAGGCTTCGTTTGATATGTGATGTAAATTGAAAAAAAAACATACGTAGGATATGTTTAGAAGTACAATACATTTCTGTTTGTTTTGTCTTTCTAAATGATTATAGAATAAATACACACGTTCATAGCCAGGGTCCGTTGAAAATAAATATATATCAGTATGAAGCACGTTTTTTATCATATTAAAATAAATAGTAAAACCTTTATTTATGAATAAGGTGGTGTGTTCATCAATATTGTTATCTTTGTTTTCAAAAAAGTAGTAGCATTGTGCATAATAATTGATATCAACACAAGTGTGCTGCATTGCGGCGCACTTAGGTATTGACCAATAGTGGTTTTTTTTAAACCCAATACAAGACCCCAAAACCCATATACAAGAAGCTAAATAACTCATTATTTTTGTTGGAGCGGCCAAAGTAATTGGTGTAGTACCTCCACCTTACAGTAGACTGCCGGCATATAACGCCACTACTTGCTCTGTAGTTATGTGGTGTTGTGTGGTGGTGAGTAAGGCCGATGTCACACTGCGCCGCATCTCCTGACGGAGGTGCGGTACACATACGCGGAATTTATATATACAAACTGAGATGCAAGCAGCATACAACGAGCTCCGTAGCTCGCAACGAGACGCGGCGGCAGTGTGACAACCACCTAAGGTCGCCGAAGCTCATCAACTTACTGCTTAGTCGCTTCGCGCGTGACTGAGCGTCTCATGTCTCACTCGCACCGTGGAAATTAGAAAGAGGAGGGTAGATCTAATTCGACTCGTGTCCAGGCGTTGCGTCAGTTGTGCTAGCCCCGCTGAGAGTGCATGCAGTCTATAAAAAAAAACATTACCTAGATCTACTTACGTGATGACATAGGTCCAGAACCATTTGTAGGACTCTCGCAGGGAACCATAATTTCGGCCTTTAAAGCCTACGCCAAAACCAAACACCAACACGAGCGGAGGAATGAGGCGGGCTTAAGGCTTAAGCTCTTCATAGAAGGAGTGGACTCGGGCTGGACTAACAAACTCTGGAAATCCAGTAGGAAGCAACTCAGAATCATATCTGGGGTGTTCACATGTCACTTCGGGGTTAAGGATCTCTTGGCCAAGATGGGACTATCCGATAGTTTAAACTGTAGAATGTTCGGCGAGGAGGATGAGACTATGGAACACTTATTGTGTGAATGTCATGCCCTTGCCAGACATAGAATAAATTACCTTGGTAACGGCTATCCGTAACCAAAGGAATTCAAGGTGCTTCCGCTGAGCTGCATCATCCGTTTCGTGGAAATGATGGAGCGAGCTTGGGAGTAGGCATAAAGAAGATGGCAAATGCACAAAAGATCCCATTGGGTCGAAGTGTATCCGAAAGGGCCCTCACCTCATCTAGATAAGATAAGATAAGATACTTACATGATACCATGTAAGTTTAGTATAACTGCTTTATCGCCAGTTTAATTCACCGTTATCTAATTATTAATAATGTATTACAGATACTGCCATTCCCACGGTCCAACTGTTAATACAGTTTTGTGGGACAGTGTTTCACTTTTAGTCTTAAGTAACTTCTACTTATTAAATAAAGAATAAAAATGGATTGTTTATGGCGTAAATCAACTTTTATTTTATTTTAGTCCAATATTGAATATACGTATTATGCTATTGTGTTTTTTAGTCGACCACCACTAGTTAGTATTACGTCTGTCGTGACATAATGCTATCTAGTATAGGTACCTACATCATAATATTTATTTATGCTACAAGTGCGGAAAGTATGTAATTTCTGACGAGTGTAATTTTTATACATGAGGTAGTGAAGCAAGCACATGCATTGTAAAACATTTAAATAAGGTCCAAAACAAACTCTATGATATGCATCCACTACACATAAAATATGCAACACGATGTAATATTATTATTGCATTTGATTTTAATAGAAAAATTACGTCCATATCTGGACTCTCCCGTTTTTCATGTTTTGACGGCAATTCAAGTATACTCGTACCATAATATAGTAAGATTATTGACAGATCTGGGTAACGTAACGTTTATTTTAAGTAAAATGCAAATTCAGTAGACAAAAGCGGCGTGCCTGCACAAGCTGCGATTAAACACAGATTCCAATTAGTGCATTCTCTATGAGATGCAGATCTGGCGCGGACTTTGATACCGTTGCTACGTGATCGAGATCGGGGGTTCAATCCTCAATTTCAGAGTCAAAGCTACAGTCTCAGTCATATTATCCTTTTCACTCGAGCCGGTTAAGAGTGAGACAAAGAAGATTTTCTGTCGATAAGTGAATTAAGTGAATTCTGGCACCGATGAACGGAGCGTTTCCAGGTCAACATCGTTGTAATTTTAGTAATGATAGCTCTTGTTTCTACTACTCGTTAAAAAACTAATTGTACATAACGAACCGAATGGAATGTTAGAACAGTAGTTTAAGATTTTTGAATGTTAGCTCATTATTTGAATTTACTAATTTTCGTATATGTATAGTCTTGTAAGTGAGTAAATAATTTTAAGTTAAGCTAGTATTTAAACCGAGATCAAGTTAGGTTTTAAAATAATAATCAATTTATCACAAAACATCAATAAGTAAAAAAAATGGTGTTTTCACATGTCTGTGTAGAAAGGCAATCGCGTAAATGCAATTTTGTACGTAGATCTACCTGTTCTGTCATGGATTTTGGAATATCTTCCGAGTAGGTAAATTTACCTATACTGCAAGTATCATAACATAAACTTGTACAAGTCACCGTCGTTAAATCCTTCTTAATTCACAAACTTGTTGCTGTCGGGAATTACTTATATTCAAAACGAGTTTCTTATTTAACTTCTTGAAAACTTGAGTGGAGTATTCAAGAATTTTGAAAGGAAAATGGACAAATTCCCCACTAAGTCCAGCCGGAAGCGAAGGTGTTGTTCATGAATAACGTAGGAGCCGCCGCCTTTGCCGTGTACTAGACGTAATAACGTCAAATATTTTTTACACGTTCCTTGATTATTTGTTTTAGCAGATATATATATATATATATATATATATATATATATATATATATATAAGCATACATAATAACAATAAAAAGCATTACAAATACTATTATTGTACACCTAGAAAAGAAAACAAAGTCAGACAGAAAAAAAAGGAAATATTTTCAGATACATTAACGGCAGTCTTTCCATTAAAGAGAGATCGCTTCCGTCATTCGTAAATTGTATGATTAAAAATATCATCATCATAAGGCCTTTTACATCTTGACAGATGATTTAAGCAGCGTCTGTACGCGAGGGACGCCTCTCGTGACTATATAAGCCAATCCGGGATACTACATTTGCGTCCACATTTGGGGCACGCAAATTGAGGGACCGTCTCATCGGGTACTTCTTGACGACTATGCCTGGCGCGTTTGTGGGCTAGATCTTGAAACCATTTATCATCGTGGATTTCACTGCCTTTTGCGATAGTGTTCCTCCACTCATCGCGCCTGCCAGCAAGCTCTTCCCAAGAGCTGCGCTCGATGTTAAATGCGACCATATCGCGTTTTAGGCAGTCCTTGAAACGTAGTATTGGACGTCCTACATTGCGCTTTTCGAATGCAACTTGGCTTATCATGATCTGCTTGAGCAAACAAGAATTTTCCATGCGTTGCACATGTCCAAGCCACCGCAAACGCTTCTGCTTCAACAGGGCAGTGATGCTGTGGAGCTGTGCGATCTCTAGCACTCTCTCGTTGGTATCCTTATCTCTCCATGTGATTTTTAGAATACGTCGTTCCTGATTAGCGTACGACGTCCATGTTTCGGCTCCATGCAAGAGTGTGCTCAAGACAGAAGCTTGATAAACAATAATTAAGGTCGTAATGTTTATTGTTCCACACTCTTATACTTAGCCTGCCGAACGTCGTTAGTCGCCCTGCTGATGATACGGACGTCGACCTATCTGTCTAGGGAGAGGTTGCTCGAACTGATCGACTACCTCCAAAGGTACACTCTTCAGTATGATAGACGGCTGATGAGTAGCTAAAATTACGGTCTTCTTTGCATTTATCGACATGGAGAACAGGTTGCATGCATGGGCAAATTTGTCCAGTAGAACTTAGAGCTCGTGGGGAGTTTTCGCTGCGAAGGCTGCGTCATCCGCAAAGAGCAGACTGCCGTTAGTCTTTCCATTAAAGAGAGATCGCTTCCGTCATTCGTAAATTGTATGATTAAAAATATCATCATCATAAGGCCTTTTACATCTTGACAGATGATTTAAGCAGCGTCTGTACGCGAGGGACGCCTCTCGTGACTATATAAGCCAATCCGGGATACTACATTTGCGTCCACATTTGGGGCACGCAAATTGAGGGACCGTCTCATCGGGTACTTCTTGACGACTATGCCTGGCGCGTTTGTGGGCTAGATCTTGAAACCATTTATCATCGTGGATTTCACTGCCTTTTGCGATAGTGTTCCTCCACTCATCGCGCCTGCCAGCAAGCTCTTCCCAAGAGCTGCGCTCGATGTTAAATGCGACCATATCGCGTTTTAGGCAGTCCTTGAAACGTAGTATTGGACGTCCTACATTGCGCTTTTCGAATGCAACTTGGCTTATCATGATCTGCTTGAGCAAACAAGAATTTTCCATGCGTTGCACATGTCCAAGCCACCGCAAACGCTTCTGCTTCAACAGGGCAGTGATGCTGTGGAGCTGTGCGATCTCTAGCACTCTCTCGTTGGTATCCTTATCTCTCCATGTGATTTTTAGAATACGTCGTTCCTGATTAGCGTACGACGTCCATGTTTCGGCTCCATGCAAGAGTGTGCTCAAGACAGAAGCTTGATAAACAATAATTAAGGTCGTAATGTTTATTGTTCCACACTCTTATACTTAGCCTGCCGAACGTCGTTAGTCGCCCTGCTGATGATACGGACGTCGACCTATCTGTCTAGGGAGAGGTTGCTCGAACTGATCGACTACCTCCAAAGGTACACTCTTCAGTATGATAGACGGCTGATGAGTAGCTAAAATTACGGTCTTCTTTGCATTTATCGACATGGAGAACAGGTTGCATGCATGGGCAAATTTGTCCAGTAGAACTTAGAGCTCGTGGGGAGTTTTCGCTGCGAAGGCTGCGTCATCCGCAAAGAGCAGACTGTCGATTAAGAGGTCCACGTGGTTTCGATGGGATTTTAAAAGGTTTATGTTAAACAACCATCCGTCTGCTCTTGTATGGGAATGAACTCCCAGTTGCGACTCACCGAAGGCAACCTTTATCAACAGCGAGAATAATATATGCGGAATAGTGTTGGTGCTAAGCTAATAAAAGTTTGCCAGCGATGCTTAGAAGGGCCCGCGATAGCAGTTGCAGTCGCCGTGGTCGCCTTTCCATCTATATAAGGTCACAATGTTAGCATCGCGCATGTCCTGGGGGAAACAATTCCCCTCCCAGCATTTCCCCAACAGGTATGAAGCAGAGATAACACACGCTTGAGTTTAAGGGTTTCGGTGAGGATACCATCGGCCCCGGAACTCTTGCCACATTTAAATGATTAAAAATATATGATTATGTAAAATAGCCACAAAGCTTCAGATTAATATGTACATAGTCCGAGTTGTTGTTTTTTTCTACTCTAGATACCATGTTTAGCTTATTCAATAGTTCAGATAATATAGATATGTTTCACAAGATATGTCAATTGTTGTTAAAGAGTATTTCACATATGTATTTTAAATTGAAAACCCTAAACTAAGACTTCCAATGTGGTTCTCCAAATGATTTCACTTTTTTAGTGATGTTACAATTTACAATATAAACAGCCGCATAGTACTTAGGTATTGTAATACTATGAGTATATATTGCAATACTATTACAAACTTTGGGACCATGGAAAATACTCAAGGGATTTATGTTCCAATGAACATCAAAGTTAAATTTCGATGGAAACGCTAACCGTATCGTTTTATACGCGCAGGTTTCGCAAGGAAAGGTCAGCATTGGTGTTTGGTTACGGTCGAAAAAACCCGCTGATAAAACGTCAATACCTTACGCTTTACCTAAAATATTTGACACAAATAAGAAAACAAATCTGTTGTAAAACTCGGGTAAAACATCAAAGAATTGTTAAGTAACATTATAAGTGTAGACATTCATAAGTAGTTACATATATTACTATATTTTAAGAACAAAGGCTGCTTCGAATCGACAAGTATTGTAATTGTAATTGTAATTGTAATTGTAATTGTAATATTGTAATATTATTGTAATTTTTAATGTTAATTTGGTTTTATAGCTATTATTATTATTATAAATTATTAATACGCCCGACTTGTTTGTACGCCTCATGGCTAGAACATAGTGATCCTAGACTAATTTCGTAACACCAATGTACTTGTACCTATGTTTTACAAACAATAAATGAATTGAATTGAATTGAAAAAAAGTTTTGCAATTTCATTTCTGTTTGGCCAACTTTATAAAACTGTAGATACCGTCTGGAATATGCCTATCATTAAAATATAAGAGACGGAGCCAGAACAGCACTGCTTTGCAAAGAATAAGTTCAAATTTGTCAAAGAACGACAAATTTTCATTGCATCTCAAGACGTCAGGTGCGCGCAACGTGAATAACGAAAGTAAACCCCTCTTTGCTGAGAATATTTTTATAAGTTATGTGTATCGTGCTCGGTGCTTGGAGGATCGTTGCTTTCATTTCAAAGCACAGCAGCAGGAAATATCACAGACGCTTCACTTCTTATTTCACACGCTCTTATTTGCATAATATGTTTAGATACTAAGTACAAGTAATCTTATAACAATAGTGTCCGGCGTTTGCAACCGTACACATATTTGCCTGTTCTCTTTCGCCAGCAAACTGCCTTGCAGTTTGGCAGATTTGTGTATGTACAAACGCTGTGTTATATTTGGGTTATCAATAAATAATAATAATAATAATATTTAAATATAATAGGCCAAGAACAGTGCACTCTCCGCGAGCGAATAGAATGGATATTCTGCACGTATATATTTTGTGATTGCAGCATTTTGTAGACTTCTTTGATGGTTTGTGAGTACTGTTATTGCTCTCTCCTCCCATTGGTTTAGCGAATATGAAGAAAAGTATTTGTCGTGCTATATTATAGCGATCATTTTCATTTGGATGACTTTTAAATGTGTAAAAAATTCAACACTTACACGTTGCAAGTGAACACATTGTAGTTAATATGTGGAAAAAAAAGTACTTACACACAATATTATGTTCGCCTATTAACGTAACAAAACTTCTCCGCCACTTGCCTTGATTTTACAGCCTTGTTGAAAGAGTAGGATTTAATTCCCTCATTGAAAAGGTTTTGATTTTTTAACTGATTTACTTTTCAAAGAGTTTCGCGCTTGAACAAAGGAAACTCTTTAATGAAAACCCTTTCTTCCTATGAATCTAGCAATCGGTAGGTGTACAAGTAAATGTAACAAAACGTTTCTATTACCTTAAAAAAAACTGTGTTGAAGTGGAATACATACCAAACTTAAGAAGATTTTTACTCGGAATCCCAAAACATTAAATAGTACCACATGTATGTTCTTCTTCTTCTACCTACCGTTATCCCGGCCATGCCATTAAGGGCCGCTTTTCAACTCGCTTTTCTCTATTTTGCACGTTATGAAGAATAATTTCAAAAAAAATCCGCGCACGTTAAAGAAATGAGTAAGTACCAACAATTTTTTAAGTCACCTGCCGTGTGGCAATATTAATTTACTTAAAAACGGTAAATAATAACGGTAACGGTCTTTGACTATAGTAATTATATTAATTGTTGTTTTACATTACCAATAAACAAACTGAAAATACTCGATCACCCTTTCAATACGAGTATGTTGTTGCTATTTTAAAGGTTTATTTTTTATTTTAATTTTACATTTAGAATTATTTTCTAGTTTTTTGGTAAGTTATTTTTAAGTTAGTTTTAGTTTTCATTTTAAATCTAGTTTTAATGTACCTTATGTATTTTTATATATTTTTTGTGTTTTAACATTAAATTTACTTTTCAACACATAAAATTTAGAAAAAAAAGCCGATTGACCATAGAAAATTACGTTTTTCCGCAAACTCAACAGAGCGGTTTTATAAAAAGTCGCTAATTTGACTTAAATACCTTATTGCTACGTTATGGCGCAAATGAAGTAACTTAACTCTATATTCCCAATCATCTCACGTATCTCGTCAGACATCAGTTGCCTGCACAGCTATCACAGGACGGGTGGCACATAAACTATCCGTCTCTTTCTAAGCATTCTAATTAGAAAGAGACGGCGAATATGTCTCGCCGCAACACAGCTCGCGGGCCATCCTGTGATATCCGTGTTGATTTCCGAAACGGCGATATTTTGTCGACAGCCAAACTTTGGCTGTAGTTCCAGATTGTAGTGAAGAATTCTATTAACAAGAAATGTTGGCATACATTTAGTTTTCTTGTTATACGAAATATCGAGAAGTGCTCTCTATATTTTTATTTTCTCATTTTGTAAACTTGCGGTAGTATTTCTGCGTTCCAATAGGTTAGAGCCACAGATCATAGGGTGGAGCTTAATGTAGATCCATTAGGAGTGTAGACACTAAATTAAATAATCAATAATGCTGTATTTTCTTAGAAAGGTACAAAAATTTAATCAAATGGACAAAAATAGCAACGCAATAGGTTAAAACAAAGTTATAAGTGTATAAAGTTTTAAGAGGGGGTATTTTCTGTCCCTTTTCCGCAAAACGCACGTACATATAAAACGATTGACATTTACTGTGACCCTCGAGGATCGTGATGTCACGATCTTCTAGCGTTTTCTCTCTCTAACAGCAATATGAGAACGGTTGTAGCTTCGTAATTCTTTGAGATATCTGAATGGAATTTTCGTCATAATCATAAGGCATATTTTTTTACCTCCTTTCTTTTGAAGTAATAATAAATTTTGAGTCTACACTCCTATTGTATCTACATTAAGCTCTACCTTTAGAAATAATCTAATATACATAGATTCAACTTCTCATATTTAAAAATGTGTATCAAAATAAATTAAACAAAATGTCCTTCAGTGCCTAACTAAGCTCAATTAAAAATAGAATTGATTTATGTTTGCCATACCTTTGTTATTTTTGCACCGGTAGGTTTACATTGATGTGAAATAAGTATTCGAGATTTAATAAATTTTCTTATAGTTAAACTTAATTGGTTTCATAGAAAAAATATTGTTAACAAGTCACTTCTATATACTTACCGTCTCCTCGGGGTAAAATAGCATAAAATCTAAAAAGTTGCTAAAAAGCCATCCCAATAACGAATATTTAAATTAACGAGGTCCTAACATGTGGGTCGCGTGTCAAGCGATCGTTTAGTGCCAACTTCAATATTAACGAAGTAATAAAAAGTCTAAGTTAACTCCGATTATCGATTACGGCGGACATTTATATCAATGGCTACATTTTAGATGCTTATAGAGGCGTAATTTCTGGATTTGGAGACAATACTAGTGAGCATACTTATAATTACATAGAACACGCTATAAATCAATTAGAACGGTAACAGGTGTGCGATGTATGAGGAAAGAATAAGCTCGTCATGTGTAGGAGCAAACCTTTATTATTTGAGTGTAAAACACTTCATCCTTAATATATACATGTATTATGAAATGACCCAGTTAGACAAGTCAGAGGCATTTACGGAGTATGTATTGTGTTTCTACAATTCACCGTGACACATAACAAGCCTGGCATGTTTTTGTTACACCCGTAGTAATGCTGTTTACCCTCGCTTGGAATGATAATGGGTATGATCTTTTTTTTTTTTCATTTATTAAACGTCGGGCCAAGTGTGAGAGCTGCGAACTCGTAACCTAACCTAACCTTTATTAAATGCTAGTACTTAAGCGCATTTTTGAATTTCAACGTGCGGGCATTTGTTTTCCAGAGCCCAAGTCGAATTTAGTAAGTTTTAAATAAACAGAAAATCCAATTTTTTCAACAAAATTATACAAGTTTTCATGCGTATGTTCAACCAAGTTCCAATATGAGTTTCGAAAAGTAATTTAAACTTGTATCTAATTCCATGGTCCAGCGGAGTATTTATACGGGACAGCGTTTTGGGTAGGTCCATTAGGAGCAGACTCCTGTGAATATTCGGCTAATACCTGCGCAATAATGCCGCTAATTCGTATAGGCACGTAAAAGAGAAATTAACCCAGTGTTCTTAATTACATTTTCGCATGCTTTACTTTCGTTTAAAAGGGTCGCTTTGTACACAGTTTTCCCTTCACGGTCCACATTAGAATAGCTGACGAGCTTGCGATTCAGAAACTTTTCATTTAGGAAGCATGTGCGGGTTTAGTTTTGTTTTGAGTTTACCTTTGCTATGTATGTGTCTACATCGTATCTAACTAATTATGAAATTGGTGAAGTTACCTAAAAGCTAATGAAGCTAAAGGAGAAAGGAGCCCAATGCGTTAACAGACCAAATATGCATCTCAATACCAGAGTCCTAGTAGTCCTTGCTGCCGGAAAACTTGAAAAGCTGAACATAAGAAGTTTTGGATTATCCGATGAAGAGAGAAAGAAGAAAAGAGTGTGGAACTCTTTTGTGTTTAGTTACTATAAGTACGAATATCACTTTTACATGACATTATTACTTGGCGCGAGTGGAAGCGAGTGTGAGATGACATGATGGAATACCATGACAAGTGACGAACAATTTCATTCAATTTCATGAATTTATTGAAAGTTACAAATATTTTACATGTCAGTCTTAAAATAATCATGTTACGAGTATATGGGATAACATGCATTACGATATTATACATATATATTAGCAATAGTTTAATTACTAATAGTTTAGTTAAGGAGGTGCATTGGAAATTATCGCGTGCTTTGAAACGCCGTTCTGACTAGATTAAGAAACAATAAGGTCTGATTTTCAGATATATGATTCTTGATTATATGATTGTTTTCCTGATTTTACCGATACATGATTGCTTAAAATTTCCTCGATAGGTAAAAATCCAAAGTTGGGTCTGTGTTTTCCTTTTGTTACTCAGCCTACTCAAACGATACATAATTTTACGATACAATCAAGTTAATACTATAGTATTTTATCTCATCTAAAATCTCACTTTATGAAATTTAAATAAAACTTCTCTAAGTGAGGTATTTATCGAAATTTGTCCACAAAAGTCATTCCCGAAGAGTGTTCCATCTCTTTTTCTCATGCGCGGAAGGCATAAGCGTGTCTTTGTCTAGGGGGCGTGTTCGACTCGAATCAAGGCATCCCCTTAATAGTTTATTCATGTTTTTGTGATAATCGAGGATTTTTTTTAAATAAATTGCGTGATACAAAAAAGTGTGATATTAAGTTTTTGTTAACTCTACGACACGTTTTCAGGCGCTCCAATTTACTACTTAGCTACTTACTGTGACACTTATAAAACTATCTACACACTACACGTACACTAATATAATAAAGAGGAAAGATTTGATTGTTTGTTTGTATTGAATAGGCTCCGAAACTACTGGACCGATTTGAAAAATTCTTTTACTATTAGAAGCCGACATTATCCCTGATGAACATAGGCTACTTTTTACCGCGGGAAAATGCTTCATTCCTACGCACTAACCGTGCGAAGCCGGGCCGGGCAGTAGGTTTTCGTAAAAACTTAACTTTGACCCATTTAACCTAGCTGTGCAAAAGTAAAAAATAAAAAATATTTATTTTCAGACAATTACAGTCCATAGTTGTTAGTACTTAAAGTTAGTACTTACTTTGTGATTCGCCAATACGAGTATTAAGCAACATTTTTGGCAAAAACTTTCTGTATTATTGTGTACCTTTATAAATCGTTTGATTTAGTTTCCCGAATGTCTTGCCCGAACTTTATCCAAGCCGACGCCGATCCATACTTATAATTCGATTAACAAAGTGTTTGTCACTGTCCCTAATTCACTTGAGTGTTAATTATTGACATTCTGTTTCTAGCACGAAAACTCTCATTAGAATATTTAGATATTGCACTGCTCGACAGAGCTCATGCTTGAACTACACCAAGCCTTAAGACCTATGTTGTCATAACATGAACGCAATAAAGAATCTGAATCAAAGACCAAGTGCCGGCAGGCGCAAGGGCCGGACTCGGCGCGGTGCACTGAATCAAAAACCAAGTGCCGGCAGGCGCAAGGGCCGGACTCGGCGCGGTGCACTGAATCAAAAACCAAGTGCCGGCAGGCGCAAGGGCCGGACTCAGCGCGGTGCACTGAATCAAAGACCAAGTGCCGGCAGGCGCAAGGGCCGGACTCGGCGCGGTGCACTGAATCAAAGACCAAGTGCCGGCAGGCGCAAGGGCCGGACTCGGCGCGGTGCACTGAATCAAAAACCAAGTGCCGGCAGGCGCAAGGGCCGGACTCGGCGCGGTGCACTGAATCAAAGACCAAGTGCCGGCAGGCGCAAGGGCCGGACTCGACGCGGTGCACTGAATCACCCTTTACTCCAGCTCACACAATAAATAAAATAAAATGCGAACATAGTTTCGAATAAACCTAACTAGTTTAAAAAATACTGCTATATTTGATACTTCCGTTTGAATATCACGTTTTGTTGTCCCGAAATAAATGTATGAATAGTCAAACAGAGTTTATCAAAAAGTCGCTTGCATGTGTTGCAAATGATTGATGAAAAAAAATACGTGAAGCAGCCCGTCAGCGGCATATTTTCCACGCGTTGCATGCGTTTGGCGTAGAAACGAGTTACTAAATTCATCGTTGGTTAAAAAAGAAGCATCAAACCAATTACAAAACTTTTGAAACTATTCGAATTTCCAATATAGAAAATATACCACTATTTTATTGTACTACAGATACAAAACCCAACGCACAAATTAAAATTCACGTAAGTACTACTATCCAAATATTACCCATCTAATTTACTGTTTAATCCGCAAAGTTATAATGAAACACAGGTATACCTTATACGTGGCAGTTGTAAGGTATATTCTGACTTGATATTCTTGTTACGTGGTATCTGATAATTCAACGCAGGGAAACCTTTCCACGTAGTTAGTTAGGTACAAATGATGAATTTTGATCGTAAATTATGAACCCTTTTCTTAAGCACAACCTTACTATCAACTGTGATTTATTTTCATTTCCTAATACTTATTATAGGGTAAATAGATCATCTATTGAAAAGACAATAATCCTCGACCATCCGGTGTCAAACGTCGCCATAGTAATATAATAAATACGAAAGTGTGCTGTCTGTCAGTTACTTCTTCTTAAGGACATAGAATAGTTTTATCCCGGAAATCATCTCTTACAGGGGGGGATAGCCTAGGCCTAACGTGGGTTTCATGAACCATATCTTATATCTAGTTACCTATCCACTTTATACAACATCATTTAAAGCCGTTCTTACTTTTTAAGACTACTAATTATATAGACTGATTAGGGAGGATTACTTTACCACTTTATATAGACTCATTATCATTAAGACTACCTCAAATTATATAGACTCTTGGATCCCACAGTCAAACTATGCAAACAGTTTTGTGGGACGTTGTATTTAGTTTTAAGTCATTGTAAAGTGCTTAACTGAAATAATAAATAATATAATAATAAATACTTTACAGGCTGGTATTTTATACTATTACATTACACCCTGAGACCAGATTCCAGAGGGGTAATCACGTAACGTTCAGCAGTTAGCATTATTTATGGCATCAGCAGCTGTCATTCCATAATAAACTGTCAAAATTCCCATAAATTCAGATTTGAACAGACGTAACTTGCGATTACAGACTTCAAACAGCCGAACAAACCTTAGACTCGTGAATCTTACACAAAATATTTATATCCTGTAATTTAATTTGCATTGACATAATTCCCAGCTCCAGCCTTTAGAATAAAGCTAATTATCACGTGAACATAGTGATACAGGCAAAGTGAAAAAAACCTTTTTTACATACCATGTAAAATTCTATCTTACGTCAATGTTAAAAGATTTTGAAAGGGAAAATCTTTTCCCACTTTAATAATTAAATTACCTCCTATATTCACCAGATACCTCATTGCTTAGGAAGGTTCAATTAAACTTAGGTTTATCCTAGACCTTTGTCACTCAATCAGCTGACGTTGGTTATAGTCCCGGGGGAAAATCTTTGAAGTATTTGGCACTTATATTATATTTGGCACTATACTGTCCGTTAAGTTATAGTGAATTTAATGATTACAAGTGAACCTATGTCGAAGATATGTTAGATTATGTGTATCGGGTGATAAAACTAATAATGTCAATACATTGAAAGAAAAAGACTTTATTGCAGTTTATAGTACCTACAATTTGGTTTTATGGTTTTATGTTTCGCTAGGCGATAGAAATGCAAGTGTGTCAAGCAGAGGGCTCTGATGGATGGCATAGGTGTGTGGTGAGCTATGATTGGCTGATTACATATATCAGGCTATATTTAAGGTATCTATTTGGCATAGGGTCGATACAATGCAAATATATGCCTTGTGTAGTGCAAATAAGGTGTTAATTCGATTAACAATAAAATGATCGTAATAACTACATGAAGTGCTGAACGCAGCGGCGTGAACACTTTTTACCCCTTGCACTATGTTATACAATTTGTTATAACCTCAGTATGGGAGTATATATCTCCAAAGACTGGGCCATTCGCAAACATGCCGCATCGTGTCGTGCTCATGATCCTAATGCAGTCTATATTAAGCATTTGAAATGCCCCATATATCTGCGTTGTAAACCCGTACATGGCACAGAGTTTATCCTGCCATATATCTCGGCTCATTGGTCCATTAGGCCAACCTAGACGGAGCACGTTAACAGGATAAATCACTTTTCTGTTAGTCTTACACCTCAGCAAATTGTTGCGTGCTAAAGCAACATTAATCAGGAGTTATCGAAACTTACGCGATACTAGCTCCGGTATATTAATAATTTTCAGCTAATCGTTTGCAGATTGGTATCGGATGATGTAGTAGCAGCAAATTTGGTTTGTCATCATCATAAACAATACTGTCGCGACTAAATGAATGGTCCTAATATTAAAATACATAACTTGTTTTACGAAAACTTGTTCAGGACAAGAAACTTACTTTTTGATTAACAAAGAAGTAGGTAGGTAAAAGCAGAATAATAGTTGTACTGCGTACATTTAAAAGATTTAACTTACATTGCACTCAATAACATAACAACATACTTCTAGCTGGGAAACTTTTACAAAATTATTGTTAAACAAAACAGACTAGATACATCGAAACCTAGTCAGAATAGGGATCTGGACGCCAAATAAATAGGTAATCAATAATTCAGAACTTTCTCGAAAAAGGATTAAAAATATAATTGAATGGAGAAAAAAAGTAACACAATAGAATACATTTAAGTACAAAGTAAGTTTCCATGGTTTTAAGTGAGGGTATATTCAGCCCCTTTTCCGTAAAACGCATCGTTTCATATGAACGATTGTCATTCACTATGACGCTCGAGGTCCGTGACGTCGTGGACCTTGAGCGTTTTCTCTATCTAACAAGCAATATTAAAACTGTTGTTGTTTCGCAATTTTATGAGGTTTCGTCAACAGCATATATTTTCATAATAAATTGTCCATTATATCGACCAATATTTTTTGCAAGTTGACTTATTCGGGACGCGCATCAGTTGGAGGGATACAGGAAGAAAAATAAGGCATTACTGGTAAGAATACGAATATCACCTGGGTACCTCAGGTAAGCGAGGTCAGCAGGAGCACAGTATATGAACAAAGATAAACTTCGAACAAAGGTACATCGCACGGCTGCACACATGCGCGCGTGTTCGGTAAGCACACACACATAGCCTTCGGGAATGATGGAGAATGCTTCAATCGGGGCCGCGCCGTTGCCGGTTCGCTCGTTCTCACTCGCTACGTCAAAGGAAGCCGCCTCGTAGTAGGTATGAAGACAGCGAGCCGCCAGTGCCACGATATCAAAAGGAGCCGAATAGGCTTGTAACTAAGCACCTACCAACCTAGTGCAGTTTGGCAACTATTATACTTACTAGGAAATATTTTAGGCATAGTATAGTGGTATTAAAATATTCCATGAAGTGGGAAACTAAAAACACATACCCAACTATCTATAATACAATATTGTCTATTAAACTGTAACAAAAATACTTTGCATACTTAAAAGCAAAATTAGTATTATAGGTATGCCAAGCCACAAACTTGACACAGCCCTGCGCATCGAGCGAAAGTAGGTAACGAACGCTCCTAAACGGCCCAAGATTACCTACTGTATTATTATTCTATACTGTGGCAGGAGGATGTTTGCTTCGATCGGTTCTCTTCGTCGACTTCGTAACTTTTTGCTACTCACTTCTTTTCATTGTAGATTATATGCTGATGTTTGCTATCTGGACCTTACTGAAGACCAGCTTAACTAACTTGAGCGCCTTCAAAATCTGTCTCTTAGGTTTTTATTTACCTACCTACCTATACCTATTATATACCTATTTGGTTTGCGCAAGTACGACCACATTTCCTCCTTTCGTCCTCAGCTCAAGTGGCTTCCAATTCATCTCCGCCGTGATTCTCACATTCTTGCGTTACTCTACAGTATACTTTTTGTTACCTCTATTCCTCCATATCTCAAAGAGCGTTTTAATCGCCTCACTTCCATCAGATCTTCCCAAAACCATCTTCTCGCCCCACCACCTTCATCTACCATATTTTATAACAGCTCATTTACCTTTCGGGCTGTTCGGTTGTGGAATGCTTTGCCGTTGCATATAAGGTGTGCAAAATCTCTTCCTATTTTCAAAAATCTGTTGAAACAATATTACCTGTCTCTCCCTTAAGTTGCCTTTTATGTATTGTATGTATGTATGTATCTATGTATGGTTGTATATATGTCTGCGTATTTATTCATTTATTAGGTATGTATTTTAAAGCGTCCTGTTTATTTTGAATGTGATAGTATGCTCTTCTTGATGAATTCCTGCACTACCTGGTTAAAATTCCAGTTTAAATGTTTCCTGGTATACAAAGGTTGTCTGGAAGAGATCGCCTTAAAGCGATAAGACCGCCTGTTGTTACCATTACTTAATAAGCAAATTTTTTGTAAGATGTTTCTCTCTTGTAGTGATGCAATAAAGAGTATTTATCATTATTATTATTATCATCACCGCGCATCTAAGTGGAGTTACATTAACAGAACTCAGTTACTTTTAACGAATAAAAATATAAAGTAAAAAAAACGCAAAACTAACTTTATGTCAATTATCTGCCTACCTACAGATTACCTTTCTTCCTGAGCGGAATAACACATGAAATTTTGTATTGTTGTTGCCTTGGTGACAAATACCTGACTCACTGAGTAAGCAATGTCTATATCCCTCGTAATTATAAATAAACACGTGCTTATAATATCTAAAGAAATCTCTATAATGTAGTAAAGTGTATCAGATCCTCTTTACGCCCTTTTCTATCGGATGGGTAGCCGACATATGTCCGCATGCCAATTTATGTGTTTTTGCGCGTTCCGAATACACGCCTTCATCGCAGCTGCATAATTGTCCGCAAATGTGATTTAATGCTGACATTATTACACGTATAATCAGCTAGGAAAGTGTAGACGACGCCGGAGGTAGCAGCTGTATGTCGTATGTATCTGATGTTCCCGATGGGTTGGTATACATATGTGTCACCAGCCCGGACAAGCCGCGGCTTCGACTGAATAATTCATGAGACATATGGACCTAAAGCAGACTGGATTTCAGTCGGGAATTTTAAAATATCTATATGGAGTTTTAAAATTGAAAAATTCTGTTATAAAGTGTAGTATAAGATTATGGTTTACCTTCAGTTTATGCTGCCGTATACCTGAAAAGATTGGTATTTTCAAGCTCCGGATCACAAGTGTCGACTGTAGAGTACGTGTAAGCATTATACCCTAGTCGAGAGGTTCTCAGAAAGGTACAAGTCACTCAAATGTAATTCTGAAAGGTAGACACATATAACATAATAGAATAATGTAACATAATAAAGCGAATAATAGCCCCGTGTATTTCTTTCGCAATTCTTCCTAAATGTTTGCCCTTTAAAATAAAATGATGTAAAGGCACGTTTTTTGTGAAAGGCTAAACTCTTTAGTACGTATCTACTTAGCTTACTTATTTTTCAAAGAAGGATTATATTGTACGTTGCTATTTCGGCGAAGCGTTGCGTGAAAATTTGTTCAGTGGCTAACCTGCCCCGTGACTTGTGATAAAGTTTCACAATGTTATCTCAAAAAGGTTTCCGAATGCTAGCTAAGGATCGAGGTGGTCTTTTTTGCACACTGGCATACGAGTAATACCTACGGGAGAAATAAAACTATTAATCGGTTGTAAAGAAAAATTGCTAAAAACTGTTTTTCATTTCTTCAATAAATTTATCAGTATTATCATAATCATCATATTATAATGAAGTTTAGAAACTTACATAGTTTTATTTATTAATATTAAGTTATTGTTGTCTTGGGACACCCCAGAGGTGCATAGGGCCTTCACAAGCTCGCGCCACATCATCCTGTGCTGTTCCTGTCCCGGGTGATTAAAATTAAGTAATTAGCCATAAATAAACAAATCGTCTACAGGTCCTTGTTTACACACAACAAACCTCCTGATATAATAATATAGTATATAAAGTAAAAAAGCCTAAGATGGGCTTCACATTTATAATTCTGACGGTCTTTATATGTATTTATAGGAACTAAAATCAGAGTTTTGCTTTGAAAGTAACCCACGGTCGGAGTCAAAGATTAAATAAAAATCCCCTAAATTAATTATGTATGTATGCATGTAAGCACTTTATTGTACACCAAACAGATTAAAACATAAACATGATATATAAGATTAAGGTACAAAGGTGAACTTAACCCTGTAAGGGATCTCTTCCAGCTAGCCTTTGAGCATTTGAGTGGAATGTAGGTAGAACGAGATAGACAAATTTACAACATGTACAAAAACATAGAACAAACCCAGAACACAAAGAAATCTAAGAAAAATACAAGAACATAAAAAAAAATTAATAAAAAAAAAATATAAAAAAAATATATGTAAATATAAAGTGTACAAATACCTACTCTAAATATAGACATACCAATATATATACATACATAGAAATATCGCAAGCATGCAATAAATAAATAAATAAAGTATGCAACCTGTTCAGTTGTTGGAAAGCCACAACTACTATATTATATTCAATTATGTATAATGTCATTAAGGGGCAACCCGAGGTTTTCATCGATTTTTGACAAGTTTTGAATCGTATCTCCTACTTTTGCACTATAGAAGTCAAACGGCTGTCGGTTCTTCAATCTTTTATCCCCATTTTTGCCTACTGGATTTTGAAAAAAAAGAATACTTAATTTTGTATGATTTTTTAAACATTGTCTAAAGAAACACTTATTTCGTATCTCTATTGACGTGAAAGATCTAACATATACGAAATCTAAATATGACAGAGACATCTCTAAAAGTGTCTAGGGTATTTATTTTAAACTAATTAACACAAAAGTTATGGCCAGAAAACCAGTTTTTTGGTCTAAAATTGTTCAACTTTGATGCCAAATATCTCGAAAACAATGAACTTTGAAGTAAATATGGGATACCATATTGCTTAAAGCCGTTGTTGTTAATATAATAAGTTACAAAAAACATTACAAAACTAAGGGATTCAGATCGTAGGTCATTGGCTGGGAGCCTCTTAACAACAAATAGGATTTTTACCCATGAGTTGAAACATATATACTCAATACGATCACGACGTAAGGTAAGTGTTCCAATTCTTGACATCTTAATTACCATAAATAATAACCCCCTTTGCTCTAATGTTGTTCACCTTCTTACCCGACTGCCGAAAAAGAGGAGGGTTATTTATGCAGCTAACACTGAAAGTGCCAAGTAATGGGCCACTGCTACCATTTCAATCCAATAAATGAAATTTCAGAATTCACTCCAGTATACTCCCGTCTACAGATTCGTCTTTCTAACGCTTTCAACGTTCAACGTCCACAAAATACATCTAAGATTTCGCAACTCAAGTAATCTGTGGTCCACTCTAGAGGTTAAATAAAAATAAAATGAAATAAATGGGTCGCACTATGAAACCCCGGCGCGGTATTGCAGCCCGCCCAACCCGCTCGGTCCACCCGCCTGTCACGCTGTGTATGTTACAATACGACAAATGCGCGCAACGACATTTATGATTAAAATTTCGTTTTCTTCTCGCATTTAATTTCATCCCGGATGCATTTTTTGCGAATTATAGCGGGAGGTTGATAAATAGTTTTTTTTTTACTTTCAATACCTAATACTGAAGGAATTGCCCAACAGTACGTGTATTTTTACCAGTATATACATGTTTATCCCAATAAGGTCTAATTTTCCCTATGGGTTGGGAGGTCCGATGGCACTTGGCAGTCGCTTTCGTAAAAACTAGCGCCTATGCCAAACCTTGGGATTAGGTATCAAGTTGCTTTAGGGGGAATAACGCTAGGAATAGTCATAGACAGTAGCCGGGATCAATCAATTGCTTAGCATGCCATCCAAAGCACGGAAGCGCTCATTTATAGTAACCACTCAAACAGGCGGTCACCCATCCAAAGACTGACCGCTGCCATCTTTGCTGAACTTGCGTTATCGTTTCCGACTTGCAGGCGCCGCTAGACTAATGAGCGCTTCGACCTGACGAGAAAGTAACAATTGCATGCAATTCATTTATTGGTTACTAAGCTTCCGCCCGCGACTTCGTCCGCGTGGACCCGGGATTAAAACTATCCTATATTTTAATCCAGGCTATAAACTATCTTCGTTCAAAATTTCATTCAAATCGGTTCAGCCGTTTAAGCGTGATTGAGTAACAAACATCCAAACATATAAACTTTCGCATTTATAATATTTTATATTAATGCCGCAAGCGGCATGGGGTCCATGCCGCAGACAGAACTTTTGGACGGACTATTTTTTTTGTAATTAGTTTTAATTTTTTCGTTTTATTATTTTTTATTTAATATCTAAAAGTAATGTATTTACAAATTCAATTTCTATCATTAAATAAATTCTTATAATATTTTATATACTATATATATATATATATTTTATACTATTTCACGGACCGAAATTTTATTATCATGCCGACGGCGATGTAACTGTGTATACTTGAATCCCACCAACTACTGCTGAAAATTTTACGAATGACCGCCACAAAAGGGAATTGCTGCGGCGATACATTATAGGTATAGAACGTAGGAGCACCTTGCTTTGCGTCGCCTCGGAAAATCACCTCTCGCTAACAGGAAAATAAAGAACGGCAGAAGCAAGTTTAAATGAGAAAAAATATAGTTTTGTTTTGGTAATGCATGTAATTTGTGAGAGGTGCAACATCATTATGGCACTATGATTTTTGCCTTACAATTCTGAGAACTCTACTCTGAAGCTGACTGTTGCAATTCAAATCTAAAATATATTTTTTCTTTAATTATTTTTAGGTTTATTGTTCACACGTTTTTGTAACAAGCCACCACGAACATCATGTAGAGACCTTTTTGATGAACTGAAATTGTTGACCTTACCATCGCTATATATACTTGAAGTAACTAAGTTCGTAAAGTCAAACCCTTCTTTATTCCGAATTTTAAAAGATACATGTAAATTTAATATTGCACCTAAAACGATCACTAAAAATTGCAGTAGTAATAGTTACTGCCAGAACCATAACCTGAACCATATAAAGCTTGTATATCAACACTGAACTACTGGCTTTTGCAGAAGAAATTCTACAGTGTTAAAGAATTCCTATCGCTGCGAAATTAATGATGTATGACATTTCTACCATTAAATTAATTATTAAATATTTTTTGACATTGGACTATAATATTATACTAATCATCTTACTTTTAAAATTTATTACTGTAGGATTATAACGTTGTGACATAAATTGTGCTCCTTTGAGATTTGTATGCCTATGAGGCAAAATAGTTGGATCTAATTCACTATTCTATGCAAATAAACTTACTTACTTACTTACTTACTTACTCACAGCAATGTGATGAGTTGAAGAATTTCAATTAAGCGAGAATTGAAATAATTTCATATTTAGCTACTTATACTTAAAACAAACGTAGCGACATGTACGTAATCTAATATTTATTAGATACCCTTCATAATGCGAAAAGTGTTTACCCTTGGCATAAAAAATCCATAACCACCATATTAGTACAAGTATATTTTATAGTTTCACCGCACAGGAAACAAAGAAACGAAGTGATCCACCGCGCTGTTTATTATTACTTTAAGCGTGTAAACATGAAACTTCTACAACAGTTCAAAGAGCTGGGCCTCAATTTGTTTCATGTGTTTAACACCCAAATAGCATTTCGTTGTATATCGCGTTCTCGTGCAGACTCATTAGCCCGTCGCACGGGGAAGCGAACACGCGAATCACACTGGAAAGCGATTGGGACGCGAAATGGCGAACATTAACAGAGCATCTGGATACGAAAGGCCGTTTGGTACGTGACGTAACAAATAAAACCCCTCTTATTCACAGCTAGGACTGGGAAATTTATGCCGCGTAGGATCCCTTTAATGCGGGGGCCGTGACAGCGCGTACGTATCAACCTGTTTTTACTCTGAAATAAACCAGGGAAGTCGCTGTATCAACAATCCGTGTTCGATGATACCACTAAACGATTGACACTGAAGCGCTGAAAGGGAGTTTCGTGCCAGTATCCATAAGTAGGTATCAGTTGATTATGGCCGCTAAAGTTAGTGTATTGACTCTATCAACAGTATCAACAATACGAGTAGTCATTTATTTGTTACGAATATGTAAAAAAAAAGTACAATAGCAAAAAAAATATACTATTTATAGTACATTATTTTTAGTCTAGCCTGGTGCGTTTGAGTGTTGTGATTTCGCTCAATAATATCAAAAATATGCAAATTATCTAGAAGGAGAGGCGTTTTTACATATTTACTTGCAAATGGAATCATCAGAAGACTATTGGCAGTGAATTATCAATTGGTTAATTAAATACGTTGCTTTAGAATATAAAAAACTCAGTATTTAATACCTTATTACTTTACAACCTCTGAATGAAATAAATTATTTTATTAGATATTTTTGTTTCGTGTCACGTTGGAAAGTGGTGGAAGTTACTGCGATCAAATTTTAAACAATAAGGTGGCTCTGAGCCTTTCATCGAAATACAGAGAGGTCGCTACTAGGAGCGGCGGCGGCAAATGTGATGGAAAGATACGCCGCATCAAACTAATGTCTGGGTAGCTCAGAGGGAGAGCGCTGTACTGGCAATACAGAGGGCACAAGTTTGAGTCTGGTCCTGGGCTGCAGGCGATGATGGTTTATTTTTCCATTCTATTTGTTCTCTGTATCATACCTTATTCATCATCATCATCATATCAGCCGAAAGACGTCAACTGCTGGACTTAGGCCTCCCCCAAAGAGTGCCAGTGACCGGTCCTGCGCCACCCGCATCCAGCGGACTCCAGCAACCTTTACCAGATCATCAGTCCACCTTGTGGGGGGCCTACCCACGCCGCGCCTTCCGGTACGTGGTCGCCACTCGAGAACCTTTCCGCCCCAACGGCCATCGGTTCTACATGCTATGTGCCTTATTGCTTATAATTAATGTAACATTTCATTATTCAGATTAAGTTTATTAAGTCTATTCTGGGCGCATGCTTCAGGCAGCCATATTGAAAAAACTTTTCTACTTGGAGATACTGACCACGCATAAAAACACTTCAATATTATCAACATGTACACCTGCCCATGTGTACATGAGACATCATCATGTCTCATGTACACATGGGCCATTTAGATGCTCCACAAATGCACCGGTCACATGCACGCTTGCACCACGCGCGATCCGAGGAATTTGGAGAAGCTTATTATGGCCGACAGGACAGGACTCGTCGCTTTTCCTTAATGATGCGTAAGCCCGACACTGATATGATATACTCGGTTGATGTGCCAAGATTTTACCGTATTATACACGCGCGGGCATAGAATACGGGTCACCCTAAATTAAATAACTGCAATAGGTTTTTAAAATATTTATTACTTGTTTTATTTACATAATATGCTATTCTTTACAATATCCAACTGTATTAACAATTTCCTGGATCCTATCATCAAAATATCGATATCCAAAAATCACGATTTTTGCGATATCTCGCTCCGTTAACGTTGTTTTTTTCATGGGTTTTTACGAGTCCGATTTAAACCTGGTAACGTTATGTTTTTTACTGTTATTAGCAGTTTATATGTAAAATTAAATAAAGCTCATGACAGGATTAACTGTACAACCTTACGCACTATTATAGGAAATATGACGGTATTTTACCGACCCGTATTCTTTGCCCGCGAGTGTATATGGAAGAAAAAAGATAGGAGCTCATAAACACACTCTTGGCAATGTGCGTAGAAGGACTAGTGAGTAAGTTTTAGTTCATTCCCATAATACTTCGACTGTGGACTGTACAACTTAAAAACAACGAAAAAATAAAATAAAAAAACAATTGCGGAAAATCTTACACAAATTGACCTAGTCCCAAAGTAAGTAAACCTTGTACTTAATGTGAATTGACTATAAAACGTGTATAAATCAACACTACAGCAGAGTTCAGTGATACGCTAGATGTTTCGTGGTCTGTTTATTTTTAGCAAGTGACAATACAAAGGAACGTAAACAAACGGTTTCTAAGTATATTTAAATCGTGACAGGCATGTCGTAATAACGATTACTTATGGCCAGTAGACACATATGCGACCTCCAATACGCCCTCTTAATCTATTACGTACATGTGTGAACACTTTTGTACTTGTCTGTACTCAGTACATAAAATAAAATAAATCTTAACACTTTTGTGTCTGATTGTACAAACTTGTACACTTATATGTTCAACACAAAACCTTAGCAATTCTGTGTTAGATTGTACAAACCTGTACACATATCGATTTAACAAGAAATGGAATATCCAGCTAAATTAAATATGCGTAACGAAAACATAATAATACAATTATTCTATAACTCTCCTACACAAAGCACTTTAAAAAAAAACATAACATCATATCAAACATCTAAGACTAATCCGCCCTCTTAAAAGAATAATTTGATAGGGATAAATCTTTCAAAAAATCTTTTAATTTCGGGCCATTAACACTCTTTGTTAAGATGTCCGCTATCATTTTATCGGTTGGCATGTACTTTATTTCAACTTTATTTGCCAGTACACACTCACGAATAAAATGATACTTTATATCAATGTGCTTTGTTCTATTATGCATCATCTTATTAGCAGCTATTTTATGTGCAGACTGATTGTCATTAAAAATTATGACAGGTTTACTTTCTACAGTAGTCAAACTATTAAGTAAGCTTCGTAAGTAAAGTGCTTCCTTTGAAGCCTGACTCAGTAACCTAATGTGAATTGACTATAAAACGTGTATTTAATAAATCAACACTACAGCAGAGTTCAGTGATACGCTAGATGTTTCGTGGTCTGTTTATTTTTAGCAAGTGACAATACAAAGGAACGTAAACAAACGGTTTCTAAGTATATTTAAATCGTGACAGGCATGTCGTAATAACGATTACTTATGGCCAGTAGACACATATGCGACCTCCAATAGTACTATGGGTACTAGTGGGTCTGTGAGTTTGCACGCGCGAGCCTGCATTAATTATTATTATTATTATTTTTTTATTTCGAAAAAGTTACTCGACAAAAAATCTAAATAATTAACGAACCTGCTCTCAAAATTTCCACGAGAATATAGAGGAGAATAGCTGGACAGCGGGACAGACACCGGACACCAGTCTTACGATGGATTTTCGGGCCAAGTTGATGCATACGACTTCGTTCGCTTCGCTCGCTCGTTCGATAAATACTGAAATACATAAAAAAAAGATCCATGACCCAGGAACAAATATTCGTGCTCATCACACAAATAAATGCCCTTACCAGGATTCGAACCAAGTGCCTCTAGCTTCGTAGCTGTCAGGGTCACTACCAACTAGGCTAAACCGGTCGTCGATAATATATATTGTCATTAATTTATGGATCCGAGCCGATCTGGGTAAAATAAATAAATGAATTTTATTCTGCAAGTAGGCTGTAATGGCACCTTTACAAGTCAAAATTCTACCAGCGTTTCTGAAAAAGAAGACGACTGTTAAGAAGAAACGCTGAAACAAACTCGACAGTCAGTCATTTTTTGCCAAAAAAGGTATGTTGTAATTTTGGTGATATTTTGACAGAAACTTGAAAAAGTTGTAACTTGAAAAAGTTAAGTAGGTCAATCACGTAACGCCTTGTACGTAAGTACTTTCAGTAACGTTAGGGAAGGTATTTTTTTATAAGGAAATATAACAGTGGTATTGTCCTATCGCGCGCAAAAATGTAAGAACTAATAAGGGATACAAATGCCATATATTTTGTATTCCATGCTTTTGTTATATACCTATATAATAGGGTGTTTATAAATGCCTACCGCACACGGGCGGTATTCCATAACCAAATTCCGATATTCGGCCACACACGACTGAATGTCATCCGCGACGGAAAAAAATGCACCGCTATAGGGTGTCGGAGAAACTTTATTTTTGTTTACTTTATCGTCTGTGTATAATTTAATTTCTACTTGTTTGCCACGAATAAGTTCATTGTGGAAGTGGACAGCAATTCAGTACGGCTATCAAAGGACGGCCCGCGAGCTGTGTCGTGGCGACATAGACTATTCCGTCTCTCTGACATCATTCTCCTAGCGTTTTTCCCGGTAGTGCTCAAACGAGCCCGCGGTCCGCTTTGGTATCTAATCCGTAGATTTGGCGTAGGCACTAGTTTTACGACGTGACTACCATCTAATCTTCCAACCCAGAGGGGACTCTAAACCTTATTGGGATTAGAACGGTTTCCTTCCGATGTTTTCCTTCATCAATATAATCAAATGACATTTCATAGGTCAACATTTTTTTTTACCCAATGGTACAAGCCGGTTTTCGAACCCGTGACCTCCACTCGGCTATTGTGGTTTTTTACTATCCGTCTGTTTGTAAGTGTTAATTAGAAAGAGAAGGGTCTATCTCATCGCGAGCATCAGGCCTGTGATAATTATGGAATTTGGTAATTATGGCTTGTAGCACATCACTATTTAAAAGATGTAAAAAACTGACAGCACATGAAACGTCACTTTACTCCGTTCAATAAATTACAGATTATACGTACCTATACAAACTGTGTCCAACACTATACTCGTAGTGTGTAGTCGTAGACAGCTGATATTTAATTGTGGTGTGTGCCAAAACGCCTACGGGGCCCGCCGGTCTCCATTAGAAACTAGAACAAGCACCCTCGCTGATTGCTTTCGGCGTTCCCAGTCAAGTCACGTCGAAGGTGTAATTTTACAAAAAGGGGTGATTGTAAAATAGTCGGGAAATTCGGTCCGTCTGGTGGCCTGTTGAGTACCGTCCCGCAGACGAGAAGGAACTCCTAAACGAGTTAACTTTTCCCATTTATACTCACATTATTCCCATTAAGTTCGTCGTCGCCCGGAATATGTACCCACTTTTGAGAGCTCCTGCTAATTACAGGTACTTTCTTTAACGAGTATCGTCAAGTCTAATCTGATCTTAACAACTTGTTTAAAGTGACGAGTTAAGCTCTGCGAAAGAGCGTTTGGTGAGATGAATCAATTGCTACCTAATTTGTTGGATGGATTTGAGACAATTAAGTTGACAAATTTTTGCTGTCATTACAGCTTTTTATAAAAAAAAAACTAAATTCTGGTACTGTTACGTATTCAATTTGTTCTACAATCTAAGTTCCCGGGTTATAAGTTACAAAACTTATACATACATATTTATTGCAACGAAGTTACGTGCAATTTGCTAAACTGTCAAACGACTGAAGCATTTTATTACTATTCACGCACGATGGCATGGCACAGGCATTTATAATTGAATTCTGCTATAACAGAATATATCGTATTGGTGAGGCAATTTTATTAGGTTTGATTGTGTTGCAGCATATCGAGCTCGCGACAAAACGGTAAATTACCAACTAACATGAACAAAAGGTAATTGATACTAGGAATGTTAGTTTTTCGAGGGACTTTGCCATTGTTCTGCTGCACGCCTCCATAAAAGTACGAAGTATGAATGTACGGCTAATGAATAAGTGCCCTCCGGCACGGTTGGTTGATTATGGCTATCGATGTTTCATTGGTGAACACTTTGGTTTTTGAACATACTCGTTTCCTCAATTACCAGTACTTCAACACAAAATAACCATTTGGTTTTTCATATATACATATATCATATTGATGATTCAATTTAATTGTTCATTTAGGCTTGACAATAGCTATTTAACTATTAATTAAATGACTTGATCGTTAGTTTATCTATTCCATACTGTATTTTGAAGAGTGTGTGAAGATGTGCTTTTGTGAGGGTGCAGTTTTAAGTTTGTACAGTCAAGGGCACCAATATGTATACACCACAAAGTCTCAAAAATATGTAGGCAGACCTTATTTCTGCAACAATAAGGTTGTAATATACATATTTATTAAACTTTGAGTGAATACATATTGGTGCCCTTGACTGTATGTAAGGGATAACCATCGAAATTATCAATCATTTCTAAATTTCTTTCACCAGTATGTATAAAAGACGTTCGGGACAGACGTCGGCTGTTATGCATTCGCGCGGGCAGCTAAAGTATCAATCAAGTGTAAAAAATGTACTCAACAGTTTTTAGTCGTCTTAACTGAGTTTCTAGCCCATTCACGACACACATACGTCGACCCGTAACAGCGAACCAGCGACCAGCGAACGAACTTGTATGCAGGGGTGCAAACCGAGTTACTTTACTGACTGTACATACGTATTTTTTTACGCGCTTTACGACTCGTTGCACGTGCCCCACGTCCTGGAACAAGGTCTAAAGCTCAATACATACTGGTAGATATACCTAATTACGCTGCTTATGTTGAATCAAAATTTATTTTTAATTATTACTTTATTCTGAAAAACTACTAACTTATCTTGACTTTTAATTTGTACCTACTACTACTAATTGTATTTTGAATGATAATTTATTTTAACTTGATCTTTATTTGTTTTTTTTATTTATTTCGATGCTTGCTGCATGCTGATTTGTGTGCCATGTAGCGAAACATAAACACATTCAATACGTCTATGTTTGACAAATAGATTTTGTGATTTTGAATTAAATATTCACAGGATCAACAAGAAGAAAGGATAGATTACATGAATCACGCTGTAAGGAATTGAATTTCATCTCTTTCAATTCAAACATACTTACAGTGTGTGAGCATCTAGAATACGGATCTATATTTCTCTCTCGCTTGCTCAGGTTTTTATGCCAAAATAATCGATTTCACCTGAACTCGAATACTATTCTAGAGCGCGAAATCGAGCTTTAGCGAGGGAGTCAAAAGTGCAAACCGCAACCTACTACGGCGTACATTTTTGTTTAAGTAGGCAAATTAAAAATATTTTTCACGGATTCCTTCGGCGCATGTCCTTTGATAAAACAATGGGATGAAATTAATAAAAGCTCTATCTAGCATTCACGCACAAGAAGCCGTAAAACATTGCAGTGCATAAATTTGGTATGCATGGATCTGTTCATAAAATAAAATAATATTACAATAGTTATAAGACCAAAAGTACTCCCCCGCAGTAATAAGGAATCACAATTCACAATTAATGCCAGTAAAATCTATGTTAGAAAGTGTATTATCAATTATCATAGGCTAAATTTGCATCTATGAACCGCGCGTCAGCCCATATTTCCTCTTAAGCCTCACTAATATTGAAAAAAATATATTTTTGGGAGCTTATAGGAAGAGGGGAGACACTGGTGCCCACTGCTGGGCAAAAGCCTCGCCTCCTCCGTTTCCATTATTTCCGATCCTTATAATAAAAACGTATTTGACAAAAAAAAAGTTTATTAACAAATCAACTGACCAAAATGGCGAAGTAGTAGGTACTGATGCTCAAAGCTAATATTTTATTCGCATGCTTCCGGCCAAAGTAGAACATGTTAGCCTCGCGCTATTTTTGATTGCTAAAATAGAACGCTAATAGATCTGTAATACAAAGTTTGTATAAAATATATTACTTATCTTCTTCATGCGCCGGTTTATATTTGTCAATCTATTAATTAATGGAATAACTTTTTTATTTCTTGGATACAGAAGGTAAATTAACAAAAATACACAAAACTTATTATAACTATATCTAACCAAACTACTTGTAAAATAAAATAACTTAATTAAGTACCTGCCAAAGAGAATAAAAGCGAAGGGTGACCTTATAATCCCTAAAAATACATACGAGTACAGAATAGAAATGGCAAGACGTAAATTATTCCAATCCAAGAATAAAGGAAGCTCTCTTTCGCACCCAAAATCTTCAACAAAACAAAACATCATTACAAATGTAAAACCAACACAGCGTTACATTAATAATTCGTTAGCACAAGATAAACTCTTGGGTCGCACAGTGAATCGAGTAGAACAAGCATATGGGACAAAATTATTTTAGTAGTTTTTTTGAGCTTATACGAGCTCATTATGTATGAATATACATATACGTATAGTTTATGTACTTTGGTTCGTGACTTAGAGGGGTAGGGTGGGGGTTCAGAAAAAACAATATTATAAAAGTGAATGTACAATAATGAATTATATATTTTATTACATGTACACATAAAATACTAAATCTACTGTTGCAGTAATCTTTTAATCAACATCATTTTTAACATTATCATGCCATTACAAGGAAAAGTAAAACTAATTAGGAACTACATTTACATAGGGTTCTTAAGTAGGTACATATAAATCAATTAGAGTTAATTACAGCGGTCATTTTATTAATTACTTTCACCGTCATCATCTTCATCCTGCGAATCATTAATTGACGTGTCATGATCATCTACACTAAACAAACTAGACACTACATCTACATTAGTTTCATTAACTCTAGGGGGTTTCAACAATGCTAAAACATCAGAAGACAACGAGTTTACTCTTTGCCTTGGTACATTTCTAAAACTATTAATTAAAGGGTCAGATGTAATCAACAGCATATTCATTAAATCTCTATTCGTGGCTTGACGAGATCGTTTTTGTGTGTGATGTTCCCTAAATCGTCTGCAATCTTTGTTTCGAGCTTCTTGTGCTTCCTCGGATAACTGTCCAATCGGCAATAGTGCTGATCGGATAATGTCGCTACTGTGAATCAATAATTTGTGTACTGTAACAGGCATGTAATACCACGAATAGAGATTTAAATAATGTTTTCTTATCTCCCGTGTCAAATTTTCAAACGCTTCTAAATTTATTTCATAGCCCGATGATAGAACTCGAAGTATTATATCAAATTTTTTAATGAGTGATACATCTAACCCTGTAATTGCAGCACTAAGCTCCGGGTTTTCAAAAAATCTTCTAGCTGTATTTTCATCATTAGTATTACCAAAGCCTGGTTTTGGTTTATCAACGATCAGTCCCATTTCCGTTTTAAATCTAGTTTGAATTTCTAGTGAGCGTTTCTTTACATTCGCTTTATCGGCTTCTCCTCTAAGTTGCCACTTTTTTACTTCAAGGCGATAGCTTATGTGAAGTAAACACTCAAAACATCTAATCCAAGCATGGAGAGTTGATAAACCAAAACCAAGATTATCATTATTTGCAATATATTCCCTAGATTCATCTTTCATAACTTTTGGAGTAGCTCCACAAATGAAACATTTTTGAGCAGAAGAAGTTTCGGTCATAGTATTGCAAATTTTTCCGTCAACCATGGTAAAAAGCATAATGTGTTCAACAGAAACTTCCCTTCCCATCACCTTGCATAATGTTGGCAATAAAGCGTTTATCTCTTCCAAGACTCGATTTGTTTCGGCAATAGTCAATTCTTTTGTTTCCTTGGAAAAAATAAACTTTATTGGACGACAATATGCAGTAGATGACGGGCGTGGATTCTGCCAAACGACATTATCAGCATCATCCCGTAATTGAAGCGGAACGAACGAATATACAAACAAAAATTCATCAGTGTCATTACTATTCGTAAACTTTTGTTTGTATGTACTATGACCGGAACTTCCATCGCAACCCCATTTACTAATTAGTTTGAATGATGAACAAGGGGACACTAAATTATCTAAAACATCTTCCAGTGATAAAACCAAACGTTCAGCGGTTTTATCTAAAACTGCCTGAACGTTGATTTCAGCACGCGTTTCATTAATCAAAAAGCTATCTTCAGGAGGATAACATGCAACTTTAGCCTTTTTTAAACAATACAATGATGGAAATACGGTAAGCCCTACCTTACTAGTCGACTGCCTTATGATGTTGTATGTGCATGTAGTCAATTTGCTATCTATATAGCACGCCAAAGCTTCTTCATTCGTCAAACATCTAGCGTTTTCTTTGCATGACTTGGTGTTTTCTTTGTTGCCTGAGGTGTCGCCGCTCTTGTTATCTTCAATTATGTTCTTCATTCTTCTAGCCACTTCCTTGGAGCCCGATTGACGTGACGAAATTTCTGCTGCAGACAATAACTCCTCGGAACTTGTAGATTGAACTAAATTCTCTACTCGTCGTCGTTTAGTCTTCAGGCTAGAGTCCGAGAATTCCTTCTGGGGCCTTCCAGGGCCTGCTACAGCTTCAGTGGATGATGACGGCATCGTCGTACGTCTATGAACTTCAAACTTGATAGGTTCACCATGAAGCCAGTCAGAGTTCTTCTCGAGAAATCGCTGTCTACATTTACCAGCAGCATCCCACTTCTGAGCTATCCTGGATGAAAATTGGGATATCTTTAGCTTAATTTGTCTCTGGGAGTCCTCGGTTATTCCACTTAAATCATGCTCAGATGATATAAATGTATATATTTCGTTGTTTCTCGCTTCCTTCAAATGTCTCTGCCATACATCGAAGAAATTGACTTTTGAAATGCAAAAATCGAATTCTGAAAGAAAAAATAAAAAAAATAGTTGTACTCAAAAGTTGGATAGGGAGTTTATTAAATATGACGGTTTATAGTTATAAGTATATTATATATAAATTTCACAGAGTAGACAGATGCCGACATGTAATTTCTTGACCATGAAAGTCAAAGTTAGGGTAAAATTCCAATGATTATTCGGAAACATGTTGATGTTTTACAAAATACAATGAATATTTTTATAATCAATATATGTCTAAAAATACTACTTACCCTCCAAATTGGAATCCATAATAATGAAATAAACACAAATAACTTGGAAATGCACACAATTATTTTTAAGCCAAGAGCAATTACGCAAATGAATGCATAGTAAATTTGCACTCATCCTATATAGTCACCTTAATTACTCATGTAAGGGGGGGTTGCAGGAAAAAATAACACGTGGGACTCTTAATGTATACTCATTAGTAATGACCTACCATAATGAGTTTTTGGATATTTGATAAGGGTTTTTGTCCCATTTGCATGTTCTACTCGATTCACAGTGGGTCGGTATCGCTAGCAAAGCCGGGTGTTACAAAATCCGATTCGTCATAAAAGTATAATAGTAGTGGGTCGGGGGTGCCGCTGCCGCAACGAGCGGTGACCCAGCGAGCGCGCGCCGCCGCGGCAGTCTTCACCCGAGCCTTCTAATGACCTCAAGCGTACTCTGTTGCGCTAAACACAATTACTAAATCCCCCAGTAAAACTTAAACCCCAAATAATTAAAATAACCTTATAAAAACACGTGTAAGTTCGGGACAGGCGCACTTTGAGCATCTGCCACTCGTGTCGCGAAAATGGACTCTAATGCGATAGATATAACCTCTATTCGCAATTAGCTGCAGTCAGATGCGTGTCGGCGCAAATACCTTTGACAGGTGAGTCCTTAAAATATTTTTCTATTAAATAAACCGCAGTTCTTCTTTATTGATCGTGTGGCTCAGATGCTCAATAGAATAAAATGTGAAGTGACTTCGTAAAGCTTTCTTCGGAAAACAAAGCGTACCTAATATTATCGAGTTGGTAAAAAGCGTGTGAGCTTTATTTGTCATTTTAATAGTTAAACAAAGAAACACATTCATATTATTGACTTCAGATCCTCATCACGTATTTAAGTGAAATACTAATTTAGCTTTGACAAGTTAAATATGGTTTTACGAAAATTGGAAAGCAATTCACTGTCTTAGATAATATTCCTGATAAAGTATTGACATTTAAAGACAGTATTCAAACTGGATTCGCGAGTAATATTTATTTAATTTAGCTTTGTGAGTGACTTATTGGCAGGGGATTTATATTGAATCAATCAAAGCAGTGTTGGCCTTTGAATGGTATCTGTGAATAAATAATGACAAACTATTTTAAGTCAATACTTTTTTAGTTGTTCTACGTTAATAGTTTACTTTAAATATGTAAAGGTAGAATCAGACGGTTCACTTTTCTTTCATTTTCTTATTTCATTTTGCATCTTTCACTCAAAGTGACAAGTCTGAACGAAAAGTGAAACAAAATATGAAAGAAAAATGAAGCATTCACTCAAGTGAACATTCATTCAAGTGAACCGTCTGATTCTACCTTTAGGTATAGCGTCAAACAGACACTTTAGGATTAAAGTTAACCTTGACTTGGATAATGTGATCTAAATACCTATTTTTTTCAGATAAACAAAAAATGTTTAATGGAATGTAACAAATATTCAAGAATGAAACTATGAAAAAGATTTTATGCTTCAAGACCAAGAAAAATGATCGTGATATTTTGCAAATTATTTCATTACTGTTGGTTCTACCCTCCGTTTCGCGAGCTCAAAATACCTTGGCGTGCCCCGACTTAATGAGTAACAAATGTTCGTGCTATACCTTTGAGGACGGTGAGACTTTTTATTCGATACCATAATTCTGTATACATTGCGTAATTATTTATTTCAGTGGGGAATAACAATAGGTACCAATAAAGTCATATGCCTTTCTATTAACTCTTCTTCACTTATACAATAATTGCAATTATAAACTGTAATTCAGGGACAACTTACCATTTATTGATAGCTAATTTAAATTAAGTTTAGTTTCTTTACTTTTAGACATGGCATTTGGTGTTACTTATGTTATTGATTAAAACCTGCCCAATTGCACATATTTGTTGAAATACTACTGACCTACATATTTATATTCTCTGGGTTTAATTTAACTCAGTGTTTAAATGCTCTTAGTATTGAATGATACAAGAATACTCTATTAGTACCAACGGTGACGATTTATTAAGGTGGTTCGACGACCATACAAAACGTCTTTTGACATTCGCAGGCTAACGGCGTGATATTTTAAGAAACTTATATAACAATCTTTCATAAATTTCCTTTTTATTTGCGCGTAATTCCACATTTCATAGAATAAACGTGTATAAACTCGAATAATTTGGGAATAATCGTTTTCCCATAGTATCACGTGACAAAATAATTTCTCAAATTATTCTAGTTTATGCCTACAAGTTTATTCTAGGAAAGGCAGAATTTAGCGCAAATGGAAAGTCAATTTATGAAAGTGCGTTACAGTAGTTTCTCAAAAATTTACGCCGTTAGCCTGCGAATATCAAAATACGTTTCGTATGGTCGTCGAACCACCTTAAAGTGCATAATTATGGAAATTCCTAATATAATTTTGTTTTTGCAGGTATATTTCTTGACTGCCAAGACACCGTTTTAAAAGATGTTAAAAACGCATTGAAACTTATGTCACATATTCACTCACTGTCGGTTTATGACCTCGATGACAACGAAGATAGTCTGGGACCCCACTTCGTGCCACAAGGAGTGTGCATCAAACACATACACATGTCGAGAACCAGCATTATAGATATGAGCGACGACACGTTTATGCCGCTGAGGAAGTGCCTTGAAACGTTAAGCATCGTGTCGAGCAAGATTAAATTCATGCCGCAAAAAGTTTTCTCCGGCCTTCTGAAACTCATATCGCTGGACCTAACTTTTAATTATATCGAAGATATACCCAGCTACAGTTTTTACGGTCTGCCGCTAATGAAATTGAATATGAAAGGAAATATGATACGTGATATATCGGAATCAGCTTTTTCTAGTTTAGAACTTTCCCTTTCGGAAATTGATTTGAGCGAAAACAACCTCACAACATTTCCAATAGCGGCAGTGGCGAAGTTGAGACATCTGCGCTCCTTAAGGCTAGCTTGGAATGAAATGTCTTTCTTTCCCGTCGTTGAGGATTCGGATTTAATCTCGCTGGAGTTCTTAGACTTGAATTCTAATAATTTTGAATTTATTTCGGAAGACTGCCTCAAATTTAGTCCGTCCCTCAAAATATTATCGTTTCATTTTAATTTTATTCATAGTATACATTACCGAGCTTTTCAGTCCCTAGTTAACTTAGAATCAATTGACTTGAGTCATAACAGACTAAAAATTTTATCTCCTGATCTCTTTGAAAATAATAAAAAGCTACGGTTCATAGAACTAAGTTACAACCACTTACATCACATTCATGGCCTATTTTGCAACTTGCTATCTCTTGGTGAGGTCGTCCTGAGCCATAACAATATTCTTGATGTGCCAATAGATTCTTTTCTTAATTCAACTAATATAAGTGTCATTCATTTAGATGACAATTGCATTAGCAATATTCATAGCGAGAGTTTTAGTAATTTAATTAATCTTACTAAGCTACAATTAGAGTTTAACTATTTAAATAAAGTGCCACATGATATTTTTAAGAATAATAAAAATATCGTGAAGTTAAGATTAGACAATAATAAATTTCTCAATATAGATAACAGCACATTAGGGTCTTTAGCAAGTCTGAATGAGATCACACTGAACAATAATAAGCTCACAACGATTTCACAATACCAATTTGTAGAATCTTCAATGGTTGAAGAAATTCATTTGGATCATAATGAAATAACTTTTATTGAACCGGGAACATTTATTCATATGAGTAGATTAAAGTACCTCAGCCTGAATAATAATAATTTAATAGATTTAAATGATATACTGCCTAAAATAAATTCAAATTTACTTAAATTATACTTGGATTATAACTCTCTTCCCGGAATCAACTACTTCGTGTTTCATTCCCAGAAAAATTTAAACAAATTATACTTGAAAAATAACCATATAAAATTTTTGAAAAGAAATATATTTCAAAATTTGACTTATCTCACACACATCGATTTAGGTAACAATGAATTGTCCTTTATAGAAAACTATTCGTTTCAAAATATGAAATCAACTCGAAAACTAAATTTGAAACATAATCTTTTACGAAACATAACAAATTATACCTTTTTTGGTTTGACCGAGCTAGAAGATTTGGATCTTTCGAATAACAAAATTTCATCGGTCTTCGATTTGGCCTTTCATGCTTTGAAAAAGTTGAGAAGTCTCAACTTGTCATTCAATCCTATAAAGATGTTGCATAAAAACATGTTTCAGCAGGGTCTACCTTTAAGCTCGCTTTACTTAGATAACTGTGAAATACAGTTGATAGAAAACAAAACTTTCCAGGGTTTGAATAATCTGAAGACTCTATCTCTCAAAAATAATTCATTGAAATCGGGAGATTTGCTCTCTATAGAAGTTCCAGGGTTAAAGTATTTGTCGCTCTCTTTCAATGTCTTGGACTACTTACCGTTAGAGTCATTTTCCCTCCTGCCACTTTTAGAGGTATTGTTATTGGAGCATTGCAACATAGAACACATTTTTGAAGGTACTTTTAAAAACAATAAAAAACTTTTAAGGTTAAACATAGCTCAAAACATAATAAGTGCAATACCTACAACACTGTTTGAAGTTCATAACACGGTTTCAGACTTTAATATCTCTAATAATTTTTTAGACTCGGTTCCGTACAATACAATCCACAATTTAACAAATCTTGAAAATTTGGATATTTCTGATAATCTATTGCCAAAGATTGAATTAAGTGGATTTGAAAAATTAACCAATCTGAAATATTTGATTCTAAGAAAGAACGAAATTAAATCTGTTACAGCACAAAAAAGGATAATATTTCATGATTTAGTGTCATTAGATTTTAGCAGTAATAAACTAGAACATTTACCCCTTATTTTGTTCGAACTGTTTCCGAATTTACAGAATATAAACATTTCTGGTAATAACATAGTAAATTTTGCGTTTTTGTCATCATTCAAGAAGACCGGAATAGCATTGATAAACATTGATCTTAGCAATAACCCGGCAGTTTCTTGGACCGCTTCCAATAAATCAGATAACAGTGCTTTAATAGCTAATGTATACGAATTACACATAAGCGCAACTAATATTTCAACCATAGACGATATCATATTTGATAGGTTTAGTAGCTTGCAACATCTTTACTTGAATCATAATAAAATTAGACGTTTGACAATAAGCCCATTTTCAAGGTTGTCTTACTTAGAAACTCTGGATATGAGTTTTAATAAAGTTTCACAGATAAAAACGAGTAATTTTCGTGGGCTAGTCAAATTACGATCGATATGTCTATCTAATAATAACATTGAATCAATAGAATCCTTTACCGAAGACTTAGGCAACTTGAAACTTTTAGATCTTTCTCACAATAAACTACAAAATATACTGAATGAGGATCTAGTTCACTTGAAAGAACTTACAGTATTGTTCTTAGGGCAAAATAATATTAAATATGTTTCCGCGACAGCTTTTAGAAATCTGAATAAAATTGTACAAATAGACTTCTCTCATAACAAACTACAAATGATTTCCTTGGAACTATTGGTATCGATAGAAAATCACGTGCAAGATATACAAATACAAGGTACTTAGTCGATGACGGAATAAATTGTATCATAAACTTGTATAGTTAATATAGTCCGTAAGCTCACTCCCAATACACCTACGTCTCATGACAACACGATAAATTGCATGGTAGGAGGTCGAGAAACTTGTGCTGAGCAAGAGATTTTTTTTTTTTTTATATCCGAAAGTTTAAAAATTCTTTACTTCCGGGCCAGTACATTGCCACCTTTGGCATCGTCTGCCAAGTACTTCCGTCCATTCCAGGACTGCAGACTTAGGTTTACTCTCCCTACGATTAAAGGGCTAAACGCTGCCACATGTCTCGTACTGTTGTCACATGAAGTAAATATAGGTAGGTACCCATACAAATTTTGACCGGAAGTGAAAGATTTTCAAACTTTCGACTATTTTTTTTTCTCACTTAGCACAACTTTTTCAACCTGTTGCCATTCATTGTATCGTGTTGTCATAAGACGTAGGTGTATTGGGCCTGGGCTTACGGACTATTAAGGCTTAAATTGATTTTGTATTTCAGACAATCCTTTAATCTGCAACTGTGAACGGGACAATACATGGATCTGGATTCAAGATCATCCTAAAATAATAAAATCGAAAGCAGTGACCTGCCTAGATAACGAATATCCAAAAGAGAAATGTGACGTTCCAATAATATCGCAACTGTCTGTCGACAAACATAAAGATAACTCTGTATCAGTCTCGTGGTTTATCAGGAATCGAACGGCCATAAAAGCATTGCAAATAATTTATTATAGTGAAGATATCAAATCTGATGTAAGTAAATCCCTGTGTAGTATCTCATATTGCGAATGTAAGTTGAGTGTTCAAAGATATTATCATTTTGTCATAGTGATCTTAATTATACATATAGATTCGCATGATGCACTTTACACTTACCTCCTGATTTATAAAACTTAACATAACAACCTCCGTTAACACTTACACCGCCAAGCGGGCGCTTACGCCGCAGTTGCTTTCCACTACATACGGGGAAAACCACGGGACCGGCTATGAGAGTAGCGCGTAGCGATTCTTCGCAGTGAGTGTGGTAACTTAAATACGTTTTGTCAAATAACGTTAAGACAAACACAATTTTGCGGCATTTTAGCTAAAATAGGTTTGATGGACGTATATCAATTTAGGATTGCGTATTAAGATTTTGTTTAATTTTCAGGTGAAATCAAAATACTTAGAGAAAACTGAAGTCTCAATTCACATATCAGATCTTGCGCCAAATGTTAATTACGTCGTGTGCGTCATTACGCTACACGATGAGCCTCCAGCTATTGATTACGAAACTAAAATTGAAACCAACGGAACTACTGAGGTTGACTCTAACCTTACCGCTAGACTGACGCAGGATATTGCTGAAGCCATCCTCATGCGGTCACCTTCCAGTGAATGCCTATCCTTCAACACTTTCAGAAAGGCAGTATCAATAAGAACAAGACATCGTAAAGTCTTTGATATCACCTTGATTCTCAATCGACGAATGGGTTTGATCGTTGGTTGTTCCTTGGGATGCATAGTATTTTTTATAATGGTCTCTATTCTCTTGTATACAAAGATAAAAGAAAGGAAACGTATTGCAAAAGCTGACCCCACTTGGTCGGAAATGAATGACTTTCATTCAATTCACAGCAAAGAAGACGTCATTCAGGATTCCACTACTGCTTCAACTGATAATATTTTACTAGGAATGGGCAAAAATAAAAAATAATTACTAGACCACCTATATTTCAATTTTATTCTCGAATAGGATGAAAGTAGTTTTTAGATTTATAGACCAGAATATTATACAATTTTGTAACTATAAGGAGGATCAATCAATTCTAAATTTAATTATATTTGATCAGTAGTTGCTTAGCAAACGCGATATTATAATATAGATTAGCTTAATTCATAGTGATAGCAATAGATAGATAGTTGAGTATTAAATTATTTTGGTTACTAGTGTAGGTAATCTGTCGTTGGCAATTGAACTTTATTTGTATATCTTATTTGTTAAAATAAAATGTTTAATAGACTGTTATTCTAGTCACGATTAAATGACTGCAAATAAATAAGTATGCCTTTTTTATTTCCTGTATTCTACAAAACTACTTTAATAATTACTAATTGAATTGCATTTATTAAATGAGTTATGAAAACATTGAAAACGAATAACGAAAATGTGAGTCCTCCAGGGTGACAATCGATAGACATGTCTGAACGCTCGTTCGAAAAGTTACACGATTACCTTGCTGAAAAGCATATTGGTTTTAACACTTTCGCTGCCAGGAACCCGCCTAGCGGGCCCCTACGCCTTAGTCGCTTTCCGATACATACGTGGAAACCCACGGGATCGGCTACGAGCGTAGCGCGTAGCGATTCTTGGCAGCGAAAGTGATAAATTGTGCGACGTGTCAATGTCCACTTGGTTTCGGCATCATATCTCTAAGGAGCTCTTCACAATCGTATTTAGTGGTGTACCCTGGAGAAATGAGCTAATGCAGCGCTACGCTACTGCTACTAATGCGACCGCGACAGTGGCCCTCTAGGGATAACGTAATGCATATGAACAACATTAGACATTTTTAGTGGTACATAAAACACGCTTGTTATATTTAGCTTGAAATTATATTGGGTACGGTGTGTGATATGTAGGTCTCTCAAAGTATTGACATCGAATGTAGATTGAAATGAAGACGAAAAATCAAAAAATGGAAGTGGATAATCCAATGATGACATGGACGGAAGTACTTGGCAGACGATGCCAAAGGTGGCAATGTACTGGCCCGGAAGTAAAGAATTTTTAAACTTTCGGATATTTAAAAAAAAAATATCTCTTGCTCAGCACAAGTTTCTCGACCTCGTACCATGCAATTTATCGTGTTGTCATGAGACGTAGGTGTATTGGGAGTGAGCTTACGGACTATATTAACTATACAAGTTTATGATACAATTTATTCCGTCATCGACTAAGTACCTTGTATTTGTATATCTTGCACGTGATTTTCTATCGATACCAATAGTTCCAAGGAAATCATTTGTAGTTTGTTATGAGAGAAGTCTATTTGTACAATTTTATTCAGATTTCTAAAAGCTGTCGCGGAAACATATTTAATATTATTTTGCCCTAAGAACAATACTGTAAGTTCTTTCAAGTGAACTAGATCCTCATTGAGTATATTTTGTACCTGAATAATGGTTGAAAGTGTAAGATTACACTTTCAACCATTATTCAGGTAGGTAAAATTTTACTTGATTAGCAGGAATAGTATCAGATGAAGAATTTTGACTTCACGTTTTTCGTAGCTTGCACAAACACTTTTGTTACGTGCAGGCTTTTGTTGAGCAATGGATACACCTACTCCTACTTGCCATCCGTCTCTATGTGAATCGGTGTGAACTAGTTATAAAATGTGCCTGTATCGTTCTTCATTTCAACTCGGCCCAATGTGTTTGCGGGGCGGCACCGAAAATCTTGGCGTGCCTACTGATGTTCCTACAATTACGTCTGCACGTCTAGCACACGACGGCCGCGACATACTCTCGATTTTTATCGCACTATACCTCTTCTTCTAAGTGTTCTAATAAGAGAGAGACGGATAGTGCGAGAAAAATCGAGAGAGCTCGCGCGCCGTCGCGTGCTAGCCGTGCTGCATGGCTATCACAGGACGGCCTGCGAGACGAGTCGCGGCGACATAGACCATCCGTCTCTTTCTAAGCGTCCTAATTAGATACACTGTTATAGCCGTGCAGTATGAGCTAAGAGACGCAACGACCAGGGTAGTCAACACCATTACAAAAGATAGAAGGTTGACTTGGTCGCTTTTATCAGACACGCCCCCAACCATAATAGCCGACAGTGGCGGAGCGCCCATACAAGCCGATTCCCGCCCGGCTTGCTTAAACTTCTGCCGGCTAAATGGTTACTAGGTATATGAAAAAGAACATGACAGTAGTACATTTAACGAATTTAATAGGAAAACTGGATAAGTAAGCATTACTGGTTAACGAGTAGTAGTCGAACGACTTAAAAATGTAGTTGTAAAGGCCAACTTTCGTACAAATTCGGGCGACGCAACCGAAACGTTTAGTTGGCATTTTCGCGTGTCGAGGTAACAAAAACAAACTGGCAACTACGGACCCTCCCCCCCCCCCACTACACTGCACGTTGTCCGACGCGCGCTTGGGTGGTTTTTTTTGCATAATTAGTTCGTCCAGTAACATTTCATTATGATTTTTAGGGTCTGATAAACAGAACCTGCATGCCAGCGGTTATATATTAACCGCTGGCATGCATAGACATCTTCTACTAAAATATGGTACTGTTGTAAATAGAGTGAATTGCCGTAATATATATTTATGATTTTTTTCTTAATAACTTTTGATCTCAATGGATCAGCTGATCAGAAACAATCTACAAAACAGACTTATCAGAAACCGAATACACAAATTGAACAAGCCACAAAATCTCATCAAACTTTACTGTTAATTACAATACGCGCAATACAGATTTAGCTAGACCATATGGAGCTCCATGTGATACACACATTTGACATACTAATTTGATTTCAATATAACTCACCCCCTCTCGTTCTAACACGTTATCTCGGCGCATCGCATGTAAAAACGAGCGCGCGGAACACTTTGAAATGAGATTAGCAATTAGCATACGAGACTTATGTATAATATTGAGCCCTGTTCATAAACAGTTGTAAGAAACGTGCGTAATATTGTGTGCCTCTGGCTGTCCTTCCTTAGCATTAGAACCGTTTCGAATCTGCTCGCGTATATATAGGAGTTGAGTTTGGTAGGTACATCTATTTGATACTAATCTATTACCTGTTCACCCTTTTGAGAAATCTGTCAGAGAAAAAGACGATATTAAGGTAATGCTTGCATATTTCGTAAAAATGTTTGATCTTTGGGCGGTAATTGCGGTACTTTTGGAAATAATAAGCATTTAGTGTGTTATTCTGACAGAAAAAATACGAATATTTAATCAATCATGATATTCATCTAAGTAATCTGGATGCCTAGAATACAACACTGATATTAAAGTGATTTGATGCTTGGAAAATACCATTTGAATATCACTGTAACTACAATACAATTCTCTAAAGGGTAATACAATTGGCAGACTTGGCTTTAAATGCGAAGTCACTACTTTTGGCGAGACATGGCACGTTTAAACATGAACTGCAAAAAAAAAATTTAGATGTTGTTGTAAGACTATAATTATGTCACAGTGAAAAAATATGTTTCGTCTGTTTAACAATTTTTATCAATATCCAAATACATCAATTACAAACAGCTCCATTATTCGATGCTATTTTTATGCTTAGGTACCGTGCATAAAATAATACCTATTTTTTTATCTCGCATATCGTATGAGATCCTAAAAGTTTTAAGCTTTGAAAATTGTTTGTTCTCGAAGTATTCTCGAATATAAGTACCTACTTAGTTCCTTCAAAACGCTACAGCGTCTATTTACCGCCACTTGTAAGCCTTACAAGTAGCCGGAGAATATTTCTCTTTATTCCTCTCATTTTACCCTCCGCAGACATTTTCATGTTTGAATGCCACTCGTTGATGCACCATCCTGACGTCACTAGTGTGTTATGAAAATCGCACTTGACCTACTTCGGTCTCCCGAGACGTTCTGGCTGTGCTCTAGTTTTTAAGGTCTTCTAATTATAATTTCGACTTCAACATTAATGTACGCTGGTAGCAAAGGTAATTTACCTGACCATCCATTATAATAACAAGCTTAATGAGTTTTGGCTTCATTTAATATTTTTATAGGACCTACAATATTTTGTTTACGAGTATGACTCTGCGGCGTACCGGATCGGATGCGTAGCCACTCAAAATATTTGAGTCGAAAAATTTTTACTCGTAAACTAGTATGCGCTATTCGTTAGTGTTCAGTCTTTCCTGTGTCCAAAGTTGGAGGCCTTTTTTTTTTTTTTTTTTTTTAACGGGACAATCTTACACAAATCGACCTAGTCCCATAGTAAGCTCAGTAAGGCTTGTGTTATGGGTACTAGACGACGATATATATAATAGATATAAATACTTAAATACATAGAAAAACATCCATGACTCAGAAACAAATATTTATGCTCATCACACAAATATTTGCCCTTACCGGGATTCGAACCCAGGACCTTCAGCTTCGTAGGCAGCGTCACTATCCACTAGGCTAACCGGTCGTCAATTTTATTCACTCATAAGGCCTTATTTTTCTTGCTAGATCCATTTAAGCATGTGTTTGCGGCTTGTGATTGTTTGATTGAAACATAATTTATACTTACCTAAGCCGCTATTTAGGTAAGTTCCTGATTTTGAACCCATTACAAAGCGAGTACCCACTTGCCAAAACTCTCCCAACGATGTCTAATAGTCTACCGTCTGCGGTAAACCCACCCACCTACCCTTAAAAAGACGTGAGATTTTTAAAGAGGTTAATTATGTGATGTATTTAGCTTCTCTAAATTATCCAAATGGTAAAAGGGAACATTTACCACCACAAAGTTCGCATTTAAACTTCCTTAATCTATTTTGTTACACCGGTAACAACTCGATATTGCGGGGATAACAGCCACTTTGTCCTAAAAGGTTGACAAAGAACAACCGAAGCGCAAACCTAAGGGCAGTGATTTCACAGCATCGATCGGTGGATGATTTGCAAAACCAGATAAACGCTTGAAACTACCGAAATACAATAAGTTATCTGAATCCAAACAGCATACTTTGGAATCCCATTCAGCAAAATCTCCCTTGAGTAATGCGGGTCAGACCCTTTTCCGCAAATAAATCCCACTTTCAAAATAAATAACTGCTTACCCGTCGAACGTGGCATGGGACGATTATAAAGAGTGGATCTTTGTTATCGGAAACGTTAAATAACGGCATTTAATCACAGACAACCTTGACTGAAACGAATTTAGAGCAATTAGTGAAGCGAGATGGACTCAAGCTCTGCTCCAGGCTTCGTTTACAAGAATTCAAGTATCATTTGAATACGAGAGCCAACCGTGCTTAATCTTAATGACGAATTTGTTCGTTTCTTATGTAAATGAAAAATAGAGTGAAATCATTTAGTATTGGCTATATTAAATCAAATGTTTCTCAAAGCAAAAACAAGAGAAGGAAAATTATTGGGTAAGGAAAAAATAGAAGTTACGATAAGAATAAAAAAACCGGCCAAATGCGTGTCGGGCCACGCGCAGTGTAGGGTTCCGTAATTGCCTGTCTGTATTTGTTGCATCGACACGCGCCAAGTAAATGGTGCGGTTGCGTCGGCCGAATTTGTACGAAAGTTGGCCTTTCAAGTTGTCCTATTACTCGGTAACTAGTTATGCCTACTTAGCCGTGATAGTTTTCCATTTAAATTTATTATATGTACTACTACCACGAATTTATCATATCCCCATTCGTAGTATTTAGCTGGCAGGGGGAGAGGGGGGGCACATGACTCGAACAAAAATTAGGGTTTTAAAGCCCAATATCTCGCAAACGAATCACTGAGTTGAAAAATGGTTTTAAAAACCCATAATATATTAGAACAAGCTATCCAACGACACCCCACACTATGGGTTAAAGAGAAAAAAGTTTTTATTGTACTGTTTTGTCGGAGTGATTGTACAAATTTCTAGTAGTAAGGGTTACTGAGCTAAGCCAAAGACAGACAGACGGACAGACGGACGGACATGGCGAAACTATAAGGGTTCCTTGTTGACTACGGAACCCTAAAAACGACATAAATGAAACTACTTAAGTATTTGGAACTTAAATATCGTACCGACATAAGTAAAGGCACTTATTACCATTTAAGGAAATGGTATAGGTAAAAAACTTGTAACTAATATTGCGCATTAGTAATTTATTATACAAGTTTTATATAAATTATGTCAACTAAGTGACACAATTAATCAAAATGATTAGCTAAGTATTTAATGAGTTTTCGAACAGTACATAAAAGGACGTAACTATATGTACAGGACTAGTACTATTGTCTATGTCATAAAGGCGTGTTGATGCGTGGCGTGCCGTACACAGATGTTTATGTATTTATATTTTTTATTTATATGAACACCCCTGACTATATCACAATTTTTAAATATGGAAGGTCTATTATATGCGAGACGGGCGTTTTTTAAGTTACCTATACATAATTATTTATTTAAAAATAAAGAGTAAAGACAAATTAAGTATAAATACATTAAGTAAAAGTAGAACGTTCGTAAAGTATATGAATTAAGTGACATCATATCAGACGAAAGACGGTCCACTACTGGACATAGGATTCCCCAAAAAGGGTGCCATGATGACCGGTCCTACCACCTGTATCCAGCGGACTCCCACGACCTTAACCTGGTTATCAGTCCACCTTGCGGGGGGTCTACCCACGCTGCGCCTTCCGGTATGTGGTCGTCATTCGTAGGTCCTTTCCACCTCAACGGTCATCGGTTCTACGTGCAATGTGCCCGGCTCACTGCCACTTAATATTAAATTAATGATAAGTTGGATGTACCTATAGGGGGGATATTGAGTTCGCTAAAGTTTTGCGTCCGAAAATGATGTTCCTAAGTAATTGTACTACTAATGATCACTGTTCCTAAAAAATTGTTTGCTAAAGTTTGAGTTCCTACAATTTATTTTACTATTAACGTTATCTGTAACACTCAGTTTTCCGAAAATTGATGTTCCTAATGAACTGTACTCCTAATGATCACTGTTCCTAAAATTTTGTTTACTAAAGTTTTAGTTCCTACAATTTATTTTACTATTAACGTAATCCATAACACTATGTTACTTCAAAATGAGCATCTTTTACTTGAAACACTTTTCTCTAAAGAAGTTTTTTCCGCTCTTTCCAGCATCTGGACATGCCACGATGATGATAAAAGTGCAGTAAAAGGAGGGAAGACAACTAAACTACTTTACGGACACAAAGCTGACGTGATTAGTTACATAAAGAATAAAAAAATGTTAGTTGAAGTTGAAATCCGTCAATTCACTAAAATGGAAACCCCAGTACACCTACCTACAAAATGCGGTGGTCTTAACACGTCCGCAGTCCCAATATCAAATGCTTTGGGAACGGAACATCACTAAACGGAGCTCTCATATGTCCAACATACATTAGACAACAACTCCATTGTGGTAGAGCTCTATAGAGCTACCGTTTAACTGAGTTGATTCCAGCGGTAAACAGTACGAGATGGTAACAGTGTGTGACGTCAGAGCTCAATTAAGTACTCGTTATGGCTTTTGCATTTGACGATCGGCTTAATCTAGTAGGTGGAAAACCTGTCAACGAAGCGGGCGTTCCTAGGTTCGAATCCCGGCAAAGGCAAATATTTGTGTGATGAGCATATAATTGTATTTTCTGAGTCTTGGATATTTCTTCGTGTTTCAAGATTTGTATCTAGTAAATATATCATCGTCTAGTGCCCATAACACGAGCCTTATTACGCTTACTGCGTGATACATAGGGTAGTTTTATTTGTTGGAGATTGTCCTGAGATTTGTTGTTGTTCCCCAACCGGTCAACCACGGAAAAACGTTGACCAATTATCGGACAGTATTCTCGCGCCATTTTATAGTAGACAATGGGCTACGATTTTATAAACGGCATTTAAAAACAATTGAAGTTAAAACATTGCTACAGACAAAACCTAGCACAACTATCACAGCATCGACTCAGCTAAGAAAAACGGTATGCCTAAGATAATGTCACATCGGAGGCTCTTGCGAAGTAGATGCGTAGAAAAATACCACATGATACAAATTTCGTCCCAAAACTTTTAGCCAATACCCTTAAACGGGTTGGTAGTCATAGAAAGCGTGCACTCATTATAGTAACCAAAAACGTAACTGAGTTATCTATAAAAAAAATCAAGAACATGTGAAGCGTAAACTTATTTCGAAAGCTTATTTATAGCCGACAAGACTTCATGAATAACAAAACTCCGTGGAATTCATTGTGACTGGATTTTTATGTATTTATTTTACTACGTTTGGAAATTATGAATGAATGAATGAATGAATGAATAATTTATTTCAGACGTAAGTCCATATAGGTTAGTATACATTGTGAACTTAAGGTATTATTAGTACATTCAAATGTCACTATTTAATAAAACATAAAATAAAATAAAACATAAAATTCAAATTAGCGAGTCCCACGCTCCCATATCTATTTAGGGCTGGGATCTCGCATGCAGTCTGATGCATAGCCTGGTAAGTGGACAGTCTGGCCGGTTTGTCAATGCGTTAAGGACGCCATTCGAACTGCCTCTTGCCCTGCGCACCAGCGAGACAACGCGCTTACGCACGATGGCGTGAAAGCCAACCGTACGCGCCTCCGCAAACATGGCCGATGCGCTGCAGTAACGTGGCAAACCCAATAGCATCCTGAACGCATTGTTGTACTGGACTCGCAGGGCGTTGAGGGTCCGCTGCGAGTAGCTGACCCACAGGCTGCACGTGTAGAAAGATTGACAGAAGGCTTTAAACAAAGTAATCTTCACTTCTGTAGTACACCGTGCAAACCTGCGTGCCATTATGTTACACCGTACCGCCAACGCCCTACGCTCCCTTTCCACGTCAACGTTATCCGACAACTCTTCCGTAACCCAGTAGCCCAGGTACTTAAACTTTGAAACGCGGGTTAAGTTCGTACCACCCAGTGCGACGGGCGGCACTGTATCAAGTTGGCTACCATGCGGGTTGAACACAAGCATTTCGCTCTTTTTTGCGTTGTACCGGAGCCCCTGGGTCTTGGCGTAGTCCTCGCACACACTGACCAGCTTCCTGAGAGCACTGATCGATGGACTCAGCAGCACCATATCGTCAGCGTAACTAATGTTATTGACACTAATTCCGTCAATCGAGCATCCGATTCCGGTACTGCTGAGTTCAACGATCAGCATGTTCATAAAAAGATTGAAGAATTTGGGTGATGTCAAGCCCCCCTGCCTCACCCCGCACTTAAGGCGATACATGTCTGAGTGCGAGTCCGCCCACCTGACGTAATTCGTTTGGTTATTGTACCAGTATTTAAACATGTTAATAACTTCGCCAGGTAGATCAGTCTCGCACTCCAGCTTGTTCCAGAGTACATCGTAGGCTACCAAATCGAGAGCCTTAGATAAGTCTAGGAAGCACGCATACACTGGCCTCCTCCTTTCAGTGTAGTACTGGACAGTTTGCTTGAGACACAACACCGCAGACTCTGTGGATAAGCCGGTTTTGAAGCCAAATTGTGCATCGTGCAGATCAAGGTGCTTGTTAAGCAACCTGTCAAGCAAACTGTCCAATACCTTGGCGATTATGGTAGCCAGCGATATGGGCCTATAATTAGAACTGTCCGCTACGTCACCGGTTCTGTTCTTCACGAGTGGCACGACGATCGTTTTCATCAGTTCGTCTGGTAGGTAAGAGGGCCTGATGCAGAACGTGAAGAACATTGCCAGCACTCTTGGCAGGTGGGACCCCGCATGTTGCAGGTGCTCGATGCTCAGGCCATCGTGTCCTGGTGACTTACCCCTAACCATCGTATTTAAGACCGCTTTGACATCTTTGGCAGTAATATTGATTAGGGCTTGCCGTACACGACTCCCAGCATCCAGCACCTGCCCCGCCCCGGGGCGCATTGGGGGCTCGACTCTGAAAATATTCCGAAAATGATTGGCTATTTGCTGAGGTTCACTCAGTCCATCAACACTATCTGGCCGGCCAGACTCAGGACTAAGCCTTTTAGTACATTTCCAGAACTTACCAAAACTCTTACTAACATGATGTGAAGCTAACATGTCCATTTTAATTTGGTTTGGCACCACTTTAACTTGGATTTAAAGGTTCTTCTCGTTTCTACCATATTATTAAAGATAGGGCCTTGAGACAGAGAGAAATGATGACATTGTGTTTTTCATTTATTCTTTTCGTTATATTTTTTCTACATTACTTTTTTTTCTAGAAACATTCTAGAATAGTTTTTTTATGCAATTTTTTTTTATGTTGTGACGATCTTATTGCGATATTATTATTTATTATTTTGGCACCTACTGTGGTACTGTGTACTAATTTCAAAATATTTGAGGGATAATAATTTAATTAATAAATTGATTTAAAAAAAATAGCTGAAGATAATGTTTCTAACTGACGATTTTAAAGTGCTTGTTACTAGGCCTTCTTGATTAAATTATTTTGAGTTGAGTTGAATAAGGTAACATTCAAGCTCTAATTGGGAAACAAATCAACTCTATATACCGCCTGCTTACGTGTGCCGCGATACCTGTGATATTTTAGCGACGTTACTCTCGGGACTCGGACATCTTGGAAAGACACCCCCTTATTCATAAAACTTAACAGACCTGTGTTAGCGAAAATGTTTTTTGTACCTTTTCCACAAACACAACTATCAATGTTACAGATAAAGAGAAAACAGACGAATTTTAACGGGTGGCTTAAATAGTTTTGGTGAAGTTTTATGAATAAAGGCCATTAGTGTTATAAGGAAGTTGAAGAAAGGGCCTTGAAAAAGAAGTCCAAACCGACGGTGCTACCCGACAACCCAAACGGATATCCCATTAAACTTCGCTTTTCGCAAAGCAGCCGAACGAAGTGGGGAGAAAATATTTTAGAAATCCTCACCTGTGGAGGCACCGAAGAATAAGATTGGATTGCATACGACTAATTGCAGGGCGGGCATTTTCAGAAATGTGTGAACCGAATTAGCGTGAGTTGCTAAACAAAAGTTAACTCAGTACAAGCTTTGTGACGAAAATTAATCATACAAATTATGTGAAACTTTATTTAATTCACATTTAAATAACGTGTTTATGCATCAAAGCATCAAGCAAGTTATCAGTTATACAAACTGAATACTTCATTTTATTGTCGTCCCAAAACTGACACTGAGTAAATTTTTGTTGAACAACTCCACATTAATTGTGTGCGCAAATTTAGAAAATACGCAACCACAAATAGCCTGAATGAGGAGAGCTGGCAGAATATGTATAAGATCAACGAGCATCAAATAATGCTATACTATGTTTGGGTAGTTTTGGCTTAGCCTTGTGCTACGACAAATCTTTGCTACGCCGTAGCACGTAAAGGCTTACAACGCGATTCATACGCCATTGGAAAAAGAGTACGTAATTAAAACACTGTTTGCGAGCAGATAAACCAGCTGACATTCCATTTTAGTTTTCAACCCTAATTATTGAGAGAAATTACTAATTAAAAAAACATGCATTTACCTATTTCCACCCCAGGCCAAGTTGGCTCAGTTCGGGTTGCACAGCGCCCCGCCCTTCCACAACACTTCTACCTCGGAGCTCAAATACCATGAGCCATTCGGTTGCCTCTTAGATACTGCAACTACGCGTCATTGCTTTAACTAAAGCTTTTCCGGCGATGACAACTTGGTATTAAAATAATACAGCAGATTACATTGTTCTTAAAATATACCCTACATCAAGAAGTACGTACACGATATGTACTGTTACGACGGCGGGGTCAATAACAGTTTTGTGGCCCTAGTGACACGCCGTCAAGGTATTTCAAAATTCATCGTGTTGTCATAAGTATGACTACTGTCAACTTAGGCTAGGCAACTGCCTACGGGTCAGACGGCGGCCTTAGAGGTCTCGAACCCGGGTACATACCCGGGTTCGAGACCAGCGACCGACATGCACTTTGTTTTAAATTCATAGTAAGTACATTTTCAAAACGCCGAGTAGCGTGGATACTGGTAAAAGTAAGCAAAAGGACATTCGGTGCTTACAGAAATTTATAGATAAATAAATGTATGGGATTGGAATATTCGAGAAACATGGACGTAGCACGGAAATCTGGAAAGTTCATGCTACTCAAAACAAATGAGTAATGAAATAAATATCGAAATCATTGTGAAATGAAGAATGAAATGAAGATCGAAATTAACTAACGGTCTAGAATCATCAACGCTAGGAGGATAGTCAATCATTGGAAAGGGGCATATAAAGGGAGCATGTTTGCAGTATACGAGTCAGTCGTTTGAGAGTCTCAAGTAAGTGATCGAAGTGGAGGGAAGTGAGAGAGGAGTCTTCAGAGTGAAGTTGTCAGAGTGAGATACTAAGTGAGGTAAGTAGGTAAGTGTATATCGGGTGAGATGTGCAAGAAGAGGAACAGTGGAAACAAATAGTGAAAGTGAAAAGTGGTCTAGTGCAAAGTAATAGTGAAGTGTCAGCTTTGTCAGTACTATAGTAGGCGCGGATCAGTCACTTGTGTGAATTAATTGAGTCAGTGTTTGGTTATATAGTACGTGTGGACTCAGTGGACTTTGCCCTGTTCTAAATCACAGAATAAATCTACTGTCATGGTAAAGGTTAACTCTATCCTGTACCCCCACGCTCGTACCATTTGGTGTCAGGAGTGGGATGGAGATATATGCCACCTATAGTGGAACGCGAAGATAGAGAAGGAATCATGACGCGTGGTCAGGCGGCCGCGTCGACTTCCAGTCAAGTTGCTACTGAAGCTACTACAAGAGCTAGCAAAGCATTGTGGCAAGCTGACGTTCTGGAGATGTTGGCATCTATGAAACGGATGATGGAGCAGCAATCAACGGAAGCGAGAGACTCGGGAACAGCAAGCGGAACAGAATCGCTGCATCCTGGAACAAGCAGTGGAACAGACCCGCCAGCAAACGGAACGGAATCGTCGCCTACTAGAACAGGACGCGGAAGAGACTCGCCACATCCTGGAATAAGCAGTGGAATAGACCCGCCAGCAAACGGAACAGAATTGCCGCCTACGAGAACAGGACGCGGAAGAGACTCGCCGCCTCCTTGAACAAGCAGCAGAATAGTCCCACCAGCAAGCGGAGCGTAGCCGCCGCATTCAAAAACAGCTAGTGGATCGAAATCGCCGCCTCTTAGAAGAGCAAGCGGAACTGAATCGCCGTTTTCAAAAACAGCAACTCAGGCATATAGTCCAGGGTATTGCTGAAGTCATGGATCGGCAGCTTAGTTGGTTTTATGAACAGAAAAAACAAGCACGTGATTCTCGCAAAGCAGACAGGTAGTTATTCACACCATATTCTCCATTATCAAATAAGACTGCGATTGTCGGCAATGGTAGTGCAAATAAAAAGAATAAAAATGAAAATTAGAACTGTTCATTTCAATAAAAAATAGGGGTTAAATTACAGTCTTAACTAGGTACTAATCTTAAATTTAAAAGATTTTTTGAGTTAAGGAGCCTGCCTTATAACTATTATCTTAATTAGGGCAGAAGGTTGTGGACAGGTGGCTGTACTGGTCTATGACGGCCAAATTTGGATAAATAAATAAATAAATAAATATTAGGACAATCTTACATAAATCGACCTAGTCCCAAACTAAGCAAAGATTGTACTATGGGTACTAGAAGACGATAAACATACTTATATAGATAAATAAATACTTAAATACACAGAAAAAAACAACCATGACTCAGGCACAAATATTCGTGCTCATCACACAAATAAATGCCCTTACCGAGATTCGAACCCAGATAGACACGACCATAGACGGTGTTTATACGTGGCGTAATTAATAATTTACTTTAAAAACAAAGTTTTAACCTACTTCAATTTAGTACTCCGCCAAGCCACGAGAATATTTCCACATTAATTTTCCAATTTACCACATGAACTGATTTCCGAGAGCAAATGCGTTGATTATTAGAGAAAAAAACCCAATCGCTGTATGTGGCCCGATAATATTTAAGGACTTCCGTCGATTCGACAAGGATCACCTTTGGCACTTCATTAGTTGCTATTTCAACGGAATCTTATCAGAATCTGTGACGTACTTTTGTACTTTTAAGTACATAATTGAAGAATTCCATAAGTCCATCTGTGCTCTTCATCATCAATTACACTCCACCAAATTTATGATTTCCGGGTGTAAATACACGAGTTATAATAGAAAATATCAAAATCACTACACGCGTGCCTAATTTAATTGAGGAGTTCCCTCAATTCCTCATGGACCCCATCATCCAATTGAATTTTTGAAAAAAATGGGACCTACCTGGAAGCATATACTTAAAACAAAAAAAGGGGGGGCAGGCCCCTAGCATCTAGATTAGTGAAGAATAATAAAGAGGGTCTAATTTTAATGAATATTCAAAAGCACAATTTTCCTTTGTAGTTGCAAGTAAACAGCATCTGTGTAATTTTAAAAACAGATTAAAAGATCACGCATACACGAACCGTACGTGATACCGGTCTCGATTCGCTATCTCCGCACTTTCGGATAATGGATTCATTTGTATTCCGGTTGCAAGTTAGGTCCGTAACGAACATCGAGGGAGCTGACGCTCAGCGTACAATTACCAGTGTTAATATTTACCAACTGACGCCAACGACTAATTGTTTCTGCTGCCAATACTTAGCTGAGTGAGCGTGCATCACGCGTCAACAAAGATCAAGGCTTTGTCTCAAGCTACTAAATGAACACGTTACACTAAGCCCGTGAACTTTGACCGTCTTGAAATGGAAGCTAACTGAGCCAATTTAAATATGTAAAGGGATCGTCGTATTGGATCAGTAAGGTCTAACTAGATCACACTAGAATAGGTTACGCGTCAAAATTGTATGGCCTCAACTCTGTCCTTGAAGCGCACTAACTGGCTTCAATTTAAAAATAAAAGAAACAGCGAAAAAATGGTCAAGCCTCGATTTAATTAATCACATCCATCTCATTCGCATGACAATGTGCCACGCTCGTTCTGACACGTTAGCTGGCGATTAAGGTATCACGTCCTTATTATTTGACATACTCGTAGTTAAGTTTAAATGATTTTGAAAATATATGTTCTTGATAATTGATATTGATAATTTATTGTAATAGACTTAGTTTTTTGTTTCTATTATACGATTGCCATGTGATTTCAGACACGACGTATATTGTTAAATGAATAAATAATTGAAATGAAATTTATAGGGGAAAGTAATGACCCACGTTACGGCTCAGTCAAATTACTTTTTTGTGTAAAGCCCCTGCAAACTCCTAGCACGATGGAAATTATAAAGAAGAGGGCAGATTTTTCTCCCATCGCATATCGCTGCGGCGTCAGTTGTACAGTGGGAGTAGCATGGTTGCCATTTTATCACCTATCGTTGTGGTAAAGACGCCCCATCACGCTCTGACAAGTATGCGAGTGTGAGAGTGACGGATGCCTTATCCACAACGATAGGTGATAAAATGGCAACCGTGCTACGCCCACTGGTCCCGGCCCGCTGATTGCAAAGTTGGACAGACTGCCGGTGACCGCCGCTTTGAATTATAATGGCCGCAATGTAACGAGATGGCATCCCAATAAGTCGGACATCGACCGTTAATTCGTGAAATACGGACTTTTGTTTACCTGTCACTGTGCGTTCAGTAAAAGATATTATTATATTTACAGCGTTCGAATATAACTACATTATTTATCGACCCGTGCCAAAATGTAAGAACATATAATAGGTAAAAGCCAACTTGGTAATACCACAGCCATGTCGCAAGATAGACAATATTACTATCTGTCAACACACAAAGTTTAATACTACTATAATTTGTAGAAAGTTGCCCTTTAAATTGAGAATTGTAGGAATCCAATGATTTATTTTTTTATATATTTTTTTAAGTTTAATTCAGCTACGGTAGCCTAGCGGTTCAGTCAAACGGCGGTCGTGCGTGGGAATCCCGACTCGTACCTACCAATGAATTCTTCGGAACTTATGTACCTACGGAATATCATTTGATATTTACCGTTAGCTTTTCGGTGAAGGAAAAACATCGTGAGGAAACTTGCATACATCCACGAAGAAATTCAAAGGTGTATGTGAAGTCCCCAACCCGCACTGGGCCAGCGTGGGGACTACTCCCCGTCGCCTCTCATCCATGAGAGGAGGCCTGTGCCCAGCAGTGGGACGAATATAGGCTGATTTATTATTATTATTATTTAGTTAAATATTAATTCCGACATCATTAGGTACTTCTTGACGCAAAATTAATTGATTTTAGGTATAGAGCCTTTAAAGCATTTATGAACAGAGCCAGTTAACAATTCACTAATACAAAATCAGCAGTATTTGGTTGAACGAATTAATTGAATATCTGTGAAATTAATCAAAAAATAGTAAACATATTTTTATTTATGATGAATATACTCCTTAGATCCAATATGGACCAGAAGAATAAAATCCTATATTGCCGACAGTCACATCCCACCCATTCCAGCTACAAAGGCAAACAAACGCCCCTTTATTATTAAGTGCTCTGGCCTACAAGGTTTGAACTTCCAATGTTTATTTATAAACACCATTCTCCAAACAAATGAACGCGGTTAAATAAAACAACTCCCACCGGGAAACATCTTGTACCTATTGTAACGTGCCTTATCACAAAAGTACCTTAAATTAAGCGAGCACAAGACAATAATATATTTATCTTGAGGGTTCATTACGAAAGAACAGTTAACAAAGGACGTTATTCTGTAACGCAACGAGATTTATACAAAAGACGACGAAGGAGTGGTATTGTCACGAGTAAACATGCACTTCTTTATCAATTTACTAAATTATGGTTTGAAATTACATACTTTTAAAACTCTATTATTTTTAAATTAACAAAAGGCATTGCCTCGTGCTACATTCAAAATTGCGACGCGTACGGCTACCATAACACGCACGACAATACACCCTTTAGTATGTCTATCTTGCAGTACGAGACGGGAGATTCAACCCTTTTCGTTCTAATTTTCATAGTGGAGAGAACCAGGTGTCGCTGAATAGCAGTCAGCAGCAGCAGTTCAGTTATTATTTAAAAAAAAGCATTAAAAACAAGGTAGTTTTTAAGCACCGTTGTACTCGTGCATCAGTGGCTCAGTCATCTTATTTTCACTTATGGAAAATATGTTATAGGTGAAAAAATTAAGTAAGTCACCTGTTGTATGTGTGAGTAATGTGTGCGAATAGACATTTGTTTTGTTTGTGTTCTAATTTTAAACAGTCATGTATTGTCTATTCGAATACGCCACTACTACATACAACAGGTGACTTACTTAAGTTTTTCACCTATATGAGCAGGGCCCGTAATTTTCATGCCGATGACATCAATTTGACGTCACGCTCCATATAGGTTGATCCCAAATAGTTTTTTGTAAATTATTAATCATTAGTCGTCAATCATTTTAATCACGTACAAATGACTTAGAAAGTAGTCTATTTACACGTGGAATAAATAATACTTAGGTATTTGATACGTGAAACGTGAGTTATGAATGGGCTACGTCGGGCTGGTAGAACAGTGCAATTTGTATATACATATACCTATTTTTGTCATAAAACGAGCGAGCTCATCGCCAACAAACTGCTGCAAACTTTTTCTCAAATTCAAAATTTCAAACGCATACGTACGTATAGTGTACCTACAGTACCATTACCAAAAAAACTGCGGCAATTTTTTTTTAGCCCATCCTGTCAAAAGACAAAACAATCTTTTAAAGTAGTATTTTAAGCAAAGGCAAACTTTTACAAAATCAGCAGCGAAATCAATGGCACAGATACATAATTATGGGTTTGAATTGTTGCCGCACCCACCATATTCGCCTGATTTTTGCCCCTTCCGACTATCATATTTTCCCCAACCTAACAAAACACTTGGGAGTTAAACAATTTTTCACGAATATGGAGGTGCAAGGAACTGTAACTGCATATGTTGATGACCTGGAAGATTCTTAATTTTTTACGTTTTTGGAGCATGTAGAAAAATAAAATTGTTATAAAAAAAATAGTTTTCATTTTAAAGGTAAGGCTAGCTATTAAATTCACCCTCGTATAATTCATGTTTTACAAGAATTATCCTGTTATAATTATTATAAACTAGCTTCCGTCCGCGAATTCGTCCGCGTGGACCCGGGATAAAAACTATTCTATATTTTAATCCAGGCTATAAACTATCTTCGTGCAAAATTTCATTCAAATCGGTTCAGCCGTTTAAGCGTGATTGAGTAACAAACATCCAAACATCCAAACATCCTAACATCTAAACTTTCGCATTTATAATATTAGTAGGATTAGTAGGATTAAAGTAAATAAACCTAGATAAACCCGATCAGAGCCATAGTAAGAAAACAGACATGCACTGCACTGTGTGTGGTTTAGAGATTTAAATATCAAAGGTAGATATTTAACTATTCTTGTTAGGTAGATAATAATACATATTTTGGTTGTAGGTAGTTAGTTGAGGGTCCTTTCGTGGCCCAACTTAGGAAGTGATGAGTACAGTGAAGAAAACATCATACGTTCTGCTCATTCTACGCGACATTTGTCTCCTCCGCGTTAGAAATTATAGGTATAATTAATTGCTAAGCGTGTTTAATGCTTAGAGTACAGGTGGCAAGATACACAAATTAATATTCAGCCTCGAGGTATACCTATCGTGGGGCCACACCTGCTGTGTTGATTCAATCCATATTATATAAACAGAGCTGCGCATAATGCACTATGTTAAGGCGCGAATGCTGTGTTATGCAAATTATAACAGTGTCCAGCCATAACTGAATATCAGTTTACTTTGAAACAAATTAGTTACGTGTCGAATTCGTTCTGTAGCTTTAATATAAAAATCTTTTTAAGTGCATTTTATAACTAATATTCCGTTACTATATTTCTTCTTATTCTTTGGAGTTACACTTTTGCCTGAGCGGTGGTTCGCGGTGGTTTATTCTGTTTATAGTGTGTTTATGGATGTGTTGCGAATCGTCGTTTTCCTAAAGGTGCTGTTAAACGGCACGTGATAGCGCGAACCGAGTTGGCTCGGCTCTCTCTAATAGCGTCTAACTCCCAACATCCTCGGAAGCTCTGGGGAGCTCACTCACCAGCAGGAACACGACCCCACATACCTGCAGAGCAACAAGTGCTATTAGCAATAGCAGCAACAATCATAAGCCAATAAGGCTGTGGTTTTCGGTATGGTTTTGGATTCCAATTTGATAAAGTAGGTATTTATGTTTTTACGCGCTGCACGTCTAGCACACGACGGCCGCGACATACTCTCGATTTTTATCGCACTATACCTCTTCTTCTAAGTGTTCTAATAAGAGAGAGACGGATAGTGCGAGAAAAATCGAGAGAGCTCACGCGCCGTCGCGTGCTAACCGTGCTGGTTGCGACTTGCGATGCGTGGAAGCGAGCGGACAAAATCAAACTACTTTTTAACCGATTTCAAAAAAAGGGAGGAGTTTCTCAATTCGGTTGTATTTTTTTATATTTTTTGTTTTTTTTTAAATGTTTGTTACCTCAGAACTCCGTCATCTACGAGCCGATTCGTACAATTTTGGATGATGGGATCCATGAGGAATTGAGGGAACTCCTCAATTATATTAGGCAAGCGCGTAGTGATTTTGGTATTTTCTATTATAACTCGTGTATTTAGACCCGGAAATAAATTTGGTGAAGTGGAATTGATGATGAAGACCACAGATGACTTATCGAATTCCTCAATTATGTAGGTACTTAAAAGTACAAAAGTACGTGACCGATTCTGATAAGATTCCATTGAAATAGCAACTAATGAAGTGCCAAAGGTGATCCTTGTGGAACCGATGGAAGTCCTCAAATATTATCAGGCCACATACAGCGATTCGGTTTTTTTCAGCGATTCGTCATTTATTTGCTCTCGGAAATCAGTTCATGTGGTAAATTGGAAAAGAAATGTGGAAATGTTCTCGTGGCTAGGCGGAGGACTAAATTGAAGTCGGTTAAAACTTTGTTTTTAAAGTAAATTATATTAAATCGAAATGCCCCCCTTCCTCCGTCCCTGATCGACCCCCGTAGGTTCAAAACAATTCAGAAACGTAAGTAAGTAAGTAGAGCAGCTTACCAACGCAAATGTGATAGTGTTATGAATATTAAAGCCTCGGTGCGCTGAATGTTTCATATCTATTATTCATTATGAATGTATTATTCAGCAAACTGTCCATGATACAGTATTCTAAAAGGACCAAACATTATACAATAAAAACCTGTACTTTGAATTAATGAACAACTAAATCGTGGTATAAAATTCAGAATGTGAAAATACAAAAGAAATTACTATCGCTCAGTTTTAAAACTTGAGGCAAGTGAGACGACAGGTGTCCAGAGAGATATTTCTTGAACGAGCGATAAGACAACTCAACCGTAATTTTTCCATACAAAAAATTTACATAAGCATCTACCTAACGTACGTCTGAAACGTAACGTAATCGACCATCACTACAGTCGCCATCATCGTCGTATCAAATGCCTCGACAATAGAGACGTGTTCAGATATTTGTGAGCACTTTGGCCGCTCCGATATATTTGATGGCGACTGGTACTTAAAAGGAAACATGAAGTAGAAAAATAACAAAAATGTGTACAGACAGCCTGTCAGTATTTCGAATGGCATTCGGGTCTACATTTCTCTCTCGCTTGCTCTTACATGTTCTTATGCCAAAATAAACGGTTTTACCCGAAGCCGAATACTTTTCTCAGACTGCGTAGTCCGAGAGCTTTTAGAAAAGTATTCGGGTATTCTTATATAGGTACTTATAGTAGGATTTTATACAGAGTGTACCAAAAATGGGGTGTGAACCGATCAAGGGCATTCCAGGTATCATGTTCTGATAAAAAAAACGAAGTCTTTTTTGACGCATTTTTTTTTACATTTGTATGGAGTAGGTCGCCCCAGTCGGCCAACGCTCCATACAAATGTACAAAAAATATTCTCTTAGTTTTTTCTTATCAGAACACGATACCTGTAATGCCCTTGATTGGTTCACACCCCATTTTTGGTACACTCTGTATATTGAAGAAACACGCGTGTATGGTATTAGATCTATGATACGTTTAGGGGCGATTTGAGGGTGAGTGTGGACTGCACCCCAGAGGGGTTAATGGCAGTCCACACTCAGAGAGATACTCTGAAGTACTGTCTATAGAATAGTAATATTTATTCATTAATCAACACAGTATATATACACGTAGCTACATGCATAATCATCCATACATCTCGCACGCACTTAATCTATAGCTAATCTTACGCACGTATTTAAGAATACCTTATCGCTACAATAGAATGTGCCTTGCCGGCACATATCTCCCCCCTTACAACAAAATGGGATGGAATCCCATTTCCTACTTATATGAGTCAATAAATTATAGGTAAACTTACATTATCAATATGAAACAATAATTAACTATTAGAATAGAAAACAATATGATTCGATACAATATGAATACAAAACAACACAAATATAACAATATGTCGGCACAGGTAGGTATTCCTAAGCTCCTTTTCGGACACTTGAGAAATAAAATCACCTGCCAAAGTAACGCAATACATAATCGTGTGTGCCGTGCCATAGCTGAAATCACCTCTTCGGTTAATTACAAGTTGGCTTAGCATAATAAAAATAAATTGAAGCTTATATGAGCTGCTCTGAGCCTAGCTTATCCCATCCTGGGCATTCGTCTTCCAGGGCAATTATATTACATACAGCACAATCGTAGAAAATACAAAAAACAGTAGTTGCCTAAAAATAAATAACAGAATTAAAAATAGCATCCTAAGAACCTAAATTAACTTGAAAAATGGAAACTGACATGCTCGCTTATAAAAGTATGCTGACGACACGAATCCGCGACCTTGATCTTGATAAAATAAAAACTATCGATATATTCACCTACGTTAGTCGTACGTTTACGTTTAGGGGAAATAGTTGATGGATGAGTTAAAACACCTTTGTCAGGAATATGATAACTTAAGAAATACATTTCCGTTTCGAAAAAATCACACTTTCCAGTGTTAATTGTTATCCCGTTCTCATGAAGACGCGAAAACACAATTTCTAAATGCTCGTAGTGCTCGACCTCGTTCCGCGATGCTATCAAACTGTCGTCGACGTATTTCTCTAACATTCCTTTCACCCGGGGCTCCATCTCTTCATCAATTGTCCGAATGGACTGCTGGCTCATTTTAACAACAGTTGCAGGCGTCGTAAGCTCTGTAACTTTTCTATTAATTTGCGCCCATGAATATCGACTAAAATCTTGTGATATTCCAAAAAATCTGCCTCCAAAATTGCGTGCTTGACGTCGGCAATTACAAATGTCCAAGTATAGGACCGCCGCAGGCCGATGTTAAGTGTCAAATCTTTCTCGCCATACGTGTTAATTCTGGTACCATTGGCTGCGTACAGCATATATTTTATATTATTTTTAGCTCTCCCGCAGGATCCACAAGAAATTTTATCCCACTCTTTCTATCCGTAATTGTAAGGCGGGTACTAGGGCATATGGCACAAAGGTCCGCCATTCTTTGTGCGCGACTTAGTTTCCCTGGAACATGTTGTAGCTCCTGTTTCCATGCACATGGCTGCTGACACCGTCTTGCTCTCTCCCGATATTGGTGATGAAAATATATGCATAATTTGTCATTACGGCCTTGCGACCCTGATCTTGAATACGGCCGACGGAATGTGTTACGCTCAGCGCTGCGTCGACGATAATTATTTTGCATGTGCCGCAACTCATTTATGTCTAATTGCATTTCTGCGAGCTGTATCGCTACGTCTGCTAAACAGCTGTTGACATCGTTGGCAACTTCCAACATCTCTGTATTAGTGCTCTTTTGCGGAATCGGCGGCGACACAGTAACGTACAGAACTTGACGAAATCAAATACGGCGAGGAAACTTTGTCGGTATATCTCGACCAGTAAGTATTGAAAATCGTAGACACTCACTCCTGCTTGCTGCTGCTCCGGCTGCTCTGTAGCGATTGCGTATTCCTCCTGTTTCAGTCGGGGTCACCGCTTTAGGGGCGATTGGAGGGTGTGTGGACTGCACCCCAGAGGGGTTAATGGCAGTCCACACTCAGAGAGATACTCTGAAGTACTGTCTATACAATAGTAATATTTATTCATTAATCAACACAGTATATATACACGTAGCTACATGCATAATCATCCATACATCGCACGCACTTAATCTATAGCTAATCTTACGCACGTATTTAAGAATACCTTATCGCTACAATAGAATGTGCCTTGCCGGCACAATACGTAATTATGTCGGAGCAATATGAGGTATTATATAAGTTTAAAATCGTTATTGACAAAGGTCAGATACAGGTCATACCCCAGGGGGGTGATCACATAACTTTTCGAACACACGTTCGGACTAACTCAACTGTCAGTTCCCCATACAAAAAGAGACATTTAGATCTACCTGACGTACGTACAATTCGTTACCTACGTAATCTACCGGCTGGACACTGAGCCTATAGTAAGGGGATTCATCTTTCTGTCGCCCTGACCACCGGTATTTTAGGCTTAGGGTTTTTATAATGGTTTTATGTCTTGTATGTATAATTATATATATCATTATTTTAAATCTGTATTGAATCTAATAAGATATAAAATTAATAAAGGACATAAAAATTATGAACCGTTTATTTCAAGCCTCTAAGTCCATAGTTACAAATTACCTTAAAGACTCACATACATACAATAATACTATTATATCCCTAAAGTAATGTGAGGGACTTGCGAGTTCATTAATGTTATTATCTAAGTTAAAGTAAAACATTGCTTTTTGGAACACATATTCCTACTTTTAGTATCTTTTTCATGATTTTATGATTATTTAGTAGAAAAATAGGAAAAAACCGCAAAACTGAGGTTATTTTATAAAAGCAATTATCAGCAAAGTATGAGACTTTTAAAGTCAAAAGGTTATAGAAACAAATAGAATTTTCAAAAGTCTTTAAATTATTTGAAGAGGTAATTTATGTTAATTTACGACGTTCATTAGTTTAGCTGAATACGAGACTTTTTTGAAAGAAGCGGCGAAGGCACTAATTGTAAGGATCCCCTAATTTGTCACCAGAATATTTTTGCTCAAAACATTTTCTCGAACATCTTTAAGATATTACGCAATCTGATTTTGTCAAGTACCTTCTTTTGAACATTTTGGCGCAGAAGAAGTTTATTGGGAATAATTTGTGTCAAATTTAGTACGATAGATTTTTGAACTACACTGGTTCTTTAAAAAGCGGACCCCGGGTTCCTTTAGGGCATAGGTATCCGGGAATAACGGTAGGGGATGATGATTGTTTCTTTAAAAACATTGCAGTGAAAATCAGAAGCACGCGCATAAAATGGCTGTGTTCATTGCTAATTCATGCAGCTATTCATGGCAACTTAAAGAAGTGAATGACTTAATGAAAACGTTTAGTTACTTTAAATTATATTAAAATTTTACAATTTAAGGGGATTTCATGCCTGATATTATAAATTAAATTAAATACATCTTGAAAAGCGTGTCTAGGGCGCTGCGGCAAAGGGCTCGTAACGTCGGGATTGTATTTAATACATAATAAACGTTAGTAGTTTACTTTAATGATTCATCATGACAGACACCGAATACAATATTACTGACAGAAATGCTTGCTGTCCAAAATCCGGATTACAAAAGGTAAGCCTGCCCAAGATTTAATTAAATAATGAAATTAGAATTATAAAACGCCTGACTGGCCCGTGTAGAAGTTAATATTTTCAGTTGGCTTTATGTTTTTTACCAAAATTTGCACGGTGCTGGTTAATTAGTGGTAGCAACCTCGCTCACAGCTGCTGATAAATGGTACCAATTGCGGCCGAGTTATGAACGTCGTTTATTTTTAGCCAGGAAAACCTGCCCTCATTTCTTTATTTTATTTCAGGCGTTATAATGACTTGAGCAAAAACCCTTAATAGAAAATTAGGATATAACTCATTCCCCAACCCACTGTAGTCCAGTCGCCATCAGATATATCGGAGCGGCCAAGGTGTTCACAAATATCTGAACACGTATCTAATGCCTCGACAATAGAGTATTTGATGGCGACTGTCCAAAGCAGCTTATACCCCATGTGTAGCAAAAAGTGCCCGTGATTGACGCTATGAGCAGAATGGGTTAAAAAGAGTAGCTACTCCAGTTGATGGTTTTTGAAACGCTAAAGCTCTAAAATGAGCTAGTGAACAAATCTGAAAAAACCGGTCAAGTGCGCGTCGGACACACGCACCGAGGGTACAACTTTTTATACACCATACCCGTCACGACCTTATTCATTCTGAAAAAAAGACAGCCCATAGTACCTACCACCATGGTATAGCACCAGCTACATCTAAAAACTGCAACCGGAGCTAGACACCGAAATGGTTAATTTAACGTTAACCGCTAATCCTTTACATAAAGGTAACTTCGTTAATCGTTAAAGCTTTTGAAGATTTAACGGTAGTTAATGTTAATTGTTAACCGTTAACTAGTGATAAAAGTTACGTTAGTCAATCTCACTAGACCCCTAGTATTGCATTGTCACCGCCTTACATAAATTACAAAATTTCAACTTGATTGGACTTCGGGAAGTGTGTCCAATTTGACCCACACTGACTAACACGGGCAGTTGTTATGACTTGGTATCAGGGGCGATGTCGGTCTGTGATTTCGTCGGGCCGCTACAAGTAGTGTTGTAAAAGACTCGAGTTCTGGAGTCCCAATTTTATAGACTCGACTCTCTTAATAGACGACTCGGTGAACTCGAAGACTCCGAGTCCCGAGTCGCAACGAGCGTGAGTCATCTGTCGAGCGTGAGTCCAACAACGAAGTTTTCTGTAAAGCGAGTCTTCAAAAAAAAAACTGGAGTCTTTCACTGCGACTATTAGTTTCCAAATAAGACTCGCGGCTAGATTTACAATACGACTCCGAGTCTAGCTGCGAAAATGTATTGTATTGAAATTTATAGAATGTTAATAAGTGAAAATTATTTACATTACTACTTATACCAAAACATAGAATAACAAGATATAGTTATGTTTCTTTTAAAAAATTAAATAATGATTTCTTTAAGCAAAATGAGCTAACTTAAGGATTTAAGGCAGTTTCCCTCCAGGGCCCATATTTTTTTTCCACCCTGTATATATAAAAACCGTTATTGTTTAAGCCCACCTCACCTTCAACAATGATTTCCTTTCAACAATGAACTCGAACGCAGGAAAAGGACTCAAGTCTTTTGCGAGACTCGCTTAGTTTGCGAGACTTGCTTGGTTGGGTGTTCTGCAATAAAGGGAGTCCTATGTACTGAGTCGAGTCTCGCCATTTGAGTTCCGAGTATAGTAAAAAGGACTCCCAGAACTCGAGTCCTTTGCAACACTAGCTACAAGTACATGCCGGCCGTCCGTCTTAGATGGTCTATTAGTGGTTGCCGCGCGCTGCTACGGAGCGCACGCGTTCGCGCTTTGCATCTTTATTCGCCCCGTAAATATGCCTAAACCAAAAAAACCTAAAACATGCTGTATCGCAGCGGGTTGTAAGAATGACGAATAAAAAATCAGAACATTCGTATTTCGCGCTTCCGTCGGGACGGTCGGAAAAGGTTACCGAAACGTAAGGGAATGTGTGATTCTGTACTGTTGGTATTGCCGGTACCTACTCGATACCTGTATATCTTATATAACAAAGGTAGCTAGGCCAATTACTAACTACTTAAAGAAATAGGGCGGAACGTTTCTATATTCTTAACATAGGTACTTAAAAAGGTTTTAACAGCTAGGTAATAAAAATTGGTCCTAACCTATTGGTATTGGTTGGTACGTAACCTATCAAATTAATCGCGGAGGAGGCGGAGGTACTAGCACAGAATAAGTGATAGTATCTACTAGCCACGCGTAAAATTTAATAGGTCGAGCTGGCGGCAACCCTAGCGGAGCCTTAAGAGAAAAGAGCCTTAAGAGCCTCCGAAAGAGCGCGTTGCATGCGATAGAAAGGGATGGCCACATTCAGGCACGTATGACGTACCTTAACAGGCAATTTGTTAACAGAAAACCTTTTTACGTAGTTCTTATTCTGTATTGTTATTTATATCACAATATTCAAAATCCTAATTAGGTACTATTACTACTTCACCGGCGGTAGTCACGGACGAATCATAGGTATCAAACAAATTTCTTCTCAGTTTTATCAGTCACACACGCGCCGAAAACACAGACACACGCCACATTTCTTCGTTTTCTTGCATCTGTCTTAGCAGCTAGCCTAGCCTAACCTACGTGTGATAACCGCCGACCGACCCGAAAGTACTTGTCAGAACGTGTTTTTGGTGGCGCGGCGCTATTATTCGCTTGGTACTTGATTAATGATTAACGGACTCATGGATAGTTAACGGAAGTTAATAAATGCGTTAACCGGTTTAAGTACTAATGTTTCGCCGAAAATTATTTAGCAAATTCTTAACTCCCCAAACTACGTTTCCCATATTTTTATTTGGTCAAATTTTTATTTCCCAACTCAACGTTTCGCACTGATATAATTTCCCAACTAATGATTTTATAAATTATTGTTAGACAAATTACCTGGGATTTTTTAAAGATGTCAATGATGTTTTCGTCTATTGTATTGATTGGCATACCTTGATTTAGCAACATATTTAATGACATTATGAAATCTAACCTAGTTTGTTAGAATTCAAGGTTCAAATTGCAGTATGATTTTATTGCATTAACCGGGTAGGGTGATGCACCAATCAGCTAAATTAAGAGGGTACTTTTGTTTACATACTTAGCGGCTCAAAATTGTATTAATGTATAAATAATAATATAATAATAATAAAAATATTTGCGGACAACCTTATACAAATCGATCTAGTCCCAAACTAAGCAATGCATTGGTTTGCCATTTTATTTGCGTAGGCGTGCGGGTATACAAACGCACGGCAATTATTTTAACCTAACCTAAACCTAACCTAACCGCCAGCGTGTCGCCGTCACCCCGCTTCGCGGGGTGCCTGTTTCCGCTCTAAGGGACACAAGAACCTAACCTAACAAAAATACAACTGTTACGATTGGTTTTGGGTTGGTTTTGTCCCCTTTTTTTGGGTTAAAGCCCGAGCAGCATTCTAGTTGGAATTATGAGATTTTATGACGGTAAAATGATATTTAGCGAAAATGAGTTTTAGATTTTACGAATTATGAAAAGAATCAAAAAATGAATGAAATCTTTTGCTTCATAATTAGGTAGTTGACAATATGTTATTTGCCTTAGCAAATCATTTACTACATAATTATTTACCACACAAAAGACAATATGTTATTTGTCTTAGCAAATCATTTGCTGTAATTGTTTACTTACCACGTAAATTTGAAGTAGTAAAATTTTGCAATATAAAAATGTAGCGAAATAAAAAAAAATACGAAGTAAAATTATGCCAAGGATTGGTATGCCAAATAAAGCTTCGGCGAAAAGTTGGTTGCCAAATTAAATTTGACGAAACATAATTCGGCAAAAAGGCAGGACACCGCGTTAACCATTTTTAAAGTTACTTAAAAGTTAATCCATTACTCAAAATGTTAACTTCGTTAATTAACGATTAATGAATTAACGAGTTAACGCCCACGTATGTTTACAACCTACTAAATGTTTTCAGCGATAATTCTTTATCATGAGTATCGATTGCGATAGTTCCTTTATTGTTTGAAAGTAATCTTTTAAGATTACTTCCTTTAGGAAGTTGAAAAATACATACAATAGTAATTAAATTAATTACAAACTTAGTAAAGAAATGTTTTTTGACGAATATGTTTCGTTTATAGTTTTCTTAATAACATGAAATAACTTCCAAAATGTTCGATTGGTAAACATCTATGATGGCATAAATCGAACTTAGTAAAGAAATGATTTTTGACGAATATGTTTCGTTTATAGTTTTCTTATTAACATGAAATAACTTCCAAAATGTTCGCTTGGTAAACTTCTATGATGGCATAAATCGAAACTTTACCGCTGTAAGAAAATCATATCTGTATTGTATCTACTAAAATACTCAATAAGAAAAACATGTACCTACTTATTACCTAATGCTCTAAAATCATTTTACTAAAGGATAACTAACATCAGTCTCATTAAAACTTGATTGCACATTCGTGAGATTAATTCAAAATGTTTAAACCCCTTAAAAAGTCCAGAATCCAGAAATTAGTAAAGTCACGAAATTCGTCATTAAAAACGTCCGTTATCGTGTTTTAATGTTTTTCACGTCAGACACATAATATACAAGTATTAGCAGCGGAATGACGCTTGAGATAGAACTCGAGCCAGACCTCTCTCGTTAAATTTTCACATGCACTTGACGGCCCGACCTGGCTTACGTTAATTATGAAATCTCATTTGAGAGGGAACCTACACGTGAGTAATGGGTTCTGAAATGAGAAGTGTTCGACGAGGATAAAAGTTTAACCGGCTGATGGGCTCCCCGGCGACACGGGCATTCAGGCGGTGTGAGTCAGGCCAATTTCATCAAACTGCTTAATTAATTAAGAATCGGGGACTTAATTGTCAAAATGTTCTAAAGGTACACGTAGGACAGTCATATCGAACATTAAAATCGCAAGCTAACGGTTAGTTGTGATTTTTTAATATGTTGTTAGGACCACTACCAGTACCGCCTATCCAAGTTTGCAGCTTCGATAGACCTGTTCTGATTTTGCAGCACTCGAAAAACCACGAAATTTTCGCACTTGTTTGGTATTTTCGATATGAATCTTAAACTAAGTATGCGGTTTTTTTATAAAAATGTAAACATTTGTTTAAGAATACTAAAATTGATACAATTTGAGACCACAACCAGCTCTGTTCAATTACTTACCGAAGTAGAGCTGTCCAAAAATGTGTTGTTTAACCAACTCTAAATCGTTGTTAATCTTAAACTGTTTTTTAACCTCCGACGAAAACGAGGGATGTTACTTATAAGTTTAACATGTGCATCTGTGCGCCTGTGGTATCGTAGCTCCAAAACGGATGGAACGATTTGAGTGCGGCTAGTTTCAGTCTCAGTTTGCGGCTGGGGGACTTTTTTTAAATGTTCGTAGTACATAGTAACGGTGCCTGTCTTTAGGTACTTACCTTTTACTTTAGTTTGTTTTATAAAGAAAACACAGGTTGTGTTTGTCTGTAGGATCTGTAGAGAACTCTTGTAAGGTGAAGAAATGTTTTTCAACGTATTGAAGGGAATTCCGAAAAGTTTTCCTTTTTACTGTAGTGAAGAAAAAGCAATGTGTATTTACTCATTGGTCGCTGCAACTAGGCAGCGAAGTCCGATAAACTCGTGAAGTTTTGTTGATAACGGCTATTCTTTCGAAACCTCTTATTTTATGGTTATTTTGAGAAAGCTGAAGCCATTGTATGAAATTGCTTTTGATAATCATAATCATAATCAATCATCAATATAGTTTCACATACGAATAAAACTAACAAGCAAGTACAAGATTCAATTAAAACAAATATTATTAACTTATAATAATATCACAAAAGCATAATAATCCTACTAATATTATAAATGCGAAAGTTTAGATGTTTGGATGTTTGGATGTTTGTTACTCAATCACGCTTAAACGGTTGAACCGATTTGAATGAAATTTTGCACGAAGATATTTTATAGCCTGGATTAAAATATAGGATAGTTTTTATCCCGGGTCCACGCGGACGAAGTCGCGGGTGGAAGCTAGTCATTTTATAATTTAAATAATAATAATAATGAAATTAAGAGGTAAGTACGATAAAAAGAAAAAAGTAAAACAAAAAATAATTGGATCAACAAATCTCTAGAGTGCCACACAGGAACAAACATACATTCATACATACATAAATTACATTTCATATCCTACGAAAAGCTTAGCCTTCCGCTTCAGGTTTTGCGATGCTTTGGGCATTTCATTCCAACGTAAAGCTCGGCCATTGGCCTCGCTGCCACCTGGGGATAGTAAGTGGCCTTAAACCCCCTAAGGGATTTCTCAAGGCTTGCTTTGGACCTGTCATTGTTACGAAAAGCTCGGCCTTCGGCCTCGCTTGCCTGGCCGCTCGCCTTTGGGGCTTTGGTCTCCGGTATCGCTTGCAAGACACCTGGGGATAGTAAGTGTCCGTGGGGGCTCACCCACGCGCCTTCAGCTCCCGAGCTCACATAGCGACCGCTCTCTAAAAGCATGCTTAGGGCCTTTCATTCCTAAGAAAAGCTCAGCCTTCGGCTCCGCTTGCCTGCCCGTTTACCTTCAGGACTTCGGCCCTCAGGTTTCCCTTGCAAGTTATTCGGAGATAACGAGTGGAACGGATGGATATGGGGGCTCTGCCTCGGGCCTTAGGCCCTTGAGCTTGCATTGAGACTGCTCTCTGAACGATGGCTTTAGGCCTTTAATTCTAATAAAAAAACTTGCCGCTCACCTGCGGGACTTTGGCCTCAGGTCTTGCTTGCAAGACACCTGAGGGTAGTGAGTGTCCGTCGGGCTTGCCCTAGGGCCTTCGAACATGGGGCTCGCATAGGGAGCGCTCTCTAAAATGATACTTTGGGCATCTATATAACATTATTGACGACCAAGTTTATGAGGGTGTTTATTTAGATTCGAAGAGAATTCGAACTGTTAGAAGCACAGTCTATGGAAATAAACATAAGAATATCATGTAAACCATTATTTATACGCGTACGAAGCCGGGCAGAAGCTAGTAGACACTAAAGCTTCTATAAGTTTCTGTTTGTACACTTTGCAGAACCAGTGGTGGATTCATTGACCTAATTTGTACACAAAGGTAGACTTATTTCGCTTTTATAAATACTAACCCCATGTTGACATTGGTGATGACGTGTTGTTAGTCTCAAAACGTAAACAGTTTTAGAGACTTTAAATTAAATATTTTTTATTTCAGATTTTGAATATCCATATAATGTTAGTAAGTCATTATAATCAAATTTGGTAAGTATGTGGTAATATGTATCTACTTAACTCTAAATTGAGCAACCGCTTTTATTTGACTGGCCCAGTATAGTAAAATAGGGCAGTCGAACTTGTCAGCAATTACACCCAGGATGCTGTGTGGCCTTTGCACTGTACCTGTATTTTGCAACTAACAATTCGATTTCAGTTTGGTGTGTAGTATCAGAGTTTGCCTACGCGCTGACTCAAAAAAAAAAAAAATGTAATCTGTTTATTTCACTTATTTTTTTAAAAGTAGCATACATATTTCTTAACTACTAATCTTAAATTCTAAAGATTTTTTGAGTTAAGGAGTCTATAATTAGTTATATTAGTTATACAATTTCAATTACATAACTTATAGGTTTATCTCTTCTCTCAATTTAAGCATGTGTTTTTTTATCATATTTCTAGCTTGTTTACATGTTCGGTCTTCTAATGAGATTAAGTGCATGCACAAAAGGATCCGCATATAAATTCGTTAAAAATGCTTCCCGAAACTGCAAACATCATATTGAGTCGTGTACCGAAGCCAAAATATCGTCAATAACGTTTACATCTTTAGTGTTATTTAAAACAGATATATTACCATGTATAAAATAAAACACACTTAAGATGTCCAATTAATAAGCGAGAATTACTTTCAGCAACTCGCAAGACTGATGAAAACGCCCCTCTGTACAGCTCCGGTCCGTAATAAATCAATTTCAATTAATCACCATTCATCATGCAACTTTATGGCGTCGTTAAAAAGGGTGAAAAATCGAAGGTCTGAATAATTTGGAAAACGGGTTGCCGTCTACTATTTAAAGTCATGCACCTACAACATATATTATTAGCGATGTTTCTGAAATAAGATCGGTATATAAAATTTCAACATTTATGGCATTTTAGAGTTGTGTATTCAAACGGCACGGCAGACTCTTAATAATATAGATACAGCTTTTGAGCAGTATTTTACAGACATAATAAGTTCTGAAACGTATTCATATTATTAGAACATCTTATAATCATATAAGACATGTTTTTAATGTTGGACAAATAGTCCCATGGGAGAATTGTGTTGTGTTTGCGCTTACAGCTTCTTGTTGGTTGAAAATTAAAACAATATTTTTTTAACTACAATAATTTCAACCATATAAGATTGTATGTTTTCTCCCGTTTACATTAGATATCAACGGCGATGTTTTCTAATTGAAACTGTCAAAAAAAACATTTGCATGTAAAAATTAAGAATACATTTGAAAAATAACATTTTGTCCGGAAAGCTTCGTTCGCGAGTCCGATTCACAACTGAGTCGCGTTTCAGGTATTATTTCAGAGATATGACAACCCTTTCATTGTATTATTATTTTTCCCATTACAATTATTAACTGCATCCGCTCTTTGATATTCGTTTTGCCACAGTGCATCAGACTATGGTTAGTAATACAATCACAGTAAGGTCACTACGGCATTTGGCGGCGTCAAGTCCATACGGTATCAGTAAGCTGCCAGTCAAGTCAAAACAAATTCTTTACTGCGTGCCTACAATCGATTATGTAAACTGTCATTTTAGGGAATTTGCTAACTATGTAAACAAACAATGTATTGAAATGACATTTAATGTCAATTTCAGTATGACGGTTTGTTTACATAGCAAATTCCAAAAAATGACAGTTTCACGCATTATACGCGCGTCTGGTCAAACTAAATGTCACTTTTTGTTTGACAGTTGGATTATTGCCCTAACGTACGTTCGACAAGTTACGTGATCATTCCTCTGACTGGCGTGAGAAGCGCGGAACCCGTGCGATACAAATGCAGTAAAGCCACCCTAAATGCGGAATTGGCCTGACTAGGTATATATACTTTTTATTTATGCTACCTTACCTACCTCTTTACTACTTAATTTATGTTTTAGTACCTGTAATAAAACCACCAGTAAGATCAATATTGCAGAACTATCTGGTAGAGAGTAGGCCACAGCAGTTATCTTGCTCATATTTCCAGCCCGTGCCAGCCAGTGTGGTACAGCAGAGCCAGTTGGTTCTGGCCTGCAGGTTGACACACCGCCACAGCTGATGACATGGTGCAGTATATTCACCAGAAGACTGGCTACTCGCTGAGGCTTTTACATCAGCTGCGTTCGCCCCACTACGTGCACTTCAGCTCGTTTGTGGTGCGCGTGCCGCGGCCGCTGCAGGAGGCCACCGCGTGTGCTGATTTCTGGCCGAAGGGTGTCGTGTTTCGGCGGTTCCGGGGCAACATACCGAATTCTACACTGGACTTGACGACTCAAAGGAGCCACACTGTTTCGTCGCCTAAATAATAATTCGTGTTTTAATATTATATTGTATGCATGTTAGTCTGTAAGGTATTTGTAACTATGGGCCTTAATAGCCTGAAATAAATGGATATTATTATTATTGTATTTGGAGCAGCCCAATTAAAGAAATACTCCATACTACAGAAGACCACAGCCATAACTACCACAACTTGCTCCGTAGGTATGCGGTGTTTTGTGCCTAAGCGTGTTGTGCGGTGTTTTTTTTATTTTTTATTATTTAGTGGTGGGTAAGGCCGCCGTCGCCAGAGCTCCCAAGAATGCGATGCCTGTGTTGAGAGTGAGGGCATGCATTTGTCTCTAATAGTCAACACAGCGAATGCTCAAATCAATCGGCAACGCGCTTGTGATTATACTGCCCCCCTATTCTGTAACTTGTTTTAAGCTCACCTCAACGCTCACCCACAAATATATATTGACACCGCGATGCGTAGTAACTAAGTGTAAACTGTCATTTTATGGAATTTGCTAACTATGTAAACAAACAATGTATTGAAATTGACATTTAATGTCAATTTCAGTATGACGGATTGTATGTTGATAAAATTACAGTTTAGGTAGAGGGCTAGTTTCGTGACGGGGGAGCGGCGGGGTAAGCCGCATTAGAGCGTAACAAATAACAGCCCTGGAGTCGAAAGCGTCAACAGGCTATGGTGCGCGCTTGCCACCAAGCCGACCTTATGCTTGTTAGCCACCGTCGCACTATAAAAAATGTATGAATATAAATATTAATTAAGTATGAAATGTAAGTAGGTGTACTCCTTGAATGCGCGCTCCGTGAAGGAATAAAGTTCGCTCAAACAATAGGAAAACCAAAACCACGATAACGACACTATTGAGAGACGGAAAGCTTTTGTAAAGGCAGTAAAAGATAGTGCCGCAGTCTGAAGGAGCCATCGCTCGCGGGTTTATTTGATTAGGATCACATTACACATGCTTTATATCTCGCCTTTATCTCGATACTTTGATGCATTTTTATAAGTAATAGAGATATTGTTTTAGTATCCAATACCGTTAATGGTTAGTGTTTTAGAATCCAATACTGTTGATGATGGTGGAATGACAGAGAGTTTATCTTTAAGTTTTTTCATCATCGCGTTAGCTTTGCGTAGCGTAGCGTTCAGTAGCGTTATTTCCGGTTGTGCCCTAAAGGAGCCCGGGGTCCGCTTTGACATCTAATCCCAAGATTTGGCACAGGCACTAGTTTTACGAAAGCGACTGCCATCTGACCTTCCAACCCAGAGGGAAAACTAAACCTTATTAGGATTAGAACGGAATCCTCATGATGTGTAAGTTGGTGTTAATGGGTTATATTAATCATTTTATCTATCATCTATTAAACAAATTTATGTGACCAACTATTTTCAAAACTTTTCAATTATAATTTTAATTTTCCCATGTAGGTATTGTTGTAGAACCAGAGACATGTTTGAATGCATAGAAAGGCTTAATTACTAACTTATTGTGTAAAAGGCGCCACGCGTGAAAGTAATATTTAACATATATTTGATTGATATTTGGTTGGGTTAAAATATATGACTAAAATATATGTTTTCATTTTCTTTGTTTCCAAAGAATACTTTCTACAATTTGTCGACTTATCAGAAAATGAAAATGAAGCTCTAAAACCACTGCTATGAATTTTGTAAACCAACAAAAGCCGCTCGAAAATTTTAAATGACTTTTTTCATCAACAGCTCGTAGAGAACTTCCATTTAAACATTATCTCATATGCAAAGCTGAGAAATTCAATAAAAATTATATTGCCATCATAACGATACTTTACGTGGGATAAGGGTCCGCATTATTTTGTACCTCAGGCATATAACTTCCGCTGGGTGAAGCCCACCAACATGATAGATGGTCGCTCCGGGCTGATTTCCTTTTCTTTAGGTACTAAGGAATTTCTCAACTTAAACGATAAGGGCTTTCCTTGAAGGAAGATTGGTCAGAAAAATGTATCATGATGAGTCTGAATTGGGTATACGAAAAGCAAAGTGCTTTATATCTTAAGGCTGTTGTTGATTGCGTTATGAGATACTTCCGTAGGCGAGGCTCGTGGGTACAAGTTTCGTATTTTACTCAAAGAATTGAACCTACATACAGAAGTATGTAGGTTTTCTCTTGGTTAGGAACGTGCGCTGGAATACGTGATGTCGTTGTATCTATTTGTTTTGAATACGGCAGCGTTGATGCTCTTTCGCGTTAAACGGATTAATTGGAAGCTCGTACCTGCTTTATTTGCCTTAATAACATAAACAGCGTACCTAATGTGTACGGAACTTTGTGTGTTGTTAATGAAGTAATTAAAACATGTATACGTTGCACCCATGGGAATAATGAATCAGCTGGTTGCCCAATCACATTATCATTTTATTTAAAAAACGTAATGAGTACTCAATAAAAACATTTACGATAATATTTAAAACGAGCTTGGTTAATACTCGTAGCTGAATCTGTATTTATTGAACAAAATTAATATCGAGCGTATTTAAATACTGCTTTTCGGCGTTTACTTTCATACCATAAGCTTTATATTAGTCGGATTTGCGGATATTTGCAAACCAGGTGAAATAAATGTGAGAAAAGAAACGCGTTTGTCTCGGGTGCCCTTTGTGTGGCTCAAAATTGGTCGTCCTAAAATCTATTGGCCGAAGATTTTTACGTTAAATGGCAAACTATATATTTAGCATCATTTTTTTGCATAATTGTTGATTGTCCTAATCCTTATTGCTCATAATACTAAGTACTGTCAAAATTGTGTAACGTCTATTATTATATGGCATAAAACATGTCTGGCCTAATATTTAAGTAAGAAAATTAGCATACGGTGTCAAAAATTTGACATTCGGTGAAATTAACTTCGTGTTTTTAATAATCATTAATTGTATTGTTTAGGAATTGCTTATTTCGGAATAACATATTTCACACTATCTAGGTGTTCCCTTAGTTATGTTGAATAACGATTTAAAACAAATAGATTTCATTGTAATGAATATTATAATTCCTATTTCCCGTACTACTTTGAGCTAGCAGAGAGCCTTTAAAAGCCAGGTCGGTGAAGTGGGGAGGAGTGCGATCCAACAGCGCGCGAGCCGAGCAAGCGAGCGAGTATGAAAAACGCATGGGTGCTCAATACTTTTGGCCAAAGCTGTACTTTAATAGGCATGTTATATTTACAATTATCGATCAAAATGAGCATGAGGGTGGACCGCGCGCTACTCCGCCTTGCCAATTGGAGGCCGTAGTATTATTGTGATGATTTATTAATTTAATAACACCGCGCCTGACGTACGTACGTACTTGAACGTGCTGTAGTTCCGACAATCCAGCTATGCCATTTACAACCGGTTTCACCTCGCCTCACCGCTCACCCCCAATATATCTGGACTTCGCGATTTGTTTTTTTTTATACAACGACTGTGGCAAACTAGCGTACGGCCTGCCTGATGGTAAGCGGACACCGCAGCCTATAGACGCATGCCACTCTAAAGGAGTAATATGGGCGTAACATGAGCGTATTTGTAAATATAACGCGTAATCGAAGATCTGACTTAGAGCGGGTTGATTCGAACCGGCCGTAATCGTTAAAATCTTACTATTACGAAAGGATTTGCACGCCCGTTGAAGTAACGAATGGATGAAATACAATCTATTCAAGGCTAATGACTCGCATATTGAGTCATGCCTTTACAAGCAATTTCCGTTTCAAGCCGCAAGTGAAAAACGCTGCTACGCGCTACGGCGTAACACATAATAGATTGGGCTAGAATTGCTAGGCCCTATTTGACGTCGATTGGTCTGTAAAAGTTGGTAGATGCCACTCGCCCTTGCACTAGTTCGCTTGAGGCGAGGTCCAGGTATGCGCGTTGTGAATAACAGTCCCGCGAAGTGATGATCACGTACGTTAATCAACTCATCTACTTTACGTCACGAGAAAATTTGGCTGAAAATTAACATCGAATGGCAAGTACCTACCTGCGCATTTTTAAAATATTTAGTACCCAATTAGCATGAGTCGTCAAACAAAAAATGATTCAGTGTCAGCTTTGTCACGACAACTACTCAATTTGTATAAAATTAAACTTTATCTTATCAATTTAGACATACATACATACATTCACGCCTTTATTCCCAAAAAGGGGTAGGCAGAGCACATGAAACGTATATTCCAGCGCCACTTTTAGCATAAATGTGGGTATAAAAGATCGACAAAATGTGATATTGCAATGATAGGTTGCTAGCCCATCGCCCACAACACACTTCATCCCTGGTCCCTTAGTCGACTTTTACGACACCCACGGGAAGAAAGGGGGTGGTGAAATTCTAACCCGACACCACACGGGTCGACACCACACGGGTGACATAATATGCATAATTATACACGTAATTTAAATGTGAAACAAGTTCATTTTCACATAATTTATACGCTTAATTTTCGTCACAAAACTGTCACTAAGTCAATTATTGTTTAACAACTCGCGCTAATTGGATACACAGATTTATTAAAAATGATCACCTATTAAGTTAAATAAGGATTTAGGTTATGTTATTATGTTAATTCAATTATTTTCCCTTACCTATTTACTTAAATCGTTAACAGTCATTATTATGGTGAGTCCTTTCTAACAATTAGGTAACGAAACGTAACATGTCATGAAATTAAATTGAGTTTAATTAATACTTAATGAGTATAAACCCAGAATAAAGAAAGTGACCATCGTTGTGTTGTGAGGTCGTTGTATAGACGTCACTTATTGCAATTGAAACGTTCGTTCGATAGTACTTTGTAAACGAAACGAGGTTAAAGATCTAGTGTAATTTTGATCGTACGTAGATGCAATTAAAAAGTTATCATAAAGAGGTAGATGCTGTACAGTTCGATTACTGTTAGTTAACCACTGACATATGGATTGCCTTCATTTAATTTTCAACTTTAATCTTATACAAATAAAATAGTGATTACTAAATCGGTAGATGTGGGTAACAGTATTCTGAAAAATGCTTTATCTGTATGAAATTAAAGTTGAAAACTAAATGAAGGCAATCCATCTGTCAGTGGTTAACTAACAGTAATCGTACTCTACGTACGTTAATCAACTCATCTACTTTACGTCACGAGAAAATTTGGCTGAAAATTAACATCGAATGGCAAGTACATTGTAATCACATATCAAGCTTAAAATAATTCAAAAAGAAACTTAGCAAGACTCTTTTAAATCGAAACACGGCGCATTCAGAAACTTTTAACACTCCTAACGACTACTCCTTTAATGGTTTTTCTTAATTAAAAAAGCCCCTAGAAATGTTTCGAGGAAATCTAGCGAAGCATAAATCATACCGATTCGTGTTATTTAAGGCGTAAACTTTTATGGCAAAGCAAGAGGCACTTAAAAACTTGTTTGGAAGAAAACGCGTCAATGTTACAATAAGGCTGGGAATAATAAATTAATTGCCGAACACAAAAGAAAGGCTTGGCATTAAGGAAAGTCGGTCAGAGGTCTTTGGAAGGATTCGTGAGGTTAGCTTACCTTTGACCCTTATAGTTCAAATCAATATTGTAAGCTTTTAAGCTAAGCTGAAATTAATAATAATAATTAAACCTTCCCCGTTCCATCACCTAACGACCAGGGATGGGGAGCGAATGCTTATGTTGCCAACGTACCATTTATTCGCACCATGCGATTTGCCTCGTCTTTCGTAATGCGAACTGCTAAGGAATTAAATTCGCTCCCTTCATTTGTTGAGAGAGAACTACGATCTAGGTGCCTTCAATACAAGAGTGAATAGGCTATTACTGAACAAGTGAGCTTCATCTTGGGCTCTGTCGTCGCTTACGACCAAGAGACTAGAGTCAATCACTGGACAGTATTTTATATAAATAATAATCAATATTCGTAGTATGGATATTTTAATGTGCAATATTTTATTATTCATGTCAACAAAATACAAAAAAATAATAACAATAAACTTAAGACTAGCCTAGTAAAAAGTCTCCCTCGAGTCTCCCCCTAGTATAAGCAGTAACGTTCCTATATAATAAACGTGTCCCAAAAGTCAAAAGCAGGAAACGGGCCAAGTCTTAACAATTATCAAAAAACAAATCATAAAGTATGTAAAAAATAACAGACGTTCGAAACCAAAAAAAAAGTACATCCTGTAACGACGATAGTACACGAAAAAATATGAAATCAAAATATAAACTCGGTTCTTATTTTTGTTCTTTCTGCTTACTATATAAAAATATCTAAGGACTTGTAGTTTCTTCAGAAAAAAAATTTAAACAACTCGATCAAAGTTAAATTGAGAATGGTAATTTACAAGAATACCACCTTTTTTAAACGTTTTGAGTGTTTTATTGTACGCAAAAATTTTAGAAACTTTAATAATCTAATAGACTTTAAAGGTTAATTAAATACTAGCTTTAAATCTCAAAATAAAGTTTTTTTTTGGCACCTACTATGCATGTGAGGGATTTTTCAAGGTAATTTTAATAATCTTCCTCTTGTCATGTGTTATTATTATTCCTACAAAGAAAATACCATATACATTAATTATTATGAATCTAAACAACAAATACCGCCAGAAAATTAACTCTTGAGGCTAAATCGTTAGATCAAATTCACCACATATAGGTGATCAAAGACACCCCGAGACTTCAGGATTCCCCAGCTAAAGGTGCATTTTTAGGTTAGATTGAGGGTTTTTTTCAAAATCATTACCAATCAGAGATTAACGACACCGTGCAAATCACTTGGTTTTTTTCTGGACATAAGTATAGTCGAAGTATTTTAGCCATGATAATCAAGAGAAAAAGTAGTTATTTTTTGTCTAACAAATCACACTAGGTAATTTAGGTACACGAATTGTTGAAAATTCCCGTCAACGAGTTTCACATACAAAGAGTGCGCAAAACATGAAATTGTAAAACGAAACTTAAGTTTGTAATTGGCACGTGGAAAGCTATTTAAAATAATTGTAACACATTTTCTTTTTTTACATGTTCATGTCTCTAAGCACGGTTAACATAATTACCACTAATACGCATAATCATGCTCACAAACATATTTAAATACCATTTTTCTCAAATGTCCGTCCACAAATATATAGGGTCGCACATTAATCTTGCCTACATTTAAGGGATTTCTTGTTCGTGTTCCGCAAACGTTCCACTTTTCCGCTTTAATTCCTCTAAGTAAGCAAGTTATATCGTTTGGATCACGCAGCTTTATTGATTATGATGTGGATGTGGACACTAATTATGGTTAAAGAATAAAACAATACTGGAGTAAGCAGCAGATAGGAACTCAATGTGACTGAGAACGTGTGCCAATATTCACATAAACACAATAGACAAATTCCGATCATGCTTTGGGGATTCATTGCAATTCCAATGAACATGTAACAAAGTTAACGTCTCAGTAGTCAACCCTAACTACCTCATTACTTACCTTGAATCTTATTTCATCGCAATAGAATTCAACGACAGGACTAGTATGCAATATTTTCTACTTTATCGCGACCCTACTTATATCTTCCAAATTTCCTCATTTTATGCGCGGATGCGGGACGGCAAGCATGCAGTACGGTATTCGAACAACCCGCTTCCTCGCATCCCGCTCCCGCTCTAATCAGGAGGAACTCATTGAAATGTAGGCACGCAGAATCTGTACTAACTTGGTTTACGATAATTCTTAATCATTGATTATTGCAAAAAAATTGCGAAAGCTATATTGGTTTCCTGGTACACGGAAAGTCTAAAGTCATTTGAGATTCTGTGTCGCATATTATGGTTTACGCACATTCATCATCATCATCATCATATCAGCCGAAAGACGTCCACTGCTGGACATAGGCCTCCCCCAAAGAGTGCCAAAGTGACCGGTCCTACGCCACCCGCATCCAGCGGACTCCAGCAACCTTTACCAGGTCATCAGTCCACCTTGCGGGGGGCCTACCCACGCCGCGCCTTCCGGTTCGTGGTCGCCACTCGAGAACCTTTCCGCCCCAACGGCCATCGGTTCTACGCGCTATTTGCCCCGCCCACTGCCACTTAAGTTTAGCGATTCGGAGGGCTATATCGGTTACCTTGGTTCTGCTGCGGATAGCCTCATTTCTGATGCGATCACGCAGAGAAACTCCCAACATAGCCCTCTCCATAGCCCTTACGCACATTAGATATAAGTAAGTACAGTAGGTAATTTCGGTTTGACTAAAGGCCAGAACCTATGTAGATTTTCATGCAAAATCCGATTACCAACCCAATTAGTTCGGTTTTGCCTGCAATGGACAGCAAGACGAAGGGCTTTCATGTGGCTACTTGAACTTTAGGTACGTTTCATTTACGAGTTTCTTCGTTCTACAAAGTACAACGGCTGCTTTAACAAAATAATTTAATTAAAAATTCACGTGGAAAGCCAAGCAACATGATTCTTTCGTTGGTCGTTTGTGGTAAGTACGAAATACTTCGTGTGTGAATCCAGCTCGAACTTTAATATTACTTTAATAACCTTTCATTCTCAAAATTACATTTTTTTTATGTAAACATTAACCCCCTTATTCATAAAACTTAAAATGCCTCTGCTAAATAAAATCTGCTTTACCCCTTTCTTACGAACACAAATGTCAAAATGAAAGATAAGGAAAAACGAATTTTAACGCCGTTTTAGTTAAAACCGGCTTATAGGACGTTTTATGAATACGGCCGTAAATCATTTGAATATTAACAAGAACTTACGACAATTCCTAACTCAAAAAAACAACTGAATCATATATTTTTCAAATATAAACTTCATTTATATTCACGTTAAACGATTCTAATTTAAAATATTTTTATCAAACACTTAGGCACCAATTTGTGAGAACTGGTTGGGGTTTTTTAAATTTCATATGCAGCAAAAATGTCACGGCGGAAATTGTAGCAGTGAAATATCGCGCGCAGCTGGAACGGTTAATGAACCCGTTTCATGTTACTAATATTGTGCATCATGTCGGGTAAATTGAAAAATTAATCCTACTCACGTATACCTATATAAATGTGGCCGTTTGACTTTTGCAGGACGCAATGGAGCGGAGGTGACGTACGAGTGGTAGGAGTATATATAATATATTGCACTTTTAATTAGAGCTGGGTCGTTTCGACTTTTCCGTGAAACGAAACGTAACCGTTTTTTATTATCACAAAACTGTTTTGAGAAACAGTTTCAAAAATAACTAGTTTCTCCGTGCGTTGCCGCCGTCGCCGGTCGCCAAACGAAGTGAAACGAAACTGTTCGAGTTGCGTTTTCACGTTTTGCATTGCAACCGTTGCGTGCGACTGTCGCCTTCTACTCGTAGCTCCTTGTCATCGTTTTTATAAAAACGGTTTGTAGTTCTAGCCACAAACTGTTTTTCCGTTACTGTACGAGAAACTGTTTCTGAAAACGCTTATGGGAAAAAACGCCCAGCTCTACTTTTAATCTAATGTGAGCTAAAGAACTAACGGATTTTATGCAATGTAATCGTTTGTTCACGTTCATAATCTGCTCATATACGTAAGCACAATCCTACCTACAGTTAAATATTTAATATCTACATAACGTAACGACTAGAGTCAGATTCCGCAAAACATGAGATTTATTACGATAGGTCAAATAAAGAGGAGTTTTGAGAGGCAGAGTTGTCTTAGTAAGTGTACGTACATGTTCGGTTCAAAAAGTGATATTTATTTTTAAAGCTTTTTACCTGTACTGTACCTACCTACTGCACACTTTAGGTAGACCACTATTACTTTTGTAAATTTTTGTTATAATAACCTCTTCCAAATCACAGCATTCAGCACCGTTCTAACCTTTTGATCCCAGTAGGAGTTCGGACACAAAAGTTGCTCCCGCTGAGATCAACAATAGGTTTGCGGAAAGATTAATCGTCTAAAGAAGCCCTGAAAGCTGGAGGAAACAATTTTTCATCTTTATCAAAATGTTCAGTAAGAAACATAGCTGTGTTTTACCGTATGAAATTTCACGATTACTTACCATTCATAATGCTACCGAATACATCGCGGTTCATTGTTCTGTAATGCGATAATTAGGACGGTTGGGCCCACACCCCACTCGAGATACACCTGACACCTTGATTTTGAATTTAAAATGTTGGAAATACTCGGCATTGTTGGCGCGAACCTTGTACGTTATGACACGAACTTTTGAATTACGACTGCAAATGTTAGTAAATACACAATAAACCATAACCATCTCTAAGTTATAAGAAGCTAATACACTATACCTACAGGGCGTCCCACGATTTTGCCACGTGGAGGAAAGTTACCTTTAATACTGTTGATGAGAAAAAATTCTGAAGAAGACTTCCTTTTCAATGCAGAAACAATGCGAACTATTTTCAAAGAATTTGAAATAATTGCCTGTCTGAACCCGCTAAATGTACAAAAAAACCGGTCAAGTCGAGACTCAGACTCGCGCACAAAGGGTCCGTACCATTATAAAAACAGCAAAAAAAACACGTTTGATGTATGGGAGCCCCCTTAAATATTTATTTTATTCTGTTTTTTAGTACTTGCAGTTATAGCGGCAATAGAAATACATCATCTTTGAAAATTTCAACTGTCTAACTATCGCGGTTCATGAGATACAGCCTGGTGACAGACGGACAGCGGAGTCTTTAGTAATAGGGTCCCTTTTACCCTTTGGCTACGGAACCGTAACGCAATTTTACAGCGGGATCGTTTCCCGATTCAGACCGGCGATTATTTAAAATTCTTTGAATGTATAGCCCGACAAGCCCCTATTTGACCCTGGGGTAGTGTCGCTGTAAACCACATAATATATGGCAATAATGTACATACATCATGTATGTACATTAGCCGGGACAGTGTGTATTGGCATTGTGTTCTTTGTTGAATGTAAAAATGGTATGCTTTATAATAAATACATATTCATCCATATGTGGTTCCAAGTACGTATTATTCGAAATTTAAGTATTTTTCAGATTGTGACTCCGAAGACTCCGACTCTGATGTGTCGCTTTCAAGACCGCCGACCTCAATTATAAAACGTTCGGTCTGGGATTCGACTAAAGGACTTTTTTCCTATATTCGTCTTCAATTCTTATTATAATATTTGATTAAGAAAAGAAATCACTAGTTAAATCCAACCAAACTAACCAGTTCAATCAATACCTACGACCGCACTATATATAATGTCAGTCTGCCCCCTCAAGGAGAAAACCGTAAGTGGCAAAAAGTAAGTTTGGAGATAAATCCAAAAAACTTTACACTTCCGTTCAATTGGTTTTATTTCAAAGTATAAAGCTGAAACTTGTATTTATCAAGATAAATTGTAGAATTTTATTGTAACTTAATTTTGTTAATAATCTTTTTATTTGAATTAGATATTAAGAAAAGAAGGGTCTGCTTCTTAAAACAACATTAGGAAAAATCGTATCAAAGAAAGAAGAAAACAAGTCCGCACTAATGTTTCTTGTGTTAACTTTGCACAATTGCATCTAAGAAAAAACAACACAAGTATTCACAAATGCTTCTATTACTAATTGATTTAGGAAATTGAAAAAACACAAGTGGGTACTTGTGGTTTATTTAATTACTCAAAGTTTTAATATTGATAAAAATCACGAACTAACAAGATGTAGCATATGTTTCCTTTTGAGTATTTTTAACTTAGTAATTTGAAACAAAATTAAAATATGGTTTTTCTTCTTATGATAAAACATGTAGGCACACATTCAAGACAAAGATTATAAAACATAGGCGGTTACTTAGTACTTTTTTTGCTTATGAACATGAATTATGACTTTTCTACTTCGAACAGGAAGTAAACTTAACAAAATGTCATGACTTATGCTTGTCTAAATTCTTGTTTATTAAAGATATCCAAACCCGTGTGAGATAGAAGAATTACATTTTTTTCCCCGAGTCCGACTGATAAAAACTCAATTTGACAAAAATGGACACTTATGGTTTTTCTCCTTGAGGGGGCAGAGTACCGATCATGTCAACAACCAAATCAAATACATTGTGTATAGAAATACTAGACAATCCGGCATCCAATGTTTGCTGTAAATATTCAAAATAAGCTTTCTGACATCGCTGAATTGCATTCGGCATATTTTTTTGTATTTTATTTTACAATCGCGAAGTATTTAGTCTTCTTTGCCGTTTGTTTACATCGGTGAGATTCGATGACTTCCATGAACCTAGAATACTCTGGACAGGTTATGGTAATAATAATACCACGTGCGAGCGAGCTGGTAGCATACAAATCTCGATAAGTGTGACAGATAGGGAAATATCATTTATTGTCCTTGTCATAGTACCACTTTTTTTATTTGCCACATCTGATTTAGTATGAAGTTGTGGCACATAAACCATTACCCGTCCAAATTAAGTAGGTTATTTATGGCAAGTCATCAGACATTTTAAGACCAGTTCTTAATTTAGCTGCATAGGAGCCTTTCCGTCCCTCACTGGGGCATCACGTACAGCCTGTCCAGAGTATTCTAGCTTCATGGATGACTTCTAACATCTGCTGTCAAAGAGTACTCCTTGCCAGTAAAATAAATTAGTTCCATTAAATATCTGCTAAGTGGCTAGGGTCAAAAAAAACTTGTCTTGTTCGTATTGTTTTTAAAACCAAAATGAAGTCTTCTTTGAGTTTTGAGAGAATTTCCAACCTACAGTATTTAAGGTACTTTCCCTCAATGGGGCAAAGTCGTGGACCACACTTTTTATCTATACAAATATTATAAATGCGAAAGTGTGTCTGTCTGTCTGTCTGTCTGTTACCTCTTCACGCTTAAACCGTTGAACCAATTTATATGAAATTTGGTACGTATAGAGATCATTTGGCTCCCGGGGAAGGACATATGATAGTTTTTATCCCGTAAATTATGCCCCAAAGGGGTGAAAGTTTGCATGAAGCTACGATATAAACAAGTTCCACGCGGATGGAGTCGCGGGCAGAAGCTAGTCATTTATAAAAAGACAACGTGAATGCAGTCGCCACCTATGTATGTACATTTCCATATAAAATGTATTTTCTACTTTACCACGCGGACTGTTTTCCGAGATCAAATGCGTTGGTTACTACAGAAAAATACCCAAATCACTATAAATATCTGGGTTGATAATACCTATTAGAGGAGTTCTGTGGAGTCCTCAAGGATCTCACAGTTACATAGTAGGTAACTACGTCAACGGATTCACACGGAATCAATTCAAGTCATCAACATCGTCATCAAGTTATATGCGTGCTATTTTGAGGTTTCCTAGATTTTTCATGGATCTCGTTAAAAAAACTGGATTTCGGTAAATGGTATAAAAAATAATAGTAGGACTTGTAGAACGGAGTTATAAGGTAACTAACCTTTTTAAAAAAAGGACATGTTTAAAAATGTATGTAATAAAATTAATTATTTTTCATTTCAACGTTATTCCATTCCTACTTATAACTTTGTACACCGGTATATTTTTTGAAGCTGAGAGCTTTTAACTGAAATTACTATCCTTTGTTACAAAGAAAGAAAAAAATATATTATCGCAAAAAGGAAATACATTTTAATTGCTTAATTTTTACGTTATTTTCAATAGATTCTTAAGTGGTATAAAGGGTAGCCTATACATCCGTTGGATGGTTGAAAAAATCAAAACATTAGCAGAACAGTAAATTGTAAAGACGACGCACTGCCGTGTGATCAAAGTTCAGTGCCACTGGCCACGCTCTCACGTTTAATTCAATTTGGAATCACGCCAGATTTCGAATTTGCTGGCAGCGTGTCCTTTAAATAATAGAATAGCCGAGTCACAGGTCTATTTCACAATTTACTGCTTTTAAAGCAACGCGACGCTAGAACTTAAGAACGTTTGAATGAGACACCTCTTTAATTATCTCAGCGTGAAATGTCAGCTCTGAAGCCTCCTTGTTGTTAATGGTAAAAAACTTGTCGTCCTTATTAACTAACGTAACTAAGTAATCATTTTTATTTACATCAAATAGATGAGCATCAAGGCTCACAAAAATGGACGCTAACTGAAAAAATAAAACAGAAATTAAAAACCTGCGTTCGCTCTATGGAAATAAACATACTCAACAGGGGATTAGATGTTCAGGCATAAGAAATAAACCTGGCGTTATAGATATACACGAACTCATTTACCAAAATAAGTGGCAATGGGCTGGTCACATTAAGCGTCTGAATGACGACAAATGGACACTAAGGACGACCGAATGGACACCGCGAGACGGGCGCCGCGGAGTAGGGCGACCCCGCGCGCGCTGGGACGACGAGCTGCGCGCGCGCTGCCCGCTCTGACCTTCTGCCGCGACCGCAACGGTTGGAGGGACCTACACCGGCACGATCACACCACCGGACCAATTGATATACCACCCCAAACTTAACCTGCATGATAAATATTACCAGTAGCCCTACAATGCTCTTAAATAATGTAATATAGAATCCAAAAACCGAAAAAAATAGTAATAAACTCATTTTCAATATTATCAAATATTGAAATTATAATAATACTAGGGTGTGCCCCAGTGAATGAACACTTAAGGAAATCAACTTTTAAATTGTTTTAGGCAGATATTTCAGTAAAATATTGCAAATAATACGGTCTTTTTAATAAGAACAACTATTTTAGTTTTGTTTAATGGCTTTCCTTTTAAAGTAGCACTGCACAATTTTAAGGTATAGCACACTTTAGGGGGAAAAATGGAAAATCAGCAGTGAATGAACAAATCAAACCAGTGAATGAACTAACTACCTTTATTATGCTTTAAAAAATACAAAATTGTACTTATGTTAACATAACTATATTTATAATACTCGTTTGTGTAAGGAAGTACTCCGCTGACATAAAATTAAACAAATAAACGCATAATCGTATGTTTCTATAAAGTCTGTATAACTTATTTTATCACTTTCATTTTCTTTTCACTGGTGAGTTTTTACACTGGTTTTTCCTGTTTTGTCCTTCGTGTTTGCTTTTTCTGTCTTAAGGTCGCTTTTTTTGTTTTTTTCCTGTCTTTATTGTTTTGCTTGTTTATTCCTTCTGCATTGTTCCAATTCGTCCTCTTTTTGTTTCTTCTCCTCTTGTTTTTTACTTCAATGTACTGCTTGTATTTATGCCCTGACAAACAATATGCTATTGGTTCCTTCTTTTCCATTATTTTTTGTTTTTCAGGTATTTTGGGATATGTTAAGTATTTATCTAGGGACGAGATTGACTGTTCCGCAGTTTCAAGTGCTTTCTGCTACAGGTGTTTGATGGGTGGAATTAGACAGATTGTTTACAGACCCACATGACTGTAAATTATCGGAATAAGCGATAATATGGTCTAGGGATGATAATGCTATCTCTGTAGTTTTTAGGATGCTTTCTGCTGTACCTATTTCATCTACGGAAATGGTGGAAGCGTTTAATAATTGTGAGCTATTCAGCAGATCGAGAGGTTCGGAAGCGGACGTAGGAGTTGTAACAAGTTGTGTTACGTCATAGAGTTATATAAAGGCAAATGAATGACTGCAGAGTCTTTATTTATTTATTTATTTAATCTTTATTGCACAAAAGAATATCTTATAGTACAAAAGGCGGACTTAATGCTATAAAGCATTCTCTACCAGTCAACCTTAAGGCAAAGCAGATAAAATGTGGGCAGTGCAACTCAATTTAAAGGATAATTTTCCAGTAAAAGTTCGATTAACTCCTCCGTTGTTGAGTGGCCTATATTGGCTTCATTAAGAATCGAACTTGGCTCACTCGGCATTTCAATTGGCACTTGAAAACTTTTGATTTGCATTTGTCACATCTGTGTTTGCATCCTCCGTGGTATACATTTGGGCAACTTCCTTTATTTGAATGGTTTTCATCCTGATGTGAACTTGAGGAGAACCGACGGATCGGCATTTCGTCGAAGTATTGATCAGAATTGGGAATTCACTGGATTTAGGTAATTTTGAATTCTAGTTATAGAACACTGGATTAAAAAATACAATTTGTAAATAAATTACGTCTAAATATACGTTAATAGCACGAATACGTCGTTGCGCCTAAAGAAAAACACACACCATAAATGGCAGATACAGGAAACAAATACAGTAACACAATAAACAAAAAAAGTAGCTTAGCTTTATCCTTATTACTGCTCCATAGAAATAATGCACAACAGCCCGCACGTGTACTTTACATCGCCGCCATTTTGAGACTGCTGCGCAGGAGTCCAAATAAATGCGACCAGAACCTGACACGTAATGTTGCCAATCGAATAAAAAAAAACCTGGCGTGGTAGAAACACGCGAAATTATTATTATACGAAAAAATGTGCATTTCGTTCATTCACTGGATCCGTTCATTCACTGGGGCACTTATCCTACTTGTGTCTACCATAGAAATACTGTAAATCGAATAATACTAATTTAATATGTATTCAGAATGCAATATGATTCTAAGTACCTACGAGTAAACGGGGTTATATGTGCCCTTGCTACTATCATACTATTATAATTAAGGTAATATAACAAATAAATACACAAAATATAATAATGTATACAATATGGTGACTGAATAACAATAATTAAATTAAGTGAAAAGTGGTATTAACTATATTCTCCTAGAAGGGGACCCGAGGAGTCTTATTACCCTCCCTCTTCACCGAAGGAGAGGCAAATTTTAATGAAATATGTTAAATCAATAATAATAATAAAAATAAACATAATTGTAAAATTCAATAATTTAAGTTTTGAAATATTAAAACCTCTGTTATATACTATTATTTTTTATGTAATAATGTTTTAATGGCTATTTGGTTTATTTAGGTATTGATTTGGATATTGTAAGATTCGTAGCATTTTATTTACCAAATTCAAACCACATCTACTTACGAAAATGCTCGTCTCGCGTTTTTAATAAAAGCCTACCTAAGGCACATTTCGATAAATTTTAATCGAGATCAATGCATAACAAGGCTTAATTTAACAAGGTCTTAATATAGCGGAAACCCTTCAAAGCAGGTGTTAGTCAGAGCTGCAACGATATCCATTTCCTTTCAATCGCTTCAGCACGGCTAGCACGCGACGGCGCGCGAGCTCTCTCGATTTTTCTCGCACTATTCGTCTCTCTCTTATTAGAACACTTAGAAGAAGAGGTGTAGTGCGATAAAAATCTAGAGTATGTCGCGGCCGTCGTGTGCTAGGCGTGCAGGAAACTTCAGGCACATACAGCAACAACAGGCTAAACCATAAATGTATCCTTACACTCAATAACATAAAGTACAAAATGCCAGCAATCACTTGTTGTTAACTATAGTCCCGAACGTTTCGCTGTAGATTTCGAGTTAGTAACAAAGATTGTAACGTTTCAATAGAAATGGAGGTGCTAAATCTTGGAACGTAAATCAAGTGCAGTAGCAGCTTACACCCGCTCCGCTTGGAGAATAAATCCGTGCTTCGATACTACCGCCGCAAGCTATCGTTGCCGACTAAAATAATTCAGCAAGAACCATTGTAACGTGCAATTCATTAATCTAAACGTACATTTAATTTAATCCTCAGTACCACTAAGAATTCCAGACGGATGAAAGTGATTTACTGTGGAATATAACCTACCAATCATAATCATTCTATGATAATTGTTCTAATATTATTAAGGGGTATGTTCGTAATAGTTATTTTTGGGAATTTTTAAGTTTGTGTGTAGGGCGTAATCTCCGGAACTACCTGATCTGGTTTAAACATTATTTCACCAGTATCTCTTCTAATGGACCTTCGGAATGGTCATAGGGTATATTTTATCCCATAGCTCCGTGTTCATTATTTATAATACGCGACCGGAGCTGGGCGGGCAGCTGGTGTTTAGAATATATACAATTATATACTGTTACGAGCGTGGGAGGAGTAAATAAAACCTTTAACACGACAGTAGATTTATTCGGTGATTTAATTTACACACAGGGCAAAGTCTACTGAGTCCACACGTACTAACACTGACTGAATTCAACTCACACAAGTGGCTGAGTCCGCGCTTACTAAAGTACTGTGACAACAGCTAACTCTTCTTCACTCTTCACTGTTACTTTGCACTACACTATAGAAGAACCAAACTTTCACTTTCCCACTTGTTTCCACTGTTCTTTCTTCTTCCAGTTCAAGTTCTCAAGACTGCATTGTACCGCGAACGTGGTCCCGTTATATTTAGGTACGCCTTTCCGAAGATTCTAGATTATCTTCATTTCTTTGTTAATTTATTACACATTTGTTTTAGGGGTTTTTTCCAGATAAACGTGCTTCGTCCCCGTTTTTCTAGAATGTTCCAAGCCCATACATTTGGCTATGAATTTTCATAAGCATCGAATATTCTATTTTCGCTTACTTTTTCTAGACCATTCCATGCTCTACTTCGGCGTTTTGAAAATGTACTCACTATGAATTTAAAATATACAAAAAGTGTATGTCGGTCGCTGGTCTCGAACATCCGGGTACATCGGCTTTAAGGCGATGCATTGGAAATTATCGCGTGCTTTGAAACGCCATTCAGACTAGATTAAGAAACAAGGTCTGATTTTCAGATATATGATTCTTGACTATATGATTGTTTTTCTGATTTTACCGATACATGATTGCTTAAAATTTCCTCGATAGAAAATTATTCCAAAGTTGGGTCTGAATTTTCCTCTTTTTACTCAGCCTACTCAAACGATACATTATTTTACGACACAATCAAGTTAATACTATAGGGTTTTATCTCATGTAAAATCTTACTTTATGAAAATAAAACTTCTCTAAGTTAGGTATTTACCTACCACCACCAAAAAAGCCATTTTTTTCTCGAAGAGTGTTACACCTCTTTTTCTCGTGCGCGGAAGGCATAAAAGCGTGTCTTTGTCTAGGAGGCGTGTTCGACTCGTATCAAGGCATCCCCTTAAGGTCGCAGTCTGTACCACTGGTCTAACTTTGACTTGTGACAACACGGCGAATTTTTAAATACCTTGACCGCGTGTCACTATGGCATCAAAATTGTTATTGACCCCGCCGTCTAAAGGAGTTTTTGTGGCTTATTGGATCGAAACGTGGTACGTTAATCGATTCAATAAACTGAGCACTGTTTTTATTCCGTTATTTTGTGAGAGACGTTATTTTGTTCATCAAAATAATGCTGCGTTTGTGTGACAGGAGAAATGATGGAAGGGAAGAATCTAATAAAAGTTAAGTGACCGCGAAACGACCAGATAAGCCAGACGCCTTGTAACAGCGGTACGAAAGAACTGTTACGTTATATTTTCTTAGTTTTATTAGGAAGTTTTATGTGACTCGAAGTTGCAATAAAGTATTGAACTACTAGCTTCCGCCCGCGACTCCGTCCGCGTGGAACTCGTTTATATCGTAGCACCAGACAAACTTTCATCCCCAATTTCACCCCCTTCGGGGATGGTTTCTGGGATAAAACTATCGTCATACCAAATTTCATCTCTATCGGTTCAGCGGTTTAAGCGTGAAGAGGTAACAGACAGACAGATAGACATACAGACACACTTTCACATTTATAATATTAGTATGGATTCAAGACAACATGTCACCCTATAATACCACGAAGTAAACATTCTTTGGCGGTGTCGATAGGTACATTAAGACTGGGTTGAACACAAAAGATCGGAATGAATCGAAGGGTTCGATGATGGGGGATATCGACGAAGATGGTCGGTCCCCAGTCGTTACGGGGTACAATAACGCTATATCTACGAAGTGATCCTTACAATTCCGTACAAGATAATATATTTCGTCTGCAATTTCGGGATACCAAATCAATGACTACTGGTCTTAGTACAATCTGTATTTTGAAGTATTACATATATATTATAAGATTAATTTGAAGAAGTGGCTTTCCAATGACTTGTGAATGTGAATTGTTTGAATATAGTATTTATTTATTTATTGTATATTTGCAATATATATTACATATGATATTGTGTATTTTATTTTATATTGTATATATTTATATTTTTGTACACGGTATAAGTTTACCTATCTTGTTCTACCTACCTTCCTCTCAATTGCTCAAAGGTTAGCTGGAAGATATATCCCTTATAGGGATAAGTTCGCCTTTGTACTTTGATCTATTGTGTGATATGTATATTCTTTAACCTGTTATTGTGTACAATAAAGTGCTTAAATACATACATATTACCATGCTGCTTTGTTTTAGTCTTATAATTATGATCATGTTCGTGATTGTTTGCTATTGCTAATTTCAGATAACATTACACGCTAGAATGACAAAGAGGCGGGATAAACAATAACTGTGCAGTGTTTGTATGCATTTAAAACGGGGTGAAAGTGAGTTTTGGAATAGTGTAGTCAGGGAACGCTGATGAGAGATAGGTTTTGTTACATTGAAATGAAGAGTAAAAGAAGATTATGACGGCAGCTAGTTCCTAGTCAAAAATATGATAATCTAAAGAAGGGCCAAGTGGTAAGAAGTGGTCTATACCTTTGGGAAAGGGGCATGATTTTATATGTAAAGCAAGCTGCAAGAATTAAAAAGCATCAACACTAGACAATGAAGCTTCAACTAATTATTTTTTCAACTATGTTAATCAATAATGTAAACCAATATTCGGATCTCCTCTCTTTCCAAACATTCATACTTCAGTTTATTTATACAAATTATATCATAGAGCGGAGCCACAGCGGAGCTAAAAGTTTCCTTGCAGATTGTTGTTTCGGTACCTGCCTCTGGTTATTTTATGAGGCGACTTTTAATTGCAAATTATGAAGTGAAAAGTAGCGAGAATAATTTAGTGAATTAATAAAAGTGAAGCTAAATTAACATGTAAGAAATTTTATTTACAATTTGGTTTGACGCGTACATTTGTCATGTAAAATATAGATTAGTACTTTTAATAGGAACTATGATGAAAAAACCTTGGAAGTTGTCTGAGTTAGGGACTTCGAGAAAATTATATTTCGTCCATGCCAAGGTTGACTAGTTTGGAAGTGAGACTGTAGTGCCTTCAAACACAAGACCAAAGGATAAATTACATAATGGAATTTCATGCATTTACCAAATACACTGAACAAAGGTAATTTAGGTACCTAATACTACATTTGCACCTAGTAAATATTACCAAGTCTAAGCAACACCCCATTCTAAATTCATGCATATTCCGTTCACTCTAAAGAATCATTCATGCAGACCTAGGCTACTAAATCCATTATTATTCATTACCTACAAGTTTAGAACCAGCAATGGGGATAAACGTCAAAAAAATAAACTAAGGCGAAAACGAAATACAGAGGTAGGTAAAATATAGAATGCGAAGCAGCAACCTCAACCCGAGGCGTGAAACTGACTTTGAATTTCAAAAACGCTTTGATGTACCGCTTGAGTCTCGAATTGTTGGGCAAACAGACCTTGATGTGCTCGCCGGTTTTTATTCACATTTATGGCTTTGCTTTGGGAAGCGTACGGTTGCCCCAATTAGTTACGTGAACGGTGAGAAATGCAAATCATAGTTGCGATGTGCCGACGCTGTCAAGCTTGGACGCGTTGTCGCGTATAAAGTTGAGCCTTTGCACATACTGATGTAGACTTTTCTCGCGACTTCGTCTGTGAAAATTTTTGTTATTCGAACATGTCAGTTTTAACCCTTTGTTTTTTTTAATAACAAGTTTGTAGGCATCATAATATCCTTCCCGGGACTGAAACTGAGTAAGGTGCTCCTATGGAGTCATAAAAAGTAAAGAACTATTTACTCTTACTTTTTCTTAAAATGCTCCGTGTTTCCTAGCATCGCATGCGTCTCCAATTGTTTTATTCCATCTACAATATGTGTTTTCTTTCACACAACTTGTTGGCTGGGCAAAATGGAACACCGAAATACTTATGGAAAATTAGGGACACTTCTTAACAGAATCAATAGTACAAATAACAGAGAGCCTGGTGAAATTATAGTCATGATCATAACTCGAAGAGAGATACTTATCGGTATAGATCTCTTGTAGCTTCAGAATTAGAAGGATTGTGCCGTAGCCTCCCATTGCTTTCTGCACCGCAGTTTCAGAGTGGAGTCTTTAGCTTTGCCAGAAGTCTCTTCTTCGACTTTTTTCCAATACTCATAGGTACTGGCTGGTACTACTGCTTCCAAGGATCGAGGAATGCTTATTTACTGGCGTCATTTATTCGTCATTTATTTGGTCATCTTTGGATCTAAGAGGCTTTTTCTAGAGAACCCCATCGCTGCTTGGTTGGGAGCTCTACTATCCACTACCTGTGGGCTCCATTGGTAGCCTAATCCCCAGAAATGAAATTAGGAATCCTAAAATAAATAAATAAACAAAGCAAAACCTCTCTTCACGGGAATGTTTACTGTATTTGATCGTATTTTCACAGAATAACCGTTGATCTGCAAACACCGACTTTGAGTTAAGCAACACCTGCAAGCCTTTATGCTAATACATACAGATATGATTACTCAAATGAGAGAGGATTTATGAAATATTTTGATTATCAAGGGAACTACGCCCAAAAGTTTCCGGAAAGGACTTGGGTTCGGAAAAGTTCCGACGTTTCAACGAGTTTTCTCAAATAACGTGAGCGTACAATATGTTTTAAACCACCTCATGTTCATTTACAGCGGGATAACGTTAGGAATAAGGGGATTGTTTAGGTATTTATACATTGCTGATTATTCAGTGCCTTGTACTTTAAAATAACCCATCGGATTATAAGAGATGCTATTATATATTTTTCAATTCTCATGCTCAAAAAGTGCGTCATATTATGCTTAGCAAGCGGGGCTAAAGTAGTACATTTAGCCCCTGGGGAAAACATGTGTACATATTTATGATTTAAACACATTTTAATTTGACCAATCCAAACAGGTCACCGAATTACATCCACCGATCACAACTCTTTAAGTAAACACTTGTTTTGCTATCAACTAACCAGAATACAGCTAGATTTGAAATCGACCAATCAGGAAACAGAATTCATTTCAAACATTAGGTGTTTTTTATTCCCTTATTCACAATCATTAAAAAAATGAAGGCCTCTGATCGTCTATAGCCGCGTCCAAACGTTGTTGTCTGCATACATGGTATAAGCTATGAAGATTGAGCGGGATAGACTGCTGTAAAAAGAATGACGCCAAATTGAAAAATCTTTTCGTAGTGGTATTTATTATTGATTGTGGATGGATAATCTTTGTTTTTACTCGCAGTCGAAGTGAAAAATAGAGTGTATAACTCTGGTCTAAAAGCCATATTACCCCTCTAACTATTTCCCCTCACTTCCATTCGGGAAAATAACCATCTCGTGGTAATATGGCTTATTTTAGACCCTTGTCATAAAATCTACAATTGTTGCATTGCAATCTGCAATTGTAATAAAAAAAGAGAAGTTCAAACAAACTATAAATGCGAAAGTATTACCTTTGATTCTTTTAAACCGCTTAACTGTAAGTAGCTGTACAAACCTTTTTGCCCTATATATGATTATAGCAGTCTTGTTATTTTTGTATGGTCTATTTTTGTGTTTACGTGTGTCCACCGTAGCATTTAAGATATAAGATAGGTGACCAGCTACCTTTTGTATAAAAAAACCAGTTTAAGTTATCAGCACAGAAAAAAACATAAAATCTATGAACCATTAAACGCACCCATAATCCGCCTTGTGTACTATGTAGATGCAGATTGCAGGCGATAACAATCTCCATGCGTACAGATTGTCAATATCGTAATCGTATTAACAACGCGCAGTCTCGGGACTGCTGGGATTGGCTTGCAAAGTCCCTATTTCGGTATGCATCCTAGTCATATTGAAATTACATGTGCATCCTCTTAGTCCATGCGCTTCCTTTAGAGTAACGCAACAGTAGTATGTGTGATGAATGAAATGGACTGGTATTGAGATGAGATTGGAAAGAAATTGTTAGACGCACAATGGAGGCTAGGTATATTGGTATTCCTGTCAATCCCACGTTTGAGTAGTTTTAAGGCTCAAACAAAGGAGAATTGCCTATTGAAGCGGCAATATACGAGCTCTGACTCAATAAATATTGATTGACCTTGGTTAATTTAGAGTAAAAATCTATTTAATATACTGCGTGGAACGGAACGATGGACTTTCCCGCAAGAGGGGGATTATTGAGCGCTAGTACGTCACATTTTCCAGATAAACTATTTTTTTTGACGCGTTTTTTTTTAAACATTTATATGGAGCTCGTCGCTCCAGTCGGCCAACGCTCCATACAAAGGTAAAAAAAAAATCGCGTCAAAAAAAATAGTTTATCTGGAAAATGTGACGTACCAGCGCTCAACAATCCCCCTCTTGCGGGAAAGTCCATCGTTCCGTTCCACGCTGTATATATGTACCTACCATATTATTGTATTGTTTCTGTTTGTAACTGCTTTGTTTGTGTGAGGTTTTGCAATGAAGAGTATTTGTATTGTATAGACATGAATAGTTCGCGAATGAGTGATTCAAATGAAGTACTTCACTTGGTGTTACTCTTTCGTTCACTAGTTCAGTTCGGATTCATATACTTTAGTTAGATCATTTAGAAAATTGCTAGTTAAATCTGCCTATTGATCATTGAATATGATTCGATTAGATGATATGAGTGATTTAATGTTATTTAAATTTTAAATACGGCAAGTAACTCAATAGTTCATTGGAAGACACGCGTACGACTGATATGATATACTCAATCTAATGTGTCAATCTATATATCAACTGATGTAAATGCACCTCTAGAGCTACTGAACTAAATCGAACTAGTGTACGTACCAAAAGAGTGACATACTTCACAGCGAATGAAAGATGCATATCAATCTTTTCTTTTTAGTGACACATTTTGCGCATGACTAGTATTGTAAGTATAGAAAAAAAGGTGAGATTTAACAATTATGATGGTTCTGCTTAGTAAATTTTTTCATATGACAGCAGCTTTAAAGGTTATCAGACGTTATAATAAAATATAAACATCTACCTCTACGCTACGTTGTTAGCTTACACACCAGGCAGGCCGTATGCTTGATTGCCATCGTTGTAATATTTAAAACGCAAACTGTCAACGACAGAAGAGCAAGACTACACCTAGAATTGAAACCAAACCAATGTCTAGTACAAAAACACCTAGATTGTAGAAGTAAATAAAGAGAACCCTCAGATAGAACCAATTTACATGGGTCAAATGGCATAACACATTGTAACTTGATATATATAATAGGAAAACATAAACAAATGTAAGTCGTATTAGGTAATTAATAAAGGTCACAGCTAGCATCCATTTAGTGGAAATAGGTAAATAAACAAAAGGCATATAGGCCAAATACACGTTTAAAATCTTTAAAACCGAGTATATCTGAGAGGCTTGACCAATAGCGTGAGCCGCATTGAATCGAGTATATCTCGCCGGTTTGACCGTAAAGTAGCGAGGCGCCACACGTGACCACGTGACCCGCCGCGCGCTGATTGGTTAAAAATATCTCGTACTAGAATCTGATCGAGAATTTATATTACGTAATTTGGCTTATCATACAAATTCAGTAACCTCTTATAGTATAGGTGAAATAATTATATCACCAGATAAGCCATAAAAAGTCCTTATTGTCCTTACTAGAATTCACAGGGCAATTATATTATATTAATAAAGTTAACGAACCTGTGTAAAAACCGAGCCCAAATAAAAGAAGTCAACTTTCATTGTCTACTACGTCTACTCGCAATTATAGTTAAAATCATATTATCGGACGCAATATTGTTTTATGACGTCCTCTCGAGTCACGGGTTCAAACGTAAACAAGAATGGAATCCAATAAGAATAATCAAGTAGAAATGATTAGAGCTGACGAAAAATTATAGTTAAAGTGGGCGTGAAATTACGTCACATCCAATCAATTACGCAACATTTTGTTCAACAATAAATCGGAAATGCCGATTACGCCGGGCTGTCGAACTCACTAATTTATGGAGTAAGTAAATTTAGAATATAAACAGGCCAAAAACCATGGCAATGTGTGTCAGTCAGATCCTCTTGGAAGGAACAACAACTAGGTGTCAGCCGAGTCTCTTGAGAAGTAAGCAACTAGTGAGAAGGAGTACATAGGAAAGTAAATAAAGTAAATAGGGAAAGTGATAGGGAAGTTAGGAAAGTTGTTTAGGGCAGTTTTAGGAGTATAAATAAGTTGTAAAGTCATCATTAAAGTTCAAATATACATTTTATTAGTCAAAGTTTATTTTTATCTCATCCTTGGTAACAGGTTTATAAAGAATCCGCGGGTATCCGCTAGGTGCGTCGTACACACTAACACTAATATTTAACGTCCTTTATCAATGCGATATTTCTACAGTTGCTACATAATGAATTAATACGACATAAATATTTTACGGTGTGTCAGTTTATTTGAAAGTTACTCAAAACTAAAAATCATTGAAGCTTCAACAGGGAGGCATTTATTTACCCCGACTTCCATGATTGTACTAAATCAAAAATAAACTAAAACTAAACTCAGTACAAATTTTATTCATTACACAAGCATCTTAATCTCCCTTAGCCACTCACTTGCTTGTGGCAACCACAGTTGCCAATTTCGCGGACTCCTAAACTGAATGATGGTGAACTGTGGTTGCCAATCAAAGTATGGGCTGCTTTGATAATGAAAAATTAGAAACAGTTTACTACCTTTTTTTAAATCCGTAATCAAGTGAGCGGTTAATGCTTATCGCTCTATACAAAAATCACAAAGCTCAAGGCGGCGCAGAAAGGAATTTAATTTAATATTTATTCCAGTAATTTAATTGATGGCTTCCCCCATCCACGGCTGACGAGAACGTGGCCGCACTGAGTTGTTTGAAATATGCCGCATATTGAAATCGTTCGGCCATCATATTGAACGAAAATGACCGGAGAAGATGCCCGATGCGTCATTATTACGTGAGAATATTTGTGAAGAAAATGAGGCTGGTGGCTCCAGGGTAGTTGCGTTTTCCAATTTTGTTTGAATATAAACTGTTTAAGGTAAAAAATACAGTTGATGTATCCTCGCCGGTCTACGAGACGATCGTTCGAGAAGTGACTCAATGACGCTGCTCAACTAAGTATTTATTCGTTATCAAATAAAAGTTCATGTTCATGTTTTTTTATTTTGGTGGAGATGGTTTCCATTACAAAGCGTACCTATAGGTAATATCAAATACTGCGCTTAAAGTGGCATATTGAATTCAGCTACGCATTGAGTTCTAGGCGAATTGAGCTCTAGGCTAGTATGATTAAAACTGGACAGGTATTTCAATACCTCTCCAGTTAGGAGTTACATCTGAACGACCTTCATTTGTCTGGGACAGTATTATAAAAATATTCTTACGAATGATTATGTTATTTATGTTTAGGGGTGAGATATGGGCTCTTGACGAAAACTCCTTGGTTACAAAAAGATGTGTAATTCCGTGACAAAGGGTACAGGATGAGTGCCGAATCAATGACAAGTGACATGCAAATTTTGATAGGTATTTTTCCTAATAAGTGTCTGAGCAGCTGACGGCGCGTGTGGCGCATTGCTATGTAACAAAGTGTAGGCGCCGCAACTATCGATTCATGCTCGAACATGCCCCCGGGCGTTGAAAGCTCACTTTCAACCAGAGAGAGATTCGTCTGACACAGGGAGCGGACAGATTTTGCTGAAGGACCGCCGGATCAATCCAGTCGCGGTCCGGATGTCTGCAACTCTGGTAATGCCATCAGTCCCAGGGTGGATGGCAGCGACGCGACCCAGCTTCCATTTCAAGGGAGGAAGGTGGTCCTCCTTTATGAGCACCAGAGCGTCCAGCTTCAGCGCTTCGTGATGCGTGCGCCATTTGGTTCGGACTTGGAGTTCCGACACATACTCCTTGCTCCATCTGGTCCAGAAATGCTGCCGGAGTTGTTCGATCCGCTGATAGCGGTTCAGGTAATTGAAGGAGCGGTCTCTGAGATCCTGAACTGGCAGTGAAGTTAGAGGACGCCCGATGAGGAAGTGCCCCGGAGTAAGCGGCAGCAAATCTTCTGGATGTGACGATATGGGAGTCAGTGGACGAGAGTTCAAAACCGCTTCAATTTGGACCAGGACAGTGTTGAGTTCTTCGTACGTTAACTTACAATCTCCCAGCACTCTTTTTAGATGAAATTTAGTAGATTTTACCCCAGCTTCCCAAAGACCTCCTGAGTGTGGAGAATAAGCAGGACTAAAATGAAAATTAATCCTCTCGTGAGCTGCAGCTTCAGCCAACGAACTACAGTTGCCCTTAAGAAATTTTGATAACTCATTGTATGCACCTAAAAATGATGTTCCGTTGTCTGAATAAATATCAGATGGTAAACCTCTCCGAGATACAAAGCGACGTAATGCTGACAGATAGTTATTGCTGGTTAAGTCACCCACCAACTCTAGGTGTACTGCTTTAGTGGTGAAACATATGAAAACGGCTATGTACACCTTTACAAGTCTACATCCACGACCCTGACGACTGGCAGAAGTAAGAGGTCCCGCATAATCAACACCAACGTATTTGAAAGGCGAATCTGGGGTAAGACGGGACTTCGGCAAGTTTCCCATTAGCGGTGGCCTCACGACTTGGCCTTTCATGCGAACACATTTAACACACTTACGAAAACATGCCTTAGCCAAATTAGTCCCCCCAATTGGCCAGTATTCATCCTTAATGGATGATAACAACAATTGTGGTCCTGCGTGCAACAGTCTTTTATGCTCATGCTCAAATAACAATTCCGTGAATCTATGGCTAGCGTGAATGACCACAGGGTGTTTCTTCTCATAAGGGAAATCAGAGTTATCGAGCCGACCTCCTATACGCATTATCCGATTTTTGTCTAAAAATACGTTAAATTTGAGCAATGAACTCTTGCTCGTTACCCCACTATTATTAAGAAGTAAATTGTACTCGGGGAATGATTCTCTTTGGGACGATCTAATAATAACATTTAATGCGGTTTTCAGTTCTGAATCATTTAGGTAGCCTGTCGACGGTACTTGCTTTCTACACAAGTTCACAAAACGTAGCGCATAAGCGACTGCACTAATAAGTCGCGACAAATTTGAAAACCGAGAGAAGTCGAGAAATTCACCGCTGTCGATCCCGCCGTGGTTATTTGCGACATCTACATGAAGTGCTACTTCAGACCGAGTTTCAGGTAATGACTGTGCCACTACTGGACTCACCGGCCACATCGACTTGTCCAGAGCTAAGAAAGTAGGACCAGACCACCACAATTCAAGGGACCTTAATAGACGTGCAGGAACTCCACGAGATATAAGATCGGCGGGGTTCTCACGAGTAGGGATGTGCCTCCATGTACAATTCGCAGTCTTGTTTAAGATTTCACCTACACGATTACGCACAAACGTCTGTAGTTTATTGGGTAACATCCGTAACCACCCTAAAACGATAGTGGAATCTGTCCAAAATGTGGTACTTTTGACGTTGAACCTGAGTGAGTTTAGAGCCTTCTCGTACAACTGAGCTCCAACCAAAGCTCCACAAAGCTCGAGCCTTGGAATAGTAGTTGGCTTAATAGGGGCTACACGGCTTTTGGCAAGTAATAATCTAATTAGCACTTCACCATTCCTATTGATGCTGCGCACGTACAAACACGCGCCATACGCGCGTTCGGACGCATCCGTAAAAATATGACATTCAACCTCATTGTAAGAGTCACATAAAACTATCCGCGGGACGCGTATATCACTAAGACAAGGCAGATCATGTACAATATCCTTCCAGAGCTTACTAGTTTCGGCTGGTAACTGTTCATCCCAAGACAGTTTAAGCAACCATAGTTTCTGTAATAACATTTTCATAAGAATTACGTAAGGAGCCAATAAACCAGTGGGGTCAAATATTTGTGCAATCGCTGACAGCAAATCCCTTTTTGTATTGCCGCCAAGCGAACAACTACCTACCGGGAAGCACAATTGATCAGAATCTGGCTGCCAGCTAAGCCCCAAAGTTTTACCGGGTTCAGTTCCTACAATATCTAGTTTTGACTGAGCGCAATCGGAGTCATTTACAAGTTGCGGTTCATTTGACTTCCATTTCCTCAAATTCATGCAGGCGGATGTTAGAGCAGAAGAGACTTTGTTTTTAATCGACAGCACTTGTCGTAACTCATCCCCACCAGTGAGTAGATCATCTACGTAAAAGTCATGAGTGATGATCTCACGAACGATCTCATCTTCACATTCAAGACCTATCTGTTTCAGGCATCTTGTGGCCAGAAACGGTGCACTTGTCGTTCCGTATGCGACCGTATTTAGAGTAAACACCTTCAGAGGCTTCGACGGGTCATCCCGCCAGACAATCTGCTGTAAACACCTATCATCGGGATGAACAACTATCTGCCTGTACATTTTCTCAACGTCAGCTGAAAGAATGTATTTGTGCTGCCTAAAACGGAGAAGTATAGACAAAAGGTCGTCCTGCACTGTCGGCCCTACCATCTAAATCTGATTAAATGATACACCAGAACTGGTGGGACAGCTGGCATTAAAGACCACGCGTAATTTAGTAGTCGTACTGGTCTCCCTCAAGACGCCATGATGGGGTATGAAATACGCCTTGCGATCTAATTGAGTATCCTTACATTCAGACATGTGGTTTAAAGTTTGATACTCTGCCATGAATTCCTTGTACATGTCTCTAAATCTTGGACGCGATTCATTCCTGCGCTCTAATGATAAAAAACATTGCTTAGCACGATTAAAAGAATTACCTAAAACACTAGGGTCTTCTTTCAATGGTAAACGTACACAGAAACGCCCGTCTTCCAGCCTAGTGACGTTTTCAACGAAATGCTTTTCACATAACTTCTCCTCAGGAGAATTACGAGAATCTTCAGAGCAGACTTCTTCAAGCTGCCAAAAATGCGTAAGTTGATTTTGAACCTCATTGTTAAGCAATTCAGTACTACGACTAGAAGCGACATTCATGAAATTGCAATTAATGGTACGCGATGGAGTCGATACTTGACCGCTGCTAATCGGGCCTGAGACCAGCCAACCGAGCCGAGTCTCACATAGTATCGGCTGCCCACTACCTAATTTGATTTTTTGCGATCCTAACAAGTCCCAAAAGAGATCAGCACCAATGATAAAATCAATCGGAGACGGTGTATGAAAGTTAGGATCCGCTAAACAAAGATCAGCCGGAATATTTAATTTCGAGAGATCTATTTGACGAGAGGGCATGACGTCAGTTATTGATGGCCAAAGATCATAGACCAATATAGATCGATATCTCTTTGGAAACATCGTAGTAGTTCAGAAAGCATTTCGCGATGGCGCTACTAGGCTCGCAATGAAAAAAGTATCGTTGAATTCGTCAAAATGTTGCATTTTAGTGTCCTAAATCATCATATTAATCAATTTGAAGGCATAAAATACATCGTTGCAACAACATAACACGAAAATAGCAAAATCAAACAAAGCAATTTTAAGTCAGTCACTAGTTCCATTCATTGCAAGTTTATCTAAGCTGAATGGCTACGCACGTGTATTGCCGTCCGCTAGATGGCGCATATTTAAAAATAACGCTCAAGAGTCCGCAGTAAGCAGCGCTCAACTCCGAGTTGAGACCACGCGCTAACGAACGGTTTAAAATGTTGTTGTTTCACCTAAAATGAGACAGGGCGCTATAAATAAAGCAAGAGCGCGCTAGCGGGGAGGCGGAGCTAGCTAGAGACGTCACAGTAAAAATATCGCAGTAAAATATCTTCATACAACGGCTAAATTTTTGCGGTAAGTAAAATATAACAGTAGAACATCTCCATACCAAGATTATATAAACATTATTACCATATTACCGTACGCGTAGAGGGCGGTACAACTCACATTTTGGCAGGTGTGGCGTAAAGTATAATATGTATAGGCTATAAGTTTTGATTTGCCAACAAAATGAGTAGTTACAACAATTTTGTAACTTTTAACGACCTAGTTACGTCGACCGTGTTTCTGATACCTACTATTACTGATGAATTTTCGGTTCCTTTAATTATTGTTCCATAAGGCTATGGTTATTGAAAAAAACCCTAATTTAGGCTTAGATACCTTTAATCAGCGAATAAGCCAGTCTTATCTTATCTTATCTTATCTAGATGAGTGCCCTTTCGGATGCACTTCGACCCAGCGGCATCTTTTGTGTTTTTAATAAGCCAGTCAGTCAGCGAACAATTTTTTCGTGAAAATAAATAAGTCGGTTTTGTGTAAAGATACAACCGAACATTTTTAAATTTATACTTTTTATGTCACCTCTGTCAAATCAATGTTATAGCATCAACTGTCACTTGGCCATACTGACAAGCGGTCATAGGTGGACAAAATGACGGTAATTTTAATTTGGCGTGGTCCGATTACTTTTAAAATCGATATCCCGTTGTTTTATTTTATATACTACTTCGGTGACAAATAAGGGTATGTTCCACCAGATATCAAAATGATGATCATATAAACATAGACTTGATAGGTTGAAAATTGGGTGTATTGGATAAAATAAAACTGAATCATACAATGTTGTGTTTTTATTTTTAATGAAAGTATAAAAATGCGCTTATTTTGAAGAACTCTCACGTATCGGTAACTTTCTAGGTAGACGTGGATCTATAATTTCAGGTAATATGCATTCCAATAAAAATTTCTCATTTTATTAAATATGCTGTCCCAGAATCCTGTATCCTTTTCAATTTTTTCGAATAATATTCCCTTTGGAGTCCACACCACGAAGATACAGTATCTTTTTTTTGAAATATTTAATTGACCTTGGACTTGATAAAAGTAGTTATGGTTTCGCTTCAATTTTATCTTCTGAAGATCACTTTCGTCCATCACACAGAAAGTATTTTTTTTCTTTAAAATTGCTTCTGTTGGCGTCATATTAGCTGCCGAAGCTGGGCATTTGATTTCCACAATTGTTTCATTGTCTATGACTCCGTCGGGACTCGCGCCTAAATACTGGTGTTCCTCGAGGATGTATAACCCACAAGGTGATACTTGCACTCCGAGTGCAGCTTCAGTCTCTTTTAGAGCGATGGGCTCATTCTCATTGCCGTATTTCGTATTATTTATTTAGTGCCGGCAGTCCTCGAACCCAGCGGGCTGGCCAGGGACGACGGCAAGAGACCTGACGGAATGACGCTGGTGCCTTGGAGCATGGGTCAGCCGCTAGTTTGGGATTCTACTTGCGTTGATACCCTGGCACCGTCCCATGTTCCAAGCACCAGTGCCGCCGCTGGCGCTGCGGCATCCTCGGCCGAAAGCCTCAAGCGCCGCAAATATGCCGTCCTAGGAAACAGCTACATGTTTGCGGCGTTTGGCGTTACCTTGGGGCCATGGGGCCAAGTGCGCGTCGGCTTTATAAAGATTTGGCGACGCGCTTAATAGAAGCCTCGGGCGACTAGAGGGCTGGCCACTATTTCTATGTTTCTTGACCTCTACGTTTTTGTTACTAGCAGCAGCGCATACAGAACAATAGGAGTTCCGTATTCCCAAAAATAAAACCTTTTTAGTTTCATACCCAATAATGCACGCTACCCCGGATAAAGAATTATAATTGCTGGTACGATACGATCTCTTGCCCCATGATGCGTCCGCTACAACAGTGATGCTAGGAACGCCATCAGCATCTACGTTTCCTTTTTTAATTGCCATCTGTTTTTCTTCGAGTCCTGCCTCATACATGCTGTTTAAAGAGATCTTTTAAAACATCTCCTAGCAACATATTCTCTTTCCCAAATGATTTCTCCGCCATACATGGTATATCTAAATGAGCGCAAAGCTCATCTAATTGGGAAAAGCCACTACCTGAACATACGACTGCTTGAACAACATTTGTATTAATTTTTGACTCTAGTTTTTCATTTTTAAATGCTTCTTTTTTGCCACACATTTTGCATATGAACAGAAAAGTTGACTGGAATCCGGATCTCAACTCCTTCACAAAATCCATATCTTAAAAACTGCAATTAAAAGGACTATGATCCACAGCCTTCATTTGTTCAAATAAGTATTCAACATTGAAGATTCGTCGACCAGTAAGTTCAGGTATGACTTCCTCATTGTTACCATCATCAAATTCTACTTGTAATGATGGTGTCGAGGACGGAGTACTCGGACTCGAATTTCTGAAAGGAAAAAAGTTAGATTATATTTACATCCATCACGCAAAGGTAAACGGTGAAATAAAGATATTTGATACTGCATTATGTTATGAGGCGTACACTACTACAGACAACTCCTAACGGCGGCGACGCTATGCAAAAAATAGGTTTCGATTTTCGGTGCGCATATTTGCGCTCGACTACACCTGGTCCCTATACCACAAAACTTTACAAGCGTACAATTTGTCAAAATTGACAACTTTTTCTATGGAAAATTGTACAATTTCGTCGAATTGTAGACTTGTAAAGTTTTGTGGTATAGGGGCCTGTACCGTACACTGTGTGCGCAACGATGTTTCGGTCGGGCACGTGCGGAGCCCGGGGGTGGGGTGAGGTATGTCTGTGCGTGGTTATTCTGTATGGATTTGTTGGGTAAAAATAATAATAATAATACTAACCTGCTAAAATTTAGAGGTTGAGGCGTAGGATCGGTATTGTTATTACTAGACCCCGGATTGTTGTGGCACTGATGTCACAATAGGGTGATTTGGGGAGTAAATGGAACAATATTTGTTAATACGGATTTATTAAGATAAGATAATATAAAAAATACCATATAGTGTTAATGAATACGAAATTGTACTTATTATTTTTTGGTATACATATTATTGCGAATCTTCCTATAAATAAATTGTCAGTTGATTAAAATATCGACGTTGCTCTCAGGGCTTCAAATAACGTTAAAAAGTTGGAATCGTTACCACTGTCAGACAGATTTAACGTTAACTGGTAACTAACGTTAAACCAAGTATCGTTACCTATACTACTTTTTACCGGTAAAGAAATGGTAACGTTACCTAACACCTACCTGCATTGAGCTAACGTTAAGTCAAAGGTATCTTTAACTGTTTTTAACGTTAGTAGGTAACGTTAATAGCAGCTTATTTAACTTTTGATTCCATCGTTAGTAATAGAGCCAGTGCCAGTGTTCATTCACGTGCATGCGTCGCCGAGTGCGGAATTTATATTAGTACCAGGAGTTTATTTTTCAACATGAATGGATTGCCAGAAATGGGTAAGTGCAGTACCTATTCCTATCCTATCCTATGCTATTAAACGAGCAATATTTGTATATATATATATTTCAATCAGGTTCTCGGAAACGGCTCTAACGATTTCGATGAAATTTGGAATATACGGGTTTACGGAGGCGAAAAATCGATCTAGCTAGGTCTCACGTCCGGGAAAATTAGTTTTCTCCGTATTTTCCCTATTTTCACCCGAGCTGAGCGCGGTCGCCCAGGGACTTAGTATGTAACAAGCTACTTTACTTGGCGGCCATTTTTATTATTCTTAAATCATTTAATACGAATTACGAATCCGAGGTTGGATTTTCAGTGACCGCCATTTTGAAATTCTTTAAATACGGTCCAAATTCGTTCAAAATCGATACCGGGGGGTCCGAGGGACCTCTTAACACGAAACCGAGCTTGGATTTTAAAAAAAGTCGGCCAACTTGAAATTCTTTAAATACGGCTTGATTTCGTTCAAAACCGATATCTGAGGGTCCGAGGGGCCTCTTAATACGAATCCGAGGTTCGATTTTCGAAAAAAGGCCACCATCTTGAAACTCTTTATATACGGTCCGTTTTCGCTCAAAATCGATATCTGAGGGTCCTTGGAGCCTCTTAATACGAATCCTAGATTGGGATTTGAAAAGTGGCCGCCATCTTGAAATTATTTTAATACAGTCCGATTTCGCTTAAATTCGATATCTGAGGGCCCGAGGGGCCTCTTAATACGAATCCTAGGTTGGATTTTCGAAAAGTGGCCACCATCTCTAAATTATTTTAATACGGTCCGATTTCGCTTAAAATCGATATCAGAGCGTCCGAGGGGCCTCTTAATACGAATCCGAGGTTGGATTTTCGAAAAGTGGCCGCCATCTTGAAATTATTGTAATACGGGCCGATTTTGCTTAAAATCGATACCTGAGGGTGCGAGGGGCCTCTTAAAACGAATTCGAGGTTGGATTTTCGAAAAGTGACCGCCATCTTTAAATTCGTTAAATACGGACCGATTTCGTTCAAAATCGATATCTGAGCGTCCGAGGGGCCTCTTAATACGAACCCTAGGTTGGATTTTGATGTACAAAACCGAATGATTAGCGGTATATTCGATATATATATCGAGATTGCATTCCGTATATCCATACCTACTGTTCTTAAAAAACCTAGGTATACGGTAAGTCAAAAATTCGCAACATAGATGCATGTGGAAAAACCCTTTAAGAGTACGGTACGGAACCCTAAATTTGTGCTTGTTCCGACAACCACTTGACCGTTTTCTTATTGTTATCGATACAGTATTAATAATAGATACCTATCAAGGTGGTTTTCCATCGGAGGGGCGAGACGAGACGAGGCGAGACGAGAATTGAAACTTATATGGGACTTACTCGCGCGCGCGCGGTGGAAATAGGTAGTAACTCCCATACGATTTCAAATCTCGCCTCGCCTCGTCTCGTCTCGCCCCTCCGGTGGGCAACCACCTTTAGTCGTAGTTAATATAGTCACAATAATACAATGCAACCACCAGCACTACTCGGAACAAGGTCCCTATTTTTGACAAAATAAACAATGATTACTAACCTTCAAAAGCTTTTTACATTCGCCTATGATGCAAGTTGCCGTACGATCGTTGTGAAGGTCGTAAACCCTGTACACCACATTTTTTTACGGCCCATGTTAAATAAATCACAAGTTCACAACTATCACAAGCACAAGGCACAAGACAAGACACGAGTCACAAACTGTGTGTTACCTCACAATAATCGCACAACCGGCACAACGCAAATCCGCCCGCATACAACTAGATAGTGAAGCGAATTGAAATGAAATGTATTACGCTCTCTCTTCACGCTCATAGTCGATTCGATAGCCAGTTCACGTCCAGTGTACGAAATGGCAACAACGCCAATCAACCAGCGCCGCGCGGTGAGCGCGCGCGCGTCTATCGGTAGCGCGGTGTGGCAACGTAGCATTACCGATTAATAATTGAATATTAGTATATTACATTACTAATACTTACCAAGGGCTGTAAAAGAGAGAAAGGCCGAAATCGCAGCACGGCTAGCACGAGACGGCTGCGACATACTGTCGATTTTTCTTGCACTATACCTCTCTTACTAAATGTTCTAATAAGAGAGAGACGGATAGTGCGAGAAAAATCGAGAGTATGTCGCAGCCGTCTAGTGCTAGGCGTGCAGGTATTAATATGCGATTTCGGGCTTTCTTGTTCACTGCCGTGCTGATTACACAATTTTACGTTTTCACCTGGCCATAATGCTAGTTTTACCGTACGGGTAGCGTGCGGTAAACCTCGCATTATGGCCAGGTGTGACGTAAGTACATTACGTACCTAGGGCGGTAAAATTAAGAACAGCTCATATCGCGGACATCTGTGTCCTGAACTTCGGTAAGGGCCATAAAAAAAAAGCGATCCGAGGCTTTTTTTATTACCGGCCTTGGTGCGTACACAATTTTACGTCTTCTCCTTGGTGCGAAAGTGTGAAGTGAGGTTTGCCGCTGCACCCGTGGGCGGTAAATCTCACTTACCACCCGGAGTGACGTAAATACGTACCTAGGGCGGTAAAATTAAGAACAGCTAAGATGGCGGATATCTGTGGCCCAAACCGAAGGTAACGGCTATAAAAAAGCGATCCGAGGCTTTTTTTACTACCGCCCTTGGTGCGTACATACACAATTTTACGTCTTCCCCTTGGTGCGAAAGTGTGAAGTGAGATTGCCACTGCACCCGTGGGCGGTAAATCTCACTTACCACCTGGGGTGACGTAAAGTACATTATACGTACCTAGGGCGGTAAAATTAAGAACGGCTCAGATCGCGGGCTTTTCTGGCCCAAACCGAAGGTAACGGCCATAAAAAAAGCGATCCGAGGCTTTTTATTACCGCCCTTGGTGCGTACACAATTTTACTTCTTCTCCTTGGTGCGAAAGTGTGAAGTGAGATTTGCCGCTGCACCCGTGGGCGGTAAATCTCACTTACCGCCCGGAGTGACGTAAAGTACATTATATGTACCTAGGGCGGTAAAATTAAGTACGGCTCAGATCACGGGCTTTTGTGGCCCGAACCGAAGGTAAGGGCCATAAAGAAGCGATCTGAGGCCTTCTTTATTACCGGGCGTGGTGCGTACACAATTTTACGTCTTCTCGTGGGAGTCCTGGGTGTAAAAGTGTGAAGTGAGATTTGCCGCTGCACCCGTGGGCGGTAAATCTCACTTACCGCCCGGAGTGACGTAAAGTACATTACTAAGGGCTGTAAACAGGCGAGGGTTGTAAATATGCGATTTTTTTCGGGCTTTCTTTTTTACTGCCCATGGTGAGTTGAGTACACAATTTTACGCCCTCACGACGCGCGAGACTCACATTATGCTTATGGCCAGGTGTGACGTAATAGTACATTACGTACCTAGGGCGGTGAATTCGTGAATGGCCCAGATCGCTGGTGTTTGTGGCCCAAACCGAAGGTGAGGCTTGTACGCTGCGCGTACGGTAAAACTCGCATTGTGGCCAGATGAAGACGTAAAATTGTGTACTTACCACGGGCGGTAATTCGTAAAGCCCCAGATCGCATATTTATGGCTCTCACCTTCGGTTCGGGCCACAAACACGTGCGATCTGGGTCATTCACGAATTCACCGCCCTAGGTACGTAATGTACTATTATAGAACCAAATTGTGTCTGTATTTAATTCAACTATACATATATTATTAAAGTAGTACATGAATCCTACAGAAAAAAGGTTTATGTAAAGCATAATACACATTTACAAAATAATCCTGTTTAATTCTGCAATTGAACTTGAACTCTTTCCGCGTGTATTAACGATCACATTCGCTCAAATAAAGAACTGCAAAGGCACGCCTCGAGTGGTTTGCAGTTCGCATTCAAGGTCGCACACATTACCTACCTACGCAGATTATTTGTAATATTTATACACCGTGATTGTTAATAACCCGAAAGATTTAAACCACGTATTTTTGACGACATTACGAGTAAATAATGTTATATCAACATGGGTCTAATTATGCGTCTTAATGAAATTACTATTTCAGTACAATTTAAATCTTATTAATTGCCCACTTCTTTGTGAACAAGCCTTTAGGTGAGAAACTCAAGTTGAAGAACAGAGAGCGAGCATGACACTTCACGAATCGCTCCGAAATCATACGAGGAACGGCGAATGCCGTCACTTGTATTCCATGAATGACAAGAATTGTCAAGTTATGTCTAGCACGATGTTTGTATTGAATAATTTCATTTTTTATTTATTGGCACCACATTGAAACTTTAGGTATCTTTTTTTGACTGACAATTACAACCATAAATTGTTAGGCATGATAATATTCGAAAGGAAATCATACCACTTATTTTTTTACATCATACCTCATACAGGAAAGGGACTTTGTTTTGACAGCGATCACGCTAACCTGTACCTACAGTAAAATAAACAACAACATGAAACAGTTATGCATTTTTATTACGAGTAAGTAATTTAATGAATTAAATTTTCAAAATGTGTACCGCCGTTGTCAGCACAAATATTCAATCGTGAACGGATTTCATGATTCAAGTTAACATGAGTGTTCTTGATTTCTTCTGAAACCGCTTGAATTCTTATTAACAACTCTTCTCTAGTGTTTACAGGTGTTGAGTAAACCTTATCTTTCAGAGTTCCCCATAGAAAGAAATCTAGCGGAGTTAAATCCGGTGAACGGGCAGGCCATGCTACAACTTCGCTCCCACGGCCGATCCATCTCTCAGGGTATTGTTGGTTCAGCCAATCACGAACAACTAAGCTGAAGTGGGCCGGGCAACCGTCGTGCTGGAACCACATAGTTCGTCGGGTTTCCAAATCGACATCTTCCAGCAAGTCGTTTAATTCATTATTTAGAAAAAATAAATAGTTCTCAGAATTCAGTCTATTTGGAAATATGACGGGACCTATTATTTTATTCCCAATAATGCCAGCCCACAAGTTTACGGAAAATTTGTGCTGGTATGAATTTTCCCTTTTCGCATGGGGATTTTGTTCTAACCACAGATGCCGATTATGGGAATTAAAAACTCCCTCTCTCGTGAACAACGATTCATCTGTCCATAGTATCTTATTTAGAAATCCAGGATCTTCCACTAATTTCTGATTCATCCTTTGGCAATAGGCAACTCTAGCTAGCCCGTCATTGTTAATTAATCCGTGTACTTTCCTGTAGTGGAAAGGATGCAGGCCGTACCTTTTCCAAACCCTTAATACAAGCTGATAGTTAACATTGACCATTCTTGCTACAGCTCTTGATGACAAGGTTGGGTCTTCTATTATTAAGTTCATTATTCTGTTCTCTGTTTGTTCATCTACATTTATAGCCCTTTCTCTGTGAGCTTTTCCAAGCCCTTTTTCGCGAAACTGTCGATGGACATCCGCAAAAGTCGAATGGTGAGGTATACGACGGTCTGGGTATCGTCTTCGGTATTCGGCGACTGCCTGGAGCGAGTTCCCATCACACAATCCGTATACAAAATGGATATCCGCTAAATGAGCCGAAGGATAATGCGGCATACCGAATATTATTTATTACAGTCAATAAAATTTTCGATGTTATTTTATGACAAAATATTCGCGTGACAAATAGTAATAATTTGTAATGTGTCATTTCAGTGACAATCGATTTCAAACTAGCCAGTTATAAGAAGAACCACTCTCGCGACTAGAACATAACAAACCTAATTATCTCTATTCTCAATGATAACAGAAAAGCTACTTGAGATCGAAGTGTGTAAGATAAGATATTATAATTATTCGGTACACCACACTGCATTTTAGTTGCATGCTATCCTTTTATCACGCGATGAAAATTTTCGGTAGTAAAACCTTTTTGTAGATAGATACCAAACTTCTTTATGAAACTGGCTAACAACCATACAGGTAAAGTGCATCTACGTTTAAAAGAAGTAGGTGGCTACGTCATGCTCACGCCCTTAGGGTGTGTTACACTGGAGATTATTTAAATTTTGGTTTGTTGTAAATAATGAATATCTCGTTAATTACGAGTTTTGGACTATATGTTACATAAGTATATATACTCTAATTAGGTTCTAGTATCGTTAGCTTAAATCTTTCGGGTTATTAACAATCACGGTGTATAGTCTCCGACGATGTACTAGTAGGAAAATGCGACTATTCACGGTGTAATAATGGCGTAAGCGGAAAAAAGCGCTAACAATTAATAAAATAAACATATTTTAGTAAAAACATGCCAAGAATTTAGTACATTTCTATGTTTGATGTCTCAATGCTTCATAATTATTTAATGATAAATGTCATCATTATAAAACACAGACGACCAATTTAACAGGTGATTTCCTACTTAAAGTAGTTTAGTGTCAGTTTAGCAGACTAAGTACCTAGTTTGTAATTCGAGATCCATCTGCAAATCATTGTAGTAACGGAAGTAGGTAGGTACTTTCGACAACACAGCTAACTGACCATATCGGTGCACCTTAAGTGCATTGTAATAAGGTTCTAAATAAACACAGGATGGTCAGTTAACAGTGTTGTCGTTTGTACTTTATTATTGGTATGGTTAAGAAAGAAAACGCTGCTAAAATACTGCTAAGCTAACACTATACTATACAGGGTGGAAAAATCTATGGCCCTGAAAGAAAATCAACTTAAATCCTTAACATTAGTGGCGTGCTCTACATAAAGAAAGTCAGAATGTGGGCTATTTCGATTGGACTTTTTCAAAAAGTTACATTTTGGAGCTGTTTTTTTTTCATGATATCTTAAAAGCCTTATTAACAACTTTTGTAATTTTAAAATATTCATTTTTTTATTCAAAATAACACGTATGGGCTTGTCCAGAAATCATGTGATCATATTTTGCCTACTTTTGACCCCCCTTTCCAGATCACGTGTATTCATCATATTTGTATTAGTCAATTTAAAAAAAAAATGGTTTTAATTTAAGCCATCTCACGCTACGTCATCTAATCTAATCTAATCTAATCATGGACCTATAATACTCAGGACAGGCTATACGGTTTGCCATAGCGAGGGACGGAAAGCCTCCTATGCAGCTAAATTAAGAACCGGTCTTAAAATGGCTGATGACTTGCCATAAACAACCTACTCAATTTGGACGGGTAATTAACACGGGGAACTATGACACTGACAATTAGTGATATTTCCCTTTCTGTCACAATTATCGAGATTTGTATGCTAGCATACCAGCTCGCTCGTACGTGGAATACCAAGCACAGCCTAAAGCCACAGGCTAAAGCCAGAACCCTGAATGTTCAGTTACATATAGGGCATAATATAGTTTAAAGGTTTTTATGAGTGGATAATTCATAAAAACTTAAAAATACTGCAATTTCAGATTCACGTTTCAGATTTACAAATGTAATAAGTTAGTTTACAAATACATGCGATTGCAAAGTTACTTTTGTAGTTTCTGCAAATAGTAATAACAAGGTAGGTACAATGCACTATACGATGTATTTGCATGCGGTTAGTGTTAGGTGTACAATACACTAGAAAACTATACGAACGTTATTTGTGGTTGGTAAAATAACATTTCCATACAAAGTCTATGAAAAAATATTATTTCCAGTTACATTCATAAATTTGTATTTATTGATAATACAATAACCTACAAAAAGAAGTGACATCCCAAAAAAAACTCCATGTAATAATTACAACTTAGAAAGCTCACAACAGCTTTCGAATAAGAAAAACCGCATTCAAATCGGTCCATCCGTTTGGGAGCTACTATACCACAGACAGATACACAGATACACAGACACACATACACGTTAAACTTATAACACCCCTCTTTTTGCGTCGGGGGTTAAAAATAGGCCAAGTTTCATAACTCGTCCACAGTAAAAAGTTGTGAGATATTTCGTAGAGCTGTCAAACATTATTCAGGCAAACCAGGAGAAGCGTATGTTTAACTGCGACCTTACAGCGCGCGAGCCGAGCGAGAACCGCCAGAAGCGATTTTTTTACAAATACTTACATCCGTAGTATCCATACGTAGGATACTTAGGTTTAGGACCGGCCATGAGGATACATACTTATTATGACAAATAATATTAGGGATAACACAGTAGGGCAATCAAATTTCATCCAAAATAAATGAAGCGAATCATAAATAGGGTCCTTGCCTCCTAAAAACGTTAAGACAAATGATCGTTATGGCAGACAGCGGTATGGATGGAATACAAAAATAGGATAAAAAACGTTATGGATATAAGCAGAATATAGAACGTAGCCATGTTGAATGTTTCCTTAGTTCGGTGATAAAAGCAAGGTCAAACTGACAAAAGGAAAGTTTAGGTAAGATAATAAATAATACCTATCTCAAAATTTCTGTCTACCCTATCTAAAAGCTGCGCCACTGATTAAGATTAGCTCAATTTACACAGAGGAAAAAATATACTTGTAATTTCTCTAACTGATAGAGTAACCTGCAAAATCATTTGGTACACATAACATATACAAAGAAAAAATTAACCGTGATCGCATGTAGCCTAAGGCTAAATTATAATGAATAAAACTGCATTCACTGATTTTGTGAAAAGCTTACCCGAACTGACTGAACTGAAATATTCACTGCACTATTTAATTCTACTAAAACATAAAATCAATATTAAGGATAACATCTATCCAATAAACATTTACCCCCTTATTCATAAAACTTAAAATGCCTCTGCTAAATAAAATGTGCTTTGTCCCTTTCTTACGAACACAAATGTCAAAGTGACAGATAAGGAGAAACGAATTTTAGCGCCATTTTAGTTAAAACGGGCTTGTAGTACGTTTATGAATACGGCCGTTAGCCTTTAAAATAGAATTAAGTCTAAGGTAAAGCTTACCTGAACTGGGCGAATCGTTATCCTTAATATTGATCCTATCGATTAGTAAAATTTTACATGGTGATTATTTCTTGAAAATGAGAGCGAGAGAATGAGCTGTCAAGGGTTTCCCTTCAGGGTCCATAGATTTTTTCACCCTGTATATTATCTAACATGTAATATTGGGCATAATAAAAATCAAAAACAGGTAAGGGTATAAATCTCTCTATTTTGCAATTTTAACGGATTTTGGTCTATTACAATTTAATTACAACACGCCCACAATCTGTCTACTTTGCGCAAAGGTTGACTGGTAGAGAATGCTTACGGCATTAAGTCCGCCTTTTGTACGATAAGTTGTTCTTAAGTTCAATAAAGATTAAATAAATAAAAAAAAATGAACCGAAAAATTAATTAATGTAAACAAAGCAAGCATCTTCCTCTAGTCTTGAACCAGTCCATCATATACTACATATATAATAAAATAGGATACAGAGTAGGGGGGCTTGTGTGATACCGTGCGCGCCGTCGGCACGGCCGGCCAACAGCGGGCGCGCCCGCGGTCTCAAGCTCATGCGAGAAACCTCCGGAACGTACAATCTCACTAGGTACACGATATAATTAACAAACCTGCACGGCTAGCACGCGACGGCGCGCGAGCTCTCTCGATTTTTCTCGCACTATCCGTCTCTCTCTTATTAGAACACTTAGAAGAAGAGGTATAGTGCGATAAAAGTCGAGAGTATGTCGCGGCCGTCGTCGTGTGCTAGACGTGCTGTGAGCGCGGCTATCACAGGACGGCCGAGCTGTGTCGCGGTGAGATAAGACTATCCGTCTTTCTCTAACTAGTAACTAAACAGGCTAGCGTGTTTTCTTATAAAAAAAAACTTTTTTAATTTCGGAAAAGTGACGACAAAAAATGCTCACAAAATTTCACGAGAATCGGTTGAGAAATGCGACCTGTAGAGGAGAACAGCCGGATAGCGGAACACCGGACTTCGTGACAGACACCGGACATACGAATGATTTTCGACCCAAGCTGCATGCGAGCTGATGCATAGAACTTCGTTCGCTTCACTCGCTCGTTCGATAATCAAATCACAGAAAGCTAATACGGCATTCAACATGGCGGTCAAGGGAGGTCAAGGCCAAAAGCGCTCCAAATTATTGTATGTGCTCTGCCTACCCCTTTTGGGAATAAAGGCTTGAATGTATGTATGTATGTAATATGTTTCTGTCAAAAATTTAATTTTTGGTACAAGCTTTTATTGCCGACTGTACTTTTCTGTATACCATCATCAACTGCTCATTGCGAGCCCAAACTCGATGGGGTTAAGTGGTTTTATTACGGAGTTCCTATGGCCACCTTCTGTCTCCATCATCAGATCAGCTCGATGGTACCATAATATTGAATTGTCATCTAAATTATACTTATACCCAAAATTTCAGCTCAATCGGTCACCGGGAAGTGGGTCAAATTTAACTTGCAAGATTTGACGGACAACTTACTTACATACTTTTATACGTACATACGAACAAGTCAAGTTAATATAAAGCTTGTAAAAAGTAAAGGCAAGCAAGAAGGTAGGTAAGCATGCTCTCCATTCACATTGCACGATACCTACCTACGATATCGTTGCAGGCCCTAACGTTAACGTTGCCGAACCATACACCGATATCGTATTGAATAATGTGAATACCTACGCTTTTAAAATGTGACGTGTCAGAAAGGGTGCGCAAAAAACATTAATTTTTAATACCTACTAGGCTACTAACTGACCCCGGGAACTTCGTATCGCCATACAAAATGTATGAGAAAATTGATTCCATGTTTTAATAGTTACCTATTCTGCTATTCTGCTATTCGGTACCATCCTTTCCTCGAAGCAGTTCAGGCCATTTTCGACCCCCTATAACTTCGTTGCGGATAAAACTAGAAGCCTGCATTTTCATTAACCAAGCACGCATTGTATAAACACGATATATTTCAAATTTCATTCAATTTGAACCAGCGGTTTAAGATTTATAACTAGTCAAAGTTTCTTAATTTTGTCACTCACTCAAATCAATTTGTCCAGTTTTCTAGATACACCAACTGCATAAATAACTTTGTCATCCCATATAAACATATAGGAGTACAAAGTTATATTTGCAGTGAATGGGACAAAAAATTCAAACGGTCGCAGCGTCAGTTGTGATAGCCTCGCGGAAAAGTAGGTACTTAATTTACGCTATAATTTAAACGCATCACGGGCAGCGGGGCCAGCACAACTGACGCCGCGACGTGTATCGTGACAAGAAAAAATACAAAAACAGGTTACAGGAGTTGGGACGCGAACCGGAGTACTCGGACTTGTGAATCAAACACCCGAACCACTCGACCAAAATCAAATGGCCGCACGGCCCGAAATTATGAATCTTATGTTAGAGGTGACTACTTAACAACCTGCTTCACCGCTAACTCGATAGATGGCACAAGTGTAGATTGAAACAGCGCCATCTGATATAAAAAGATGAACTACGAGGTACCGGCGACGATAAAAAGATTTACGCGTGCCTTGTAGCAATGTATGGAGAGAGCCATCTTCCTTTTCTCTCAATAATCTTTGTTGATGGCAAAACAAAACAGTGCAGGTGGGCCGAGTAGGTATCATTCAACGATTTCATTGATACTCGGCACATCTCACCTATTGGAGATACTGCGTTGTTTATGCCTACAACCGATTTATCTACACGTTCGGTTAGTAAATTCAACTTTTGACACATTCCCTGAGTCATAATGCATGCAGTGCTACCACTGTCCAAAACTGCTCGAGCAATATACTCGCGATTATCTCGATCGTAAACTTTAATTAATGCAGTGGACAATAGTACCACTTGCTGTTCTACTGCATGCGAATGCAGCGTTGCTATGCGAGCTGATAACGCAACGGGTGCCGTGCCCGCCGCCGGCGCAGTATTGACCTTGACGGCGGCCCGCTCGGACGAATAATCTGATCCCGTATTTTGCTTAGCCTCCTCTGCAACATGGATAAGTGAATTGTGCCTGCGATTACATACTTTACAACCCGCCTTCTTGCAATGGTTTGCATAATGACCGCTACGGAAGCAATTAAAACATACTTTATAACTCGGCAGCAAGTGAAGCCGCTCGACATTGCTAAGTGCGAGAAACTGTGAACAGTTATTCAAGCTATGCTCACCATTACATTTCGGACACAGTTTAGGCGATGAAGTGACACAGTGCTTCGTGGTTTGTGTAGAAAGCATAGTCCTATGTTTTGATGCGGTTTTAGCCGGCTGACTCGATTGTCCGGCGACAGGAACGCTCGATAACTCTAAAGTTTCAATCAAGTCTGCACGATTACGCATAAAGGTGATAAAAGTATCAAACAAAATAGGTGCATTCTTATCTAGGCTTCCTTTATGTTCTTCCCACTCGCGAAATGTTTTTGTGTCTAGTTTGTTACTAACTATGTGAATAAGAAGTGTGTCCCATTGCTTGACAGGCTCACCTAGGGATTCTAAACATCTTAAGTTTTTGTTTACCTGGTCAATAACCCGCTTTAAATGCACTGATGACTCTTTTGTGAGGGGTTCAATGTTAAATAACGCAGAAACATGATTTTGTAACAATAACCTTTTATTGTTGAACCTTTCACATAAGAGTTTCCATGCCACCTCGTAGTTACTCCCAGAGAATTCTATTGAGTACCCTTCCAACGACGCTTTTAAATAGTGGAATTTGTTTATATTATCAATTTCGTCGTTCGAATGAATGAGACTTGTAAATGTGTCATGAAAACCAAGCCAGTCCTCGTATAGCCCACTATACTTAGGTAATGAAATCGTCGGGAGCTTAATCAGCCGATGATTATTTGAACTACGCTTGCTACATGACTCGAAATCATCACTTTTTTTATTAAAATCACCAAGTATCTCCTGGGCTCGCGAAAGGGCTGAGAAGTAGTTACTTTGAAACTCCTCTCTGTCTAACATAAGCGCATCTAAGTTATCTGTCTTACATTCTAACTGTGTTTGAACATCATCATAAAGTCCATACAATGCCTCAATCTTACCTATACGCAACTGCAATTGATTAGCTTCAGCTTGCGTTAAAGCACATTCCTTCAAGGTGCCTAGGTATGTAGTAAACAGAGTTAATTGTCCTTTGTAACTGCCTCTTTTGCGAGTTAAATCCTTCTTATCACCCATTTTGGGAAGCTGGTGTAGACCTTGAATGTAAACAATTAATAGATGTAAGTATGGTTACTGTAAATAGTTTAATTATTAAAATTACACTTTGGTTTCGGTTTAATCAATAAGCTGAAATAGTCTAGTTCATAAGTCTTTGTAAATAAAATTGTATATAATAATAATCACGAATAAAACATAAACAACAAATTGATTCAAATAAATTATATAAATATACTGACTATTATCCTATTGTACCTACTAACAAAGCTTGGAAATGTGTAATTATTATCATTCTTATAAAAATTATTAAACAATTCAATTCATAATCCAATTCTCATTTAAAATCCCTGTCTAATTCCTGTTCTAAATGAATCCACAATGTCACAAAATATTAAAGCCACATAAATCTCATGCGAATACAGTGTACACGAATAACGGTAAATCCTAACGGCCGACCAAGCCTTGCGTTTTCAAAAGTTAGCTATTTAACTGCGTTTAACTACTTCAATTTAATATACACTGAATAATTTATAAAATTGACTAGATAAATACCATAATTAATTGATATAACTAACTTATTGCACGACCTAATAGACTTTACTTTTAACTAACGGTACATTTTAACCTAGCTTTAAAAGGTATTCACTAACCTGGAGTTTCCACAATAAATCCTTATTACTTATTTACTACCTGAACAGAGTGCTGGGTCCTAGATTTCCCTATCACACTCAACACTATTAGGTTCCGAGGTCCTTCCTGGTGGTCTTCCTCAGCAGGTCCTTTTCTCCCACAGTAGTAATAAGTCTCTCGCCAGTAATTCCTCCAATAATTAATAGTTCTTCCAATTTTATCAGTATCCGGTTCGGTAATGGACCATGTTTAGGGGTGAGATATGGGCTCTTGACAAAAACTCCTTGGTTACAAAAAGATGTGTAATTCCGTGACAAAGGGTACAGGATGAGTGCCGAATCAATGACAAGTGACATGCAAATTTTGATAGGTATTTTTCCTAATAAGTGTCTGAGCAGCTGACGGCGCGTGTGGCGCATTGCTATGTAACAAAGTGTAGGCGCCGCAACTATCGATTCATGCTCGAACAATTTACTAAATTGTAACATTTATGAAATCAAACTGCTATGGCTATTAAGGCCATGTCCGCCGTGCGGGGTGGCCGTTCCTCCATTTTATCGTAATCCCCGTTTCCTCCCTTATAATAACATGACAGCTAATATTTTATACTTATACAATGTATGCTTACCTCTGACATGCCCTTATGTTTCGTTTACCGAATTATTTGTTTATTATAATAATTAGAGACCTCACAAAACTTTAATAAATTGCCGCCTTTCGGTGCCATAAATAGCCGTTCAGTAAAATAAATTAACGAATATAACACAAAGGTTGTTTGTCAATATTGACCTTTTATCTTGTAACGTCTTTACATCGCTTAAAACTTAATTTTGTAAGTTATGGTATCAGTCTTGGTACGTATTATGGCCGTTGCTGTTGTAGGTACGATTTATATCATATTCTAAACAGAAGCGGCGCAGTGTAGTACCAGTACCGAATTCGAAATAATATTTAAACAAGTCCAAATTCCATTCCAAAAAGTTGCATTTCATTTCATTACATTTCCTAAGACAACCTAGTGGCTCCATCATCACATTTTTATCCAAATTACAATCGTATGGCAAATCACTCGTTTCATTAATTATTTTCTGAATTACGTGAAGGTAAATAGGTAAACTGTTACGTGGTGCTAAAATTAACTACGGAACTACGGAAGTCATCACGTTCACTGAATATAAACTCAGTTGCCGATATACAGCGACATCTAATTTTGGTTTCATTGAATTATCTGTCACAACTTACTCTAATATATAAAAAATATGCATAATACAAGCGATTTCCAGAAACAAATGAAATCACGAATGCACCACGTAACGCATTGTACGTACCTTAGGTAGATCTAAATGTATTGTATTAAGTATTTGACAGTTGAATCTACCTACTTAATTATTTGTTTGTCCACTAATATTTATCTACCAAACGCGCGTTCAAAACTTTACGTTACTGTCGTGTGGTTACAAAGGTAAATTGAAATGGACGTATCGCGTGACATTTTTGAACTCCTCCCGATAAACATCAAGACTCGTTATTGCTGGAAATCTCCCCAAGGAAATACTAGTGGAACTAGGGCGAAATCCATAATGATTTAATTGTTGTAAAAATAAAAGTAATTTCATTTACATTAACATGTAAGTAGTTGTTGTTCAGCATTAACGTTGAATCCCCACTTGTAATCTAGCAATTAAGCACAGATAAGTGCAGAGTGCAGCAGATATGTCCGGTTTGTTTGATATTATGTGTAACATTTGAAACATATTACTAACAGTGTTCCTTGCTCTTATTTGAAAAGAAACACTCTTAGTCATAAAATAAGGTTGAATATTGAAGTAAAGTTCCTTCAGAACAAGCTCTTTTGTAAAGAGACTCCTGATTTCCTAACCTCTTAGTTTGCACTATGTAAGTTCTTGGAGTAGTTTGTATTAACAAAGCCTCTATTCGCATTGAGCAAAATACCATATTTCATGTCCTATGCATTTTGCTTCTTAGCGTAACTTTACTGAACGAGGAGTACCTGAAGGAATAATTCTGCAGTTCTATGTCTTTTGTACCATGATCTACCTATCTTCATTTAACGGGAACGTAAATATTGCAAAAATAAAAAATAAACGTAATTTAGGAGAACTAAGGGCCAAATATTAAAATCTTTTAGTGACCTCCTATTCGTGGAATAAAATGGTATAGAGATGCAGTAAAGTGTCAATGAGGGGACGAGTGCCGAAGAGTAAAAAGACCGCGAATATTGGAAAGGTCATTTATTCTAGCTGGTCAATCGTATATTGATTATAATTACACGTCAGATACAGCGCTGCGTATTTTGGGCTTGTTCAAAGTGCACGCGCATTATTGCAGAAAACAATGTACATCTTTGTACAACATTAATACTTAATCAACAATTTAGTTGTTTTTTTTTTCTACAATTTCGGCGAAAATGTAGATAAAAAAACATGACACGGCCTATACTCTCTTATTTCTTTATCATATTAGTGTATTTTAGATGCTTATATTTATTCTTGTTTGTATTTTATTTATTATAATTCCATTTTAAGCTTTTTTTATCGCAATAGCTGTTTGAAATGACTGTAAAAGTGCCCTCATTATTTGCAAAATACGTTTTCGATTTTGAAATTTGAAGCCGTGACTAAAATTCTCTAGGACAAGACGCTCGATTGCGCTAAGCCACGGTAATTGCGGAATAGCCGGCGGATTCGGTTTGTTTGATCTGGCGAACACTCCAACATTCCCAAAGCTCTTGGTTTACGCCAAGTTCTCCCTAACTTACATCCGTATTCAGCAAATACACAAGTCACCAGAGCATATGCTACAGATTGTCGATTTGTCGCTATAATCAGCAGTTCATGCTACTATTAAGGGGATGGTAAACCACGCATCTGTGAGAGTGACACTCTTGTGCCTTCCGCGAACACACAAATGAAATTAAATATTTTATTAATGTCATAGTTATTAACGGGAGTTTCTAATTTATTGCCGAAAATTGTATTCCCGGTGATCAGTTCGCAAACAATTTTCGCATAATTTCATTTCGCCGAATGATCATGAGATTTCGTTTTATTTCCCAACCTCACGGCTACCAACTGTATGCTTGTGTTTATAAATTCACTTTAAAAATGCCACCTTCGAGTAGCAGAATGGTTTAGTTTGAGTACTTAATATACATTTCGTGTTATAATGCTTATCAAATGTTTTATTAAATAAGGTTTCATTTAGTAAGTATGTAACATTATTTATAACGTGGGTAAGCGCAATCGCTCACTTGCTTTCAAATTATGATAATGTAGGTACCTACCCTGAATAAATTGCATAATTTACTAGGATGCCATTTTCACTTGGGGCAAATTACACAATTATATACGGGTATTTTCCATTATTTTTATAAAATGATTTTTATTTTGGGATTTTGTTTTACAAATATGAAAAAAGTGGATCGATTCGGGGGGTCCCATATTTGTTCGGTTCTGGCGCGTAGGGTCGCAGTTCTACCCAACACTCCTACTCGCTTCGCTCGTCGTCGTACCTAACGGCGCCTGCCTTGCCATACAAAACGTAGCTAATGCCGTGCCGGGGCTATCGCATTAGTAAGTGACTTTTCTGTAAAATCAAAATATACGAATAAAACACGCTAAATAGAGATAAATAAATAAATGACATCATAATGACCCTGCGTTAATCGATTTTTTTAAAGCCCTAAAAACTTTGATGCCCCTTTCTCAGTCAATTTTGATTTTTCAGAAAAGTAAGCCTAAAGTTGCATAATGTAAGAAAAGGGAACTGTAGCAAACGTTATTCGTTTAATAGATTTTTGGCCAACCAAAAGATTTACCAAATGATAGGTATCCCAAAATTTTAAGTCATTATAATAATCGACTTTAAAATAATTCTACCAAATGACATGTCATACAAAAAACTGCCAATAATTAGTTATCAAAGTGAATCATCGGTGAAAAGTTGGTTGGCAAGTGAAATTCGGACAACAACGTACGGAGAAAAGGCAGAACACCAGAATTACAGGTCATAGGTACAGGGGATAATACTTATCATAATGACTCCTTGGGAATAGCTTTTTTGGATAATTTACAATAAATATCTAACTTTAAGAAGTTTTATCACAATTTTAGATGAGATAAATACCATAATTTAATTTGTTTGTGTCGATTAATGGATTGTTAGAGTGGACTGAGGTAAAAATAGAAAATGAAGACTCAACTTTTGATCATTTTTCTACCGAGGTAACTTAAAGCAATCCTGTTTCGGTTAACATCATGACCATAATAAATTGAAGAGCTTGGCTCTTGGCGGTGGAGTAGACGCCAGTTCTTAATACTGCTTTATTTGGGGACATCAGTAGTGCAGGTGGTTTCCTCATTTGCCTTCAGAAAAAACATCCCGATTCTGACTCTTCTGCTAGCACCGTTGTTGCTTAAGGTTAAGGGAATGACAATTTGATGGCGGCATAAGCTCGCCATATCACATGTTTTTAAAATACCTTAAAGGTAGGTTTGACCCCCCCCCAACCGACCGTCACGTTCTGATAACCCTGTCTCTGCTAATAGGGGACTGCTAATAAAAAATAATCGGATATCATAGACCCATAAGAATACAATCAATCAATCAACTCAATATAATTATACAACTAAATTAATATTAAATAAAATAAGATCAAAAGAAAGAAAGAAAGAAAGGCTTATTCACTATTTATTCGTAGCAGATCTATATATCTGTTTGGATTGTCATTATCCACCACCTGTGGCCCCGTCGGACCTCAGCCTCAAAACTTAACGGCCGGCCGTATTAATAAACGTACAACAAACCTATTTTAACTACAATAGCATTAAAATCCGTTAACTTTATCTGTCATTTGGACATTTGTGTCGTAAGAACGGTAAAATACACATTTTATTCATCAGAGACATATTAGGTTCTATTAATAAGGAGGTGACCCGCCCTACCCCGCCCCACAGGAAAAAGCGTTTTTCATACCTACTGCTCGAGCTCGTAGATACTTATTGTGCAGGAACATGTCCATAAGATTAATGTCATTGTAAGTAAATAGTTCCAATACCTCGCAGTGCATTTTCATAAATTAATTAAACACTGAATGGGGCTTGTTACACAAAGCGCTTGACAAACTTTGTTAACTATTTCATTTAACAGCATGTTGTTCAGAAACTGTATGAATTCTCGGGGTAGATCATCATTTACATTTGTTGTTGATACAAACTAGTGGAACATACATCAATTTAGTGATTATATATTAAGGTAAATAAGTACGAATACGAATGTTTAAGTTAGCAATTATTGCACCGTTTGACTGCCTCTCAGTTCAACCGTTTCGGTTGGATAATGCGGACGTATTTATCTTGCCTCAATTAGCTTTAGTAAGCCAATTGAGACAGGAAGATAAATACGAACTTATCGGATATAATACCTATATTATCAATTAAAATATTATTCACGTCAATTGAAGCCACTTTTCTTTGATAATGCTTGGCTATTATACAATCTTCCTCATAGATGGAACGATGTATTATTGTAGTCACGAGCACACTTTGTATCGGATGTCCACACATTCTGACCTGCTTCAATTGCTGAAGAGTGTATACCTACAAGCGAAATAAAAGCTTCTGCAGGTATCATTGTGACAACCAAAAAGCATTACAGATTAACAAAATATTTTCGAGGAAAATGAGACTATACCTCGTGAAAAATATAACGTCGCGAAGGCTGATGAGCAAGATTAATGAAGCAGAAAGACTTTGATCGATCATGGTTTTACCTAATAAATGTCTCAAGATCCCCTAGCAACAACAAATCCTCCCGCTAAGTCAAATGCGTCGGTAATGGACTCGCCATTCAGCGATACTCTTCCGATACTGCTGTTTTACCCTAATGTGCTTGATTTTCCGTGTATTTGCTTAAATAAATGTCAACTTTCGGTGACTTATTTGGTAATGACATTTGCACGTGATAATTAATCACTAATTTCCTTATCCTACTTTTTTACAGCTGCCTTTAGGTAGTTTATTTACAATACCGTTAAAATTCGTTTGGTTATTTGTCTCTACGACCTTTTTTGTTACACTATAAAGGGTCAAAACTCATTTCTTATTTACTGATGTTTGTTACGTGTCATGTACAGGGGTAGGGGAATATGTAAAGAATCTAAGGAGTCGTTAATTTAATTAACTTAACGCATTCAAAAACATATTGGCGAATATTGCTACAAATCCTTAATATAATGGAACAAACATGTTGTTAAATATACAATGGATCTCAATAATTATATCAAAATCCACTTTCAGACCACCAAGCTATTTCATAATCCACTTGTTACAGAAAATCCGTTCTGTAATATAATGCTGTTAAAATTTTCCGGCCGTAGTCATGTTTTCGTAATGCGTTTTTAATGTTCTCATATTCCTATAAATCAACGACTACCCTTGGTCCAGATAGCTATAATGGATTATTAAATTAGTTTATAAAGCCTTAACTCACAATAGAGCGTTTAATGAAAGTGCCACTGATGGCTCTTTATTAATTAACATGGCGTATGAATTTGGTAATAAGCATGTTATATTAACGCGAATATGAAATTGGGAAATTTATAATTGAAGTTGTGATGTGAATTATATCTCGTTTTAATTATTGCGCTGAAATAATTACTCATGCTAATATATCAGCATAGGGCTTCGCATACAACAGAGCTCCGATGATCTATAGAAAATCGCCTAACTTATCGATGACGCTTAACCTAAGTCAAAAGACTGTTGTTGATTGAAGGTGAAAACTACTGTTATAATATATGTCATGACGTGCATTTGGCATCTCATTTTACGCAATTATGCTGCATGTCCTATATCAAAATATAGCAATATAACAGCAACATATTGTCACTTCAAATATTTTACCAGTAACTGTTGTTCTATTGGTTAATTAACAACGGAGACACTACGGTTCAAATATAACCTGATTAATCAGCTAAAAATAAAGGGATGGCTGCTAAAATGAACCTATCGATAGAAGTTTCCAAGTCAGACTTGCTATATGTAAGCGTATATTGTATATCTTTTATTTATCAGCTTAATCATTTCGAAATATAATCAATAACCATATATTTATTTTATTAGGGGAAATATAAAAATAACTTAAGTTTATTGGACCAAATATTTTATCGTTTTTTTTAGACTATGATGATGCTTGTGATTACTTGTATGACAAGACCGCCGCTTGAAAGTCATGCCTGCTCTACTGCTACTAATATGCTGAGATAATTTAAACCAGCTCATTGGTATTATAATAAAACTAATTAAATCAGACATCATTGACTCTCGTCATCATCTTGACTCCAACTTGCAAAGAGCGGAGCTTAGTTTACCCGTACACGATCCCAAACTACTCTGAGCGTGAATCCACTCGATTTCCATTTATTCGGATGAGACATTTGTAACTGAATGTATTTTAAAGAAGCAAAACAGTATTCTTCTCAAAATATGGACAGAAGTTGAATGAATTTTGGTGACAGTTTTCGGGCTGAATACGTTGGGAGATACAACTTCTAAATTGAATCACGTATACGGTTTAAAAGTTAAGCGGTTACGTTTCGCGTTAGAAACCACTTTTTTATGTAACACTGAAACGTGATCTTTCCGGGAATGCGCCCTCTTTTGTTCGGATGTCTTGTTTCACTTTCGTTATGATAATTCGCTTGTTAGCCAACAGTGTCGCGTCGCGAACGCTCGATGTTTATTTTATTATGGTGTCGAAGCTCACTCGCGCAAGTGTGCCGTATACTTTTATTGTATAGGCCAAATATGAGACAGCGTTTACAGTTGAGTACTCGTAAACAGAGTTGATATTTACGTGCAGTTCGTGTTTTCCGCAAATTTTCATTGGTACGTATGATAGCCTCATGATTGCGTAATGTAACCCAATAAACTTGACTAGAAACACAAAAACCTTTTATTATTTTAAGGTTCCTTGTTGGGATAAGGCGTCTTGGACTGTTTTATTTGACGACCAAGCAATATTAGTAAAATAAGCCGGAAAATATATTTTGGTTGAAACAGGTATAATATATTTATGGTATGAACGAATTTCCACTTCAAAGCCTCTGGCCTGGAAGAGTCTAGGCGGAGCCATAAACCATCGAGATTTTTTGGCTTCGGAGATTTGCTTGTCTCACAGACATAACCACAAAGAGCGTTTGCATATTTTTCTTATTTTACTGGATAATAAAATGGTAATAAGACATTTGCATACCCAATCTTATCGGATCCAATTGCTCTTTAAGCACGCAATAAATTGTAAGAAATTCAAATCTGATATTTTGGTAAAAGTAACAGCTCAGTGAATATTTTTGCACGTTGTAAGCGTTTCTCTCGTTCGCTAATCTACAAGAGCTTTCAGGAATCATACTTTGTTTCATGATTTATTTTTGTACTATGAATAATAACGGGGGTATCATATTTAGGTATTTATTTATTAATTTTTATTGCGCATAAAAGAACTTATCGCACAAAAGGTGGACTTTGTTCCGTGAGCATTCTCTGCTAGTCTACCTTTGGGCAAACCAGACATATTTTGGGCGGTGCAAATATTAAGAGCTAAGAAACCTTATGTCAGAGTGGCAGTTTTCAGTATCATAAAAAATAGTATCCTATCGTTAATTGAGTTTTTATGTCTTTTATTTTGAATCCCATCACGTCTGGAAATGAGTGTGAAAATATCGGATCTAACATATTTGAGTTTAAGTTACGATGTCTTAAAACTCACTATTGGAAAAAAAGGTTTAAAGGGTTTGACAACAGGTGTACTCGTATTGTGGACATTAACAAATATTGGCATATCAAATAGAGGATCAGGGTAAACTTACATGTTAGAAAGAGAAGAACCTCAATGGTTTGCGCACTCTTCAATCGAAATAGAATGCGAAACGAATGCATCAGATTTAATCCCAGGTGTACTGAATTGTTTAGTCGGTGCTACTTTTACAGCATTATTTATTTTACGTAGTACTGTACGACGGTATAGTCGGGAGTCGAAGGCATTTGACCGGAGCCGTCCCTGTCGGAGCCCGTTTGGCCTTGCTCGTTTTTTTGATGTCGGCTACTGCCAGTGGCAAATCGGATGTTTTATTTCCTGCGCGCCTTCTTATCTTCTGATTAAATTAGTTTCTGTTTAAATCTTTTTAGCGGCCATTTTCTGAGCATAAATATGTTGGTGGCTTGTGTACCTGTTTAAATTTGATATAAAGGATAGCAGTAGGCATGATTAACCGAGAGAACAATGCTAAGTATACATACAGTAGGTATACAATTTGAGTATTATATTTCCTTGGACGTTAAGCCCAAACACTCCCCTATTCATTTAGAGTAAAAAAGGAGGAAACAAATAACGCCCACGATTCCATAACTTAACTTTATTAACAAAAGATTAACAGAACACGTCCCTCAGATTTGCCATTTTGTATTTATTTATTTATTTATTGGTATTATGTGATGTGCCTATGTCATTCTGATGTTGAAACACAGCTAGAAACAACAAAGTGGGAGTGGTTTATTATCTTTTTGACTTGTTGAAGACTTGTGCAGTATAAGGAAATAATTAAGTATGACTAAATTCATCTGACTACGCCACATCATGCATGTTTCTATATTCCTTACCACTTTGGCAGGTATACTTTTTTCCATTGATACAAGTTTTCACAGACTTCAATTTAACTCCGGCAAATCAAATACATGAACATTTCCACACTTCCTTTCCATTTTACTACATGAACTGCTTTCTGAGAGCAAATGCTTTAATTTTTGCAGAAAAATACTAAATCGCTGAATGTGGGCCCATAATATTGAGGAGTTCCGTCGATTACTCAAGGATCTCAGAATCACCTTTGGAACTGCATTAGGCGCTACTTCAATCATAGCAAATTCGGTGACGTACTTTTACAGTTTTAAGTAGATCATTGAGGAGTTCCCTAAGCCATCTGTGGTCTTCATCATCAGTTCCTCTTCACCAAATTTGTGATTTCCGTGTGTAAATACACGAGTTATAATAGAAAATACCGAAATCACTACACGCGCGCCTATTATATTTAAGGAGTTCCTTCAATTCATCGCGGTTCCCACCATTGAACTGGAGTGTTGATAAAAATGGGACCAATCTGGAAGCATATACTTATTTACTTACTTTTTTAGCAGGATAACCCATCTAAATAAATTCTTAAATTACGGAGTTCCGAGGTAACAATTTTTCTTTTAGTACAATGGTACATAAAATCCATCATTGGGAAGTTCTTATGAGTCCTCTGTTAACAAAAATTCTAGTTTCTGAGAGAAAATGCATGAGTTATTATAGAAAATACCGAGATCACTAAAATTAAACATGACTATACTGAGGAAAGGTCTAAATTCCTTATAGACTACACGAACCACACTACTACTACTACTACCAGAACTGGGTTTTGGTGACAATAGGATCTAACTATATATAAGAACAATAGGAAATCTTCTACCCAAATTAAATATTATACTTAAATATTTAACTTAACCGCAACCCTATGGAGATAGTTTGAATCCGCGGAAAAGATATAGGATAGTTCTTATCCCAAAAATGCTATAGGGGTGAAATGATGGGCGAAAGCATGCATGGATTGAAAAAAAAGTTTTTTTTTGTGTTGTAATTTTTATTCTGAAATAAATTATACTACGAACCTATTCAATCGATATAACAATACAAAGGTATTTGGTAGTTTGATCACTATCAATGATTTTTACAATCATTCTTCTCGACGTAGATGAAAGCATTTAGAAAAGATACCATTTACGGTACTTTATAAATATTGTCCTCCAAGCAAATTACTTTGAAACTCCTGATCATTACAAAGTCCTGGAAACTGCACGAGAGAAACAAACTTTCATAAAATTATGAGAGATCCTGATCTCATTTAGCCCGCTATTAAACGGACAACTTGCCAAATAATATACGACTCCCTTAAACATATCGCTGGTCGGAGAAATCATAATGAATTTTGTAATGTGACCGAAAATTTTCTGAGTATAATTTAATTTGGACCGGCTCCAGCCTCCCCGGACAAATAATTTAAACGGTACGGAAGCTTAAGCTGAAATAAAGTATTAAAACGAGTTTTATGGAGCTCACTTATTTTGAATGATAGCTGAGTTTAACCACTTATACATTAATTTCCTTTATGAATTGCCTCAATCTTGAAGGGCGCCGGGTCCTAAGTATCTTAATACACCGAAGGGCCATCATTGCTTTCTATCACTGTCTTTTGAAGTTGTAACCGTTATTACGGTATTTATGGTTAAATTTTAAACGGGTATTAACTTTGAAATTTAAAGGTAGTCGTGCTTTGCATTACCTGGTGTTATCAACCTCAATCAAAGATTTTCATATGTATTAATTGTCGCTCATATTCACGTGAAGCCCTGTACAAAGTAAGCCCCGTTATATAACCACAATTCCCTGTACACTGTTCGACAGTCCGAAATAAAAGAGTCCATCCGCAAAATTAAGATTTCTGGTTTTATTACCGGCATGCTTTGGTCTTAAAAAGCCCTAAATTTGTAAACCACATTCACAAATTTAATTTTTGACAATATTTTCAGTAAAAACCAAGATAAAAATGTCGGATCATAGAACAGGTGACGTTTGAAATGTCGGTTGTGACGGTACCTACATTTTGATGGGACGCACAGTGAGTGCAATGCGTCGGATATGCCACATTTTGTTATTCTATATTATTTTATTTACAGCCTGTACAGTTATCAAGTAAATTTTCTCTGTATTCAATTATGAAATAGGATTTTCCGTGCAACAATGTCGGGTCTGCCAGTTACGACATTTTAAACCAACTTCCATGTCGGAAGTGGCACCTACCAAGTCAAGACAAAAATGTCTTATGTGGTGTGTAAATTAACTAACAAGAGGTTTTTTTTATTGGCTGCTAAAGTAAGTCTATGCTCAACGCCTAACAACAAACAATCTAATAACTTATTATACACAGATTACAGATTCGAAGTTTGACAGCGATATTACATTAATAATAAACTCCACACAATTTTTTTTTCGTATTATTTACAGCCTCACCTGTAAAGTAGCTATTTTCCAGATATGTCTCTTTAAATTGGGCCCATCGAGCTATTTATAAGTGGTAGTTTTTGATGTTACGAATATACTTATCATTCGCATTTAAAAACTTACAGCTTACCCATTGGCTTTGCGACCTATGAATATTTGAGTTTTTGATCAGATGCTTTGGATCAATCAACCAATTCATCGATAGCTTAAAAATACCCAAGTCCACACGATTCTTAGTTTGCTTCACAATGTTATAGAAGGCAATAATATATGTAGATAGTGGAAAGGAAATAAAGCTTGACAATCCATTAAGCAAATCAAGAAATTGGTCTGATCCCGAAGCAAAATAAGCGTATGTTGGAAAGAAGCAGCTTTGATCACAAACAAAGCAAGAGCAGAGAGCAAACTAAACACGAGCGACGAATCCCCAACACCGTAGACCAATCAATAAGGAAATGAACCATGGAAAATGTCTGTTACTTCCCGTAATTCCCGAAGGTGTAGAAAATGTATGACAGATACGAGGGGCACACTGAAATGATCGGGAATAGAAAAAACAGATCGAAGATGTAACTTAATTATGGTGTTTTTCGATTTTTAACTATATGTACATTATGTTAATATGAGCGCTTTTGCCAAACATAGAATATTTTCTTATGTCGATGATTCAAGGTTGACATTGAAATGTTGGCCAATTTTCGTGCTTTTTGACCGTATTACAAAGTTCAAACCTCGATCAGTCCTGGATAACGTGATATTTCAACAACTAAAAAATAACTACTTATGCCTACTTGTCCGTGATAGTTTTCCTTTTAAATTCATTATATGTACTACTACCACGAATTTTTTCACATCCTCGGGAGACGGGACATGCCTCGAACAAAAATTTGGGCTTTCTCGCAAACTAATCACTGATTTGAAAAATAGTTCAATCAACAATACCTAATAATAAAGAACTGAATAGCCCAGCCACTAGTCCATCATTTTCACCCAATAACCCGTTTCATTTAGATTCCATCAACCATCAATAGGCCCTATACTCCTCAGCGGGTGCTGTCCCTGTGTGCGTCCCATGACACGGGCAGGGACAGCATCCGCTCGGTGTACTCCTTGCATTTTATTAAATTGTCAAAAGGGCCTCTACGTGTTGGCTCAGTTGGTACTTTGTAGGTACCTAGCTCCACGCACGCCTCCCAAAGGTCCGGGACGTCACTGTCCCGTGAGCGGGAAAGAACTGAAAGTATAAGATATGTGTACGGAAAACTGTCATTAGGAGTCGCGGGTGCATTATAAATAGAAAAATAAAAACTGCATCTTCATATGGAAAAAACACCCCAATACAGGGCTGGACCGAATCCGGTCAAAGCTATCTAAAATTCGGAGTTCGTTTTATTGCGGAAATTATGTGGAGTTATGGAACCCTGAAAGTATCCACTTTCGAAGGAACAGCCATATTTTATAGTTTTATTTTAGTAATTGGATCATGCGTTTATATCGTGCCTCCATACAAACTTCTGCCCCCGTTTGCCCCTTAGGGGGTGATTTCCGGGATAAGCAACTGCTTAAAATGTCCTTCCATGCGATGAAAATTATCATTTTGTCAAAATTAATAATCACAATCAATATTTATCGATAAGTGTCGGTTATTGGATAACAGTACTTTACCGGAAACAGTAAATAACACTATCTAGTTCAACAACAATAACCTGACCTCGAATTGTTAAATTCCAACATTATTTGAAGGATATTGTAACAATCCATAAAATCAACTAAAATTAAAAATCTTTCATAGTAATTAAATAATTGTCAAAAGTCACTTATTTTTTACAGAAACACTGACACCAAATGATTTTTGATTCACCATCCTTTAACAAAACGGCTGATCTCAGTGATTATGTAGTACTGGATGTGGCTATGATATACAATGTCTATACCTAGTTTAGTGTTACGTTATTTAAAAAAATCGGACAAGTGCGAGTCGGATTCGCCCATCGAGAGTCCCGTACAAAATTACCAATACATAGTTTTTAGATTTTTCCCTGTACTTATACAGGGTGAAACAAGTCGTAAACAGAACGTTTTGTTCCTATCGCAGTATTTTAATTCATTGCATTAACTCTAGAAGCAAACAATTAAACTTTATTGATAATCATTTTAATAACAAAAACACCAACCTTATGGTAACCCTATTCAACAAGACTTGGTCCTTTGGTAGTAAGTGACAGTTTAACGTAGCAATTAGGGTGACCCTGAGACTCGCCCAATTTAAAACAAATTTTTAATTCACGAATTAAAAAAAAAGTTTACATATTTTTGCCTCTTGTCACGTCCACATGTTTAAAGTTAAACAGTAAGAAACACATATTTCGGTTCACTACTTAGGATTCACCCCGTAGTATAAGACGATATTTGCCAAATTTCATAGTTCTAGGTCGAAGGAAAGTTGGTACCCTATAAATTTTCATTCCCTTGAGAGTGTCGAAATACACGTTTTTGGGGCATAAACGGCCGTATCTTTTTATGACGTTAGCTTAGAGCGATAGTTTCTGACTTCTTCGCCATCTTAAGAACCAGGTCTGCTGCCTTCAGGTCGAGAATCTTAGCCACCAAAAATGAAATCTTGTCACTAGCACAGTATAATAAAGAGTACTACCGTACAGTATGGCCACTCCCTGCCTCCCGTTGAAAGTGCCGCCCACCCGCTCTCGGTTACCTCACAGTTACCGGCTGGCAAGGACGCGACGACGCGGTGCGCAGAGCGGAGGCCACGTATAATATTTAAATATCAAACAAATATTTACAAAACCTTTTGTAATGGGCGTGTGTTGTGCTGTGTCCGGTTGTTTAAGCTCTATAAACGACAAAACTAGTTTTAGTGGAAAACCAACTCACAATAGGTACTTATTTTTAGTATTTATTTTATCCTATCGGTTTTAGACCTAAACCGATCAGATCACACTGAAAACAACACAATATCTATATGAACAAAAAAATATGTTTTCAATTTACGTAATATTTCGGTGGCCTGAATTTCCTTACAAAAATTTTGTTACCTACTTCGTTTATACTTATTCAAAATAGGAAACTATTGTATAAATCTAGCTTAGATACCCACCTTACAGCATAATATGATTCTTATTTCTTCCTAATTCGAGCAACGAGTTTTGAGTCATTGAGGTCATCGAACTTGAACGCGGGCAGTCGGCGCGCGGCGGTTTCTGCGCATGCTTCTATAACCTTGTGCGAAAGAATATTCAAAAACTGGATCGACAAAAAAGAAACTATTTAATGATAGAATCTGGTCACAAAATTTCATGAGAATCGGTTAAGAATTGCGACCTGTAGAGGAGAACATCCGGACATACAAAAGCAAATTGCTCGAGTCAAAACATAGACCTTCGCTAACGCTTCGGTCAATAATAATCTCAGAAAATGGAGTTAAAAACGTTTTTGTTTATAATTAATTACAAGCACACAAAATAATTCGAGAGTTTTTTTACAACTTCAGTCCCTGTAGACCTAAGTAGATTAGATTAGTAGATTTGAATTTAAACTCGATACCTTTACACGTTGCCGAGATACAGGGTCTAGACAGCCAGACAGACGGACAACAAAGTGATCCTAATAAGGGTTCCGTTGTTTCCTTTTGAAGTACGGAACCCTAAAAAGGTTGCCAGTGAATATTTTCAACAAAGTCGCGGTATAACAAAATTAGTTAAATGTTTCATATTATTATTCCATATTCCATCCTCAAATGATTCATACTGTGCCGAGTCCAGCTCGGACGCCGTTCCCCTTTAAATTCGCGTAGTAAACCGAATTTCAATGACTAAAGCGAAATATGTGACTGTGTTGAGCACTTTATTTAGTCAGGTTGTTTGTTACGGCTTGGGCTCGGGCGCTCTAGGTACCTGCTATTTAACCCATTCCCCGCCTCGTTCAAGCGCTACGCCGTAGCCCGTAGCAGCTTAACCCATTCAGGGCCAAGAATCGCTACGCGCTACGCTCGTAGCCGATCCCGTGGTTTTCCTCGTATGTAGCGGAAAGCGACTACGGCGGTCTGACGCATATGTGTCGTCGTTGGCCCTGAATGTGTTAATGTAACGAAAAGCGCCCGTAGCGCTCTGGCGCATGTGTGTTATGACTGGCACTAAATGGGTCAATGTGAATCATGTAAAGATTGCTACTGCTTTACAAGAAGCAGTTGAGTGAATTATGGACAACTTTGAATAAAGAACAGAACAACAGTGCATGAACATTTATTTGTGCAAACTCTGTAAAATCGTATAATAGGCTTGTGACCTAAGATTTACTTACGATGCCATTCGAACCAGTTTTTGAAGAGGAACAAATGTTTGTATGGGAACAACTACAATTAAAGAACATAAATTCCCAAAAAATCAGACAAAGACGGACCTCGCTAGCGGTAGCCGAAACGCTTCATATTAATTGACATAAAAGTATGACACACTTCACAATTTGTACTAATCGTATCTAAAATCAAGTATATTGCTGTTTCGGTCGCGAAATACTGCGTTTAGGTCCATAGTTGTAGTACAATATCGTTTCTATAAAAGCGTAAGGATTCTATTGGAAGCTTTTACTCTTGGCCACTAAAAATAATGCATATTATTATTCTAAACTTCCAAAGTCCAAGCTTTTTATGAGTTTAATTATATTCTGTAATTTATACTTTATTACAGTTATTTGATGGTTTACTATCCATTTAGCAACACTACGTTATTCTTTTTAACATGTCGCAACTACCCTATTAGCTCAAGTGCAAAACAATCAGGTAACATTGTAACTTTTCGACAGTACACCAGGACATCAAATATAATTTTTTAAGCTGAAAATAACAGTTGACAAGTCATGATTCTCGCTCGCGAAGTTACACAATTACCCAGTTGGACTGTTTTTCGGTATGTCATTGTCAGCTCTTGTGTTTTTCAGACACGAACCACGAAAAACTTGCGAGCGCAGTGCATTGTCGACGTGTCAGCACTTTGACACATCACCACACGCCCAAAGTTTCAACCGGGACGAATATCATATATCGTATTATATCAGCAGAAATTTTAAGCAATATTAAACAGCACATTGAGTAAAATTAATGAAAAATGAGAAATAAACAAATACCGTATATACTCGTAAAAATATATTAAGGTTTAGGTAACCAGTGTTGCGTCAACCTTTAAATATTTCCTACGTAATGAAAAATGTTGTAATGGCACGAGTATTATTAAGTGCTCACTTAATGTGCACAAACTTAGTATTATTGCTTATAAGGTACTAGTTTTGCATTATAGCAAGTAAAGAAAATAAATTCTAGACCAAATTTTAACATAAGTTTTTTTTCTTACCTATTTCGGTGTCCCACTGCTGGTAAAGGGCCTCGCTTTTCCTTTAAACAACGCAAAAACAATATTTAATGAAAGATTCCAAACTATTTTTAACCTTGTCGCAGCGAAGTGGGTACGATATATTAGTAAAACTCGTAGAGGTATTTCAATATTACACGAAAGTATGAAATTATGAAAATATGATAAATATTCAAATTAAACTGCTTTTCTTTTCTGTCACAGATTCTACTCAGAATAAGCTTCCAATTTAGTTTGAGTATTTAGTTAAACGTCCTAATCTTTGACACCTTAATGCCTAATAGTTGACACCTGTTGTTCATCTCTATTGTTAATAATTTAAGATTGAAAGTTTTGAGTAGTATTATGAATTAAGATTGAAAGTGAACGTTTATCGTAGCTCGATTAATGGCCACATTCAATATTATCTTATTACTTGACGTTTCAAAACAAAGGCTGCATATTAAAAGAAAAATTTAAAAGAATCCTACTTTAAATAAGTACATAATTTTGGTGTAAAATGACGTTCAACAAATTGGCGTAAAGAGGGAGCTCTTGGAGAGTCAGTTAGAAGGCTTCGCCTAGACAAATACGGCCGATACTGCGAGGTGCCGCGAAGACCTTCTTTACGGCAGGCAGTTAACATGCCGCTGAGCTCGGCCTCGACACGCGCTCCTCCGCTATGTCGTACATCATTTTTATGCCGCCTAAGTGAATTTGTTATCTGATTATACTCGAGGACAAGTACACGTAATAAAAGTCACGATGTAACAGATATTTTGTTGAAGAAGGCATTTTTGTATTCTCATCTCGTTTCACAAAATAAGAGTTCAATTATTAACGTTCCAAACGACTTGAACTCAAGTAACAATTTTCTTGTGCTAACCAATCAATTTCAATCCCTTCGGTCCAAAAAATCAAATTTATTTAAACTTAATGTTTGTTGTTCACGTAACTTCGTTAAATTATTCGTAACTTACAAGTTCTAAGCATGGACGTAAGTTCTGGAGATGTTCTATAAATACGTAGCATATTATCAGAAGCCTAAGAACATATTAACAAGCTGCGCCGCATATCTATATTATGTAACTCGCAGAATTGCTTGAAGGCTTAGCTTTCAGGTCACATGCTCTTTGAGTGCTGTGGACGCCATTTCGCCTGCGCTGCGTTTAGTTATCTGAACATAAACGTGGCTCTTACCTACAGGCATATGTCACCGGCAGCTAAAATCTAATTTTCAGGTTGTCCGAAGGCCGAGTAGCTGGAGGGTTTGGTTTCTACGCCAGCGAGCGCTCGCGATATCGAATTTTGCTCCACAGTCTGCACGGAAATTGATTTCAAGAGTTTCCAACGAAAAGTAACGGTGGCTGTCAGGGTGCGGTATTTTAATGATTGATAGCCACTTTCTGTAACCGAGAGTCTCCCAAACTTAGAACTTTATGTCATTAAAAGCGGTATCTTTCGAGTTTAGCCCGCAAATTAATCGTGGCACGTTCGAGCTAAGTAAAATCTCAGCGCTCTGTATAAATAGGGAATGTTGTAGAAATTTACAAGAGAAAAACAGGATTCAGTAGGTACCTAGTTACAGACGTTTCATTATTACAAAAAATCGGCCAAGTGCGTGTCGGGCCACGCGCAGTGTAGGGTTCAGTAGTTGCCTGTCTGTCTTAGTTACATCGACGTGCGGTGCGGTTTCGTCAGCCGAATTTGTACGAAAATTGGCCTTTCCAAGTACACATTAAATTGGTCGACTATTACTCGGTAACTACTTATGCCTACTTGTCCGTGATAGTTTTTCTTTTAAATTCATTATATGTTCTACTACCACGAATTTTTTCACATCCCCATTAGTAGCCATTTAGCCGGACGGGGGGGAGACACATGTCTCGAACAAAAATTAGGGCTTTAAACCCCAATTTCTCGCAAACTAATCACTGATTTCGTTTTAGGAAACCCATAATATTTTTGAACGAGCTATCCAACGATACCCCACACCATGGGTTTAACGACAAAAAAAATTACATTCCCGCTTTAGGTGTAGGGGAGATACCCTAACAAAAAAAAACAAGATTTTATTGTACTGTTTTGTCGGCGTGGTTGATTTATATACCCATGCCGAATTACAGTTTTCTAGTAATAACGGTTACTGAGCTAAGCCCGCGAGGACGGACAGACAGACATGGTAAAACTATAAGGGTTTCTTGTTGTCTACGGAACCCTAAAAAGGACTAGTCTTGAGTCTAGCGCAATTGCTAGTCGTGCAATTTGCCAACAGCTGTCATTGTAAAATCAAACAAGCCGCAGCATTTTGTGTTCAGTGTGATACCTCAATGCATGCGGAGCTCAAGTACCTGAAAGCTTTGAAATTACGCCGCCAGGGGTTCACATTGACAACTCAACTTGACGTGAGAATAAAACCGTGTTAAATTTACATCACCGTTCGATATTCGTCATTTGCACACAAAAAACCAATATCGACGTCTACTAACGTGAAAACGGGGCCGTATCAAACGAATGAAAAAAGCAATATGTCGCGCGGCACGTGTTTGCGAGAGTAGCGTCAAAAAACAGTCGTATCTCCCGGAGTCTCGAGGAAATCGATTGCCGGTTTAGCATAACAGACCATGTTACAGCTTTTTGTCACTGCGGCGCCGTTGACGTATGGCTCTAATATGTAAAACGCGATTGGGTGAGAGTGATGCATGAGACAAACAGCGGTGTAGCTGAGCTGGGCTTAGACAATCGAAACAAGGTACACGTCAACTGTTGAACGGATTCCGAGTAAGGCCCTTTATAACATAGACACGAACGTGCCTACATTTAACGCTGCGTTGGCTTTGCTGACCTGACCTATGCTGGGTTGGGCAGTCAACATTATAATGAAATTAGGGCACCGTGCACGTCTCAGCGTACACAGGTACAGTTGAGGAAATAACTGTGGCATAAATGCAATCAGCGTTCGCAATCGCATGTGAGCGAGTAAGTTCAATTAATAAATTAATACCTAGAATCTAAAAAGGAATTCAATTTTAGTGTTCTACACAATATTCCCGACACCGAACTATTCACGTGCCGAAGAAAGAACGAACGAACGTCATGAACGTTATACTAAACACGCTTATACACAGTGAGCGTTTATATTATAGCCGTTATATGATAAGTTGTTATACCTCGTATTACTTACCCAAACATTTCCATGGGGTAAGTAATACGAGGTATAACAACTTATCATATAACGGTCATAATATATACGCTCACTGTGTATAAGCTTGTTTAGTATAACGTTCATAGCACATAATGAACGAAAGGTATAATGTCAAAATATATATTTTCGTTAAGTATAACGTACTTTAGATATTGTATCAATTGATATATCGATTAAAGCGTCTACTATTCATAACACCGAAGGAATTGAAAGATTGAAATTAAATATTTTTTGGAAATCAAACACGCCAATTATTTTAGCCTTTAACCTAACCGCCAGCCTGTCGACGTCACCCTGCGAAGCGGGGTGTCTATTTTCGCTCTAAGGGACACAAGATAACCCTAACCTAACCTACAAATAATACCATTGTTAAGAGTATTTTTTGGTTTTTTACTGCGGGGCACTTCGCCTGCCGAGCCCCTTTTGTGATTGGCACCGCCCCCCTTCCCCCCTTTTTCTAGCTGCCCTAACCTAATTTTCTGTATTATAATCATCATCATCATCATCATCATCATCATCATCATCATATCAGCCAAAAGACGTCCACTGCTGGACATAGGCCTCCCCCAAAGAGTGGCATAATGACCGGTCCTGCGCCCCCCGACTCCCGCGACCTTTACCAGGTCATCAGTCCACCTTGTGGGGGCCTACCCACGCTGCGCCTTCCGGTACGTGGTCGCCACTCGAGAAGCTTTCCGCCCCAACGGCCATCGGTTCTACGTGCAATGTGCCCCGCCCGCTGCCACTTAAGTTTAACGATTCGGAGGGCTATATCGGTTACCTTGGTTCTGTTGCGGATAGCCTCATTTCTGATGCGATCGCGCAGAGAAACTCCCAACATAGCCCTCTCCATTGCCCTTTGGGTGAATTTGAGCCTTCTTATGAGGCCCATAGTAAGCAACCACGTTTCCGTGCCATACGTCATCACTGGCAACACACACTGGTCAAAGACTCTCGTCTTGAGACACTGCGGAATATTGGACGAAAAGATGTGCCGTAGCCTCCCAAATGCTGCCCAGCCGAGTCGGATTCGACTATTGACCTCTTTCTCAAAGTTGGACCTACCTAACTGAACAGTCTGTCCTAGGTATATATAATCGTCTACAACTTCGAGCGTAAAGTGTCCGATTGAAATGGGAGTCGGTACTACATGGGTATTTGACATGATCTTTGTCTTATCCATGTTCATCCTTAGACCAACTCGCTCGGAGGCTTTACTGAGGTCATCGAGCATCGTGATTAAGTCCTCCATGGTCTCAGCCAAGACTACTATATCGTCAGCAAACCGAAGGTGAGTGATGTACTCGCCGTTGATGTTGATGCCTAGCTTTCTCCAGTCTAGAGAGAGTCTTGTATTATAATCCTTATACGAAAATATACTATGTGTTATGAACTTATGATCGTTATACGTTATGTATGTTATACGAAATGAAATTAGTCGAATTGTGTATTATTGAAAAAAACGTTATATAATATGAATATTATGTCAATTGACCGTTATTCCTTATAAAAGTATTGGTTTTGTTGTTATAGCTAACCTTCATTATATTTTGTGAACGTTATTAATATGAAATTATATATATTGTTGTTATATCTCGTGGGACGCACCCGAAATGTTTAGGCAACGTTGCCGGCAACAAAATAATTAATGCCGGCAACTTTGAGCTCTAAAGCTACTTCTAGACGCATATTCATTTTTTACTTGACTTCAATAGAAGGGTAGTTCAAGATGTAGAATTTGTTGAGCCTGGCTGGTAGTTGTAGTTACACCGCGTGGAGTAGGAAGCTTGGCGCTACTTATGATCTCATATATTTTTAACGCTGAAAGCTATATGAGCTAGGGAGTCTTGGCAATCACTTTACATTGTAATGTTTTTGGTGGCATCTCATTCCTTTTTACAAGGTAATTTCTAAAGAAGTGTACCTAAGTGAAACCCATACAAACTTAAGGGTGGGTAATTTTAAGGGTGGGGGTGATTTACAAAAAATCCTGAAATATGTATTTAATTATTTATAACAAGGAGTACAAAATTCCATCCCCTTGTTGGTTGGGGGGGTAAAAGTTTTTTTTTTGGATTCTTTTGTTGAGTACTAATACTAGCTTACATACCAAATTTCAGCTTTCTAGGACTTCAGGAAGTAGGTTTTGATGATCAACGTGAGTACGAGTGAGTCAGTGACGAAATCGGCGTTTTTTAAATATGAATAAAAAAATAAGAGCTATGCAATTGAAGCTATATATTTAATAAGTCTACTATTGACATCATATCCGCATTTTGTTTATCTGATATAATCCAAACCCAAGTTATGGGGGTTCAAAAAACGAAGAAGCGCTTCGAGAAAAGGTAGGTAGTGCCCTTACGCTTCACTTGGCTCGTCTTGGCGGGGGCACTACCGTGACCCCAGATTCTGGTTCGTTGATGACTTGATGCCAAATACATAGTTTTTTAAAGACTTTAATTAGTTAAAAAGGTAAGTATACTAAACTTCCCGATTTACTGTTGACATGGACACTTACCCCTTATTTTTAAAATTAAAGTGCCACTGATACTTAAATAAAATGTGTTTTTATCCCTTTTATACGAACACTAATTCCAAAGTAGCATAGGAATTTTAACGGAGTTTTACTTTAAATAGGTTTGTTAAGCGTTTATGAATATAACCATAAATTTACAACTTTAATCCCGCTTGATGAATGAAAAATTAAAGATCGACCGTGAACTTTAAGACGTTGAATGCAATAACCAATTACATACAAATAAAGCCCACCACGCATAAAACCGCTGAAATACTTATTGAATATATAAATAACGAATCTTGTTTATTTTATTGTAACGCGATTACATCTAAAAGTTATTTCTCTGTTTTTGTGAGTAAGTTTTAATCATATTGTTTAATTTCCATCCATCACATAAAGATCTTTCACGTCTTACACCAATGTAAACACTAAGATAGAATAGGTAACCCAAACCTAACTTTACTATTTTCAATTCGCTTTCGCAAAGATGTGCGTTTTATGAGCATTTTCTCCCTCTCGAGAGGTTTAATAAGGCGCGTTACTTTCAGGAGCATGGTAACGGACGCATTACGCGCGCGTTAGCCCGTCGCATTTAAAAAGTCAACAGAAAGTCATTTAAAGTACTTTTCTTTCATTGTTTCCGGGCGTACGAAGGGCCCTCCAGACTCGAGAAAATTGACAATGAAGGTAAAGTTTATCTTCCACCGTCAGCGTTGGAGGGCCCACGACGTGACCCGCAGCCTGATTCCATTACCGGCCCTCACCCGACAATAGAGAATTAAAACTCGAATTTTTACACAGCCAACGAGCCGCTTATTCAATTGGAAAATCAATATCCACTTTCTTATAAAAATGAGTTCAATCTCTCCCAAGGAATTGGCAATACTTTGTAGAGGTAACAGATTTTGTAGGATATTTGGAGGAATAAAGTAAGAAGGCATTTATTAGTAGGTTAGTGGAAGTGATGGCTGCTGTGTTTCTTGGCTTTGATGTGACGGAATAATTACTTACTTAAGTTAAGTACCTAGGTTTTGTTGTGTATCAATTAATTTACAAGTAGAATTATTGTCTCTTGAATAAGTGTGTTGTTGTCATGAATAAATTATATTCTATTCTATTCTATTCTATACTCTAAAACTATAACAACATACTACGAGTAGGTACCAGGACGATGTTTTCACTTGAGTTTTATAGGAACCATACCATACTTTTTAACAAGTATACTGGCTGCAGGCAGTGGTAATATTAATTTGGTAATATTAATCTATACATAGACGTTAATATTTGTATTAAAGAAAGATGCGTAGTATAAATACGGCTTAATTTAAACAGATTATATAGTTGTATATCTTAAAAACGTATGTAATAATATTAAATATTTATTTATTTATTTATTGACTAAGACAAAAAACAATGAAATAGGTACATGTTATACTTACAATGCCTACCTAGGCAAACCCCTGGAGAGGTTTGTGTGCCGATGGGGGAATGCAAATTGTTGTATCAAAAACCGTTAGCGGTTAGGTGCAAATATCGCAATGTAACTGTATCAATCTGTCTGATACGGTTTCGCGGTGTGCGGTCGCTGGTATTTGTATTTCATCCGACGCAAAATAATGAAACATTCAGGATGGATTGAAAACTAATTAAACCACGTTAACCCGTTGCATTAATACATGATTTACAAGTTTCAGAAAACATTGCTGCGTTTTCACGTGATTGTAACATACAAATATATCTATAGAGATAATACATATAAGAAGTATTATTATTCACTATTATTTAAGTGTATTTAAATGCTTTTACGTGTATTTTATAATCTTCCAAAATTAAATAATATTATAGTGCATGTACGATGGAATGGGGTTGCTTTGATTCGCGGGGCGACTTTGATCAAATAGGTTTTTCTTCGAAATCATTATTTTTCCTTGTGAGTGAACTGTAGTAATAAATATATTATTATTCTATCTTGCTGTTTACTCGATGAAATCTTTTTAATTTCGAATAGTTCTGCTTTTATACTACATTCTAAATGATCAAAGTAGCCCCATTTTTTCCTAAAGTAACCCCATTCCACGGTACCTCGTCTTCTCTGTGTGTTCGTAGGCTTGTTAATTGAATTATATTAAAGGGCCCTCATCTAGATAAGATAAGATTTTTGAGCAAATTTTCAGCCAAATCGGTTGAGTCGTTTAAGTGTGATTGAGTTACAAACATCTAAACATCCAAACTTTCGCATTTATAATTATGTTTCCTTACGAAGTTTTTATAATTTATATTTAATATTAGCAGTTGCCCGCGACTTCGTCCGCGTAGAACGTGTATCCGTCTAAGAAAAATGATTGCTATTAAATTATTGTGGGCGGAACCTTAATTATCGCCGACCCAAACAAAGATCTACTATCTCAAGGGATGATTTCCGAGATGTAAACTACCCTTTACCTATCGCTCCAAGGGTCACAAATTATCTGTACGAAAAATTTCATCTTACGAATCATCAACAGACTTTTTCATAATGTATCAAAGAAATCTATATTACTGGATATTTTTGCCTAAATCCGTCCAGTAGTACTCAGGTTAGTCCGGGCTACCTGTATAGTTTTGAAGCAAACTTATCTAATGCTAAAAGACTCTCTATCTCTCGTTCCTATTTAACGGTGTTAGAGAATAAATTATTTTAATTAAGTATCCAAAATAAACTTTCAATAAACAAAATAATCCGCAAGTTAAATGAAACATTACCTTCTTTTCGGTTCTAGGAGCATCGCAGTTCGAACCTAACCTACTTTTCTGCTAGCATAGTCGGATGATGTATTTAGACTAATAAATGGCTTACCATATAGTATATGTAGGTATGAACTAAGAGTTCCCTTAGTTCAAATATTACTTGTTCTTCATACATATTGCCAACCCTTTTTAACCACCTTAGAGGATGAATTTTAAGAAACTAAATTAGTTTCCTAGTCTTTAACCGAAGTTACAGATCCTTTACTTTAAAATTGTGTGTCGTTTTTCCCGGTACAAACATCCTACTCCTTTTAGCCCATTTAGGGGATGAATGTTTTTGACCCCCTTATGTTATCAATTTCAAACAGTCTAAAACAGAAGTTACAAATCTCTTAATTTAATAATGTCTTGCTCTCCATACAAACTTCGAACCCCCTTTAACCCCTATTAGCGTTGAAAATTTCCGGAAAAAATCCCGTTTCTTTCCAAACGGCTCGTTTTTTTCGGATTTATACGGAAAAAATCCATGAAATTTTCCACTTCAATTATTCCGAAAAAAATTAAAATGTGAAGATGTCTTACCTATGTCTATGACTGGTTTCAGGTGAGCCCACATGGCATGTGGCTAATGCTCATTGGAGGGTGAGACGGAACAGAATGATTTTGCCCTCCTTTAAAAAAGATGACGCCAGTGTGCAAAGTTACTTGCGATTTTGACGCCCCAAAATGCATGGACTGCACTTCTTCATTCATTTTGCATTCATAGTTCTGCGAAAAATCACAGTGTATATCTAGTTCGTCATCATATAAGTTTTCAATGCATGTTTTGTAGCAATGCGATTGATGGCACATATTAAAACTATGTATTTTAAATCCTGCAATATCAGATTCAAAGAGTCTTATTAATTCTTGAACTGTGCCGTTCTTGGTTGTTTTTACAGTTTCTTAGTTTTAATTTCTTGCTTACCATCTTGTGTATTTTTTCGTATGAATGGTTTAGTTTCCCACATTTGCCATGTAATATTTTGTTCCGGTAAAATGTTGTTTAAATCATATTTAAATGTAATATTGCTACAGTTATTACATTTGCCATGCATGCAAACCATTGATTCAACGTTACAAGTAACTTTATTTAAAAGATCTTGGGTATTACAAAAATCTATGACTTTGTGACGTCTAAGTGCGTTTATTTTGAAAATCATGTTTGAGTGCTTAGCGCAAAGACACGTGTTTCGGTTGCTGAGGCTTGGTGTTAAAATATAAAAGGATTTGAATCGGCAAAATGTTGAAAATGCAGCAACACCACCTTCAGTTTTAAAATTCTCATATAATACTCGCAGAGAGTTATTTAAATATCTTATTTGCTGTTTATATATTTGGAACGTTCTACATTCTCGTTTTCCCGCTGTGGCCCTGCTTACATCATCGCGGTTGAAAAAATCTATGATAGTTTTTCGGATTCGTGACAAGGTTTTCGTTGATTTCGTTTTCCTTATTCGTACACCCATTTTTCCTGAGATCCATGTCTGTGCTTGATTATTAATGACATCTTTAGTTTTTGCTATTTTCTTTATGAGTCTTCTTTCTTAATTGTTTTCACAATTTTTATATGTTACTTTTGAAGAAGCTTTCAGAACTTCATTTGTAACTTTCAGTTTATCCAATTCTGTTCCTACTTTCTCCTTTCCTTGTGTCAGATTTTCGTAACCTGCATAACTTTTTCTCGTTGCTTCGTATGCTCGTTCTAAATATTTTGTACGTTTTTGTGATTAAACCAACTCTGCCTTCAATTTATTTCTCGAGCTTCATAGGAATCTCGTATACCTTATCAGTTTTTTCAATTTTGTTTTAGGTAAAGTTGTCTCTGTCGATGGTGAAGACGACATCCTCGTTGACTTTTCAGGCGACATTCGTACTGCACTTTCAACAGTTGTCGTCGGAGAGCTTGATATATTCGCACTTTGTTTACTTTTTTTTGTTCTTTCCATTTATTTCGAAAAATATTTTTTTGTTTCTGTCATTTCACTTAGTTTTTAATATTTGTATTTTGACTTCATCCTCTCAAGATTTTTTTTCTTTTGTTCTTCAAAGTTTTCTCGATTTTACCGCTCTCTGTAGCGTCTCATCTTTTCAGCCCCAGACATTGGTTGTGACATTTTTGTAGCCCTGTACAACAATGAAAACTAGCCTTTATAATTTTCCTCTTAGTGTAACTTAGCTTTCCTTTGATATGTTACCACGCAAAAGTAACACAAAAAGAAGTCACACAACACGTGGTCAAAGTTTTTAATAAAATGTTCTGGGCTTATTTTATGGAAAATGTTCTATAACTTTATATCAAACTGTTCGAAACAATATTAACTATCCTAAAAAATAACCAAATGTAAGTACATTATTAAACTTACCTCGTAAAATCACCAACACAATAGGAAACAATATTGGTCACAACAAGTACGCACGTGCTCTCGTAAGTTTATCTGAATGACAACTAACCGCATTAAACATGGCCGCGTGACTTGACATTTGTGAGTGTTGCCCGTCGTAAATAATAACAGTCTTGGTAGTTTTTACTTTATTTAAGCTAGTAAAATGGGTAACACAGTAGGAAATTAACTTTTAGAACTTTTCCTGGGAGAAGACTTAAAAAATATTTCTACCATATTACTGGTGTTAACTCAACAAAGTAGATGAAAAATGAATCTTAATACTACTTAGCATAGATTGCAATTCAAAAGTTTATATAGGTTTATTGACCGTCATGAAGATATTTGAATGTAAAGTTATGAATTTCAATATGGGACAGTCGTTTTTTCATACTTGGAAAAGTAGAGGCTTCGTTTTTAAATAAATTTTAAATAAAAGCCAAGCTTTTTATGTATTGTTATAATATTTTTAGTGTGCAAATAAAACTATGAATAAGTAAAAAATACAACTTCATAACTTATATACATGAAGTATTTCCTTTTTAAATGCAAAGTCGTGGGACACTGCAAAATGTGCTAGTGGCAAAAAAAAAGAGAAACGTTCATATTTTTCTTAAATACTGGTGGGTAGGTGAATGATTATAGACTTACTTTGCCATTGAAATGGTGCAGTTTATTACGAAGTTAGCAGATAATATGCAGTTAAGCACCAGCGATATGATGGGTGAATTTGCCGAGTATCAATCGAAAGGAGGTTCTGGGGTAACGAGTGTATTTGGCAGCCTGTCATGAACATAAATCCCCTTAATTGGTGGAAAGGTTTATGCTCTACAAAACTGCTTTCAAAAATTGCAATCCGATTACTGAGCATTCCTTCATCATCTGCCGCCGCAGAAAGAAATTGGTCATTATTTGGAAGGACGCAGCATACCAAAGACCGCAATCAACTTTTGCCAGAACGGCTAAACAAATTAATCAATCATCAATCGATCAATCAATCATAATTTATTCATCAGAATATATGGTACATAAGGTGTTATAACTTATAAATATATACATTGATCCATTATATATTCGGCCGATAGGCATGTGAATATTTCTTGAAACTATTGTCAATTTTTTACAATTTCCATGCTAACAAATTCAAATGTCAATCCTTCTTATATTAGCTCTATTACATTTTACAGTCTTAGCAGTCATTATCATTATATTCAATTAAATATAGAGATACAAAATAGTTTAAATCTATGGCGTCACATAATCCAATTAAATAATGTCAAATGGAAACAATTAATTATATATTTACAATAGTCATTCAAATTACAAAGTGCGAAACAATTTAATTACATTAGCTGTCACATAATTTAATACCATTCTATATTGCATGCCACTGTCTATTATAAATTAAAACTTATCTTTAAAAAAATCATCTATCGTATAATAAGCACTATTGATGAGTTCCTCCTTCAATTTTTTTTTAAACTTTTCTACATGTAGTTGTTTGAGTACATCAGGTAAAATGTTGTATATTTTAGAGGACATACCTAGAATACTATTGCGAAGGAGGGCTGTTTTGCTAGGAACAGTGTTAATTCGATATTTATGACGGGAGTTCCTGGTCTTCGTTGGAAACATGTTTGGGTTTGACAAACAAATTTATTTATCTTTGTATTCAATGTTTGGGTATATATTTTCCATTTTAATTGGTTATCAATGTCTAAGCCTAGAAATTTAGCTACAATTGTGTGTTCAATACATTCGTCATTATATTTTATGTCAAGATTAATTTAATTTAATTTTGATTGATGAAATTGCATAATTTTTGTTTTTTCGATGTTAATTTTTAATCTATTTATTTGCAACCAGTCAATAATAGTCTTGAGCGTATTATTTATTTCTTTATTATATGATAATAGACTTTCTGACTTAATGAGAACAGTACTATCAAATCTACATTCGGTCTAATTTACACCTACAAATGGGCAACATCGACGACATGATAGCCGAAACAATTGAAATATATGATAATAGTGATAGTGATGAATGTGATGATTAACTGTAATGAAATTAAATAAATTGTAATGACTTATTGGTTTTTTTCGTTAAAAATCCGAAAAAAATGAAAAAAAACGAAAATTTCATAAATTCCCGCAAGAATCATTTGTTTTTTTCCGACATTTTCAACGCTAACCCCTATAGAGGATGAATTTCAAAAAACGCTGAAATCTGTTTTGTAGTCTTTTAACATACAGGCTAAGGTCTCCATTATAAATCTTGAATCCCGTTTTAACCCGGTGATAATGTATCTAGTAAATTCTATTATGAATAATGTTTATCATCATACTATTTAGTCTATAGATAGACATTTTGACTTGTAATAAATATTTTGATTTGATTTGACTTAGGGGTGTAATTTTTCCAAAACGTCGAGATTTTTATTTATTCTGATAAGAAATCTTTATACAACGTCTCTAGCTCAAAAAAGAGTGTTTCTCATCCAAAGCTTCCACCCCTTTTTAACCCCCTTAGGGATATAATTTTCTAAAACGCTGGAAGTACTTGTTTATATTTTAATAAGTAATCTTTTCTACAACGTTTTAAGTATCTAGCTCAAAAAAAGTGTTTCCTATACAAAGCTTGCACCCGTTTTTAACCCCTTTAGGAGCGGATTTTTTTTAATAAGTAAAGTTTCAAGTCTACCTCCACCCCCTTTTGACCCCCCTTAGGGGTAGAATTTTCATAAACGCTGAAAGTACTTCATTTGTATTTTAATAAGTAATCTTTCTACAAAGTGTTTAGTCTCTCCCCCCCTCATAACGTTTTTAGAGGATGAATTTCAGAAATCGCCGTAGGTACTCGGCATTTTTGACTATATAAAAGGAGCCTAGTGCAGTTTCAACTCTCATATTATGTTTTCCATATGGCCTTTCGACCCCCTAGGGATTTGATGAAAACGCATGTCAATTATCTGGTTTATAAATAAAGAACGTATATACGAACTTTCAAACTAAGTTTTTAAAAGAACGTCTTCTCGGTACAATTCCCATTTCACCACTTTAGGAGGCAAGTTTAAAAAAAAAATCTGGATGGATTTACATGTTATTAAAGAAACCTGCAGTCCTGCTTTCATATGTTTCGAGCCACAGTTTATCATTAAAAATCACACATTACTTATGTGTCCTTTCTTAGTACTCGTCGACGTACCGTACATTATTATTATTTTGGTTTCTCATGTTTGTTTTCATTTAAAATTGGATTTTTATTGACTGCTATTCATTATTGTTTTTTATTCTTATACACTCTGACAATCTTTTTGTGAATCCATTCTATTTTAATTTTATGAAATGACATGTAAATTTTCAAAATGAAATAAAATAATCTAATCTATGTAATCTACCTACTGTCAAGAATATATGTTCCAAATTTCGTGCTTATATTTTTAGCGGTTTAGACTGTGCGCTGCGTGTCAATAGATTAGTAAAGTAACGCAAGAGTTTTATAATATTGTATAGATGTGTTGTTTGTTACTCAATCACACTTTGGATATTTTTTTTGGATGAATCAACCGATTTCGATGGAATTTTGCACGATGCGTTTTTATCCCGGTTCCACGCAGACAATGTATATATACTCACCGGCCATAAATGTGGCCCAAATTAGAGAAATGCATTTAATTATTCAAAACATTATTTAATCTATTCAATTTATAGTTTGAAATCACGAAAAGTTTTTGGGGCAAATTTTCTGCCGCTCAGTGTATATATTACTAGCTTCCGCCCGCGACTATGAAAAAACATCCAAACATCCAAACAGCCAAACATCCCAAATTTCGCATTTATAATATTATTGGGATAGGATTTATGTTTATCCATACTAATCATATTAATGAATGCGAAAGTTACTCTGTGTGTCTTTTGTATATCTGTTAGCTTTTCATGCTGAAACGCTAAAACTAATTTGATGAGGGACGGAATTAGTGTGAGATTCTGGGAAGACCATAGGATAGTTACTGGTAAGTACTAAAGGGGGTGAAAAGGGGACCAGGAGTGTCTATGTTATATTATAGAATAGAAATATTACATCAACGCAAAGCGATGAATAAATATATAATAAAAGCTCCCACGAATGGTTGACTGACAACCAGGTAGTTTAATCATGAGCAGTGTCGAAATTCTGAATATTGTTTCTATTTTCGGAATCCTTGGTTTTTCTAACAAAGCCTTTGAGTTTTTACGCTGAACTTGTAATACCGAGCCTATTATTTTCAGAAGCTAGTTATGCTGCGAAATATTTATCAGAATAGGGTAGGTACTTGAAAGTCACTGACGGTCACGGAAACACTCACATTTGCATAATTATTCGATAGCTTTTGCATACTTTTACAGCTTGTTTTTTAGGCTGAAATTGTTACGAGAATTTGCTTGAATCATGGTAACTGACCTGCTAATTAAACGGCGTTTTATAAAACACTGACTTGGCTCTTTCCACGAGACTCGCGTTATTATTTCCGTATGATGGTTGGTGTGGTTTTACTTAATCGGGCGTGTATCTCGTTTTTAAAGCCAACTTTGTATTGTGTAAATTACGTTTTTGGTGTATTCATTAATTTTGGTTTTTACAAAAGAGGATTCGCGTTATGAATTAGGATGTCTCCCAGACGAGTTCGAGCTATGCCCTAGCCGAGCCCGTTACGGGACGACGTCAGAACCTAATTGCTCCTAAATAAATTGTTCGTCACGCTCGCATATGAATTATTATCACATCCTACGTGACGTTGATCGGTTACAAACGTTTGCCGATCGGTGCACACGCGCAGCACGAACGACACGAACAATTGTATGAGAACCTCGGTGACCGAGCGCTGGCGCATGATCTGGGCTCGTGGAGTACTGTGAATCATCCTTAAAAGCGCATTTTCATTAGCCGATAGTGTCCGCATTCGGGGTGCCTGAAATTTTCAAAACACATGCATGTCAAAGCGCCCGCATGCAAGGAGTCGTTTACACTGGTCGATAGAGGTGAGTGGGAGTTCCCTTCTCTCCCTACTGAAGTACTCTTGATCCGCATCCTTATCAACGCATCCTTATGTTATCAACTTACCATTTATGCGCACGCGATTTCCCTTGTCTTTCCTAATGCGAACTGCTAAGTAATGGAATTCTCTGCCGTCATCTATATGTCCTGACATGTATTACAGCCAGCAGCAAAAGTAAGTTAACAGTTTTTCACCTTATTACAATGGAATAAGGTGTTTTAAAGGCTATCCAACGATACCGCACACTGGCTTTATCGAGAAAAAAAAACTTACCCATTTTACGTGTAGTCCCCTTCACACCCTAAAAAAATATTTTTCCCAATTTTCTTCTACTGTTTTGTGGGCGTGATTGATTTATATACACCTGCTATTTAAAAGAAGAGAGAGAAAAAGTCATTCGTGTCCTCAAATGAGAGATTTCACATTACCAATCGAATCGAATCGAATACAATTTTTCATCCTGAATACTGTTTTTCCTGTAATTTCGAACGAACTTCCATTGTTTCTGCAATATGATATTAATTTTGGTTCCATAAAATAATCCAAGTCAGAAAAATCGGCCAAACATTTCTTAGTACGTAACGAAAATTATATAAATAATTATGTGCCCTCCGCTGTTATTCTCAGGACTTGACCCATCTCTTTAATACAAGTAACCAGTATAATTAAAACCTCTATTTATGCACGTTATGATGAATCTGAGGGTCATTTTGTAACACTTGGCAGTATAATACCAGGGCACCTAGGCAAGTCTGTGGTGAACATGAGAGGTTAAATTTAGGGTCGTGTGTTTGGCTATGACCAGAGCGGTTGGTGTCATCAAAATTTATATTTTATGAGCGCCAGATGAAACCACCGACAAGCTTGAGGATTAGCTAAATGAAATCACAAAAATACTTTCAACAAATGGTTTATTAATATACTGTCACAAGGATGATAGTCCGTGAAAAAAGTTTTCTTATTTTAGACTTAAAGGATAACACTAGCAGTAAGATTATCTAGATGTTATTAAAATTAGTAATTTAAGGTAGTTGAGTTGCTATGGCTGGGTAGACACAGACATTACAAATATAAGGAATTAATTTACCGGGCGGTAGAGGTGACTCAAACCTCCATCTCCAGCATCACAGGACAGCGACCCGCTCCGCAGTATGTACTTAAAACATGGCGACAAGGTCTAGCCAGGGGCTGGTCCCGCAGTGCAGATCAGGTGGACTGGTACACCTCAACGGCATACATAAGTGTGCTCTTCATTTAAGCGGAGATGTTGAGCATAAAACTTCCATAAAAATACAAACTAAAAGAGAAAAAAAAAAAACCCTAGGACAAAACAATTGTCACAATTAGTAAAGAGTTGGTATCTGAGAATCTACATTTTAGTATTGAAACAGAAACAAAAGTATGCTTACCACGCGTGGTGGGTTTTTTCAATTAAAATATGTAGGTGGTTTTGGAAAATACATCAACACCGTGTGTCTGAAATGGACGAAATTCACACTTTGAATATCAAACAGAATGGGCTAAACACAGTCAGACACGAGTTAATGTGCAATTCGAAACACTCACCTGAGTAGTGAAAATGTGAAGAAAGTCCTGGACTATTATGTCCAGACCATGGTGAAGCTAAATTACGCAAGCTGGGCTGTTGGCTGGAACCAAAATGAAATACCAATTAGCACTAACACGACAGCAGACACTTAGGCCCTTGCTAAAAGCAAACACTTACCCCGAAGCGAATGAATTAGAGACCGGTACGGGAATACGCGGCTTTCACATCCTGGCTAAATTTGGAATGATCGAGGTCCTACAAATCCTCTCGAAAATGCAAATTCACACCACGTTCCGAATCACCGAACTCGGAGGAGGGCAGCGACCAACCAACAGACCGTGGACACTAACAATTCCCTAGTTTTTTAACGAAAACACTGCAAACTGACTCTAGGATGCGAGTAAAAGAAAAGAACGACGTCTGAGTATTTTCTTCCAGCAAACTAACACGAAAAAGATAAATAAACAAAGATTATGTTTGACATAGCAGCCAGTGTGTCATGCCTAAAACGAAACGTTCCTCGAGCGTTTTGTTCATGCAACCCAGGTAACATCGACAAATTTCAAACAAGACTTTTCCCAAATTTCAATAGTTTAAATTTAGAACAGATGTGCTGCTAGGTAGACTACGATCTATAGATTTAAAAAAAATGTATATTTTGCCAAATTACCAATAGCTTTACTCCTAGGAATAAAAAACAAATGTCAACTTGACAGCTACGACTAATGCAACGAAACGCTTGCTTGACGGAAAGTATTTCTGAACTATGGACGAATGTTTACAATGAATTAAAAGTGTTATTTAGTGTACAGTATTAAGTGAAAGTGTCTCGGGTGCATTTCCCTTGGATTGTGAAGCTAAAATGCAATGGAATACTCTCGTGACCGATGGGAAAATCCCCGTACTTAAGGTAATATGTAGATTGTAAAAGTGGGTCTCTCGGCTCGGCAACCACGAAGCCTTTTCGCGACTAAACTAGCTTATCCCTAACCTACGAAGTGTTACAGTATCCCCTCTGTTGGCAAAATAATTTTATTTTTGAATTTCTTAAAATTCAGAAATAAAATTATTTGTTGAAGAAGTCGACCTTACCCTTCTCTACTCTGTAAACAACCCCATACACTTAGTTGAACCCCCAACAAGCGTTTGAAATCATAACTCCCTACACAAGCGTTTATCCTACATATTTTGAGTGCTTTACCAGCACTGGCCCTTTAACCACGGGTGCCATCTGTGGGATCCGCAAGACTGCTAACCTCTTTGTCGATTTCCCTTTCAGAATCGAAAACCAAAACACGGAAGTCATGGAAAGAAAAAATAAAAATAGTGTGCCTCAGCACCTTGACAAGACTGGGCTTAATATACGACACGGACAGTAATTACTACTCGCGAGTTCCTGCCAAACTGTTCAGGAACAACAACCTAACATACAGTTAAAAAGAACGAGTTGAAAACTCTATTAATGCTTAGAAACGTATAGATAATTATATGGCCGGAATAACGATCTATACTGTATACTTATGAACTATGCGCGCCCTAAAACTATATATGCTTAACCGAAACATTAAACATAAGTTTAACCGAATAATTAACAGCAAGTTAACTATTAAGACTACAAATTTTACCCTAAAGTTTAAACGACTATATTTAAACAAAGGTAATCCTAGTACTTACACGAATTTTAACTACGCGAAAACTTATCTAAAAGCATTTACGAGTAAACCTATGAACTATCAGAGGGAAACTTTACTAACTAAGATTTGTTAGCGGAAAGATCTTTCGCTATTTTAACCTAATAACTACTACTTTAAAAACTACAGAGGGTATCAGTAGTTTACTTTATTAACACATACCCGGGGATTTAGGGCTGGCAATGCACCATATAATAGTGATTTCTCAAGCACCTATAGTATAGTTTGGGGACTGAAAGAACAACATCTGATTATTCAGCAACCTTTCAATGAGCTACTTTTTTAAATCTTCCTGTAGATATGACTCCTAAGAGTTCAAATCCTTTTGGTTTTTAAGTGAGAGTATCACAAGTGATTTTGAATGAAAAAGTTGATGACAAATCAAATCACCAAGACCACGGCTAGTTCGTACGCAACTAGACTCATGTAGTAAAAGTCAGATACAATTGTCTGAAAAGAGATTAAAGTAGAAACAATCGTCTGATAAGAGTTTAACTAACTCTGACTGAGGTCTGGGGAAAACAAGTGAGTTATAAACAACCACTAGGCTTCACTCAGTTGAACTGCACTATTAGAGCAGTAAAAAAAAATAATAATTTAGAAACAGAAGCATAACATCAGGATGACGGCGCGGCCTCACCGGGTCGAACTAGATCCTTGATGTGGAAATCACCTTGGCAGTAACGTCATGAGAGCTGACGTCACTATCGTCATCGTCGGAATCCGAACCACTGACAGCCTGTAAACGCTCCATTATGGCGTTCAAAGTCACCCTGAGAACCTGAACATCCTCTTTGTCTGTTTGTAACCGCGAAACACGACAAAGAAGGTATTTGCAACGTGACAATAAACGGGATTTAGCAGAAGGTGCAGACCATCTTGCAATGCCTTTTCTATCTCTTCTACTTTGCGCTGAACTATTGAGATTTCTACCGAAGAATCAAAATTTCCAGAAAGACCTAGCTTTACACCTCCCTTCTGAGCAAGATCGGCAGTCTGTACTAGAACCTGTTGTAAGCTACTACGACGAGACTCTGGGTTTACCCTACAGCCTCTAATGACAAGTTCGTGTGAGATTTCGTCTTTTTTCAGGTGTGTAATATTAGCACCGGCTTGTATGAAATCCATTTTGAAAAGTTAACGGTTTGTTTCAATTTAGTCAAATAAGAATTTAAGTTTCAAAACGGTAACAATTTTCTATGAAAAATTTAACTCAAATTCCAACTTTACAACTATAAACAGTCTAACATTACAATAATAGCATTTGAGTTGCTATTATGAAAAAGATTTCCTAGTATAAATTGTTTAAAATTACACCAAAGGTTTAGGTTATCAAATAACAAGCAGAATGAATGACTCTCCAATAGTCACTCCTTTTAAAACAACAGCTTAGTACTAATATTATATCAATCCAGTAAAAATCACAATATCAGTATATTGAAAAGTTTCAGTGTCAAAAGAACATAACAGTAGGTTTGTATTTAGCAGAACCTAGATAAATAGGTATATTTGTTTAGTATTGTCCAAGATAAAGTTTTTATATTTACCAGGTAATATAAAACCATTTAGGAAAACATCAGTACATTCGAGACATTTTAAGTTTAAGTTATAAGTTATAACCGTTTAAAGTTTTTTTCTTAATTAAAATATTAGTTTAAGTCCATAAAGAATACTTAAAGCTAACACAGAAAAATACCATAGTCACTACTCAGTTTCTTAAAAATAGTACCAAAGCAACCCTTTAATTAGAGAAACAGGTATTCCCTTAATATATGAAATGAATAAATTTAAATAATATTTATTTAGCTAATCTCAATCTGGCCAAACGTTGGGAACGCCACTGTAACACTTGGCAGTATAATACCAGGGCACCTAGGCAAGTCTGTGGTGAACATGAGTGGTTAAATTTAGGGTCGTGTGTTTGGCTATGACCAGAGCGGTTAGTGTCATCAAAATTTATATTTTATGAGCGCCAGATAAAACCACCTACATATTTTAATTGAAAAAAAACCCACCACGCGTGGTAAGCATACTTTTGTTTCTGTTTCAATACTAAAATGTAGATTCTCAAATACCAACTCTTTACTAATTGTGACAATTGTTTTGTCCTAGGGTTTTTTTTTCTTTCTCTTTTAGTTTGTATTTTTATGGAAGTTTTATGCTCAACATCTCCGCTTAACTGAAGAGCACACTTATGTATGCCGTTGAGGTGTACCAGTCCACCTGATCTGCACTGCGGGACCAGCCCCTGGCTAGACCTTGTCGCCATGTTTTAAGTACATACTGCGGAGCGGGTCGCTGTCCTGTGATGTTGGAGATGGAGGTTTGAGTCACCTCTACCGCCCGGTAAATTAATTCCTTATATTTGTAATGTCTGCGTCTACCCAGCCATAGCAACTCAACTACCTTAAATTACTAATTTTAAAAACATCTAGATAATCTTACAGCTAGTGTTATCCTTTAAGTCTAAAATAAGAAAACTTTTTTCACGGACTATCATCCTTGTGACAGTATATTAATAAACCATTTGTTGAAAGTATTTTTGTGATTTTATTTAGCTAATCCTCAAGCTTGTCGGTGGTTTCATCTGGCGCTCATAAAATATAAATTTTGATGACACTAACCGCTCTGGTCATAGCCAAACACACGACCCTAAATTTAACCACTCATGTTCACCACAGACTTGCCTAGGTGCCCTGGTATTATACTGCCAAGTGTTACAGTACAAACTAAAAGAGAAAAAAAAAAAACCCTAGGACAAAACAATTGTCACAATTAGTAAAGAGTTGGTATCTGAGAATCTACATTTTAGTATTGAAACAGAAACAAAAGTATGCTTACCACGCGTGGTGGGTTTTTTCAATTAAAATATGTAGGTGGTTTTGGAAAATACATCAACACCGTGTGTCTGAAATGGACGAAATTCACACTTTGAATATCAAACAGAATGGGCTAAACACAGTCAGACACGAGTTAATGTGCAATTCGAAACACTCACCTGAGTAGTGAAAATGTGAAGAAAGTCCTGGACTATTATGTCCAGACCATGGTGAAGCTAAATTACGCAAGCTGGGCTGTTGGCTGGAACCAAAATGAAATACCAATTAGCACTAACACGACAGCAGACACTTAGGCCCTTGCTAAAAGCAAACACTTACCCCGAAGCGAATGAATTAGAGACCGGTACGGGAATACGCGGCTTTCACATCCTGGCTAAATTTGGAATGATCGAGGTCCTACAAATCCTCTCGAAAATGCAAATTCACACCACGTTCCGAATCACCGAACTCGGAGGAGGGCAGCGACCAACCAACAGACCGTGGACACTAACAATTCCCTAGTTTTTTAACGAAAACACTGCAAACTGACTCTAGGATGCGAGTAAAAGAAAAGAACGACGTCTGAGTATTTTCTTCCAGCAAACTAACACGAAAAAGATAAATAAACAAAGATTATGTTTGACATAGCAGCCAGTGTGTCATGCCTAAAACGAAACGTTCCTCGAGCGTTTTGTTCATGCAACCCAGGTAACATCGACAAATTTCAAACAAGACTTTTCCCAAATTTCAATAGTTTAAATTTAGAACAGATGTGCTGCTAGGTAGACTACGATCTATAGATTTAAAAAAAATGTATATTTTGCCAAATTACCAATAGCTTTACTCCTAGGAATAAAAAACAAATGTCAACTTGACAGCTACGACTAATGCAACGAAACGCTTGCTTGACGGAAAGTATTTCTGAACTATGGACGAATGTTTACAATGAATTAAAAGTGTTATTTAGTGTACAGTATTAAGTGAAAGTGTCTCGGGTGCATTTCCCTTGGATTGTGAAGCTAAAATGCAATGGAATACTCTCGTGACCGATGGGAAAATCCCCGTACTTAAGGTAATATGTAGATTGTAAAAGTGGGTCTCTCGGCTCGGCAACCACGAAGCCTTTTCGCGACTAAACTAGCTTATCCCTAACCTACGAAGTGTTACAATTTTACTCATTTTATATACGAACGAGAACACACAGAGAGGCTCTCGACTCCGCTTAATTTCTTTAAGACCAACGACGACTCAAAAATGTTACAAAAATGAACTCTTATTACTGAGCACTGAGTAGTAGCGGCTTGCTATTGTTAGGCGCCTATTAAAGGGGCGACGAAGACAATTTATTGCTATACCCCTGTCAGCGGCCCGTTCGGTTTAGTCGTGGAGGTCTATTTGACTTGACGTATTGCTTCGACATTTGTTGCTCTCACTCGTTCTGAGTTCTGACACGATGGTTCTGGCGCACGTGAGCGCGGTAAACCAATGTGACTAAACGACCAGCTCCCCTTCAATTTGTTTCTTTATATGAAATATATACTGCAACGCACACTCCGTAACTGCTTGGCCTCGGCTCCACGCAAGCTAACAGCGCGTGTAAATCTCGCGCGCCAGACGTTAATACGCGATCAACCCTCGTTCTGTTCCGTGCTTGCCTGGTGCTGTTCCGTTCTTGCGTTAGTTTGACGCCTGGTGGACACTGCGTTAGGTAAGTTGGAATTGGAACCAGTCGGTCGAACGACGAACCAAGAAATGTGCGGTAATTTTTAATATCGTATTGATGTACATTGGTGTGTTTTGTTACACTCATTCCCTACGTATAAGGTTTGGTTACACAAAAAAACTCCAAGTCTAAATCCTTATGGTATTAAGTTCGCCATTTGTAACTTTTTCCTGCGCAATAAAGTTTAAATAAATAAGAGTGGGTACGTACACTTAATATCAACTCAATTAGTCGAGCTAAATATATCTCCCGGAAGTAGGCATGTACAGTTCCATTTTGATGCTCTTTCATATGCAAATAAGCTAGAGAACCAAGCGCACGAATCCGTTCCTTCAATACCTACATTCTCGTAAATGGGCTACATGAAGCACGTCTCTGGCAAATACGAAAATGCATATAATTTAATACGGTTACCTGATAAATAATCGTGGTCTCTGAAGGATATACAAATAGATGAAAAAGCGCTACTGACACATTACACTGTTTTAATTTAGCTTACGTCTTTTAAACGGTTTTTGAATTTTTAATACCTAATGTAAAAGGTAACACGTATCCTTTTTAGGGTTCCGTAGTCATAGTTTCGCCATGTCCGTCCGTACGTCCATCTTCGGCTTTGCTCAGTAACGCTTACAATTAAACTAGAAAACTGTAAATTGGCATGGGTATATAAATCAATCACGCCGACAAAACAGTAGAACAAAACTAAGAAAACAATCTTTTTAGTTTACATCCCCACTTTACGTGTAGGGGAGGTATCCCCTACACGTAAAGTGGGGATGTAAACTTATAGTGTTGGATATCGTTGGGTAGATAATGGGGTTTTTAAAACTATTTTTCATCTCATCAGAGATTCGTTTGCGAGATATTGGGCTTTAAAGCCCTAATTTCTGTTCGAGTCATGTCGCGGCAGTATACTGAATTTAAAAGGAAAACTATCACTGGTAAGTAGGCATAACTAGTTATCGAGTAATGGTCGACAAACTAAAATGTATTTAGAAAGGACAACTTTCGTACAAATTCAGCTGACGCAACCGCACCATTTAGTTGCCGCGCGCGTGTCGATGTAGCTCTAAGACAGACAGGCAACTACGGAACCCTACACTGCGCGTGGCCCGCACTTGGCCGATTTTTCTAACTTGGATTATTTTATGGAACCAAAACTAAAATCATATTGCAGAAACAATGTAAGTTCGTTCGAAATTACAGGAAAAACAGTATTCAGGATGAAAAATTGTATTCGATTCGATTCGATTGGTAATGTGAAATCTCTCATTTGAGGACACGAATGACTTTTTCTCTCTCTTCTTTTAAATAGCAGGTGTATATAAATCAATCACGCCCACAAAACAGTAGAAGAAAATTGGGAAAAATATTTTTTTAGGGTGTGTAGGGGACTACACGTAAAATGGGTATTTTTTTTTCTCGATAAAGCCAGTGTGCGGTATCGTTGGATAGCCTTTAAAACCATTTTTGAACTTAGTAAACAACTTGCGAGATATTGGGATTTAAAGCCCAAATTAACCGACGAAAAAAACGGAGGAGGTTCTCAAGTCAACGCGTATATTTTTTTTTTATGTATGACCACGCATAACTTTTTACAGAGTAGTCCGATTTTGATAATTATTTTTATTAGAATGGGTATACCTCGAAGTTGGTCCCACATAAGTTTGGCGCCGACTCAAAATTACCTATACTTAGGTACACTTAGATTAATTTAAGAACTTAGTTATTAAGGTTAATTAAAAACTCAAAATAATTACAAAAATATATACTTAGGTATACTTACAATAGTTTAAGAACTTATTTATTAAACTAAATAAAAAAGGTTTATTATTTTTTGCGTTTCAGTTTTTTTCGGCGGTTTAATAATTTTTGTTAAAAAGTTTTTATTGTTCGATGTCTTCCCCCTCTGCCGGTTAAACGGCTACTACTTAAACTATCACGTAAGGCATATGTAGTTACCGAGTACTAGTCGACCAAGTTAAAATGTACTTAGAAAGGCCAACTTTCGTACAAATTCCGCCGATACAACCGCACCATTTAGTTGGCGCGTGTCGATGTAACAAAGACGGGCAACTACGGAACCCTACACTGTGCGTGGCCCGACACACACTTGACCGGTTTTTAATTTCAATTTTGTTGATTTTTTTACCTAATTTGGGTCGTTTATAATTATAACATGACTAACTTAATTAAAATCCGACCGAATTTTAAGATGTAAGGTTAAACTAAACACATTCACTACCGGGAACCCACCTAGCGAAGGCGCTTTTCGCTACTGAGCGGGAAACCATGAGATCGGCTACGAGCACAGCGCGTAGCTATTCGTTGCAGTAAATGTGTTAAGTTATACGTAGTTAAGTCAGAAGGGTGATTAACTAACTTTCGTAAGTACGTTAAGACAACTCAACTCTGTCATTTTCCAATACATAAAATAACATTTAAATCTATCTGACGCACAAACGACAACACTGTTAACTGACCATCCTGTGTTTATATAGAACCTTATTACAATGCCCTTAAGGTGCACCGATGGTCAGTTAGCTGTTTTGTCGATAGTACGTAATCGTCTAGCCTGTTAGTTTTGTGTTGAAATGTATGCGTTTGGTATTGATCGTCAATTATGTGACAGCCTCGTAATCATCTTACACGTTCGCAACCAAGAACCCGCCTAGCGGGCACTCGTTATGTTTGCTCAGATGCCGGCTGAGCCCGCTAGGCGGGCAGTAGTATGAACTTACAGTACGATTACTGTTAGTTAAGACCTGACAGATGGATTGCCTTCATTTAATTTTCAACTTTAATCTTATACAAATAAAATAGTTATTACTAAATCGGTAGATGTGGGTAACAGTATTCTGAAAAATGCTTTATCTATATGAAATTAAAGTTGAAAATTAAATGAAGGCAATCCATATTCTGTCAGGTCTTAACTAACAGTAATCGTACTGTACACGCCTAGCGAATTCTGTCGGTTTCTGGTGAATTGTACATATAATTTGAGACAGTCGAGCGAGAAAATAAATAAGTAATATGTCTGTATGTATATCATTGTATTTCTGTAAGTAAATGCATTTATTTATTATATCAGGAAATTTATTTTCATTAGATACCTATCATTTTCATTTGTGTTTTTCTTGGTCAACTGCCTGCACCTATAAGCTTTTCTGTTTAGCCCTGCGGTTGACTGGTAGGGAATGCCTTAAGGCATTAAGTCCGCCATTTGTACTTTTTATCAGTGTAATAAAGTTTAAATAAATAAAATACGTTAAATGTTTAACAACGGTTTAATTGAAGTTGCGGGCCAAAATTGTTCAATGAAAATGCCCATCATTATTCACATGCCCCTAGCCCATTTACTTGGGGTCGGCGCACTATGTCTTTCCCGCCGCCCACTCCCTCCTCGTCACACACTTCATTCTCATTCATACCGTCTCTGTATACCGTCGGTCTGCCTCTTCTCTAACAATCCTCCACATTCATACCTTAATATCCTTCTTGTTATGGCTATCCTACCTCCGCGTGACCTGTCCATGCCACTGTACGCGATTTGCTCTTAGCTTTTCAGCTATGGACTTTCAGTTACTGTTCTTTAAAAATAAAACTGTGCAATGAAAAACCCCATATACATACTCGTACATAATATATCTTACCTCTAACATTTAACTACTTTATTATCAGACCTAGGTATAATTAAGGCAATCATGTCTTAAATTAAGCAGGTAACCTCTCCAGCACCTGTGTCCAAATCACAAAAATGTTTTATAAGCATATAGTTCATTATTAAATGTAAGAACCACGCAAACATATAGGAAAAACTTTTCCAAGATCATAAATGTTAATAATCATTACCCCGTGATATGAACAAAGTTGCTACCAGCCCTTTGGGAATAATGCAATGAAACAACTCTTCGAAAATCAATTCATTACACTGTTGTTCCCCTGTTCACGAACTCTTTATTAAGTTAACTCAGTTGTTACAAAGTGCCCGATTTTCTTTTATACACGACTCAAATATTATAAGAAGTCGATCATGTTGACAGAGCAAATAAATCAACGGCTAAAGTACACCTTAAAAAGGTGCTATAACGGGATTTATTCAAAATTACGTTGAAGATGATCATGGATTTTAAAATTCATTTTTATATTAGCAAATAGTTACTACAGGGTAATATTGATCATATTGAGATTTTAATTAAACTATTGCGTAGAAACTATAACTTTCGGGTAGCTTCAATAAATAGTAGTTCGACAGTTTAGAGATAAATTAAAGCAAAAAAAAAGATTAGACATATTATTCTTCTTTTTCCGGTTGATCCGCAGAAATGGGTAGTATCTTGGCCGGTGCGCCCTGCCCCCCTATTCTAGATATATGTACAATTGGCAATAGGTATGCTTCCATTAGTGATTTCGCAAATGATTATTTCATCCAGATACCTATTCACATTACATATCATTAAGTCGGTATATCAGAGACACGATCGATGAGAACAAATTAATAACATGAAATAAATCCGTGTACCTGCAGAGCAAACACTTCAATATCCGAGCACAAGTACATTAATTCCACTTTCCTCGTACGGGCAAAAAACTATATTTGCTATAATTATTGGCCAAAGTTCTGCCGTACGGGAAAATAATTAACTGTATTGCCGAATCATTGAATCAGGTCATGATTAGAAGTAATCATGAACAATATTGTGTTCATTACTTAGTTGTTATTAGATATTAAGAGTAACATACGAACCTATTGATTACGGTTCACAAAATGAAGTCTATTTTTAATCATTCCAATAGATCTTGGGCACATTTTTCCGTAAGATGTTTACTATTACATAATTTACGTACATAGGGCGGTTCATGCCAAACAGCCACACAGGTGGAAAGGGTCTTACAATTCATATAAAACTCAGTGAATGGTAAATAATATCGTGTTCATATACCTACGTTTTTTATCCTTTACCCTTCAAGATCAACAATAATAAATGAAAAGTTATATGAGTTCGGACATTGCCAAAGGAAATTCAAATATTTACCAAAGGTCCGTCAAATATCTTACTCGAAGATTTTGCAAGAACATGGTCCCCTGTTGTTTGACTTACAGACCTTCGTATCGACTTCCGTCATAATTTTCGACGACAATATTTTGTGGACAAACAATACACTAGATTGCTTTATTGTAGCTGTTCATGAACCCTCTGGAGATGAAATAAAGTCTAAATCCGAACAAGGCAATACTTGTGAGCGTACGAGTATTACAGACGTTGGGGTCAGCTCTTCAAAGGGTGTATGATGCTTATAACTCCGCCAATAGTACCTAGGATGAAGTAAAATAGAGATCTTTTGATGATTTTGAAAATCTAAAATTGATTCCCATATTATTAATACGAGTATGCTAGCATTCGTAACACTTCAATTTGTTGATGTTGTTTATAACATTGGTAAATTGAATTTGCCCCGTGGTAAGCCAGTCCTGTCTCGCTAGTCTTATTTGACAGACATTCTAGTAAAAGCAATGACACGTAGTTTCAGTGTCGTTGTGGAACCACCCTGTGCAACCCAAACTGAGACAACTCGGACTGGGGCGGCAATTGGAGGGCGGCAAAAAAACAGCGTACACACTTTCAGGTAACCGCTGTTTCAATAGGATGCCTCGCGACCAAAAAAATCTTTTTTTTTGTTTTTTTCTCCCCGATCCAAGCTGGCTCAGTTCGGGTAGCAAAGGGCGGTTCCACGAGGAGCTCAAATACCGCGAGCCATCCGGGTGCCTCTTGGACACTGCAACTATGCGTCATTGCTCTGAATATTCAGATGTACTCTATGCGTATTGATTCCAAGGATATTTAACCTTATAATAACGGGGCTATCATTTCATGTGGATACATTAACTGGAATTTAATTAGAAGACCCAGTACCTACCGCTTACATATAAAAATTTTAATTGTCAAAATAATAATAATTTATAAGTAACTAAATACCGAACCGTAAAAGGCAATTAATCGATCCCTCGAATATTTTCAAAGTACATTCCGTGGAGATCAGGGATCCTGTGGAAGTTAAAGCGAGCGCTGCACCGAGAAAGTAAGCTCGATAATCGTGTTCATATTGGTGAATAAAAAAAAAAGACTACGTTAATTGCGTCTGCATGCTATTAACACATACACACTGTCTGCACACGTTAGCATCCTAACGTGTACATATAGCATAGTAATTAATAAATTATAATCTATATATATATAAAAGAAGACTTCCTGACTGATTCATCAACGCACAACCGAAACTACTGGGACTAGAAGATTGAAATTTCCACCAGGACTTCCTTTAATGACGTAGGCAAGGGATGAGACGGGATTTTTGGAAAATCCATCGCTAAGGGTATTAAATAGGGGTGCAAAGTTTGTATGGGGAAAACTTTTTTTTTACTAGAGATTTGAAGTTTTGTAGGAAGATTACTTATTAGATACAAAAAAGTAATTTCAGCGTTTTAGAAAATTCCACTCCTAAGGGGGTTAAATAGGGGTGCAATGTTTGTATGGGGGAAACATTATTTTTTGAACTAGAGCCTTGAAACTTTGTAGAAAAATTACTTATTTGAATACGAAAAGTACTTTCTGCGTTTTAGAAAATTCCACCCCTAATGGGGTTAAATAGGGTGCAATGTTTGTATGGAGGGAACTTTATATTTTGAGCTAGAAACTTGAAACTTTCTAAGTAGATTACTTATTGGAATAGAAAAAAAACACTGTCAGCGTTTTAGAAATATCTACCCCTAAGGAGTTAAATAAGGGTGCAAAGTTTGTATGAGGGAAACTTTTAACTTTGAGCTAGAAACTTGAAATATTGTAGACAGATTACTTATTTGAATACAAAAAAGAAAGAGAAGCGTTTTGGAAAAATCCACCCCTTAGGAGATTGAAAAGGAGTGAAAAGTTTGTATGGGGGGTTTGTACTTTGTTACATAGCTAGAGACTTAAAATTTTGTAGAAGGATTACTTATTAAAATACAGAAAAAGTGATTTCACCAATTAAAAAAACCCCCTAATGGAGAGAAATAGGTGTGCAAAGTTTATATAGGGGAAACTTTAGTGTTTAAGCTAGAGACTTAAAACTTTATAGAAAGACTAGCTGTTGCCCGCGACTTCGTCCGCATAGAACTTGTTACCGTCTTAGAAAAATGATTGCTATTAAATGATTATAGGCGGAACCTTAATTATCGCTGCCCTTGAAAAGTTCTACCATCTTAAGGGATGATTTCCGAGATAAAAACTATCCTATATCCTCAAATTAGGATCTCAAATTATCTGTACGGAAAATTTCATCTAAATCCGTTCAGGGATTAAGCGTAAAAGGTAACAGTGCGATGAGTTCATTAGTTTAAATTGAAAACTCTATTTTTACACAATATAATTATCTTAAAAATCATCAACATGCGTTTCAGCTTAAATTGTATATTTTTCATAATGTATTAAAGAAACCTACACGACTCAAAATAGTTTTGAAAGCAAACGTAATCTAATGCTAAAAGATGTAGAACTTTCCATCTCCATCCGCCGTCCCCATTTAACGGTGTTAGAGAATAACATTATTCTGATTAAACAAAAAAAATATTATATTAACTAAATAATCCGCACCTACTTACTACTACTACTTACCTACCTTTCGGTTCTGGGAGCATCCCAGTTCTAACCTACCCTAACCTACATTTCTGGTAGCTGTTCGGTTCTGTAAGGGTCGTATTTCTAACTTAACCTAACCTACTTCTCTGCTAGCAGTCGGATTATGTATGACCTATACATACTTCCAACCCTTTAAACCTCCGTAGAGGATACATTTTAAGAAACGCTGTAATTAGTTTCCTAGTTTTTAACCGAAGTTACAGATCCCTTACTTTAAAATTGTCTTGTTCCCCTTACAAACATCCCACTTCCCCGTACAAAAATCCCCCCATTTAGGGGATGAATGTGTCGCCCTTATGGAATCAATTTAAAACAATCTAAAGCAGAAGTTACAAATCTCTCCATAAAAACTTTGAACCCCCTTTAACCCCATAGGGAATGAATTTCAAAAACTCTGAAATCAGTTTTGTAGTCTTTTAACATACAGGCTAAGACCGAAGTTAAAAATCTCTTACTAAAACATTTTTTTAGTTTCCATATAATAGACCTTGAATCCCGTTTTAACCCCTTAGGGGTGGAATTTTTCCAAAACGCTGAAACAACTTTATTTATTCTGATAAGAAATCTTTATACAACGCTTTAAGTCTCCAGCTCAAAAATGAGTGTTTCTCATCCAAAGCTTGCACCCCTTTTAAACCCTCTTAGGGATAGAATTTTCTAAAACGCTGGAATAATTGTTTATATTATAATAAGTAATCTTTCTACAAAATCAAATCTCTAGCTCAAAAAAAAGTGTTTCCCATACAAACCTTGCAATCCTTTTTAACCCCCTTGGGGGTGGATGTTTCCAAAACGATTAAAGTTCTTTCTTGTATTCAAATACGTAATCTGGCTACAAAGTTTCAAGTTTCTAGCTCAAACGGAAAAGTTTTCCTCATAATACTTTTGCACCCCTATTTTAACCCCCTTAGGGGTGGAATTTTCTAAAACGTTAATATTTTTTTTGTATTCATATAAGTAATCTTATACAAAGTTTCAAGTTTCTAGCTGAATAAAGTTCCCTCTACACAAACTTTGCACCCCTATTTAACCCCCTTTAGGGGTAGAATTTTCTAAAACGCAGGAAATAACGATTCTAATAAGTAATCTCTCTACAAAGTTTCAAGTCTAGTTCTAAAAATGATGTTTCCCTCATACAAACATTGCGCCCCTATTTAGCATTTTAGACAATTCCACCCCTAAGGGGTTAGGGGTGGAATTTTCTAAAACGCTGAAAGTACTTTTTGTGTTTTTTAATAAGTAATCTTTCTACAAAGTTTCAAGTCTCTAGCTAAGAAAATGAAGTTTTCCCCATACAAACCTTGCACTCCTTTTTAACCCCCTTAGGGGTGGAATTTTCTAAAACGCTGAACTTCATTTGTATTCTAATAAGTAATCTGTACAAACTTTCAAGTCTTTAGCTAAAAATCCAGTGTTCCCCGCACAAACATTGCACCCCTTTGAAACCCCTTAGGGGTGAAATTTTCTGAAACGCAGAAATTACTTTTTTTTGTATTCTAATAAGTAATCTTTCTAGAAAGTTTAAGTCTAGTTCTAAAAATAATGTTTTCCCCATACAAATATTGCACCCCTATTTAACCCTCTTAGGGGTGGAATTTTCTAAAACGCTGAAAGTACTTTTTGTGTTTTTTAATAAGTAATCTTTCTACAAAGTTTCAAGTCTCTAGCTCAAAAAAAAGTTTCCCCCATACAAACTGTGCACCCCTATTTAACCCCCTTAGGGGTGGAATTTCCAAAAATTCCATCTTATCCCTTGCATACGTCATAAAAGTAAGCTCTGGACCAAATTTGAAGTTTCTAGTTTCAGTAGTTTCGGCTGTGCGTTGATGGTAGATCAGGACTTCTTCTTTTATATATTTAGATTACTTATTAGGATACAAAAAAGGACTTTAAGCGTTGCAGAATATTCCACCCTAAAGAGGGTTAAAAAGGGGTGAAAGGTTTGTATGGGAAACACTTTTTTGAGCTAGAGATTTGAAACTTTGTAGAAAGATTATTTTTTGGAATACAAAAAAGTACTTTTCAGCGTTTTAGAAAATTCCATCCCTAGGGGGGTTAAAAGTGAGTGCAAGGTTTGTATGATACAACACTTTTTTTTAGCAAGATACTTGAAACGTTGTAGAATGATTACTTATCAAAATATAAAAAGTACAACAAGTGTTTTAGATAATTCTATCCCTAAGGGGGTTAAAAAGGGGTGCAAGGTTTGGATGAGCAACACTTTTTATTGAGTTGGAGACTCAAAACGTTGTATACAATTCTTATCAGAATAAAAAAGTTCTTTCAGCGTTTTGGAAAAAACCCACCCCTAAGGGGTTTAAAACGGGATTCAATGGATGGAGACCAAGATAATGTTATATATAGTAAGAGATTTGTAACTTCAGTCTCAGCCTGCTGTATGTTAAAAGACTACAAAAGTGATTTCAGAGTTTCTTGAAATTCATCCCCTGTGGGGTTAAAGGGGGTTTAAAGTTTGTATGGAGAGCATGGATATTTTTACGGGGGACAAGACAAATTTTAAGTAAGGGATCTGTAACTTCGGTTAAAATCTAGGAAACTAATTACAACCTTTTGTTAAAATTCATACCGTCATCATCATCCTCCTAGCGTTGTTCCCGGTTGTGCCCCTAAAGTAGCCCGGGGTCCGCTTTGACACCTAATCCCAAGATTTGGCATAGGCACTAATAAATAAAATAATAAATATTTCGGGACAATCTTACACAAATCAATCTAGTCCCAAACTAAGCAAAGCTTGTACAGTCAGCATCGTATATTTAGTAGCAGCCAAAGTAGCCAAATATATCGTAACACATCCTTACTCTTACAGTAATAAAGATGTAAACCGAAATATTTGATTACTTTGACTGCTACTAACTATATGATGCTGACTGTACTATGGGTACTGGACGACGATTTATATACTTATATAGATAAATAAATACTTAAATACATAGAAAATATCCATGACTCAGGAACAAATGTTCATGCTCATCACACAAATAAATGCCCTTACCGGGATTCGAAACCGGGACCTTCGGCTTCGTAGGCAGGGTCACTACCAACTAGGCTACAGAGGTCGTCACTAGTTTTACGAAAGCGACTGCCATCTGACCTTCCAACCCAGAGAGAAAACTAGACCTTATTGGGGTTAGACCGGTTTCCTTGCAAAGTTTTCCTTCACCGAAAAGCTAACGGTAAATATTCCGTACATAAGTTCCGAAAAACTCATTGGTACGAGCCGGGATACGAACCCATGATCGCCGCTTGACAGCCGCATGCCTGAACCACTAGGCTACCGTAGCTCTAACCCTTTTCCTTAAAATTCATACCGTAAGGAGGTTAAAAGGGGTTGGAAGTATGTCTGAGGAAAAAGTCATTTTTGAAGTAAGGGAAGGGAATTCTTAGGTCATACATATACTATATGGTAAGACAATATACATAATCCGACTGCTAGCAAAAAAGTAGGTTAGGTTAAGTTAGAACCACGACCCTTACAGAACCGAACAGCTACCAGAAATGTAGGTTAGGTTAAGTTAGAACTGCGATGCTCCCAGAACCGAAAAGTAGGTACTTAATGTTTCATTTATCCAGCGGATTATTTTTTAATTTAAAATTTTATTTTGGATAATCAAAATAATTTATTGTAACACAACCCGGACTAACGTGATTAAAACTACTGAACGGATTTAGGCAAACATTTCCAGTAATGTAGCTTTCTTTAATACATTATGAAAAATATACAAATTAAACAGAAACGTCTATTGGTGATTCTTAAGATATTTATATTTGTAAAAATGGAGGTTTCAATGTAAAGTTAGCAATTTAAACTAATGAATTTATCGCACTGTTACCTTTTACGCTTAATCCCTAAACGGATTTAGATGAAATTTTCCGTACAGAGAATTTGAGACCGTTAGAAGGTTATAGGATTTTTTATCTCTGCAATCATACCTTAAGATTTTTGAATTAGAACTTTGTTTGGGTCGGCGATAATTAAGGTCCCGCGACTTTGTCTGCGTGGACCCGAAATAAAAACTATCCCATATGTTGATCCAGGCTATAAACTATCTTCGTGCTAAATTTTATCAAAATTGGTTGAGCCGTTCAAAATTGATTGAGCCGTTTAAGCGTGATTGAGTTTCAAACATCTAAACATACATCCAAACTTTCGCATTTATAATGAGGGGTTTTTACTCGCTGACCATGGAGTTCTCAAGTAAACAAAATACGTTTCTTCTGTTGCCGGAAGTTAATGACACTGGAGCCAAATATATCGCTTTAAATGATTTCCGCGTAATAACTACATAGTAGTAGGCGCAGATTAGTTAACAGGTATCTCCAGAATTTTGCTTATTTAAAATTGTCACGTCCTATCCAAAATAGAGAAATTAAATCGAAGTGTTGCGGTAAGGGCCATTCCATCCGCAACCTTTGACAGGTGACAGACGTCTCGACTTTGACATCTCTGTCATTTTAAAAGACAGACAGACAGGTAACTATAGGGTACATAATATCTCCCCGTCTGTCCAATATCGTGGAAAGAATACCAGCCCGGGTAAGGCACAGCGGGAAAATACTACCACTTCTCGCCACTTCTCGCTGCTGGAACACCACCTTAAGAGTCCGCAGTAAGCTCGGCCGAATTTCACCTTCCCATACAAACGTAGTTACGCTCTCTTTTTAAAACTACGTGTTGGATTGTAGCGAAACTTTGCATATACATTGACATGAGGTATATCTATGTCTGTAAATATATCGAGCTTACTGCGGACTCTTAACACAAAAAAACAACATATAACCTATCCTTACGTGGTTTTCATTAAACATGCCGTGACACAAACCGATAAATTATTATCCATAAGTTTACAACAACTTCTTAAGAAGTATTATAAATCAATAAATTTGACTACAGTGAAAATATATTGTTTTTTCATTAGCAACAAATATACATTACAAAAATACTCGAAACGTATCAATCTTTCATTTATGTTAGCTATTTTAAGATTTTTACATTCATAAAAGCGGCCAAGTGCATGTCGGGCCACGCGCAGGGTAGGGTTCCGTAGTTGCCCGCCTGTCACAGTATGCGGACTTAAAAGTCGCTTTTGGGGTTTTTATTATAGCTTACCCTCGTAAATAATCGTAAATATGATTATTTTTATAACACACCAATGTATAACTAGCACTGATGCTGAGGCGCGACGCGAGACGAGAAAATATACTATTACTAATTTACTTTAAAATTCGAATTACTTAAGTAACTCTTTTATGAAACAACTTCTCAATTGAAATAACGAGGTCAGTAGGTACATTAAGTTTTTTCAAATTATATGTAGGTAATTAGGTACACAACTTTAAAACTAATCGAATCACAGATCGCAAACTTTTAGCAGCAACAGGTTATTTACGTATAATAATTCCGAAAATCTCCGAACAGCATCAAGCCGCACATCACAACTAGCCGCGCGCGCAAGAAGCACCGTGCCGTAAGTCCGCCTAAATTTTAGCATTGGGGGGGCATGTCGCAGGGCAGGGGCCTATACCACAAAACTATACAAGCGTACAATTTGACAAAATTGACAACTTTTTCTATGGAAAATTGTGCAATTTTGTCGAATTGTAGACTTGTAAAGTTTTGTGGTATAGGGGCCCTGTCTTTTGCGCGCTCGCCGCGGGCAAGAAGCACCGTGAGGTAAAAAAGCAACTCTACCGTCCACAGTAAAAGGTTCAAATTCCAATGACAATTTATATGCACCCGAAATTAAGTGCATTTCTTACCAGTTTACTAGTTATGTATGTCTACTACTCGTTAACTAGTTATGTCTACTTAATTGTGATAGTTTTCCTTTTAAATTCATTATATGTACTACTGCCACGAATTTTTTCACGTCCCCAGTAGTAGCCATTTAGTGTGACAAACAAAAATTTGGGCTTTAAATCCCATTATCTCGCAAACGCATAACTGAGTTGAAAAATAGTTTAAGAAAACCCATAATATTTTTGAACAAGCTATCCAACGATACCCCACACTATAGGTTTGACGAGAAAAAAAAATCACCAATTTACATGTACCTACGTACGGGAGGGGAGGTACCCTAAAATAAAATAAAATTCAGGATTTTATTCTACTGTTTTGTCGGCGTGATTGGTTTATATACCCACGCCGAATTGCAGTTTTCTAGTTGTAAGGGTTACTGAACTAAGCCGCAGACGGACAGACAGACAGACAGACGGACGGACATGGCGAAACTATAAGGGTTCCTTGTTGACTACGGAACCCTAAAAACTAACAATAATGACGTTGTTGGACTGTGACGTCACAAGCAAGTAATCCATACAAATTCCATACTAACGGAGCGTTTTTGAAGTTTCATAAAAAGAAGCTGATTTGACTTTTGTCAAATACCGTATTGCCCTATTTATTTACTTGAACTTCTAGGAAGCAAGCAAACTTCCGCAATCATACTTTAAATCAACTCAGCCATTTTAGTCGCTGCTTCATACAATGAGTTGCGAAACTAAATAACAACTTGTGTAAAAGCCAACATTGCAACTAATTGATTTTGTGAACTTGTTTTAATTGGTCCCGAGCGACATAGTCGAAGTTTTTATTGACTGACGCACAAACTCGGCTTTCATGCCTTTTCGAACACTAAATAAAGGAACCCTTCAAGGGAATTGCATTGAAAAATACTGAAGCTTTGCAATATCAAACCTATTGCGCAATTTTAAAATCTACCTGGATCTTAATTATGCGACTAAAAATATGAGAAGCTTACTTATGCTGTTTAAATGTGCACACCGCTTTAAAATATTTGCTTCTTCGTGAACAGAAGCAATATCATTGTAAAGTATAGCCAGCTGCAATTAAATCTCACAGAACAAGACGTTCAAAAATACTGACACAACTACTGAGCCGTAATATGATACTTTCAGAGAGATTATCAGATATTTTTAAACGCTTTGCCCTGTTACTTGGTGAGTGTTCCCGTACTAGTATGCTTCCCATTCTCGTTGCGAGGTGTCCCAAAGCTAGTGTGCCTATTTATAAATAAAATATATTAAAATAAATAAATAAATATTTGCGGACAATCTTACACAAATCGACCTAGTCCCAAACTAAGCAAAGCTTGTACTATGGGTACTAGACGACGATAAACATACTTATATAGATAAATACATACTTAAATACATAGAAAAAATCCATGACTCAGGAACAAATAATCGTGTTCATCACCCAAATAAATTATGCCCTTACCGGGATTCGAACCTAGGACCTCTTGCTTCATAGGCAGGGTCACTACCAACTAGGCTAAAGCGGTCGTCAATTCTTTTTTTTTATTGTATTGTTGCTTTCACTGTATATCGGTGGCGCCTCAATTCTCACATGTCTACTCAACGACATCTGACCGCCTTTTCCCGCGATTCTACAGACAAATAAAGTCAAAGTTTGGCTCCGGCTTACCCACGAACATTTTTGACGCCACACAACGGTTGTATATATTTCATGGTTCATAGATATACGTACATTGGTCGGGCCAGTGTTTACTTTCCCTGTTAAACTATTGACGCAACGATATGCATCATAAAACCCTCTTAGCTCTTTATTGTTACAAGTTAAAACGTAACATTGAATAACATTTCGAGTATAGAGAAACTACGTCATGTTTGTATAAACTTATATGTATAAACGCATTAAAACTTAATTTGCAACAATTTATATTTCAATCCAATTTCAATAACAGTACTACGAACGCACGAACAATACGAACGTGTAACGAAATTAAAACCCTAAAACTCGGACTTTCGGAAGATAATAATTTAGTGACAAATAAATTAAAAAACATACAGTAACGTTAATCATTTATTTTTATTTTTATTAATGCAAAACATCTCATCCATTCAATCTTAAACAACAACGCCTTTGATGAGAAACATGAGTTAAATTTGATTACGACAAATTTAGCTATTTGATTACGTTTACCGTCTTTCCTTGTTTATTTAGACAAAGAGGTGCTTCATTTTCTAAGGACGTTGCTAAATTACTCTGATAAAATTATTCAGTTGCTAATGCTCGCCCCGTGTAGCGCGCCGCGTGGACCGCGTTACAGAGAGTTTATTCGTTAGGACGATGTTTTTAAACGTCATTGCCATCCTCCTAGCGTTATTCTCGGTTGTGCCCTAAAGGTGCCCAGGGTCTGCTTTGGCACCTGAACCTAAGATTTCGCAAAGGCACTAATTTTACGAAAGCGACTGTCATCTGATCTTCCAATCCAGAGAGTAAACTAGACCTTATTGAGATCAGAACGGTTTCCTCACGATGTTTTCCTTCACCGAAAAGCTACTGGTAAATATAAAATCACTATCTTCCGCCCGCGAATTTGTCTGCGTGGACCCGGGATAAAAACTATCCTATATTTTAAATCAGGCTATAAACTATCTTCTTGCAAAATTTCATCCAAATCGGTTAAGCCGATTAAGCATGATTGAGTAGTGAGAGTAAACATCCAACCATCTAAACATAGTAGAATAAGTAGTAGGATATTCCGTACCTACATAAGTTTTGAAACATCATACAATTGATAAATTAGTTTCTAATAAATGGATATGTGAAAAAATGGATACACACAACACCGATATAAATAAGAAAGTTAGCCACATAATACTATGGACGAAACAAAATAATTTATAAGAAAATCTAGAAAACACTAAATTTCTATTTTTTTTCATCATAAGAAAATTCATCATCATCAACATCGAAATTAAATGCCCTTTTTGGAAACATCAGTTTGCTTTCACCCATAGACTATTTAGTCAAAACTCGTTTAGAAATTGTTTTATATTATTCAGCAGAATAATTAAAACAATTTCTAAACCATCTTGTTTAAGCACTTCGTTTCAGCAGGGCGATTTTCAATAGATACCACGTTTGTTTAATAAATTATTATTTCCGTTGATACGTAGAAAAGAAATTGTATAATAATTAGCTTTTTAAGTCTCGTACCTTAATTAGGCCACTCAGCAAGCTTCGTGGCCTAAACGTGGTACTCGACTGAAAAAGCATACATTATATAACGATTGCATAAAATACTATTGTGTTGTTAGTTTTTTTTGCTGGTGGGGTCTTTGCCCCCAAGACCCCCTTTATCGGCTTTTTAAGAACTCGTGCAGCACTCTAGTTGCTTAATATTGTAACCTAATCTAAGCCTCTTTTCTATCAATTATTTATTTTGTAAGATCACAGTTCTAAATCTAAACTAACCCAATTTTTTTAACAACAGTTCGTTATTATGAGATTTGTGAGGGATCCAAGTTTTAACCCAAGCCACTTTTTAGCAAAAGTTTATTTTCGCATTGCAATTTGAAAGTGCAATTCTGTAGGCTTTTTAGTATATAGGTATGTATGTTTTTTAAATCTTGACGGTAAAATTATATTATGGAAAATGAGATTTCGATTTTACGTACCATCGGAATTATAAAAAGTTGGTTAACAAATCGGTTGTCAAATTATAAAGTTGGCAATAATTCTTCTGGTTATTGAGTTTTGGAAAAACGTTAAGAAAACAAACTCGCGACATTTCAAAACTATGATAAACAAAGTATATGGATTATTCGGTTAACCGTTTTCGGACAAGTGAAAATCAGACAAGTGTTTTTCGAAACGTCAACGTATAAAAATAGACAAAAATAATTAAAAATTAAATTAAATAATTTAATTTGAGAAATGATATTATGATATGCATACTAAATTTTTACCATTAAGACCTAACCTAACAAATACATATCCATACATATTAGCTACCCGTTTGGAATAAATAAAATAAATAAATAAATATTAGGGGACAATCTTACACAAATCGACCTAGTCCCAAACTAAGCGAAGCTTGTACTATGAGTATTAGACGGCGATAAACATACTTATATAGATAAATAAATACTTAAATACATAGAAAACATCCATGACTCAGGAACAAATATTCGTGCTCATCACACAAATAAATGCCCTTACCGGGATTCGAACCCAGAGCCTCCTGCTTCGTAGGCAGCAGGGTCACTACCAACTAGGCTAAAGCGGTCGTCAAAATTCCTTAACTGTTTCTATGTACTAAACCATGAACCTATACTACTCTGGACAGGTTATGGTAATAATAATAGCACGTGCGAGCAAGCTGGTAGCATACAAATCTCGATAAGTGTGACAGAAAGGGAAATATCATTGTCCTTGTCATAGTTCACTTTTTTAATTCGACAACTGATTTAGTCTTCATGCTTGTGGCTTGTGGTGGTTAAGTAGGTTGTTTATGGCAAGTCATCAGCCATTTTAAGACCAGTTATTAATTTAGCTGCATAGGAGCCTTTCCGTCCCTCGCTGTGGCATCACGTACAGCCTGTCCAGAGTATTTTAGGTTCAGGTACTAAACGCACCTTAACTTGATATCTCCCTGTCGCCTCCAATATACAAAAGAATAGGTGAAGCAAATGTTGAGCTAAAACTAGAAGCACCCAACAGGCAAAATTATTAAAGAAAACTTTCCCTTATCGGGAAACTTCCCTCTCAGCTTTCAAAGCAACCGCTTTACCGAAATAATTAAATACCTCCATGAGCAGGTATCGCATTTGCTCTTTACTTTATCAAAGATAAATTATATTCTACTATAATATTATAAATGCGAAAGTTTAGATGTTTGGATGTTTGTTACTCAATCACGCTTAAACGGCTGAACCGATTTGAATGAAATTTTGCACGAAGATAATTTATAGCCTGGATTAAAATATAGGATAGTTTTTATCCCGGGTCCACGCGGATGAAGTCGCGGGCGGAAGCTAGTAATAATATAATGTATATTGCAGCATTCACGAAAAATTACACTAAGTATTCACAAAATTATTTGTATGATGTTTAACCTCATTTTATATTCGTTTCCCCTTTTTTCCTAGAAGTTTTAACTACATAAAATGTATGGGGGGATAAGTTCGCTATTGTATGGTTGCCGAAATATAATTTGTACCGATTCCTCGAACAACCTATATGGCGAGTCGGTGCAAATAATATTTCATCAACTACCTATAGGTACTTAACATATCAATAGGGGTGTAGACTCGGAAATTATTATTACTCCAAAAGAAAGAAGGCAAAAAAATATGCCTAGGAACGAAAATCCTATTCAGATATCTCAAAAAATTACGAAGCTACAACCGTTTTAATATTGCTTGTTAGAGAGAGAAAACGCAAACAGTGTGTGACGTTACATTACGGGATTCTGTCGGGGGGCCGCGTCGATGGCGGCGCCGAACACGATGGGCGCAGCACATTGCCGTCTATTAGTGACGTCACAATCTTCCAGCGTCATCGTTTCATATGAAGTTGCGTTTTGCGAAAAAGGGACAGAACATACCCCTTCTTAAAACTTTGGACACTTATAACTTCGTGATTATTTAACCTTTTGCGTCGATTTTTTCTCCATTGTGTAGACTACATGTTTAATCCTTTTTCGAGAAAATATGACATTATTAATTTATTTATTTAGTGTCTACACCCCTATTCCTATGTTTATACTGTAGAATATTAAATTAATTTTGTATTAAGCAGTAACGCTGCTAACGATATTATAAATTTTAAATTAAAGGAAAAAATTGAAAAATTTAATGCTCCGAGCCGGATTCGAACCGGCGACCACAGGCATTCATGGCCCGTCGCTACTAACCAACTGAGCTATCGGAACAATCTGTCTCGGCCACTAAATCTTTCAATCAGTTCCTTCCTACAGTACGATTACTGTTAGTTAAGACCTGACAGATGGATTGCCTTCATTTAATTTTCAACTTTAATCTTATACAAATAAAATAGTTATTACTAAATCGGTAAATGTGGGTAACAGTGTTCTGAAAAATGCTTTATCTATATGAAATTAAAGTTGAAAATTGAATGAAGGCAATCCATCTGTCAGGTCTTAACTAACAGTAATCGTACTGTACAACGCCTTAGGGAGGCATGTAGCGACATCTACCAGAAGACTTAGGCTTCCTAACGGCACCGACGTCTCAAGTTATATTGAGATATCTTCAGTAACGATGCGCCACCCCATACTAAATTAATTTTGTATTAAGAGCGTGCAAACATTTCGTTCCAACTCGACAAAGTCGCGATCGCCTGCGAGCGGCTATGATTAGCAACCCACACTACGATGTTTACTGTGTGCGTGCGGTTCGAGTGCTGCCGTGCTGTTGGACCGACCCTTCTTGATAATTGTTATACTTTCACTTTATAGTCAGGTAGGAAATAAAAATCAGTGTTAGTTATAGTTTTAAATCTTTTTATTTTATTAAACTTACGCACTTATTTACTTACCATAAAACTAGTGCCTATGCCAAATCTTGGGATTAGGTGTCAAAGCGGAGCCTGAGCTCCTTTAGGGCACAACCGGGAATAGCGCTAGGGGATGATGATGACGCACTTATTTTCTTATGTCATACGGTATAGTTTTGTATGGAGACTCGACTGACTCTAACAGTGTTTAAATTACAGAAACAAGCCGTACGAATATTGGTCCGAGTAAATCCGAGCCACTCGTGTAGTATGAAATGTTCAAATTATTATACCTATAGACGATCTTTTAGTGAATCCATTAAATTTATGATGTAAAATAAAATAATCATGTTATTTTCTAAAACAAATAAATGAATCTATCTATATTTTAAGTTTCTCCTAGGTAAGTATGTCCCTAATTGACATTGACCTACTTTCCTCCCATCAACCATTTCATTTCTTTCAATATTCATTTTGGCTCCATCTTCTCCTTCCAAAACCAGTCATCTTTATTCATTTTTGCAGTCTTACAGCTGGAACTCTTCTTCTGTCCACACCGAACTGGCATTACATATGGCAACATATATTCCAAAAGAGCTCTTTTTGGAGTTCCTTGATTGTCTTGTGCAATATCCTTTGTTTTTGCAGTATCACATATCATCACCATCATCATATCAGCCGAAAGACGTCCACTCCTGGCGAAGAATTTGGTCTTCATCCACATTCGACGGTTTTTCTCATTTTTTTTCTGTCTGAAAATAAAGTTCATCTTTACCACAAAAAGTAATTACCAAAAACATTGATTTCCCTTGAAAAGTACATTTTCTAAGTTTCATAACCGATAACCGTAGGTTTAAATATAACGTTTTCCCACTCAAACTTCCAACCCCTTTTTCAGCATTCTATGGGTGGAATTTTCTAAAACAGTGAAACATGATATGTTCTTTTAGATCTTTTGAAGAGTATATTCCCAGTTATATGATCGTAAGTTTAAAAAACACAGAGTTTTTTAATTCAGAATTCCACCCCCCTTGTCATCCCCTATAAATTTGCCCTAGTACAAGTCATAAGTCATAAGTCATTTATTCATTGAACAATGTACATTGTGTTTGAATGATTATTAGCGAAGAAACAGTTACAATTATTATAGTGATTCTATGTATGCATACACCATTTGATTAAAATTTAATAGTCGACAAAATTCAAAAAATTATACATGTTATGATTACTTACATTACAATATAACATTAACCCTTTATATTATTTATTTCAAGTATGTCAAATATATTACAATACGAAACTAGGACAACACGAGAAAATATAGTAATACTTAACCTTAAAATAAAAAATTATAATACAAGTAGAATGTGTAAATTAGATACATGTCAATTTCACTAAATTCAAGCAATAATTAAATTTTCTGATGTCAAATATTATTTTACATAACAATTTCATCGGAGAAATAACAATATAATGATACTATACTAAATAACTGTAACAAATATACTACCTACTCGACTACTGTTACATCATTTTGATAAGGTAAGTTCGTCTACCGAATAGAGACACTTCCTCAGCAAAAAACCCTTTAGATTCCTTTTAAACATATTTAAACTCGTAATGGACTTTAACTCAACAGGTAACTTATTAAAGAGCGCAATTGCCTGATAGCCCGAGGAGTGCTTGACAATATTTAGTTTGCTGTTTATTGTTTGTGGTAGGTCCATCCTTCTGGTTGATAGGCGTTTATGTCTCTCTTCTAATGTTTCAATATTATTCAGGTTTTTTATCAAATCGCTGAGAACTATAAGGACATATAAACCAGGAACAGTAAGGATTCCATACTCCAAAAAATAAGGTCTGCAAGAAGTTATCTGGGGTATTCTGGCCATGGTTCGGACTGCTCTTTTCTGGCTCACAAATGCAGATTGGATGTTGTAGCGATAACTATTACCCCAGAACTTGATGCTGTACCTTATTTTGGATTCAACCAAAGCGTAATAAATCATTTTGAGCTGTGACATGGTGACCTCTTCTCTTAGACATCTTAGTGCATAGCAGGACGAGCTAATGGACTTTACTAGCGAGGACAGTTCGTCCTTCCAGTTCAGACTCGAGTCTATCCAGACCCCGAGAAATTTAACTGAATCTACTTGGTTGATGTTCACACCATTAGATGAAATTTGCAGACTGTCATTGTGTCTCGAGGTGGTTTTAAAGAGTAGAGCATTGGTCTTGGAACAGTTCAGTTTCAAATTATTTGTGCTGAACCAGGAATTAAGGGAATTCAGAGCGTGATTGACTCTATCATTCAGCTGCATCATGTTCTCTGCTGATATGATGGCGTTGGTGTCATCAGCAAAAATCACAAGTTTAGCGTTTGGCGCCGAGGTCCTCATGAACGCAACTAAATCATTAATAAAAATTATAAAGAAGATTGGACCTAGTATGGATCCTTGTGGGACACCTCTTTCCAATCTGGCTACCCTTGATCTGTGTACACTTTCTATGCTGTCTTGAACCCACTTTACTTCCACGAACTGTCTCCTATTCGCAAGGTAAGACTGGAATAGTTTTAACAATGTGCGTCTAACACCATAATGTTCCAATTTGGCGAGCAGAACATCATGGTCCACGGTATCAAACGCAGAGCTTAGGTCCAGGAATAAACCTGCCACTCTCTTTTTGCTGTTTAGTTGGAGTACTATATCATCGATCAAGGTAGTCACTGCATCATTTGTGCTTCTGCTTTTCTGATAACCATACTGCCTATCGCATAATATATGGTGCAGATTGAGGTGCTTAACAAGTCTGTCCTTCATCAGCCTTTCCAAGAGTTTGGACAGAGTTGGCAGGAGAGAAATAGGCCTGTAATTTGATGGGTCCGATTTACACCCTTTTTTCAGTATTGGCAAAACTTTGGCTACCTTGAACTGATCAGGAAAAGTACCAGTTTTAAAACATTCATTAAAAAAATACACCAATGGGCCAACAAGTACATCTATATTATCTTTAATGACAGATATAGGGATCTCGTCATATCCACAAGAAGTTTTAGCTTTGAATTTTTTAAACATTTGCTTTATCTCAGTCTCATTGACTGGGTCAAAAACCATGTCGTCTTCAATCCTTGGGACATGAGACCGTAGCATGGATAATGCATCTTTTAAGGTATCTTTAGTGCTACCAATATAGGTAAATTTTTCCAGAAGGGTAGCACACACGTCATCAGGGTTCTCAAGCAGAGTATGTGTACCATTTTCTGAGTCAACTTTCAAGCGTAGATTATCAGTGGATTGTGAAGTCGCTTTGCCGCGTTGCCTCTGCACGATTCTCCATATTTCTTTCGATGAATCCTTTGCTTTTTCTACTTGTGCCTGAACAGCTATTCTTTTGGCATTCCTGATGACTCTTCTAAAGACTGTGACATATCTTTTCCTAAAGTTAACTATCGAATCAGTCATGAGAGTTTTGTGGGTCACAAGTACACGCTTCATGGTACTTGATACTCTTATCCCTTTCGTAATCCATTTTATCTTAGAACTATTATTCAGTGATATTTTTATTTTCTTTTTCCTGAAGATGTTTTTGAACAATCTGTTAAACTTTTGGATAAAGGTATTCAGTCCTACGTCGTTCCAAGTCTCACCCATAATTAACTGACGAAATTTTAATTTACCGACGTCATTGATTAACCTTACCGTTCTCCAGATATATTTTTTATTATCATTTTTATAAATTTCTGGAACCATGAAAGTGCCGAGTATACCTGCGTGACCATCTGCCAACCCATTATGGTCAATCTTGATGGAATCTATGCTGACTTCCGGTAAATTTGTCAATAAATTGTCTAAGCACGATTGCGAATTATTACGTATGAACGTAGTCGAGGTTATGAGATGTCTGAAACTATAAGCTGAAAGCAACGATAAAAATTCGACAGTTTTCTTGTCCACCTTTAACAAGTCAATATTAAAATCACCGGAAATTATGCATTTTTTGTTGAAGAAGTGTTCTAAGAGAAGTTCTAGTCGGCTAACGAACTCATAAAAATTTGTATCAACTGGATTTCTATAGCAACAAATAATGTAAACATTTGTAACACAGTCTTTGATACCGCAAACCTCGAAATATTCGTCTTTATACAATTCTTTACAAATTTCAATTTCTTCATATGTTCTATTTATATGTCCTAAAACTAATGTGCCGCCACCTTTTTTTCTGGACCGAGTATTAAAGGTAATAAGTCTGTGTTCTGATAAATGAAAAAGTGGTGCTGAAATAGCGTTTAAAAAGTGTTCGCTTATACACACAAAATGCATTGTAATTGAAAGATTATGAAGGTACAATTCTAAGTCATCCTTTTTGTTCGTAACACCGCATAGATTTTGATAAAAAATACATAAACTAGAAGAAGGATTGATTAGAGTGTCTGTAGATCGGGATGAACCTGCTCTAAAAAAGATTTCGCCAAATTACTGGTACTCAACTCAATGCTGCTATTTTGAACTTGTGGATTAAGTGGAGATCTCCATTTACTGAATTTACTTTGCCCATTTATAAGGTATTCATCAACTTCTAACATGAATCGCTTAAGGTTTACAAATGCAGCTCTCGTGCCAAACTGTGTTAGCTTACCAGAGTAGTAAGAAAACATATCCAAAGTTAGGTCACGGTTAGTATCAAATAAATTAGCGTAATTGTCCCTCAGCAAATCCATAGCCAACAGATTACCAAACATTTCAACTCTGTAGTTGTGCATAACGTACAAATCATAGAAGAAACCTCTATGCCAAATTTCAGCTTTGTATGTGTAAAGGTTTGGGCGCGGCGCGCGCCGCAGGCTAAGATGATGATGATGACGAATTTTATAAAACGATTACTAACTTGAAAATATTTCATACATTCGTTACATAACCCCAAGTGCGGTATAAACATAAATAATATGAATAATATTGGTGACTTAACCTTTAACTTGTCTGGCCGTACGTAGTATTATTGGATTTTTCATCTCAAATAATTTTCGTTTATTACCCATTTCTATAAAAAGTTATATCACTTTAGTGCTTTGTGAAACAATAAAATAAATAAACTTACTTAACATGTAAAATTACTTACCAAGTATCAATCAGTAGCGGACGCACTACAGCTAGTCTGGCGCGTGTCGGGTACGCTCGGTCACCGACCTTTGGGCAGCGACGAGAGCGATACGTCCGTTCTTTGGGGAGGCCCGGCGCGTAATGAATTGAACAACGTTTTCGCTCGTGGCTATTTAGTGGTTTTTAAAAAATGGGCTAAATTAACTGGGTCACCCATAAGCGTAAAAAACAATCACGTAATATTAAACAAGTCCTGTAGTTTTGTAATAAAATGTTTGATTTCCAAAACATCATCAAATACGTGAATAAAAAAATGTTTAAACTAACCGAATTAGACATTATGTTGTGCTATTTTTTAATAGGAAAAACCAATATTTTAGAACTAGTGCGATTGGTATGCACTAAAAGACTATATGTTCCATTGTAAAAGGCAAACATCGATACATTTTTGAAAGTTTAAAATGGAAATATTCTACCTGAAAGATAGCTCTGACGCGTATTTTTACAAAACACTCCGACGAAAACCTGGTTGTTTTAAATAACCGTTTATATAAATAGAATTATAGCGATGGTATGGTCTAGAATAAGAATATACAAAACAGTAGTTTACTTTAACAATGCAATCATTTGAACGAAACTATGGCCTTTGAAAAAGCCTTACGTTAGCTAAAATACGAACTTTTTGTTTGCTCGCTCTTAAGCAGTAACGCTGCTAACGAAATCAATTTTTCCTTTAATTTAAAATTAATAATTTCGTTAGCAGCGTTACTGCTTTAGGCACTGGTCCCACCGCCGGCTAGTAAGCTAGAAAAGTTGGGCGAGTAACGGTTCATTGCGTGCTGACCAGGCACAGTGTGATCAATCGACCTTTACAGATCCGCAATGTAATGCTACTCGCCCAACTTATCTAGCTTACTAGCCGGCGGTGGGACCAGTGCCTAATACAAAATTAATTTAGTATGGGGTGGCGCATCGTTACTGACGATTTATCTATATAACTTGAGATGTCGGTGCCGTTAAGAAGCCTAAGTCTTCTGGTAGATGTCGCTACACGCCTCCCTAAGGCGTTGTAGGAAGGAACTGATTGAAAGATTCAGTGGCCGAGACAGATTGTTCCGATAGCTCAGTTGGTTAGTAGCGACGGGCCATGAATGCCTGTGGTCGCCGGTTCGAATCCGGCTCGGAGCATTCAATTTTTCAATTTTTTCCTTTAATTTAATTTTTTTTATTTCGTTAGCAGCGTTACTGCTTAATACAAAATTAATTTAGTATGGGGTGGCGCATCGTTACTGACGATTTCTCAATATAACTTGAGACGTCGGTGCCGTTAAGAAGCCTAAATCTTCTGGTAGATGTCGCTACACGCCTCCCTAAGGCGTTGTAGGAAGGAACTGATTGAAAGATTCAGTGACCGAGACAGATTGTTCCGATAGTTCAGTTGGTTAGTAGCGACGGGCCATGAATGCCTGTGGTCGCCGGTTCGAATGCGGCTCGGAGCATTAAATTTTTCAATTTTTTCCTTTAATTTAAAATTTGTAGAATATTGTTGTTACTACATAAGAATGAGGCTCGAAATATAATCATGCCGAATAATATCGGTTTTTAATCATTTGTCGGTATTGAGTGATACATTGGTGATATAATTTAAGTTAATAACATTTTAGACTAATGTTTTGGTACAACATTAGTCTAAAAAAATATTTCATTTTAGGTATTAATTAATATGGAACTTCCGTTTCTTTAACTTTAAAATATATAGGCATTATATGGGCCTTGTTGCTTGTTGCAGTTTTTATGAAATTACCACTTAACGGCAACATTAATATCTATTACTAAATAAGAGAAGCTTGAAACAGTTTCGGTGTAAAACTATTTCTAACATTCTTTATCAGGCATTGCTTTTTATGAACAATTTGAGTGAAAAATCGCTAACCTCATTTAGAGGCGTTGTTCAAATAGCCCAGTTTATAAAAATTGTACTGTGACGTGAAGTCGGAGGGTTGATGTTTGTGTGCTCCGGCGTCGCGTGTAGCCGCGCCAACCCCTCCAATTAAGGGGCAGGCAAACTACGACGAGAGCACATAAGCAGGTCGGCGATATCATAACGTTTACACACGACTTTTAAACGAGACTGCTTCTAGCTTTATGAAGCTTTCCGCTTTAATTTCTTTCCAACTTTCCAACGGGATATAGTTTAGCGTTACTTTAAAATTTAAACTCGACATCATGTTGTCATCATACATTAAGAGTTAAACTCTTGCCGGTGTAGCTTGATATAGTGAGCAGCTCTCTCCATCTGGCCGCTTCTAGAGCGGTCCCCTTGATTGCCTTTAGTTCTTGTCCCTTTTCACGAAGCTACTCTTTAGTCTTGCATTGTAACTGGTATAGCCCCAGATAGCTAGTCCTGTAGTCTAGAATATTTTCTTGGACATTAAAATAATTAACAGATAAATAAACGAGTCCATTAGCCTCAGAACTGTGGACCGTAATTACCAACGAGGCTCCTGTAGATTCACGGAATGCCAGATTAGGGGTAATTAAGTCTTGTGGGAGTGCACCCCAGCGTTGGCCATTATATGGGATAATGAGGTGTCCAGTCAGGGTCCTCTTGTAATATGTAAATTGAATTTTCTATTCACCGCCTCGAATCACTAGTCACAATCACAATCGGGTCACTAGTTGTTTGGGACAAGAATAGTTTGTCTCTGAATTCTCTGATGTGTATGAGTCATTGAAAAAGCCTTAAAGTATGTTTGCCTGCAACATGTTTCAGGCAAATATGCTTATTTAAAGGTTTTTTTTATATATTATGTAGTGAACATATTCCATCAATATAAGTAAATCAGCCTCGTTGCTATCGATAATTTGGTAAAGTGAAATTTTAGTGACTGATTTTCAGCTTCTTTGGATGTCATTGTCTTCGTGTACGTTTAAGTCATAAGTAGAAAAATAAAGGACCTACACATATATCTATCGCTCTGATTGGTGTGCCGATTTTTGGATACACTCGTAGCTTTGTTATCTGTTTATTCTGTTTGCATGCCATAGCGGTATCGTCGGTATAAAACGAAAAATACGCTTTTATTAAAATTCGTAATGTTGTCATATTACTCACAGATAATGCATGGTATCGGATATGGGCTAAACGAGCGAGGAAAGCAAAATAAACACGAGACATTCTATTGGACCAATGGGAGGATTTAGATGCCGTATTATGCGACACAATAAAAAGCGTGCATAGATGCCAGGCATGACCGCATGTAAAGGGAGCCACGCATTATTTCGACGCGTCACACGGTGGCTGAAAGAATCGTATCGTGGCTGAATGGCAACCAAAATTCCAATAGCCTGTTTCGGCCGTCGCGTGCCTCACGATTTCGGGTCGCACGAACACCACTGGTAGAGGAAAAAACTGGGTGAAATCAAATATTCAAACCTTGCGCGCGTTTTCACGACGTTTTCAAGTGTAATGAAACGTTACAGCGGCTCATACGCTATGTACCTAATCGCTCGCTGTTTCACGTGGATATTTATAAAGGATGACGGTCTTTTTTAACGATTCTGTTTGCTTTAACTTGAGCAGCTAAACATTTTTTTATACCATGTGCGTCGGCGGCAAATAAATTTACGGCCCGCCTGATGGTAAGCGGTCACCATAGCGTATGGACGCTTGCAACTCCAGGTGTGTCACAGGCGCGTTGCGGCCCTTAATTTAGGAAGGCCGATGTGTTGAAACTTTTGCTTTTGCGACAACGAATTAATACATAAGTAAAAAGTAAAATAAAAAATAATTTAAATTCTTTATTTCTGAATTATTTGGTACAGGTTTTTTCCCTGCTAATTAATTAGCACAATCTTAATTTTTTAAGATTATTTGTTAAGAGTCCGCAGTAAGCTCGGCTGAATTTCACCTTCCCATACAAACGTAGTTACGCTCTCATTTTAAAACTACATTTTGGATTGTGACAAAGCTTTGCATATACAATGACATGAGGTATATCTATGTGTGTAATTAGTTTATATGGTTCCAGTTTATAAAACAAACGAAATACAGCAAAAATAAGTTTTGTATGAAAAACTTAAATTCGCTGTATTTTTTTTACTATCGTATCTGAAGCTACATAAACTAATTACAGACATAGATATACCTCATGTCACTGTACATGCAAAGTTTCGTTACAATCCAATACGTAGTTTTAAAATGAGAGCGTAACTACGTTTGTACGGGGAATCGACCTTACTGCGGACTCTTAAGCTTAGTTTAGTTACTTTCCCTCTCACCCATGAGAGGAGGCTTGTGCCCAGCAGTGGGTTATATATAGGCCGATTCATGTTCATGTTCAGTTACTTTCTAGGCTTAACTAGATGCATGGTTATATAACGGAATCCTCGCACTTTGATTGCGCTTACTTAACACAAAATTCAAATTCAAAACAATCACTGTTTAATTTATCAACCGAAAATAATAAAAACAGTATTTATTTATAGTTTAATAAATAATGCACTCTGTGAAAAACGGTTTCTTTCAGTCGTCATATAAGCAAAATGCATAATTTTAAGTAGCATATGTCCAGAAATCATACCAAACTGTTATCATAAGGAGACGCTACACGAGCGAAACGGGCAGGCCTGCATGCAGTCCTGCAGCGTGATTCGGTACGTGTGGATACGTGTCGGAAGCACGGCTTCCAACCAAATCAAGATCACTACCAGATTTTCTGTGTCCTTCCTTGGCAGTCCTGTGAAGTGTCTTGAACAGATGTGACGATGGATTTTCTGTCCATTTTTGTTTTATATCTTCATCCTTTGGGAAACTAAAACCAAAAAGTCAAGTTTTGTTAGACAAATACATCAATGCAACAGTAAATTGTCTTCAATACATGCCATTGTGATTCTTCAGCAAACTTGTAATTTCGTATGTACACAGATTTTTCTATATAGGTACTGATAAATACATCCATGTCAATGTCGATAAGTTATTGTTCCGAGTTCGATAAAAAATACACATCACTATGTAAATAAACATAACCTCTTTAATCCACAGAAAATGTCTTATTTACATGCCGATTTTGCACGAATAATTGAACATGATGATATTTAACTACATAAACTTCTAATAGTGATTATTAATTTTAGCTTAGATCGTTACATTAATAACATTAAAATCTATCGAAACTTACGGGTTAAAGCTGAATGGTTCCTGGACATTTTCTTTTCGTGCTGTACGGGACGTGCAACCTTAAATGGCACAAGACATTTGCTTATTTACAACAATAAACTATAAGAAACGTAAATTTTACTGTATTTCAATCATTCACGGCGGAAAAATACACAAAACAATTAATTTTCTCGGAGACGGTCTGTTTGTTTACCCCAAATATGACTACGTTATATGGTACTATAATGCGAGCAAGTTAAGTTGTGACGTTATGACACTTACTACCAAACAACGAAGACATATTAAATTTTGCTGGATTAAAAGACAAACAAAAGAGATCTATTTGACATTTCCCGAGTTCATTTTAGTAATAACCTACGAAAATGTGAAACCGAGTACGGATTGTGGTCTCATTCACTCTCACGCCAACTATAGATATACGCAAGTTAATAAGGTAGGTAGCTGTTGCCAAGCTCTTATTTTAGCGCGGTTTCCATGTTTATCCTTATTCCGAGGACGGAACGTAAGGTTGGGTTGCGTACGATTTCATGTAAAATTCTCTAACCGGAATTTCAAAGTTCAGTTTAATTATTATTATTTACTAGCTTCCGCCCGCGACTTCGTCCGCGTGGACCCGGGATAACAACTATCTTCGTGCAAAATTTCATTCAAATCGGTTCAGCCATCAATCGCAGCATTCAATCGGTTTCGCATTTATAATATTAGTAGGATAAACAGTATGTTTTTTTAGCCGAATCAAAAATGAACTCTATTCACTTATAATAGATACTTATAGCTCCGTATTGCACTTGTGCGAAAGAGACGGAGCACCCCTTTAATCCATTTCTTTAATCCTAAACCGCGGTTTTACAGTCTTAACTGTAACAAAATATCTTTCGCTGCACTTACTCTCGAGCGAGCGAGAGAGCGAGATACAATGACAATGACGTATGAAGACCTGGCAGATACCATGGTTCTATCCCTTTCTTACTCGTTGTTAAGTACCAAAGTAAGAAGAGATCGGGTATATAGAATACGTTCAATTTATTAGAGCCTAGCTTTTCTGTAATCTGTGGACCGAGGTCCCTTTCTTACTCGTTGTTAAGTACCAAAGTAAGAAGAGATTGGGTATATAGAATACGTTCAATTTATAAGAGCCTAGTTTTTCTGTAATCTGTGGACCGAGGTATTAAGCGAGACCGATCCGAAATTAAAGACCAAATGCGTCTACTAAAACGTAAGGTATTAAGCCAGACCGATCCGAACGTCAGCCGAACATTTCCGAACAATGGGCGACAGTTCAAATTGTCAATCTTATCGAGATTTCATTACGTGAGTGTAGAAAAAATACGCAACAGAACCCAGAGCCTTTATGCTCTTATTCTAAAGTAATATCCAGAAAATTTATTCTAAAATGTATTTCTCGTGTTACTTGCGTTGTTATTGAGAAACGTGACGCCGGAGATCGTGTTTTTTGTAATGCGTTATCTCGCTCGTACCTTCGTGTTTTATCCCGTTCTGGTTTTTCGATTTTATTAGATAGGGTATAATTGTGGGGAATCGGTATGGGCCAGGATAAAATCGCTGATTAGAATCAAGAAAAGTTAATTTTAATTCAATTTAACAAACTTTTCCGACACTACCCACAATTTCCGGGCTAATTCAGGGTCTTGTGCATTATGTGAGGGATTTGCTTCGTGACAATCTTTAAAGTACCGACCACTAGTCGACACGAGCTCTGGCGCCACGGCGAGGTAAATCGTCGTCTGCGCTCCTTCCCAGGGAGTCTTGAAGAAAATCCTTAGCGGTACCAACATGTATTTCAACACAGGTATCGAGCTTAAAATGTCGGTGGCAACAACTCCCGGGTGCAAAGAATTAGCAGTTACTCCAGACCCTTGCAATTGTCTGTCCAGCTCAACTGTCATTAAAATGTTGCATAGCTTTGAGTCAAAATAAACCTTATTCACATTAATCGATTTCTCCGTTTCTTTCTCGCCGTTAAGATTACTTAGGTCAATGGTCCCTTTCAGATGCGCTATAGATGACACGTTGATTATACGACTAGGCGCTGATGATTTTAACTTCGGCAGAAGTAAGCAAGTCAACAAAAACGGCCCAAAATGATTGCATTGCATGCCTAGTAGTAATCCATCTTCGGTTTTGATGAATTTTGAGCCGTATATACCTGCGTTATTTATCAGAATGTCCAGTCGTTCTTCGTTTTTGTTGATGTTTTCAGCGAATTCTCTGACTGATTTTAAAGATGCGAGGTCGAGGTGTCGGTAGTGCACGTCGGGGTTCCCGGTGGCGGACCTGATCTGGTCCGTGGCAGTTGTAGCCCGAACCTTATTCCTGCACGCCAAAATCACCCGCGCGCCTCTCTCCGCCAAGTTATTAGCCGTTTGAAATCCTATCCCTGCATTCGCACCGGTCACTATAACCACTTTCCCAACCAAATGTCTGCTACTTTTGCATATACCGCTTGTAAACTTTAAGTAAACCCATACTTCGAACAATATTAACAGGAAAAGGAGGAAAAGTATTAACAGTATTAAAAGCCACATGATGACCGTACGGAGTTATTCATTACACGTGCATTATACTGAGAACACAACTGCCTAATGAAATGACTGAATAAGATTGAGTTGGCCCAAGGCTCGAAAATTCATTAAATGTCGGATAAAAAACAACCTTTGTACTTTATCAAATGGTACGTTTGCAATAGTAGGCATCTACATTTCATTAATATTAACACGTTTTCACGGTTTCAACCCACTTTGTTGATTTAACATAATAATAAAATAGAGTTTTGACACATTAATCAAAGACATAATACCATTGGTACCTATCAGAGCCTCCATAAGAAAAGTAAACAATATATTTTTCTGTTTCACACCAATCTTATCAGTGCTCGCGCTCACACATTTTGAACGATGTGCTTACGTAAAAGAGAGCGCGTATAATAACAAATGATTCACATATTTTAAATATGTCATTAACGCGTTTTGAATAGGGCCCCACAACTGTCATTACCATAAAAGGTTATCTTTTAGTAGGGCAGTTTCAGGTGATAATGTGGACACGCTGGACAAAAGCACCAATTTTTTTTCAGGTACTTGTTAGGTCCATAGCTTTAAGTTTTTGATAGGAACCAACTCCTCCGTCAGCCATCTTTAATTTTATGGCGATCATTTTGAATTTTACGTATATCATTAACATATCGAGTTCTAAATAACGTAGAATCACAAACTTAGTGTCTAAATATACATATTTGGAGTCAAGGAATTCAACTAGATATTTTTTAGAGTCGAGTTCCCAAAGGATATCAAACGGAACCCTGTTCCTAAGCGTCCGCTGTCCATCCGGCTGACTGCGTATCAGCAATAGCTAGACTGTTGAAGTTTTCACAGAAATGGTTTTTCTATTGCTGCTTTAACATACATTCATAAAAAAAAATTAAAATTAAATAGTGTTCTCATACATGAAACGTAATATTATGGCGATTTTTTGCCCGCCCATAGGAAACGGTATATCTCTAGAACCGTAATCTGTAGACACTTGAAATTTCCGCACATTATGTATTACTAGCCTCTATAATAACAAGTAATAAAAATATAATAACGTTAATTAATTGGTTTTTTAACATAACTTAAACCAACTCTAAGAACAAAGATGTTTACATGTATATGCAGTGTTATATCGGTAAAATACTTATCTAGTTGAATTCCCTGACCCCAAATATGTATATTTAGAAACCAAAGTTTGTGATTTCAAGTGCTTTAGAACTCGAGATATTAATAATTAACAATAATTAAAAATGGCCAGCATAAAATAAATATGGCCGACGGAGGAGTTGGTTCCTATCAAGAACTTAAAGCTATGGACCTCATTATGTCCATCCATAGCCTAATAAGTGCCTGAAAAAAAATTGGTGCTTTTGTCCAGCGTTACGACAATTTGTTCAAGCACTCTGCCCCACTATTTGGTATATTTTGTTGGACATAACTGGCTTTCGGCCTCTTTTTACCCAACTTGTTTTCCTGTTCCAATTTGCAAAATTAAGTAACGTAACCTAAAGCCCGCAGCGCACATAGATAGATAGATAATACCTACACATACAAATCAGGTTTTGCGTCCGGTCTCCGGATTCGCTTTTCCAATGATAGCACTCGAAGACAATAATTATCGATCTGTGACGGTTCTGGGTGCTCTGATTATACAACCAGGGAACCGGACGCAGAGATTTGAAGTAAACTTTGAACTTTGTTTTAAAATGTTGTGCCTGCGGCGCTTGTGTCTAAGGCGGATGTCACACTGCGCCGCATCTCCGGACGGAGGTGCGGAGCTGCATACAAATTTCGCCGGACGGAGGTGCGGTGCAGTGTGTCGTACCACGCGGATTTATATACAAACTGAGGTACTTGCATACTACGAGCTCCGCGTCTCGCAACGAGACGCGGCGGCAGTGTGACAACCACCTAATTACCGACCCTTTACGAAAATTTTATAAAGTCGTGCCAATGACACAGGCACAAATCTGAAGAATTACCGGGTCAGAATAAAATGGTCTTTTTGGTTTTCGTTTCGTCGCTTTTCGTATTTAATATATATTTTTTGCTATTTATACGAATTTTAACTAACTTTACATTCTATTAGCTTTTAGCTAGAGGCCCGGGCCCTTTCCGGATCTTTTAATTTCGCTTTCGCTTGTACAATATGTAAAAGTATACCAAAATCCAAATATACTATTAGGTACACTTCCCATGCACGGTATCAATTATCGCACTTTCATAGAAACTTCCACTCTCCTTATCACTCCTTTAAGGGATGATTTTAAGGATATAAACGGCCTTATGTCCTTACAAGGGTCTCAAACAATCTTCACAGCAAGTTACATCTAAATCGGTCTAGTGGTTTAAGCGTGAAAAGTTAAGTCAGTCAAAAAAAGGCAGTCAGAGAGACTTACTTTCGCACTTATAATATTAGTGTGGATCTATAGACACTTACATTCGATTCCCTGACATACAAGTAGTAGTAGTAGTTGTAGTTTGGCAGTTCTGAGGCTCTAGTATAAGTTTTACCGAAACAAAACGTTACGACCGCGTTCGCGTTTAGCTGTCAAATCCCATACAAATTGAGGGTAAAACGCAAACGCGATCGTATCGTTTTGTTTCGGTAAAACTTATACTAGAGCCTCTGAGCGCGTGGAGCGTTAATTGTTAGGTACTCGATTACTGTCAACGCAACGGTTTCACATCGGCTCAAATATAACGACACTGCCACTGACACTTTCTAGCGCCCCGATTTTAGAACCGTGTGTCGGCGAGGGCCCAGTGTGGTATCGGTAGCTTGTCAGCTATCAATGTCAACTGTCAGTCAAGTCAGTACAGATTTGTTACTGCACGTCTACGTTTGAATGAATGCTTCTTGATTTGTGCGGGATGTACGGAAGCGGGGTACGAATGCGATTTCGGTACTCTGTAAAATAAAATAGGTACTTGACCTTAGAGTGAAACGCATAATGCAGAACGAATTTCATCGACTCACATTAAATCTATTATTGTATTAACGATTGACGCATAAACCGTATGGCTTATTTTAACATGCAATGTTGAGGTCGTTTGGCTCAGCCAAGTCATAAACAAAACAAACATCGTCCTTCAGTTTACAGTGCAGTTTGCAAAGTGCTCACATTGTTCCATCAGCAACTTTCATAATGCCCCTCCCCATTTTAGACCAATAAGCAAAGACGTTGACCGTAATCATGTTGAACTTTTGAAAAAAAAACAGATTAACGAAGATACCCGTCAAAATTTTCAAAGCTCAGTGTGCTGTGCTCTTCAGCCGCGCCCGGAATTTGCGAAAAACGGTATATATGCTACTTGATAGGTTATTCGAGGCAATTCGAATCATGTCAAATTCACAAGATCGCCATTATACAGGTTGTCTACTCTTAATGAATAAAGAAAAGATTCACATTGCATCAGTTAGTGAGATATGGTTGAATCACAGTAACTTTTTTAAAACTGCAAAATGTAAAATGCAAGTTGTATAGTCAATAAGTATCTTAGTATACAATTTAGTTTCTTGCGAAGTGTGACCTGTAACAGTAACGAAAATAATTATGGATGACTCCATAGAATATCGCCTGTAATCCTATAACGGTCCTACTGTTTCAATGTTATAAAATTTGATAATAGAAGTTTATTTAATACCTAAGCTAATCATAGCATGTCAGTTATTAAATATCTTAGTGGAACACTAGGCACTTCTATTATAGTAGGTAATTATAGTGTTTTTGATTTTCGATAATTTTTTTCAACCATTACACGATTTTTGGTATTTAAAATGTAAAATAATATTTATTACGATTCAGTAAAGACTTAAGAGCCCACCCATTTTTTTAGTTATAACCGCTTATCTTGAAAACAACTATTAATTAGCTTAATAATCCATCGTTTCATTTTTTGCGCCTGTTACAGGCCTCACCCTGTATAATGTTTATATTTTTTATTAAATACACGAGATGTAGTAGTGTAGGTGCCTGCTGGAGCCTTCTATTAGTCTATAGTCACATTCACGTATCACATTGGGATCGAATCACAGTAACTTTTTTAAAACTGCAAAATGTAAAATGCAAGTTGTATAGTCAATAAGTATCTTAGTATACAATTTAGTTTCTTGCGAAGTGTGACCTGTAACAGTAACGAAAATAATTATGGATGACTCCATAGAATATCGCCTGTAATCCTATAACGGTCCTACTGTTTCAATGTTATAAAATTTGATAATAGAAGTTTATTTAATACCTAAGCTAATCATAGCATGTCAGTTATTAAATATCTTAGTGGAACACTAGGCACTTCTATTATAGTAGGTAATTATAGTGTTTTTGATTTTCGATAATTTTTTTCAACCATTACACGATTTTTGGTATTTAAAATGTAAAATAATATTTATTACGATTCAGTAAAGACTTAAGAGCCCACCCATTTTTTTAGTTATAACCGCTTATCTTGAAAACAACTATTAATTAGCTTAATAATCCATCGTTTCATTTTTTGCGCCTGTTACAGGCCTCACCCTGTATAATGTTTATATTTTTTATTAAATACACGAGATGTAGTAGTGTAGGTGCCTGCTGGAGCCGTCTATTAGTCTATAGTCACATTCACGTATCACATTGGGATCGAATCCTTTCAGTCTCCTTATTCATAGTGATACGATAAATTATAAAAAAAAAAGTTTTTTTAATTAAAGTAAAAACAACAAATGTATCAGGAAATTCATGAATAAGTGCGTCTGACATTTACCTCTAAATACCTCGTTGATTAGAGTATTTCTACAAACATGAAACGTGTAACATTCGGCCGAGAGCGTTACTGCACGTCGCTGTCACTTGGCAAAGTTTCTGGCTCTAATACGACAGACATATTTTGTATGCAAAAGAAAAGTCTTTTTCCCGGCGGTTCGGACTTTGTCCGTCGTTGCCTTCGTGCCTTTTATCAACGACAATCCTCAATTGAGGACAGTGCGATACTAGTAAAAACAGTACAGCATGGGATTACTTATTTTAACGGGAATTACCAATTAAAAAATATTTATAATTGTACTGTTTTAAGTAACTATCAAATGACGTGAGACGTTGTTCGATAGTTTGGGCAGTTGTCAATAATGCAATCAGCGTCAGAAGCGCGCCAATTTCACGAGTACTCCCACGTCATATTTCAACAGCGTTGGATGGACTTTTTACGTGCTGTCTTGATTCTCGTAAACCACGCCCCACGTTTGTCTTTTGCGTATACATCATTATGTCCAAAAATTCATATCTTTTTAGGGAGCAACCACACCGGTGCTTGACGCTGCGTAAACGCGTTGACGTGTCGCTTCACGTATTCTTCATACAATTTGCTGCGTGCGTTAGCGTGTTTTGGTCAGCGGTGTGGTCGCACCTAGCTCATATTCAGGCAGCCTTTGAAAATCACATTAATTTTTCATCCTGTTAAATTACATCTCAGCTGCATAACAAATACAATTTCATGATGACTTTCTTTTATTTAGAAGTTCAACGGCATTCACAAAACATTTTAACTAACAGTTTTTTTTTACTATTTGGGTAGCCAATGACAGAACTCCCTTAAAAATTGTACAGTATTAGGTCTGAGTGTTGACTTAAACTTGAATATTCTGTTTGTACTATTGTTATCATACAATCTGTGTCAAAAAAGGTAAATTGATAGTAATAATCAATTGTAAGATATTAGTTAACAATTATATAATAAGAGAGAGGACTACAGTTTTGTGAGTGTGTGTGTGTGTGTTAAGAGTCCGCAGTAAGCTCGGCCGAATTTCACCTTCCCATACAAACGTAGTTAAGCTCTCATTTTAAAACTACGTGTTGGATTGTAACGAAACTTTGCATATACTCGTACAATGAAATGAGGTATATCTATGTCTGTAATTAGTTTATATGGTTCTAGTTTATAAAAAAACGAAATACAGCAAAAACCAGTTTTGTATGAAAAACTAAAACTCGCTGTATTCTTTTACTATGGTATCTGAAGCTACATAAACTAATTACAGACATAGATATACCTCATGTCATTGTATATGCAAGGTTTCGTTACAATCCAACTCGTAGTTTTAAAATGAGAGCGTAACTACGTTTGTATGGAGAATCGAGCTTACTGCGGACTCTTAAGTCTTTTCATTAGTTTGTAAAATGTAGTTTTACAATTTTAAGTATGCAGTCATGTCGTCGTATCAAAATCAGAGAGGTACAGTCAGCATCAAAACTTATTCCCTTGTAATAAAGACTTTTGACGTCTTCGTTTGCGCAGTTACTTTTGATGCTGACTGTACAACGGAAATAATGGTCGGGCTACAAACGCCTGCCTAAATCTGCCGAAAGCCTTGTACTTGTATCTAAGTACGGAGGCTCCATGTACAGGGCTGTTATTCGCTAAGCGTTAAAGCGGCTCGCCCGTCACGAAACTAGACCTCTACCTACGCTTGGTTACTACGCATCGCGGTGTCAAGATATATTTGTGGGTGAGTGTTGAGGTGAGCTTAAAGCAAGTTACAGAATAGGGGGGCTGAGCCGCTGACAACAAAATCCCTTCGTGAGCTCGTCGATGCGCTATCACGGCCGAGTCTCTAAAGTCTGTTCTAAAAAGACTGAACCGCCTTCGGAATTACTATGGTTATACACCCATTTTGTCATATGCCCTTGTTGCGGTCGCCATCCAATTTACCTTTGAACATCATTTGCAGAAGCTGATTTCATGGAAACCAGTGCAGTGTAACTATGTACGTATTAACTATGTAACAACTGATGAGTTTTTACGAAATTCGGTGCTAAAATTATGTTGTTATAAATAATTCGTTTATGTGCGCGGCGTCCATTGTGCGACCATTCATTCAATTAATATTCTCCATAGATCTTTCTGCGTAGGTATACAGAAATAATAACTTTTTTAATATCTGGGTTAACCCAGTACCTGATTATAAATACTTACTTATATGTATCTGGATTCCAGTATTCGATAGTCATTATTAACAATCATTAAGCATTAAGATTTTAAGATTTGTGTTATTATTATGAGGCTTCCGATTACAGGATTTCAGCCTGTGTTGAGAGTGTCTGTGAAAGAGTCAAAACACCAATTCTTCAAATAAATAATCGAACGGCAACGCTCTTGTGACTCATCCCAGGGCTGTTTTTCTATACACGTTCATTCGCCTCACCTCAGCCCTAACGAAACTAGACCTCTGATTACGCTCAGTTACTACGTACGAATCGCGGCGTCAAAATATATTTGTCGGTGACCGGTGAGGTGAGGTCAAAACAAGTTACAGAATACCCAGGCAGTAAAATGCCAGATCCAGCGATACTATTGGGCATAAGTTAGTTCCTGCTGCAGACACTGCAAAAAACATGAATTTAGGTATAACTTATTGTGGAGTGATTTTTTACGTGCTTGTTTGACAAGAACGACATCTAATTTACAGTCTTCTTAGAAAGGGGCGCAATTCAATTTCTTAATGTGCATACCCCACATTCATGTCTGCATTTCAAAAAAGGATGACAGCGATATGTGGGGTTTTGTAAGTCAAATACTGCTCTAGGGTGACATCTAATACGATGCTAAATCTAAAAATGATATACGCTTTTTAACTTGTCCAAAGCCGTGTATCGTCCAGCGTGAGATTGTACGTAAAGTAAAGACTGATCTATTACGAGTATCGTATTTAGATACGTCCTTGTTAACTTAAAGGCCGTATATTGTCCAATGAGCCGAGAGGATTTGTCATCGCGGTCGCAGCTCCGTCCGGCATGTCTTCGCGTCCGGCCCTCTCCCGGCCTTTTTACTTCCTAACAAACTTTGCTGCAAATCCTTTGTGTTCGCTGAAAAATCTGTTTCAAACTTATGTGTAACTTCAAAAACCGGCGGAGCGTTTTGATTTTATTACGGCGCGTTTTATTTGTTGGTTTTGTGGGAGATCTGTGTTTACATATAGCGAACTGGTACAATATATCTAATATATTTTGTGGTCTGCGGTTTTCGCCTTTGGCAGCATTTCACATGAAAATGAGTTCTACAGGTATGTAAGTATAAAAGATAGATTTAACTGGACAATTTGCATTATAAAATGATAACAATGCACTAAATTGTTCTAACACGTTAGTCTGACGCTCGTGGGAGAGAGTGTCCATGATATCTCATGGATATCAATTATTTGAAAACGTAATATATAATGTACATGCTATACTATGGGCCTTGTTGCCTGATCAAAAAAAGTTTCTGTCAAAAATTTCATTTTTGGTACAAGCTTTTATTGCCGACTGTACTTTTCTATATACTGTCATCAACTACTCATTGAGACGATTCTAACGAGCCCAAACTCGATGGGGTTATGTGGTTTTATTATGGGGTTCCTATGACCACCTTCCAGCTCCATCATCAGAGCAGCTCTACGTCATCATAATATTGCATTGTCACGCGATTTGCATATTCGTGCAAAATTTCAACTCAATCGGAAACCGGGAAGTGGAACAAATTTAACTTGCAAGATTTGATTACAGACGTCTGTCTAGACAACGGGACAGGTGAAACTAAATAAAAGCTTGTAAAAAAAAATATAGTTACCGAGTAATAGTCGACCAACTTAAAAGGCCAACTTTCGTACAAATTCGGCCGACGCAACCGCACCATTTACTTGGCGCGTGTCGATGTAACAAATACAGACAGGCAACTACGGAACCCTATACACTGCGCGTGACCCGACACGCAATTGGCCGTTTTTTTTACATTGCACTGAATATTTTAACGTTCAAATTTATACTAATCGAAAGTATGAAGCCTATAAAATATACAAATGAATATATTCATTAAACCGATGAGTGTAAATTACTAGTTTTGTTTGACAACCCAATATAAGGCCCACGAACTTCGAATGTCGAAGTTCCGATATCTCTATCTCTATCGCACTTACTATACTCGAGTAACAGGGATGCAAGTACACGAACTTCGAGATTCGATTTTCGTGGTAACGCCGCAGACAAATATAGAAAACCCAGCGTTACTATATTCTATAGGCTTCATACTTTCGATTAGTATATTTTTTACTCTAAATAATTTATAAGCGCAATGTTTAAGGAAAAAGTTTTTTTTTTTTATTGTTTAGCCTGGCAAGGATTTTTTAGCCAACCCAGTGGCGAAATATTTTAGAATGTACAAACTTACTTAATTCGATAAAAATACTTTTCATGTATAAAACAGATGGGTGAAAGTCGGGCCTCTATTCGTATCCGCTAGTAAGTAGCCACTAGGTTTATTGACGCTGCTAATGGATTTCATTAGTAAAAGCCCCATAAATAAGTTTAATATCATTTATTTATAGCAAAGGATTCCTACGCACAACATCCGCCATTACAGGTTCGGTAAGAAGGGCTTGGGATAAAGAGAACACTTGACAGTTGCTACGTCATTTTGACAGCTCCACAGAAATGAATGTTTATTTTCAATAGCTGCCGCATTTCTCCTCAGAAACTAAGCAAAAGGTTTTTACCTATTTAACTTGGCTTAGCGTTGGCGTGTTATACTCACACGCCATGTTCCACGATGAACTAGATGTTAAACTTTACCAAAAGTTCGTAAATTCTGCCAGGTAAGTATATGAGCTATTGTTACTGAGCATAACATACACTCACCGGCAGAAAATTTGGCCCAAAAACTTTTCATGATTTCAAACTATAAATTGAATAAATTAAATGTTTTTCTGCAAAGTAAACTTTTAGGTGCATTATTTATTGAATGCTGGCCGCCTGATTGTTGAACGCCATAAAATCGATAATCTAAAAAGTTTTTTTGACATTCATTTGTTGGTGACCATTTTCGCTGCAAGTGTTGTTCGTAAGATTAAAATTAAAGGTACGTTTACCCTTGTTTGATGGTTTTTTTCAGCTTTTTAATTGTTGAATTATAATTAAGAGAATAATAAAATTGGATATAATTTATCAAGTGTTTATTTATTTATGTATTATGTAATAAATAATATATGTATATATCACCACTCTGCACTCCAAAAATCAAATAATCAATGTAGCTCGGAAGTCGGCCAAGTTGAAGTGGAACTGGGCTGGTCATGACTCCTGCTTGCCAAGTGAACTGTAAGCCAAGATCGCCACTGAAGGGCAGCCCGACAGGTCGAAACGGAGACGTGCCAGACCTCGTCGGCGATGGAGAGACGAGCTAGACTCCTTTTTAAAACAATGGTCAGAGACTGCTCTGAATCGGGAGCACTGGAAAAAGTGGAGGGAGGCCTTTGGCCAGCAGTGGAATACTACAGGTTCGCAACAATAATATATCACCGTTAGATTGAGAACACCGTCAGTTAATAATCTTACTCGCGATAGTCGCAATATTATAAACAGTCAAAGCCTTTCACAATTTACCGCATTATTTTTCGTTAGTTTATAAAAAGTTTATCTATCTACTATATTTGTCTAAGTTTATTTTATTACTATCATTTTTTTTTAACTGAAATCAAATCGGCATGCTACGGACGCATACACAAAGAATAGGTAGGTTCGGTCAGTCAGGCTGCTTCAGTTGCCCGAAGGGCAAACCGCCCAGACAGGAGCCCCGCACAGCAGATATCCTTCGACACTGCCAGGTGACGAAATAAAAGGAATAAAAAGTTCAGTTGGTATTGGTATGACCAATACCAACTGAACTAGGTAACTAAAACGTTTGTTACATTTAATCAATAAGGATCAAACATTATAACTTAGGAGGTACAGTGTGCATAGGTTGTTACAACTAGCTTATTCTGCGGTCTCGTTTATTATGGACATAGGTAAGTACAGTTCTACTCGTTCTGGGCTATAAAACGTATAATCCTACCTCACACAAAAATGCACTCCCTGAAAGATTTAAAAGCTATTATGTAGTACCTATATACCTATTTGGTGCGCACATATAACTATACCTATCACGAATATACGATTCAAGAACCAGTAGGAATGTTATCTCTCTTCCAATTTTCCAAAGCCTGAGGAGTTAGGAAAATTGCAAGCAATGGCGGTCGGAATTCGAACTGACAGCCGCATATCATTACATTTTTAAAACCGTCAATATTTAAGTTACCGAACATGGAAAATAGATCACCATAAAAATGTAGCTACGCAAAGTCTCATGCTGCGTTATTTTAAGTCACTATTTTGTAAATTACCTTCAATAAAAAGTATATTATTTTTTCATGTCAACTTTGTCAGTCAACCTTGCCGGTAATTTACTTTTGTTGCCAGTGACAGGCAATATTGGTGGGAATGTGAAATTTCTAATATTGGCGCATACTGATGCGCCAATATTAGAAATTTCACATTGTGTACTGACACAGGCGATGCTTCAGTGAAGTAAATTACCTGCCACTTCATTTACTATCTACTATTCTATTGAACTCGTATTTATTCTAATAGTTTTCCCATAATTTATATAAAGTTTCCCATTAAAGGAGATTTATCGGTACCTAACTACAAGTCATATAATAACGGAGGTCGAACAACAAAAATACTTGCGAATTAAAAAAAACAACCGTAGTTGCCCATTTAACCGTAACTGTTCCGTAGTTGCCCAATTGTCTTTATTACATAGACGTGAATTTTGATTGTTATTATAATAAATATGATAATTTACGAGTAAAAAAAAACAACATCAATGTAAAATTAACTCATGGATACAATCGCAGATAGTACAAGTAAGAGAATAAGCACCAAACGAACTTAATTATTAATTTATTTTACACTTTAACTACTTAATTAATAGGTATGTAGAGCTTTAACCACTGAGCTACGAGGACAGTGACTGAACATCGCGTATCTTTCAACCATATTCCTGCTGCGAATACGAATAGCGACCTCTCTGTATACTCTTGAAAGACTGATAGCCTTTAGGACCACTCAATGGGCGAGCTATGCGCTCGCTCCATTCTAATCGAACCACATCAAGTAGTTTCTAATTAACGAGAGAGATGGCGCTGATGTACATTATACTTTCTTAACGAAACAAATTATTTATTAAATATTACTTCGTTCTTTCCATTCAAGTCGATCAAAACGAAAGTACTCGTAGTCTATGGAACCGACGCGGAAGTCCCTGATCCGAAATTCCTTGGCGGCAGCATTTACTTTCGGCTTTCGATCGGACTATGTTGCGGGCTTCGTTTCGAAATGCGGATTTCTTGATAGCGCTCCTGATAAATACTTCAAGTTCAACCTGTAGTATTAAAAATGGTGATTTTCACTTGTGTCGCCCACTATTGCTTCTCAATCATTTGAAACTATGGAATTATAAGTTACAGTGCGTTGTGGCGATTGTTCTATACTTACATACGATACTTGCACTTCTGAAAAATCGCTTTGATGGAAATAGAAAAACACTCAATTCGTCATACCGAAAACACAAGAAACATGGAATGCACTACTCGTAATATTACGAATTGATAAAGTTTTGTAGTTTTCTATGTTTTTGAAAAATAACTTACTAATTAATTAATACTTAATATAAGGTAAACGTCCATGTGGCCCAGTAATCTTAATTCGTAGAAATAGAGCTCAGCAATGGTTGTCACCTATTTAGGTGACAACCATTAAGGTAAACGTCCCAATGTTTGACACCTTAATGCCATTTGGCATTAAGGTGTCAAACATTGGGACGTTTACCTTAATACAACAGACCGAGAAAAACAAACAATCGATACACATCCGACTTGAATGAAGCTATTTTTCTCTAAAACTACTAAAAGAGTTTCATGATATTTTTCAAGACGTGGAATCCTGAAGAATAAACAAATCCAACAAGTTTGCAGACAGTTCAACCTTCATCAGGCTGGGGACAGGTCAAAAACAGCCAAATTAATTCCAAGAATAAGTTATAGAAGGATCATAGACGAAATTTAATAAAATCTCGTTCATGTGTGCGTATTGTTCTATTGTTAAGTTTAGTGATCGTTTCGGTTCTAAGATAATTTGTCTGGAAGAAACCAATTAATTTGCGAGAGAATCTATAGATAGTTCAACTCCTGTTTGCCTGAGTGACTGTTGTGTCACTGGCACACAAATCAAACCAGCCCCCCTATTCTGTAACTTGTTTTAAGCTCACGTCAGCGCTCACCCACAAATGTATCTTGACATCGCGATTCGTAGTAACTAAGCGTAGGTAGAGGTCTAGTTTCGTGACGGGTGACCGGCGGGGTGAGCCGCATTAGCGCGTAGCGAATAACAGAACAGCAGCCGCGCGCAGTTATGAGGTGAACTATCTATTGACCTGTTTCCACTTTTACCGCCTTGCATTTTGTTTCCAGTTTGCATAAAACTTAATATGCCTCTGCTAAATCAAATTTGCTTTGTCCCTTTGTGACGAACACAAATGTCAAAGTGACGGATAAATACAAACGAATTTTAACGCCATTTTAGTTTTTAGAACGTTTATGAATACGACCGTTAGGGCCGTATTCATAAACGTTCTACAAGCCTGTTTTAACTAAAATGCCGTTAAAATTCGTTTGTCCTTATCTGTCACTTTGACATTTGTGTTCGTAAGAAATGGACAAAGCACATTTTATTTAGCAGAGGCATTTTAAGTTTTATGAATAAGGCGGTTAGTGTTTAGTGCGGGTCGATGCAAAAGTATGATATTGAACTCTACCATAAAATAGCTATTGACATATTACAAGTTAAGGTGTTACTATTTACATGGATCTATGTAAGACAAGCAATATAATTGCGGAAATTAAAGTGTATACAGGCCCTTTAAACTGGTTTAATATGCGTATAAGTACCTAAATTAGATTCAGATTCATTTCATTTCATTTATTCCTTGATAAAACGTAGTTTTACATGTCATTCAGATACTTTATTAATAAAATTGGAAATTTCACACGTCAAAAATGATAAGAATATGGTACTTATGTTCTATGTATATATAGTTCTCATGTCATGGCAAATAGGTCCTTAGTTGGTACATAAAATGTCGTTTTTAAGTCATTATTTTCAATAAGTTAGATTGAAGAAATACATTTAATACATTATACTTATCTATTATGGTTTCCGGGTGAACGCTCCTGATCATTGGGATTACATTTTTATTCGTAGCACGTCCGGTGACGACCACTTTAGCCTAGTTTGTTTTGTACCTAGTACTTACAACTGCCTAAAACGAAACTGGTTCTCCTGGATGCGAGTATTTGTTCCTGGGTCTTGGATGTTTCATATGTATTTAAGTACCTATTTATCTGTAGGTATTTATACGTGTGTACATCGCAGGCTAGGACTTACACATAACACGATCTTACTGGAGGACTAGACCGATTTGTGCCCCCCCCCCCCCCCCCCTCCCCGACCCCCCTCCGCCCCCTTATGTTTGTTGCCTCGTCTACTATCCTAATAATAGTATGTATCTTAGATTTCCTGTCCCACGGGGTAAAATCTAAGATACATAAGTACCCGACAGGGTAAGAATAGCACCATGGTGCTATTCTAGGGGGGTGCTGCACCCCCTTTCGTCCTGTGGGTGTCGTAAGAGTCGACTAAGGGTACAGGGTTGAAGTGTGTTGTGGGTGATGGCCTAGCAACCTGTCACTACGATATCACATTTTGTCGATCTTTTATACCCACATTGATGCTAAAAGTGGCACTGGAACACAAGTTCCATGTGCTCTGCCTACCCCTTTTAGGGATAAAGCCGTGAATGTATGTATCTATTTAAGCAAAACAATTGTTTTCTCAGTAAGTGATTTATGTAAATCGAATCCTACTAATATTATAAATGCGAAAGTTTGGATGTTTAGATATTTGGATGTTTGTTACTCAATCACGCTTAAACGGCTCAACCGATTTAGATGAAATTTTGCACGAAGATAGTTTATAACCTGGATTCAAATATAGGATAGTTTTTATCCCGGGTCCACGCAGACGAAGTCGCGGGCGGAAGCTAGTGAGAAATAAATGTCATAAACCATCTAGTACATTATTGCTAAGGCATCTAGTACATGTTTGGCATATTACCTCATATACCTACGTAGTGCAGTAAAACGACGCACAGATAGCAGGTATTTGTCGCCCGAGCCGAAGCCCGCTATTCTGTAACTTATTTTAAGGTCACCTCAACGACCACCCGCAAAATATATGTTGACGCCGTGATTCGTAGTAACTAAACATAGGTAATAGACGTCTAGTTTCGTAAGGCGTGACGGGTGAGGTGAGACGCATGAGCGCGTAAAGAATAACAGCCCAAAGCCTAAAAAAGCCTTCGCTTGCCGTTCCCAGCCGTGGTGTGTTCATAATTTCTCTTAGCTAGAGAATGGATATTATAGGTACCGTTCGCATAACGGACGCACAATGGCCAGAGACGACGTTAAACGAATTATTATGTAAACAAAAATCAATGTTCAATATGAATGATAAATGATCAACCGGAAAAGTTAAAGCCAAATTAAAACATAAACGCTGGGTCATACTCGTATTCTCGAGCTATTAAATAATTTACCGCGTCTTTACCTTTGTGTGACCGGATATAGACCGCCACCCGCCGCACGCAAACGCGACATAAATGGGTCAGGTAATTTTTCTACTAAAGCAAACTACACAAGTAGAACGCGCTTGGTAGGACCAACCTACTTAGGCGGTGACTGGATTAATTTGAAATTTCCACGGAGTCGAACTAAATTTTTATTTTATACGTCCAGCAGGCCTGCTGTATCAGAAAGAAATGCAGGGATTTGGATCTCCTCTGAGAACATTATACATTTTCCTAGACGAAAAATATTTTTCTGATAGTAATGAACAAGGTGTTTATTGCTAATAATTATACGGTTCAACTCACGTATTAAATGAAGAAGAACTCCCGTAGAGTTCGAAACATGCCGCCCGTGGTGACATTTAATACGTGAGTTGAACCGTGTAATTATGAGCATTATTTCAACATCTCTCACGAAAGTTTAAATTCGAAGGTGCTTATATTATAGTATTCACATACAGTGAAATCTACTTTATGACTAAACATTACGTACTTGCATAAATCTACTTACAGTGTTTTAGTTAGGTAAGATAAGATTTATTTGCAACCAAGTACTTAAAACTGAGATACATGGGGGTTGTAGCAACAATCATCAGCACGTCTATCATGAGACGGCCGCGACATACTCTCGATTTTTCTCGCGCTAGGTATAGCGGAAGAGGTATCTTGTTTTAAGTGTTCTAATAAGAGAGAGACGAATAATGCGGGAAAAATCGAGACAGCTCGCGCGCCGTCTCATGATAGCGGCGCAGGTAATAATAATAAGGTACCTATTAAAGCAATGCGTAGGTATTCTACCTAGAGCGTGTAAAGAAGCGTTTCTTTACACCTGTGACTGTGACTTCATTCATATGACGTCACAGGTGAAATCACGGTCAATTGTATTGACTAACCGGTTGGATATCGCAGTAGCACCTACTTAAGTGTTGCAACAACTGGGTTGCAACACTACATAGTACTGACTAGTAGTATGTGTGATGTAACAACCGTACCCTTTGAGAGTTTGGATTAAAAGCAAACCGTAATTATCAGCATAGCTATAACGGCAATGTACAGTCAATCAGCGTACAGTGTTGTGTTCAGTTTACAGAGCTCACTTCTAATAGCGAGAATCAGGATGGCTACCATACTGTACTATACTATACTATGTAATGCTGTGATCACTTACGTACAGCTTGCAGAGGAAATAGCAAGTGTACCGGATTTGCGGAAGCTGTTAGCAGGCATTTTGACTGACGTCTTCTCGAATTCAGCTAACTCTCTCAATTTAATTATTGATTAGCTACATTATTGCCGAGCAATAAGGTTCATATTTGAAACAAACACAAATGTGAAATAGGCGGTTGATGAAGTAGAGCAGAGTATTGCGCAACCAGTTTTATCGCGAAGTCATGTAGTGCTGTCGTATTAATATACATGCCCGATGCCTTTATCCTATGGCGGTCGAATCGAGTAACCATAATGCGTCAAATGTGATACAATTTACCTTTATTTTACATGAGTGTTTGCTATATAGGTACCACCTTATTGGCTACATAAGCTGCATGAATTGCATATCAGGCTGCATGAGCAAAATAATTCTTAGAAAAATATTATAAAAGCAACCCATCCACCATACAAATCCACTAAAGAGATGAATTTTGGTCATCATGTACGTTGTTACGCATTTAGATTTGATTTGAACCCTATTTCAATGTGGCTTCGGACGTTTGCCAAGCTAACGTACCACATCGAGCGAGCGAAACACAAATTAAACTGGAATGCGATTTTTTTACCCGACTGCCGAAAGAGAGGAGGGTTATGTTTTTAAACAGGTATATTCAGTACACCTAAAAGCCTCTTCAAAATGTTATAATGATTGTTTAATATAATTATCTGCCTCTGTTATTCGATCATAACACGAGCATTTGACCATTTTACTTCAAGCGAACTTTATCAAATCGCCACTCGCCAGTTCCGAGTTCACCGCCGACGCGATGCCGATATGTAAGATAGATACGTAGGTACTTGCATAAGATAAGATAAGATAAAAATGTAACAAAAATGAGACAAAAGTGATTGAAAATACAAAACCACAACCATAAATTTCGCCTATGTTAATATGTGATCTACGTTTTAGTAGCGTAATCATTTTAAAGATAGGAAATTAAATAAATATACTTTTTCAAAACAATAACATGTATTCACTTTCAGTTAATTTACTACTTACGTGTCAGCAATATATAGGTTGTCATGGTATTTTAATAATAATCACTCTTTGTTACAGATAGGTACCTATCTACATAACTTTGGAAACACAAATTAAATTAGTCCGATTCAGAATATTTCACCAATCTTGCGGAATGTTCCCAAAGTTTCTTCGCAATATCGAGATCCTGTGATATCTTAGACGGGTGTCTCTGTCGACAGTCACTGTAGTAGCGGCCACTGACCCCGCTCACTTCGGGCGAGACTGCTAGGTGAATAACGGTTTGCGACGCCTCAACTGCGCTCTGGAACATAAAACCTATTCCCTTCTCAACTACAGTGCGCACCGCCGAAATCGGTATATTCCGAAACAAATTGGTAGCCGCAATACCCGGGTGCACAGCGTTCACTGTCACATCAGTGCCTCTCAGTCTCTCGCTCAACTCCAAAGTCATCAAATTGATATACAATTTACTATTGGCATACACTAAGTAATCACTCCAGTACTTCTCCATGTTAAGGTTATCGAAATCCATTTCGGCATACCTGTGAATAATAGAGGATAGGTTTATGATTCGACTCGGCGCGGAGGCTTTTAGCTTCGGTAGTAACAGGCACGTAAGAAGAAAAGTTCCGAAGTAGTTCACTTGCATACCAACGTGCAGACCGTCTTGGGTTTTGTTATTTCCTAGTCCCCCGGCTCCAGCATTGTTTATCAGAACGTCAATACGTTTCTCCGTCTTCTGTATGTGCTCACTGAACTCCCTTACGGAGCGAAGCGACGACAAATCTAACGGTACGTAGTGCACGTCGGTATTCCCGGAGAATTTGATAATTTCTTCCTTGGCAGCCACCGCGCGGCGAGCGCTCCGACACGCGAGGATCACCCGTGCTCCTCGCTCCGCCAAGTTTTTCGCCGTTTCTAATCCTATACCGCTGTTTCCTCCTGTCACTATCACTAGCTTGCCCACCATGTGAGCGCTCGACCGGCAAATGGCACACGTTAGTTTTTGATATATTTTAATAGTGAACACTATGACCAAAATAACAGCTACTATTAACAAGTACATTTTAACAAATTTCAAGGTCACTACAAAATATGCATTTGCACGCGAAGTCTGGCGGTAATGCAGACGGAGTGTAAGAGTACTAATTTATTAAGAAAATGAAGTAAAGAGGTCACGATAATGCGCAGCAACGAACACGATAACTAAGTGCTCTTATCTGCTCATGCTTGAGCGAACGTGTGTCTCGATAAAGAAACCAATCTGATAGCCTGTATGAGCTACTCGCCGTGCGAGTAATTAGGTCTATACAATACGAGTAAGTCTCATGGTCACAATCATAATGAGTGACTATGTGATCAATTGAGTAAATCGTACGTATTATAGGAAAATATCAAAAGGTTAATCCCAAATAAATATCGTTTTGCGTGATTTATTCGAATGGTGGATGAAGCGGATGTATTGGATGTCCGTGTATCGTGGCATCGATGGTGGGCGATGGCGGATATCCGCCGCGCTCGTATCACGATGTTTTCCGGTATTGGGAAAACTTTAACCGGCCATTCGCATCGGGCGGCTAATAGTACCGCGCAATTACTGCACATGCACATTGGAGGCGTGCGACCGAGCGGTCTTATCGGTTTACTTCGGTAGTTTTGTCCCCACGAGAAACCATAACATAGGCATAGGTATTGTAGCGTATACTTACATTGATTTGAACTTTCACAAACTCCGTACATTATTTTTACATGATTAAAACCCGTTTTATAATATTGTTGTTCTCTTTCTTGGTTCAAAATGAGTAGGTTTAGACATTAAAATATTGCCACTATAAAAAAATCAACCCTATAGAAAAAACGTCCTTTATATTTTTTGCATAATTCATTAATCGTGTGATAAAAATACATCCCGATTGCCGATGCCCGATTACCAAAAGCAAGAATTTCAGTGACTTTGAATAAGCTCATCGAGCCTAAAGGACACTTAACCTTCGATTGCTAAAAGCAAGCAAGCAATGTAGCAGATTATTTACGGAAATATCTTTCATCATTAGGTCAATGGTTTATATCTAAAATTTATAATTAGACTGCAATAAATATGTCACTAAACTAGAAGTTACGTGAGAAACAAAAAGGGTCAAAAAATTTAATAAAATACACAGAGGAAATCGTCCAACTAACTAGATGCAAATAACAATATTTAAGGAAGCTCCATTTTGGCAGAAATCCTGACATTTCCATACGGCAGTAGTCATTTTGTCGGAGGGACAAAAAAGGCATTTCAAGGGAATATGCTAATCTTGTTAATTAGTGGCGTCTGCCGTCCTTCCGGATCCTGTGTGGAGAAAAATGCGCTGGCTGCGCCTGAGTTATGTGTTTCATTAATAATGTCCGCACATCCGCCTTAACCGCCGCGCTTGCAGCTCCTAGTTGGCCGCCCACTTGAAATCAGCTTAGCCACCAATCGTTTTCTACTATCTTCTTGTACACCGCTAGCTACAATACGTAATGGTAAGACCAATCTTATATCGATGTATACATTTTTAACCAATAGTTGTGATTAGACCCCGCGATCGGAGGTGCAAATTGGTAGCTGTCAAGTTCTTAGGGAGGGATAAAAAATATTATGAAATAGTAGCTATAATGTCGATAATTTTTCTTTACCATAATGAGAGTCTAAGACTTTAATTAAACGTATTTATTTTATAAAACAGTACTAAATAGATAGTATCTAGCATAATATATCAGTGATATATTATGCTAGACTTCCCTTAACATTTAGTGTTTATTTTATTCAAATCGGTTAATAAATAAAAACGTTATGTCAATTTAAGTCACGTAGTAGTCGCATAAACTGGTTAGAAATACTCATACTATTTCTATCATACTAGTAGTAATATTCTATACACATAATATTGACTAATAGGTAAAACAAATATGTATTTATTTTACCTAAATTTCAGCCAATTCAGCTCAGTATGCGCTTGCCTCGCCACTCACCTACGGGACTTACCTCGCCCCGCCAATCACCTACACGGGATAGTATTATGTCCGTGAGGGCTCGCTTGCCCCGCCGCTCACCTTCAGGACTTTGGTCTCAGGTCTCGTTTGCAAGACACCTGAGGATAGTGAGTGTCCGTCGGGCTCGCCCTAGGGCCTTCGGACCTGAGGCTCGCATAGGGAGCGCTCTCTAAAAGGATACTTTGGGCATCTATATAATATTATTGACGAACAAGTTTATGAGGGTGTTTATTTAGATTCGAAGTGAACTGTTACACGCACACCGCACAGGTAAATGAAATCTTTATTTTCAAATTTGTCAGATGTATGGTTAAACATGTACCATGTACCATTTATCATGTACCTTCTACTTAAAACATAGGTAATTTACAAGCGTACGAAGTTGCGGGCAGAAGCTAGTATTATTAGTAGTTTTATTTGCACAAAAAGGGCTATCGTATTCTTAATGAACAATCAGTTTTTTTTTAGATTCTCTGCAGTAATCTAGTGCAGTCACGATGAATATATTAAAAAAGATGCTAAGCCTTGCCAACCCTATATTGATTTGAAGATTCGCTGTATTGACCGCATGAGCACTCTCTGGCTGCAGTCTGCTGCGGTACTTCCCCAGGCTGCTTTGAACAGAAGTAAGATGGCATTCAGACCTCTCTGAAGGTGCTACTCCGGCACGTGTGGATGAGAGAGCGCACAAAGGATTCATATTATATTGATTGGCAGGAATGCAATGTAATATGTTGAGTCAGATTGACCTCCTGATGTCCTCCCTCCTTATGTAGGTACTCGTAAAATTGCAGAGTACAAAAATATGTTAGAAAACGTAGGGTCTACTTACTTAGGAATTATACTAGTCTTGCATGTATATTGTGAATATCGTTAGTTATAGAATTTTGCTAAGCATGTTATGTGCCAGGTGAAAGCTTTTCATACGCGCGTTAGGACAAGTATAATTACCAACTGGCATTTTCAGCTTTAAAAAGTTGATATTCTGCACGCGTGTTCGAAGAATTACTATCCTGCGAAACCCGGTGCAGGAGTTGTTTTCCCAATGCTAATTATAAGGACTGTTTGCATCACAAGATTCACAAGGCAACTAATGGCTGTTTTGGTTGCTATACATGTGTACACACACATACCAACATACAGTACAGTTTCTGTAGGTCGTTCACTAGCTATTTGCTATGAACAATGGATGGAGGTCGAACATTAGCTGAGAAAGAGCAGTAAGGGCAGTAGTTAGCGAATTGATATTGCCTATTAAGAGGTGCAACTAAGAAAGCCGTCCTTAAAATCAAACGGAATTGACCTAAACCGCTAACGTTTCAGAATTATTGGAACAAGCCTAGATTAAAATACTTGTAAATATTTGAAGATGGAGGGAGCTTTTCGCTCGTGTTTAAAACATGAAAGATCAATTTGTGTCAGTTTTTTTACCGTTATTAAAATCATATTGAAAGTATTGAAACTATTGAAGGCATTAAACAAGTTTGAAAGTCGATCAATTTCGAATAATTGCTTCAGTATTCAATTTACTTACATAAATAAGATTACTTACACTTACTTCTTTAGTAGTAACCTACAGACTTACGATCTGTCACTTACTTCTTTTTTATTCAGTAAAAAAAAACACAAAAAAGAATAAAACCGAACCACTACATACCATCAAGATGGCGCAGGTTTCGTCATTCCACAGATAAAGCATCCACCACAGGTTTCGTCAGTAAAATATAGATACAACACACAATCCGCAACGCGCATCGTCAACTAAAACTTATAATACATAACCTAGATCCAACCTTATCGTCCCGTGAGATACGTACCCGGCACAAACGTCCCAAAAATACTCGCCGCATTGCCACGTTGGATGGCCATAGAAATACGTTGCACCAGGTACGCACCAGATCTTGGGTCACAACCCCTATCTCGCAAACGTTTCCCCAAAGCCTGTATAAAACGCTTCGCTTCTAGACACCAAGGACCTTTAGTAGTAACCTACAGACTTACGATCTGTCACTTACTTCTTTAGTAGTAACCTACAGACTTACGATCTGTCACTTACTTCTTTAGTAGTAACCTACAGACTTACGATCTGTCACTTACTTCTTTAGTAGTAACCTACAGATTACGATCTGTCACTTACTTATTTAGTAGTAACCTACAGACTTACGATCTGTCACTTCTTTAGTAGTAACCTACAGACTTACGATCTATCACTTACTTCTTTAGTAGTAACCTACAGACTTACGATCTGTCACTTACTTCTTTAGTAGTAACCTACAGACTTACGATCTGTCACTTACTTCTTTAGTAGTAACCTACAGACTTACGATCTGTCACTTACTTCTTTAGTAGTAACCTACAGACTTACGATCTGTCACTTACTTCTTTAGTAGTAACCTACAGACTTACGATCTGTCACTTACTTCTTTAGTAGTAACCTACAGACTTACGATCTGTTACTTACTTCTTTAGTAGTAACCTACAGACTTACGATCTATCACTTACTTCTTTAGTAGTAACCTACAGACTTACGATCTGTCACTTACTTCTTTAGTAGTAACCTACAGACTTACGATCTGTCACTTACTTCTTTAGTAGTAACCTACAGACTTACGATCTGTCACTTACTTCTTTAGTAGTAACCTACAGACTTACGATCTATCACTTACTTCTTTAGTAGTAACCTACAGACTTACGATCTATCACTTACTTCTTTAGTAGTAACCTACATACTTACGATCTGTCACTTACTTCTTTAGTAGTAACCTACAGACTTACGATCTGTCACTTACTTCTTTAGTAGTAACCTACAGACTTACGATCTGTCACTTACTTCTTTAGTAGTAACCTACAGACTTACGATCTGTCACTTACTTCTTTAGTAGTAACCTACAGACTTACGATCTGTCACTTACTTCTTTAGTAGTAACCTACAGACTTACGATCTGTCACTTACTTCTTTAGTAGTAACCTACAGACTTACGATCTATCACTTACTTCTTTAGTAGTAACCTACAGACTTACGATCTGTGGTAATAGAAAAGTAGTTAGGTACTCACCAGTATAATTTACAAGGTGCCTATTATAAATACATATTGGCTCCCAAAGAAGAACTTTAAAGTCAGTATAATCATTGGTAGGTATATTTCGACCTCTAAACAATTTTAGCTGTAGTCAATGTTAAAAATATGCACTCAATTTTGAACCTTAAGTCATTGATATAAGGTGGACAATGTGTACGTATATATTTGACTGAATACATTCAGTTTATACTAGATCACAGTAATGCATGCTTTGTCCAACGCCTTGATTGATATATTAAATATTCATAGTAGAGATCCTTGTTCCCATTGCGATAATTGTTGTTGATAATCAGTCCAGTGTTACAAATAGGAGCTATGAATTTCTTATAAAACAATTATTCTAGAAGTCCCTGTGCCGTCCAACGAACGACTAGTCTCATGACGATACAACGTCATTGCTATTGAAATACATCAGGCACAGTTATAAGTAAACCATCAAGATCAACGGCATAAACTAACAAACAAATAATATTTTTTCACGAAAAAATATCACTCGTTTGGGTGAAATGGGAGTGGGAATTGAAGTGAAAGCGCATTTAACCCTTTTTCAGGCGGAGGAGTCTTACCGATCACATTCCGCCCGTCAAACTTCTACATTATTCGTATTAAATTAGGCTGATATTCGATTGTCATTTTTGAACTGCGGGGCTGAAAAGGGTTAACGAATTAGACGCGGACTATACGGGCAGAACTAGCTGCTTACATATCTATTATTTCAGCATTACAATATTTTCAGAATGCATTATTATCGTACAGTCAAGTGCAAAAATAAGTATCGATTTAATCCTCTCTTAAATGTGTACCGATACCTTAAGAGTCCGCAGTAAGCTCGGCCGAATTTCACCTTCCCATACAAACGTAGTTACGCTCTCATTTTAAAACTACGTGTTGGATTGTAACGAAACTTTGCATATACAATGACATGAGGTGTATCTATGTCTGTAATTAGTTTATATGGTTCTAGTTTATAAAACATACGATATATTGTCAGTTGTGACCAGGTACGCGATCTATACGTGCATCAAACAAGCAACAAATTAAAAATGTTTTGCTGTGTTAAGTGGTGTGGGAAAAACTCCCGAACGTCTAATTTCACAACCGACGGAATAACATTTCACAGGTAAGTTAAATTTATCATATAGATGTAAATTTCATTCTGTCACGCGGAGTTCATTTTATACTGGTCCATAAGAAGTAGTGAAGTATGTATGTCCCTTTTCATCAAATAGAAATGGCAATATACTGTTCCTTTCTCCCGAAAGCACGTGACACTCTAGTGATGGGCTAGTGATGCTTTCGAATTTTACCGATTCAGATTAATTTAAGGAAACAATACGTTAATTCATCCGTGCTTTCGTGTACTATTTTAATACGAAAATTCACCAAAGATTATATTTATATCCTTGTCATTGCATTGTCAAAATTCTTTTGTTAGAAATCATAGATAATGTATACGATGTACTAAAGGTTTAAACTGCACTAAGAAGGCAGCGTGGCGGACTGCAACCGTCTTACAAGCTATGAGGTAGAGGGAGATGTAGTAAATTACTATCTCGCTCTATTTTATAGCTTCCAGAGCTAATGAAGGGAATATATTATTGTAGTACCTACAGCACGTCTATCATGAGACGGCCGCGACATACTCTGGATTTTTCTCGCAGAACGTCTCGTCGTAGAACAAGAGGTATCTTGTTCTACGACGGATAGTGCGAGAAAAATCGAGAGGTCGATGAAATAGAATTTAATAATGAATACGCAGGTATTATTTGGGTTTTTACGAATCGTCTTCGAGAGCAATTAGGACTAGGTAGTGTCACGAGATGGACCTCATGCTGGACTTCGACGACGTGTGAGGGATCTCGGAGGTGGTTAGCGATGGAGCCATGGCATTTGGGTTTTTTCGAATCGTCTTCGAGAGCAATTAGGACTAGTGTCACGAGTTGCACCTTATGCTGGACTTCAACGAAGTGCGAGGGATCTCGGAGGTGGTTAGTGGTGGAACCATCATCAACCACATAATTTTATCACATTGAATAAATATATGTATTTTTATGACATTGTTTTTATTTGTATTCCTTACCTAGCTATACCAATCTTAAAATATCATACATAAGCCTAGGCTACCACATTCGCGTTAATATCGAATAAACATCCCATTCGTTCTTTTCTAGTAAGTATGTAAATACGGACGAGACAAAGGCTTCTTGGCCGACCTCCGACATAAACACGATAGTGCAGTAAATGTTGTAAAGTGCTTAGAAATAACTATTGTATATGACTACTCGACGTGATTATAACATACTTTTTTATGTTACGAGGGCCACACTGAAAGTTTTTCGTAACTTTTAAATAAAACAATTTAAAACAAAACTAATATATTTACTGCTTCTCAAAATATTCTCCCTTGCATTTTATACATTTATTCATCCGCTCGAACCATTTTTCAAAGCATGATACCCAGTCGCTTGACTGCATGTTTTCGACGTGTTGGTTAAATGTCGCCACTGCATTTTCGGGCGTCTTAAATGTTAAACCTCTCATCAAATCCTTGATTTTCGGGAAAAGGTAAAAGTCACAGGGTGCAAGATCTGGGCTATAAGGCGGATGAGCCACGGTCTCCACATTTTCGGAACTCAAAAACGCTTTTGTTTTTTTGCAGTGTGGGGGGACGCATTATCATGATGCAGGAGTATGCGGCTTCGTGGTCGTGTCTCGCGAACTTTTTCAAAGACTGTGGCCAAACAAGTTGTGGTGTACCACTCGGCATTTACAGTTCTTTTATTATTTAGAAGGACTGTGCAGACATGGCCACTTTTTGAAAAAAAACAAGCGATCATTTGTTTGGCAACGCTTTTGGCTTGTTGAATTTTTGTTGGCCTACTGTCACCTTCAAAGACCCATTCACTAGACTGTTGTTTCTTTTCTGGATCGTAACAATAAATCCATGTTTCATCTCCTGTTACGATGTTATATACACCATTTGAACATCCGTTCTTATATTTCCGCAGCATTTCTTGGCACCAGTCGACACGTTGTTTTTTGGCCTGAAGTTAGTTCATGAGGAATCCACCGACAACAAAGTTTCCTGACTTTTAAATTTTCGTGTAAAATCTTTTGTATTTGACTCATACCAATCCCTAATTGTCCTCGAATTTCGTCGTAAGTGATTCGTCGGTTTTCTTCTATCAGTCGTCTCACAGCAGCAACGTTTTCTTCAGTGACCGCGGTTGACGGTCGACCTTCACGAAACTCGTCATCGAGACTAACACGGCCACTATTAAATTCAGCGTACCAACGTCTCACGGTGCTCAGATGTGGTGCTTCAACACCAAATGCATTTTGAAGGCGAGTACTACACTCATGCGGAGAAAGAGAACTTTTAAAATCATAAAAAATCATTGCTCTAAAATCTTTACGCGTCAAATCCATTTTGAATGCAATCGGTTTATTTCGAACTGACAAAAAAAACAAATGACTATCGATTTCCCGCCAATATTTAGTACATTCCATAAACAAAGGTCTATATTTTTTTTAAATAATCAATTCGAAATCGGAATGAGTGCGAATAGCCAGGAGTGCAAAACTTTCAGTGTGGCCTATGTACGTGGTGATAAAATATTCTATGAACGAAACATGATAACAATATAACAGTGACAGCCGTTCAAAAATTTAAACCATGTTAAAGGTACCTACGCCATGTAAAATATTCTACTTACAATTAATTGAGGCACCGCTAAAAACCGTTAACGACCAACGCGTCCCATCACTACGCTTCTGGCGCCATGATGTGAGAAAGCGCGCTATTTTTGAAACAGCCAATCACAGCGCCGTTACCGACCTCCCCGCAACCCGCACCTACCGCCAACTGTGGTGACCTTTGCATCGAACTAAATCGCTTATAGGCTCTATCTATTGGAGGTTATCTGTGGTCCGCAGTAAGCTCGGCCGAATTTCACCTTCCCATACAAACGTAGTTACGCTCTTATCTAAAAACTACGTGTTGGATTGTGACGATACTTTGCATATACAATGACATGTGGTTTATCTATGTCTGTAATTAGTTTATATGGTTCCAGTTTAAAACAAACGAAATACAGCAAAAACAAGTTTTGTATGAAAAACTTAAATTCGCTGTATTTTTTTTACTAATATATCTGAAGCTACATAAACTAATTACAGACGCAGATATACCTCATGTTATTGTATATGTAAAGTTTCGTTACAATCCAACACGTAGTTTTAAAATGAGAGCGTAACTACGTTTGTATGGAGAATCGAGCTTACTGCGGACTCTTAAGCAGGGGTTTAAGTGCCACGCGAAATTAATAGTTTGCAGACCTTAGTTAAACTAGCTGTACCTTGCTCATTATTTTAATTTGCAACATTGTATAGATATTGGCAGTCTTTATAATTTACTTGTCTGATATTATGTGAAGTCCCCAACCCGCACTGGGCCAGCGTGGGGACTACTGCCCGTTCCCTCTCATCCATGAGAGGAGGCCTGTTCCCAGCAGTGGGACGTTTAAAGGCTGATTTATTATTATTATTAACATTATTGAACGAGCGAGCGAAGTTCTCCATATCCGGGTGGGCCAAAATGCGAAGGTTTTAATGTTTATTTGGGCAAACAACGGTATAATAAATTCAGTTTTTCGAAAAAATGTTTAGGCAAAAAGGCAGTAAGGCGAGTTCTTCAGCTAACAGAGACACTAGTACACCGTAAATATATGAGATGTTCCAGAAAAATAAAGCGGAAAATAATCCTTCCTTAACTATATACACCACTGCAGTGTTAGCCGAAACTTTCAGGTCGCGGTCCCAAGAGAGCGATCGGAGGTACCCCAATCACTGGGCCAGAATGAACAATCAAGCAGACCGCGTTTACAGCGGAACCATGTAGCATGTAATACAAGTTGTGTCATCATCATATCAGCCGAAAGACGTCCACTGCTGGACATAGGCCTCCCCCAAAGAGTGCCAGTGTTAGTGTGTGTACAAGTTGTGTAAATAGTTTTTACTCTGGATTTATAATTTACTGATTTAACAGGTCAGAAGCCACCGCCATGGATATAGCAGAATCCAGGGGTTTATTAACGTTTGGTTCGCATCCCAAAGAATTTTCAATGCTTTTCTTTCTTTCAAGTGAGCCGAGCTAATGTATCATAATGAAAGCGCGAATCACATTGAAATGGTATGCAAAAGTCATGACTGATGAAAGTCCAAAGAGAACCAAATTCAGGTTATCAAATATTTATTATAGGGGAACTATGTATAAGACGGGTCGCGGGGTAAGATGGGACCACCCACACACAGACAAATCTACACGCCACACTTAACGCAACAGCTAGGCCGACGCGACGCCATTCCCGAGCCGCCATTAGGCCGCTGGCGAGAGCAAGTGAAAGCGCACGCGTGTTTGTAGTACAGGCATTCGAAACGTGTTTCAGGGGTGTCGCGATCGAATTTTTGAAGCCTAAATATCAGTGACTCTAATGAAGAACGGAGTAAAACGAGTTACTCTCTTTGGTTTTTATTGCACCATTGGATTCAGCTCGTCAAACTACGCAACATATCAAAAGGTCATATATAGAGATATGTATGGTGGTGGCATAGGTTAGGAGACAGCTAGAGAGCTGTCTCCTAACCTATTTTTTTCGATGACCCAAAGGATATAAGTTGGGTGTGCTTACAGGTATAAGTCACTTTATCCGTCACATAAGAAGACTGCAACGGCATAAGGCCTAAAGTCGAAATTACTCATAAACCCAAAGACATATGTCAAGTTATATTTTAGAGTTTTTATTAATCTAGAGGAGACGTCAGCGCGTTGCCGACCCTTTATTAATATATGAGCATTCGTTGTGACAGGACAGAGATAAAATGTAGATACCTCACTCAACACGAGGATTCCTCGGGAATTGCGGCGACCTTATTAACCAGCGGCACTACCACGAAAATCAAATCTCGACAGTTGGTATATCTCCTTCTATCGCCCTTATGGTTTATGGTACTAAAGCGACAGAGACAGAGATATACGAACTTCGAGATTCGATTTTCGTGGTAGCGCCGCAGAATCACAACACGTCAAACCTACTGAGCTGAGTGGGGTTATTATGGCTGTGGTCCTCTGTACGGTAAAATACTTCCCCATTTGGGCTGCTCCAAATATGAGCCAGCTGTCCCCTATTTCGCGAAACGTTCGATACCGAGTGTTTATTTGCCATTAGGTAAAACTAGGTAGACATACATTTATGAGTATCAATTCACCTTTGAAAAAGGCAAAAGCCATGGAATAACACTAGATTCGGAAATGGTGTGAAACAAAAGCCACAAAGCCGCAAAACAGATGAGTGCATAGGAAGTTCTCTAAATTAGATGTACCCTGTGCACAGCGTACGGATTTATGTGCGAATAAAAGGACCACACTAGCTCGCCCGCCTCGTGGCATTATTTCAATTTAACGCCAACCACGTTTCCGATATATAATGAAAGTTCCGTATGCGAAATAAACTTTGTCTAGTTAAACACCCAAATTGTTAACCGGGTACTTATTATTTTATAGTTACGTATAAGTAACTATGACATAAATACTGCAATCGCGGCTACAAAGTGGCGGTTTCGCTAGATGGCGCTATACCTATATGCGTGAGATTTGTTTTCATAGGCATTGTAGTCTGCTTACATTTTTTTACTTGTTTCATTAATAACTGCTTAACTTTATATACGCCACGTGAACAAGAAGACAAGAACATCTCTTGAATCAAATTGAAAATTAGCTTTGTTTTAATTATTACGTAAACGACAACCGATGATATATAATAATGAAATTTCGATTTCGTCCATATTTTACGAAACTCAGTCTCATACATTTTTCGTACGAGCACTAGCGAGATTGCGAGTTCTCGCACGTTAAATTGAGACAGTTCTGAGCGCCTGCCTCAATTTTAGAGTAGAAATTGCTCGTTTTAAAGAAGTAGCCGTTTGTCATTAGGCCTTTGTTGAAGGCTTAACGGAAGTTGTTATATTATGGGAGTAATGTTAAAATTGGAATTTAATGATTTAGAATAATACGTAGTAAAAAGGTACACCTGTGGGTTCCATATATTGGGATTGTTTAGGTCAAGATCAATTGGTTCTAGTAAATGCTAGTTATCACTAAAATAGAGCAAATATAATTCTTTATAATATTTGTTTTTATGTAAAGTAACGATGTTGGTTGAGATAATAGAAAATGTAAATTGTTAGGATATGAATTATTATTATTTTGCACTTTCAAAATAGGTTAGTCTAGGAAAACGCTATAAATTAAGGATATCTTGAATATCTGAGGGATTTACACCATTAAGTAGGCCTTGTTTTAACTGTATTTTGTGTTAATTATATTTTACAATAGATGAAAACATTATGTTCCTTCGACTAAGGATAGGATATAAAGTTGATCTATGTTTTCCATTATATGAAGTTTGTCGTTAGTTACCTAGCTCAATGCTAGGTTCATTGATAATTAGCTATTGTTTATAAATTAACGCAGGTTTAGATGAAATTAGGAGGAATCTGAAATAAACATTGGTTGAACTCAGAAATCAACCTTAGGGTGAATTTAAATGTATTCTAATGGAATTACGAGGTGGCTTTGGCTGTTGTGTGGTAATTTTCCTTGAGATTTTAGGGTTTATAACTCAATTATTTTGTAATGTTTGAGGTTAATTTTGGTATTGAATATCAACATACAGCGGTAGCTAGGAATTGTGTTACGACTGGTTTCGACTTGTGTGGCGTGGGGCCGACATAGTGGCGCCAACAGTACCCGCAGAATAGCGAGAAATATGTATGATGGCGACGACGTCGTAGGGGGGGGCGCATGCGTTTAGATACGCTATAGCAATGATCATAAGGACTTTTATCGGTTGGGAGTCCATGTTACAGTGGTTCTGGTGTCGGCGAGGGTTTTTAAGGCGGTGCGACGGGGAAGCGTTCACTTTTCACGGGACACGGACGAAGCAACACATCTCTTTTCACGGACCCGCGGGGCGACACTTGACTTCTCTCCGACGACTACGAGGCAGCGACGGGGCCAGTGGCAGATCTTCAGGCAGAGGCTAGCAGTGTATGGCGGTGCTGCGACGCCTACCGTCGAGTAGCATCTTCAGCTGTAGTGGTAAATTGGGAGGACCCAGCGAGCCCAATTCCTGGTAGGATTTTATTTTAACTTATCAGTGAGTGTATTGCCTGTATCTATTTCCAACATTATCATATCTTTCTATTAGGATACGACTTCGGTTGGCAGTATAAAGTATATACCCACGCGTGTGCTTTAAATGTGTAGCGGTGTTGTAACTTTGTAACTACCGCCATTTAAGAGTGCGGTTTTATTCCTAAGCGATGCATATTTGATGGCTATGGTTTAAGCATCCTCGTCAGCGAGTAATTATTAGTAATATGAAGAGGTTTACTATTAAGAAAAGTGCCATATCTAAGCTATTTTAGTATATTACGATCGATTGGTGCCGTACTATTTTATCGTATAGAATTCAGTTATTCTAAAGTGTTTTTATAATTAAGTTTCGCGGGGTGTTTCAGTAAATTAGTGTAAGTTGGTTAGTAAGCGCCACTGATGCATTAAAGTATCTCATGTGTGAGGTATATTATTAGGATGTTATTATTGGGCTATCTTATACGGAACTACTTTTGTTAGATAATGGGTTAAGACTGAGCGGCTTCCTTTTAGGTAACAAACTATTAATAGAAATGTTGCGAGCCAACATGTCCCTGTACGAAAATATATAAGAAATTAAGGGTAGTCGGTGTCATGGGGTATTAGTAGTGTGGTCTCTGAGTAAAGTCGATACAATTTTGTGTGTAAGCATTCGTGTTTGAGTCTCCCTAAGTAAGCCACCCATAGCTGCAAGTGCACTGTTTATGACCCTGACATAGGTGGTCCGCTCGATAAGAGGTTCCCAATCAGGAGAGACGTGAACTACTTTTGACGAACCCTACGTGGAATGCATTGACAAGGGCGAGGGGTCAAGGGATCTCGATCTTGCTAATTGAGGTTTCTTTCCGTTTGTCTGTTTGTCTAGTTTTAGATTGATCCTTCTGTTATAGAAGATTTGTTATCGATTTTACAAAGGATGCATACTTTTCTTTAGTATTTATGAAAGTTAAATATCAGTAGTTCAAGTTAACATACGTACCGAGGAATTTTTGTTATGGAATTTTCAATAAATATGGTGTGATTGGAATGGCGGTTAATTGCCGGTTGTCAGGCTCAACTGCGCATCGTCGTATATCTATCAATTTCTCGACTATAAAGGTGCCTTTGGGTCCTGCAAAGCCGGAATTGTTCGCTAGCCTAGTCACACTACAACCTTTGAAATATCTCTATAGTAAAAATCTTTCTGTAAATTTTAGGCGATTTAATTTAATCTTCAATTTAATCTTCATTATTAATGACTCGAATGTGAATATTAGAAAATTATTTGTAGTATAAGCAATACGCAATAATTAGGTCGAAACATTATTCAACTATTAAGCATTTAATTCTGTATCTCAACGTCATCATTCAAAATCATCATCATCATCAAAATCTTAATATTTTAAGATGTACATCATTGAACGAACTTCTTCAAAGGAGTGACAAAAATCTATCGATGTTTATTTTATTTATATATATCATATTTAGTCAAATAATTTATTTAATAAGTTATGTATTTTGTTGGTTTGAAGAAGCAAGTAAGTTAAGCTGTAGGTATGAAAATAAATTTATGGTATGATTTTATTAATGTGTAAACTTTTCTCTCATAGTGCGTCTCCCTCTCACCTTGTCGAAAAGCACCTGGGACTACCATCACACAGCGTCGGGTTCTTCCGCTAGATTTGCGATCACATCTTGGCCACCACTTCAGAGCAAGCCACGACTTTATTCTATCGGCAGGTTTAGTTAGGATACTTTAGACTAGGTTCCAGAGAACATTCTTCAAGTCTACTTTATGGTTTAGTTAAAGTGTTTTCGTCTTTAGTAGGTACGGAGCTAGCCATTTTCGTTTAATCCGCTTTGCTTTTGGACTAGCATTCCTAGAAGACAAAGTGGATTCCCTAATGAATTCTAGCTTGAATTTGTTGGGATCAATAACAAAAGTTTCTGTAGCTTAGGATAGTTCGACTTAGATTAGGGTCTTAAATTATCAAAGTTACTAATATATTCGGCCGGGACTAACCCTATTGTTTTATTCGCTTTGTTATTGGGTTAGTATTGTCTAGGAACCAAAGCGAATATCCTATGAAATCTAGCTGGTTTTCATTGGATTAAATAATCAAAGTTTCTTTAGCTTCAACATAAAATACTACGTTCAATGTTTAATGACCAATAAATAATGATTTGTTTCCCCTCATTACTTGTTTAATTATTTACCTTTAGCTACACCTACAGGTAGGTTACCATTTCAGCTAGGCTTTAGGTTAAGTTCAGAATAGGTAATATAGATCATAGACATTAGGTAGGATCGTCACATTCTGATGACGGGATCGTCACAAAATGTACTTTTCTGCACAGGGGCTGCCAACGACGCGGCTGAACACCTCAAGCGGCGCAAATATTCAGACATAAACTCTGGCTCTATCTATGACCCATTTGAGGTGGAAATACTCCGACCAGTCGTAGCATGGTTGCCATTTTACAAGCTGTAATCAAATCTTGCAAGTTAAATTTTATCCACTTCTCGGTTTCCGATTGAGTAGAAATTTTGCACGAATATGCAAATCGCGTGACAATGCAATATTATGATGACGTGAAGCTGATCTGATGATGGAGCTGGAAGGTGGCCATAGGAATTCCTTAGTAAAACCACATAGCCCCATCGAGTTTGGGCTCGTTAGAATCGTCTCAATGAGTAGTTGATGACGGTATACAGAAAAGTACGGCAATAAAATGAAATTTTTGACAGAAACTTATTATCACTTATCGCTGAGGACATGACATCCGTTCCGACAAGTAGGTATGCGAGGGCGAGCGAGCGAGAGTGCATGCTGCAGGGGTGTTCTTGAAGCGTCTTGTTGTCGCGACAGGTGACCATACCCCGTATCATGGTCGGCCTTATCACGCGATAAGTGACAAGATAGAGCGTCCGTCACTGGCTGACACCATTCGATGGAACGAGACGGACGCTCTATCTTGTCCACAGATAACCTCCAATGGATAGAGCCTACAGGGCGACGTGCGGTCACCACGCATATATGTTTTTGCACTGATAACCCCCACTTATCTTATCTTATCTTATCTAGATGAGGGCCCTTTCGGATGCACTTCGACCCAGCGGGATCTTTTGTGCATTTGCCCTCTCCTTTATGCCTACTCCCAAGCTCGCTCCATCGTTTCCACAAAGCGGATGATGCAGCTCAGCGGGAGCACCTTGAACTCCCTTGGTTGCGGATAGTCGCTACCAAAGTAATTCATTCTTTGTCTGGCAAGGGCATGACATTCACACAGTAAGTGTTCCATGGTCTCATCCTCCTCGCCACACATTCTACAGTCTAAACTGTCCGACAGTCCCATCTTGGCCAAGAGATCCTTGACCCCGAAGTGACCTGTGAACACCCCAGATATGATTCTGAGTTGCTTTCTGCTGGATTTCCAGAGCTTGTTAGTCCAGCCCGAGTCCACTCCTTCTATGAAGAGCTTAGAGTGCCTTAAGCCCGCCTCATTCCTCCACTCGTGTTGGTGTTTGGTTTTGGCGTAGGCTTTAAAGGCCGAAGTTATGGTTCTCTGCGAGAGTCCCACAAATGGTTCTGGACCTACAAAGTGATTTGTAGACCCCCCTCTTGCAAGCTCATCCGCTCTTTCGTTGCCGATGTAGCCCTCGTGCCCCGGTATCCAAACTAGTTGCACCTTATTGTGCTTCCCAAGCTTGTTCAGTGCCTGGACGCCATTATAGACTAGTCTAGAATCCACTTTCGGCGCCGTAAGCGCTTTAAGGGCCGCTTGACTGTCGCTGAGGATATAGATGGTCTGCCCTCTGGTTTGCCTGTCTATATTCTCCTGTGCACAGGCAATTATGGCGTATGTCTCCGCCTGGAAGACGGTTGCCAAACTACCCATGCTTACACTACTACTGCAGTCAATCGCATAAATGCCTGCTCCCGTACCGGATCCCATTTTAGATCCGTCCGTGTACCATATACTGTCTTCGACACCAGACCTCGGTGGTTCTAGACCTTCGGCCCATTCGGCCCTGGATGGAACTTTTGTTGTGTAGTTCCTATGGAATACATACTTGGGTAGCATTTTGTCACATCCCATGTTTGTTATTCTGTCTAATAGACTGTCAGTCTCCATGTTTGTGTGCTTAGTCTTTGGCTTGCTGTCGCTCCACAGTCCAAGAGTTCTTAGTCTATAGAGCGATTTGCGCGCCTCTGACTTAATCACCATGTGAAGTGGCGGTAGGTCCAGTAGGACTTCTAGCGCCGCTGTAGGCGTGGTTCGAAACGCCCCTGTTATAGCCATGCATGCCGATCTCTGTACTTTCGTCAGGGTATCTCTGCATGTGCTCATTAAAGTCCTTGGCCACCACACCAGGCTACCGTACAATAATATGGGCCTCACCATCATGGTATAGATCCACTTCAGTACCTTTGGGTTCAGTCCCCATGTTTTGCCATACGCTACGCTGCGCATACGCGATAACCCCCACTACTCCGCGCCATACTGTCAGTATCGACCAGGTACGCGATCTGTACGTGCGTGAAACATCCTGCAAATTAAAATTGATTTTGCGCTATAAAAATGAGTACTGCTGTGTGAAGTGGTGTGGAAAAAACTCCCGAACGTCTAATTACACAAACGACGGAATAACATTTCACAGGTAACTTAAATTTATAATCATCATCATCATCATATCAGCCGAAAGACGTCCACTGCTCCAGCAGCACTCCAGCCTATGTCACCGTGACCAAAAGTGCCAAAGTGACCGGTCCTGCGCCACCCGCATCCAGCGGACTCCAGCAACCTTTACCAGGTCATCAGTACACCTTGCGGGGGGCCTACCCACAGCGCGCCTTCCGGTTCGTGGTCGCCATCGAGAACCTTTCCGCCCCAACGACCATCGGTTCTACGCGCTATGTGCCCCGCCCACTGCCACTTAAGTTTAGCGATTCGGAGGGCTATATCGGTTACCTTGGTTCTGCTGCGGATAGCCTCATTTCTGATGCGATCACACAGAGAAACTCCCAACATAGCCCCCTCCATAGCCCTTTGGGTGACTTTGAGCCTTTTTATGAGGCCCATAGTAAGCGACCACGTTTCAGTGCCATATGTCATCACTGGCAACACACACTGGTCAAAGACTCTCGTCTTAAGACACTGCGGAATATTGGACGAAAAGATGTGCCGTAGCTTCCCGAACGCTGCCCAGCCGAGTCGGATTCGACGATTGACCTCTTTTTCGAAGTTAGACCTACCTAACTGGATAGTTTGTCCTAGGTATACATAATCGTCTACAACTTCGAGTGTAAAGTGTCCGATTGTAATGGGAGTTGGTACTACATGGGTATTTGACATGATCTTCGTCTTATCCATGTTCATTGTTAGACCAACTCGTTCGGAAGCTTTATTGAGGTCATCGAGCATCGTACTTAAGTCCTCCATGGTCTCAGCCAAGACTACTATATCGTCAGCAAACCGAAGGTGAGTGATGTACTCGCCGTTGATGTTGATGCCTAGCCTTCTCCTCGCCTGACTCCTCGCTGCAGCGGAATAGGTTTCGAGTTCTGGTCCTGGAGTCGAACTGAAATAGTGGCGTTCTCGTACAAACACTTCAGCACTTCGATATAGCGATAGTCAACTTGGCACCGCTGGAGAGGCTGTAGGCCAGGTTTCAATCGAATCGAAGGCTTTCTCGTAGTCCACGAACGCTAGGCAGAGGGGCAGGTTATACTCCTCGGTCTTCTGTATAACCTGACGGAGCGTGTGGATGTGGTCTACGGTACTAAAGCCTCTTCGGAAACCGGCTTGTTCGGGAGGCTGGAAGTCATCTAACAGCTTATAGACAGAAGTGAGATGGGTCTGTAGTTCTGAAGAACTACACTCCCTCCCCTCCCCCTCCCTCCTGAAGGAGGGTGTTGTCACCCTTTTTGAAGAACAGCACCACCACCCCTCCGTTCCATGCCTTTGGAGTTCTCCCTTCCAGTAAGTCGGAATCGAACAACTTCTGAAGGGGACTGGTTTTCCACCGGCGGGTGCCGGCGTTCAGGATTTCGGCTGTTATTCCGTCTTCACCGGGTGCCTTGTTGTTCTTGAGCTGTTTAAGAGCCATTACAATCTGGTACAAAATTTTAAATTTAAATTTAAAAAAATTGTGTATTGTTGTTGTGTTGATGTAATTTTTATAAATGTAAATTTCATTCGACAGAATGAAACGCGTGACAACGCGGAGTTCATTTTACACTGGTCCATAAGAAGACTACTTCACTAGAAGTAACTTCTATTTAGAAGGAAAGGCATTTGCGTGGAAATTGGTGAAGTTCTGCATCGCGCTATTGAAGTTTTTAATGTATGTTGTATAAATACCTCCTTCAAGCTCAAGCTTCAAGGATCCTCAAGGATTGAAATTGAAAACAACAAACAACACAACAACACAACACTTCTTCTTTTTCTTTTTTGGTTCGTGATCAATCAATCAATCAATCGATCAACCAATCGATCAACCAATCGATCAACCAATCGATCAACCAATCGATCAACCAATCGATCAACCAATCGATTAACCAATCGATCAACCAATCGATCAACCATTCGATCAACCAATCGATCAAACATTCGATCAACCAATCGACCAACCAATCGATCAACCAATCGAGCCACCAATCGAGCAATCAATCAACCAACAGATCAATCAACCAATCGATCAACCAATCGATCAATCAATCCATCAACCAATAGATCAACCAATTGATCAACCAATCGATCAACCAATCGATCAACCAATCGATCAACCAATCGATCAATCAATCCATCAACCAATAGATCAACCAATTGATCAACCAATCGATCAACCAATCGATCAACCTATCGATCAATCAATCCATCAACCATTCGATCACCCAATCTATCAACCATTCGATCAACCAATCGATCAACCAATCGATCAACCAATCGAGCCACCAATCGTGCAATCAATCAATCAATCAACTAACCAATCAATCAACCAATCGATCAACCAATCCAGCAACCAATCAATCGACCAATCAATCAACCCTCAAATTATCTGCGGGCGTAGCATGGTTGTTATTTTATCATAAGTGAAAATAACAACCATGCTACGATAAGTCGTTCTGGATCCCGCCACGTCACTCTCGCACTCGCATAAGTATCAAACAACGCACAAGTGTCAGACCGTGATGGATGGATGGGATGGATAAGAATCCACAGCGATAAGTGGCAACCATGCTACGCTCGCTGTACTTTTTAACCCCCGACGCAAAGAGAGTGTTATAAGTTTAACGTGTCCTGTATCGTAGCTCCCAAACGGATGAACCGATTTGAATGCGGTTTTTTTGTGTCATAGATAATTTTATCCCGAGTGTGTCTCAAAAGATTCACATCAGACTCAGCCGTTTTTGAGATATTGGACTTTGAAATGAAAATGAAAAATTCTTCAACTTTTCTTTCATAATGTATTAAAGGAAATCATATTTTTTTTATATCTACTAAGCTACATTACTGGAAATTAACTAAATAAACTGGAAACTAAATCTGTACAGTAGTTTAACTTTCGTTGTTGCTGTTCAGTTCCGTAAGGGTCGTAGTTCTAACTTAACCTAACCTACTTTTCTGCCAGCTGTTGGATTATGTAATTTGACTAATAAATGGCTTAACGTATAGTGTTAAGGCGCCGTAGGTTCAGCGAAGTTAAGCGAACAGAGTTTTTGAAACAATATAATGCGTCTGTTTATATAGAAAAAAATCACGAACATACGTCTAAAATACACTATAAATATAGCTTATATTAAAATTGCTTCTAAAAATAGGCAATATCATGTTTGAGAAAATTCAGTTATTACTTTTTTATTTATTTAAACGGCCGAAAAATTAAAATAAAAAACATGAAATACGCGCTTCCAAGCACGCACTTCCATCTCGCTCAGTGAGACAGAGAGAAGACCATGAACCTACGGCGCATTAATAAAATAACGCAAAACCTGAAAACAGTTTGTTCAGAATCGAGAGTACAATGCAAATACTGCCCTAAAGCACAAAAGTGTGTTCTGCTTAGCTAGTAAGATTTACAATAAATTGCCTGTCGACTTTAGAATGTTACCCGTACGTCAATTTAAACATAAACTCTTGACATTTTTGATTGAAAATTGTTTTTATTCTATTTCTGACTTTTTGCTGTATAAATTTAATAATTCGATATGAAACAAACTCTTGACGTTTTTATTCTTTCTGCTGTAATAATTCAATATGACATGATTTCTGACATTAACAATAGAGATATTTAAATTTATTTTGCATGTTAGTATTTAGAAACATTGCTACAATCAAGAATTTGTACGCCGTCGGGCAGGGTATAGTGCTACATATAATTAATTATTTACCACCACTGTAATCAGATTGACATATACTCACAAATAAAAAAGTCTTTGAACTTTTGAACTTTGAAATGTGAAAAAAAATAGGTTTTTTTGACGCGATTAATTTTTTACATTAGTATGGAGCAGGTCGCCCCGGTCGGCTAACGCTCCATACAAGGGAAAAAAAATCGTGGAAAAAAAATCCTTTTTTTTGCACATTCTACCGTCGATTCTGAACAAAATGTTTTCAGGTTTTGCGTTATTTTATTATTTCACGTTGTATGTAGTATGGTATGACCAAAGAATTCCCTTACTTCAAAAATTACTTGTTCCTCATACATACTTCCATTCTAACCCCTTTTAAACTCCGAAACACTGTTATTATTTTTCAAGTCTTTAACCAAAGTTACAGTTCGCTACCTTACTTTAAAATTATCTTGCTCCCCGTACAAACTTCCAACTTCTTTTAGCCCCTTTATGGAATCGTAAAACAGAAGATACAAATCTTATACTTTAAAAATGTCTTGCTCGCTATACGGACTTCGAACCCCCTTTTAACACTCTTAGGGGATGAATGAAAATAAAACACTGAAATCTGTTTTGTAGTATTTTAATAAAAGGTCTAAAACCAAACTTAAAAATATCTTACTTTAAAAATTACTTTTCTCTCCATACAAACTTTGAACCCTCTTTAACCCCTATACGGGGATGAAATCAGTTTTGTAGTCTGTTAACATATACCTACAGGTTAAGTCCGAAGTTACAAATCCCTCACTATAACATTTTCTTGCCCTCCATATAAACCTTGAATCCCGTCTTAATCCCCTTAGGGGTGGAATTTTTCCAAAACGCTGAAAGTACATGTTTTTATTTGAATAACTAATTCTAGTCTGTAGCTCAAAAAAGGATTTTCTAAAACGCTGAAAGAACTTTTTGTTTTCTAATAAGTAATCTTTCAGCAAAGTTTCAAGTCCCTAGCTCAAAAAAAAGTTTTCCCCATACAAAACTGTGCAAGGTTTGTATGGGGAACCCTACTTAACCTCATTAGGGGTAGAATTTTCTAAAACGTTGAAAGCACTTTTTTGTATTCTAATAAGTAATCTTTCTACAAAGTTTCAAGTCTCTAGCTCAAAAATAAAGTTTCTCCCTTATAAACTTTGCACCCCTATTTAACCCGTTAGAGATGGAATTTCCAAAAATCCCGTCTTATCCCTTGCTTACGTCATAAAAGGAAGTTCTGGTGTAAATTTCAAGTTACTAGTCCCAGTAGTTTCGGCTGTGCGTTGATGATCATTCAGGAATTCTTCTTTTAATGTTACCTGCCAAACCCGATTTTAGGACAAACTAGTTTCTCCTAGGCCAAACCGCTGTAGGGTCGCAAAACACCTAACACTCCTCCTCGCTTCGCTCGTCGTTGTAGGTACCTAACGAAGAATGAACAGGTTTGGCCTAGGAGAAACTTGTTTGTCCTAAATTCGGGTTATGGGTTTGGCCGATGGATATATAAGACTAAATGGATATATTTTATTCAATAAACAACAAAATACTATTTTACAATATAAATTAGGTACCAATTTATTGATAGATTATGTTTCTGTTATAGTACATTGCATTTGGCTGATTTTGTGGCACTGATGTTCTTCTAAAAAACCTTAACTGGTTATCAAAAGATACGCGGCTAGCTTTTGCCCTGGGTACTTAATACTAAGAAACTATTAAACATACAATGTACAATATGTTAACATCGATAAATATACTTTATTTAAAATATTATTTATTGATATTTGAAAGTTTTTTTTTTAATACAACGCAGGATAAAAAACTCATATCTTCAAATACAGGAAGGAAACGAGGAATAAAAGGCCAAAATAAAGTTACCTTATCCATTTATAACTTAACGTTTACTGTTTGGCATTTGTGTATTATCAAACTATACTACTTCAACAACAAAGTGAAAATTCACTTTAAACTTTTAGACACTGAATAATTAACTATTCTTTCAGTTTCGTCCCATAACCGCTTAGTTAACACCGGGTCCTGTGACACTTTAGAAGGTTTTGTTTTACGGCAATTGCTAAAATATTGTCCAGTTACAGTTTCTAATTCAGGAGTTACCGCCAAATGTAGAGTAGTTTGCGACGCTTCCCGAGCATTCTGATACATAAACCCTACACTTTTTTCTACCACCTTCCTAACAGCATCATTAGGTATACTGCTTAACATATCATTTGAAGACACTCCTGGATGTAAAGCGTTCACGGTAATACCAGTATCTTTTAATCTTCGACTTAATTCTATGGTCATCATAATGAGGTATAATTTACTATTTGCATAGACTAAATGGTCACTCCAATATCGTTCCATATTAAGATTGTCAAAATCCACTTCAGCGTAATTGTGTTTAATAGATGACACATTAACAATGCGGCTAGGTGCCGATGCTTTCAGAAGAGGCAATAGAAGACACGTCAGGAGAAAAGGTCCGAAGTAGTTCACTTGCATTCCCACGTGCAGTCCGTCTTTAGTGATGTAATTGCCAAGGCCGAATGCGCTGGCATTGTTGATTAGTATGTCAATGCGTTTCTCCGTCCTCGTAAAGAGTTTGGTGAACTGCCGTATAGAGTGGAGGGAGGATAAATCAAGGGGTCGGCTGGAGATGTTGGTGTTCCCGGTAGTTTGGATGATTTGTTCAACAGCAGCGGTTCCCAGCCGGGCGCTCTTGCTGGTGATGATGACTCTAGCGCCGCGCTCGGCCAGTCCGCGCGCAGTTTCCAGACCGATTCCACTTGTCCCTCCAGTCACCACCGCCACTTTACCGTCTAAACGCGCACTGGATTGACATACGCCACATGTCAGCCTTTGGAACACTTTTACAGTGACAACCGTTAGGGTTGTTATAGCTAATATTGTCCAAATCATTGCGGAACACTAGTCACATTTGTTCATTAGTTATAACATGTAAATTACTGGATAATGAACTAGCGATGGTCGCGAAGTACGGGAACTAACTGCTACTAATTGTTTCCACGGTTTGTGTCGTCTTAACAAAAATAATGTCACTGTTGTATTTTGGTCGATCCTAAACTCGCTACTCAATCGTGCGTACGCGCAGACGCTGCGCTGCTGCCAGTGGCAAGGTTACATAACGAATGCCATTCAATTATTATGGCGGCGACTGAATGTATTGAAACTAATAATAATGGTGCGAAAATACTCTAAATCAAGTGTGTTAATTATATAAGCAAACTAAACGTTGACGTATAGACAAACTGTTCCGACAGTTTTGTGGCACCCTGTTAATTATTAAGTTTCTATATTATCTTTATTAAATAAATAAATAACATATTTAATACAACGAGTTTATTTTCGTCGTGTATAACCACATCTCTTTGATGAAAACGATCAACACACAACACACGAGATAAATTACTATACCTTACCTACCTTCGAAAAAACTTTTTACGTGCTATAAGCGTCAATACAATTTTTTTATGCTACTATTGGATATAATACATACCTAGTCAAAATTACGCTAGATTTTTGGTACTCTAGCGCAAGCGAGCGGTTTAAAAAAAACGAATTTTGTGTTTATTTAGAGAATATTTTTTATTAGTCCTGCCTTTTTTTTGTAAAAAATAATAATAAAATCAATATTATAATGAAACTAAAAATGGAAGAAATATGAACCAAAATGTAAACGTAACGTTTACGATTTGATTTCACAATGAATGACGATAAGCGTAACATTGCCACATCTATCTAAATAAAGGTCGGTCTAGAAGTAATTTAACTAGAAGTAGGTTTATATGTAAGCACCTATTTTAGGTATTTGCATTTTACGAAATACCTAGGTAGTCAACGCTTCACCTGCCAATCTCGGAGAAACTAGGACGATAGTTATTTCAAAGTGGCAATTATTATGAACATATGTTAAATTTCCTTTGAGACTGAAACTCTATTAACTCAGCTTACTATTTGATGTTTTACTGAAGTCTGAGCCATTGAAGAGGTCTCCGCTTCCATTTAGAGGCCCGAAATTTGACACATCAGATCACATCAAACGATCTCATTACAACGAGGGCTTGGGGAGGAAACGCGCGACGTGTGATTCTGGATCACCAATTTCGTTACGTAAATAAATAAATATACGTAGGCAATAGGCATATCAACTAATTAACAGCGCTGACCTGTAGGTTAAGTGGAGCTGTACCTGAGGTGTCGCCTGCCATTATGTCGTGTTACGTTATACAGCAACGTCACGATGCTTTGTTTTCGTACATAAATTATACAATGTACATACAAAAAGAATAGAACTGTATTAATTCTTTATCGCTTCCTAAACTTTGTATGTGTTTTATCGCACTGGCAATCTATACAGATTTTATTTAACGAATGCAGGTTGATCATATTTATGGGGAAAGATGTGGGTATAAGTTCATGGACTGAGGAGTATAACCTGTCCCTCAGCTTAGCGTTCGTGGACGGTAGCACGTGTATAATGAGACGGCGCGCGAGCTATCTCGATTTTTCTCGCACTATCCGTCTCTCTCTTCTTAGAACACTTAGACAAGAGGTATAGTGCGAGAAAAATCGAGAGTATATCGCGGCCGTCTCATGATAGACGATTACATAGCACGACCAGTGTGCCACAACATATTTACGTCCACTCCAATACGAGCTAATAGTACGTATATGCTACGGCATATAAGTACTAATAGCTTGAATGGCTGGCTTTTTTAAATATAAAGTCAGCCATTCAAAATGGCCACTTACGACCAGTAATTGCTGCTCCCGAGTTACGAGTTCCAAAGTTGAACAATAATACGACTTTAACGGGCCCTGAACCCCTGCTCAGTTGCCTCACAACTCGATTATCTGACAGGTAATTAGCCAAGCACACCTTAATTAGTCTTTCATACTTCACTGACTTATTCATCGTTTTCGAAGGAGTTTTTATTATCGCCCCTGAAGTGAAGACCGGAGAGGAAATTAATTAGCAACGTTGACGGGCTTCTTCGCGAACAGTGTCCCGATGGGGTGTGACGGGGAACAATTTAGTTAAATATTTCGTCCCTATACGTATTCTGGTTTATTCTGATACATTCTTACTTGGCTTTAATCGATGAACGAACAGTGAGATGGAATAATTTTTTGCAAAATTTCATAGTAGCTACAGTCGATGTCAGATATTTTTACACCTTTGCACATTAATTCATTGTAATAAGGCAAAATACAAATACATTTCTTTGAAGTGGACTGTACGAAGGTCATACTTAACATTTCATTAGGTACTTAATGGAATTTCATTGTCAATTATAGAAAAAATACCTAAATTACTAAGTGTATTAAAAATATATACACACAGTAGGTACCTGTAATTTTAGGGAAAATCGATGCCACGCCTTCGTCGGAAGTTACTCAAGTGTTTATACAGAATGTATTATTCAAACGGGGCAGTGAGGGAAAAGCTGAAACTAAAAGAGATGAGGAAACTTACTCTTAGGAGCCACGACACCTCCCTGGGACTGTAATAAATATAAACAAAAATAACTAAGGAGTCCATGACGGAAAACGGAGACGCGGCAGACCTCGCCGGCGATGGCGGGACGAAATAGACTCCTTTTAACGGATTGGCCAGAGGCTGCTCGGGTTCGGGATGCCTGGAAACGGAGGGGAGGACTTTGCCCAGCAGTGGGACACCATAGGCTCCTAATAATAAGGAATCCATGCAGAATGGCAAGACAGCGCTGAAGATTACGCAGTGACTGTTTTTCTCATTGTGGTGGTGAAGGAATAACTTGCACTATGAGCAGTTTCAAAAGCGTGAAGTCCTCAGCCCACACAGCTCAGTGTGATCCTCCATCCTTCCCTCTCATTTATCTGTGCCCAGCCGATAAAATGTTTTTCTAGAACGAGCCCCAGATGGAGCCCCAGGATAAGCTAATGAAGTAGAATATATTTATTTATATGCATACAATTGTTTTTTTTTTCATGACATTCACATAAAGTTTTCTTTTATAAAACCAAAACCATCGCTGCTCTTGAAACGTGGTTTGATATTATCCTTAAGTCTCCCATTTTACCAATGACTACTATAGTTAAAGCAATGACGCGTAATTCAATGTTGGAAAGGCAACCGAATGGCTCGCGGTATTTGAGCTCCCGAAGTGATGTGGAACCGTCCTGTGCTACCCGAAATGAGCCAACTGTGTACGCTGTTTATATAATGAAACTTTCATGCCATCCCTCCTAGTGTGACCGGAGCCCTGTAGGCGAGCGAAGCGTTTCTTTATCGACGTTTATTAGAGTTTAAGTTCATTTTGTTATGTTTGTTGATAAATTAATAAATGCATCATCAATTGAATGTCCTTTTCTTGTTTATATATATATATCGAGATAGTTAGCATTTTCTCTTGGGGAGTGGGAGTACGAATACGGCAAGTATTCCCTTTAAAAAAAACTTTAGAAAATGCTTGTATAAACTATAGTCACTTGGCATACCTTCCTCTGATTCGTTAAGATTGATAACAATACTTAAATTATATTTAAAATGACACAATACATCTCATATAATTTCCCGACTTTGTCTATATAAAGTTTTCCCACGACCTAATTGATTTACTAGAAAACGCCATGTTTCCGTAGTTATTCAAATAAGCATTTGTATGTTTTCTTATCTCGTGGCGAATGCATTTGTATGTTTTCTTATCTCGTGGCGAATGCATTTGTCAATAAGTATGACAACGATGTAATGAGTTCCAGTTGCTTCAGTCATCTTTGAAGAGGTTTGATAACGAAATAACAAATTAGGGTAAAACCCGGATAGATGCCCCACTTTTTAAAATTACTTTATACGAGTATTTCGTTGTACAAAAAGCAAGATTCTTTATTTGTAAAACGGGTAGGTACTTTGGTTTATTATCTTCAAATTTATGAAAGGAATAAATATTATCGTTCTTTATTTCCAGAGTTTTGGCGATTTTTGCGGACCTCTAAATTTTGGGACAGCTATCCCATACTTTTAGGGGATAGCAGCCTAATCCATGTAAATTACGTCTAGGATAGATGCCCCGTCGAGAAAGAGGACATTGATCCCGCAAAAACTGATCGCACCTAGCCGTCCCATGCAATCGCACAGAGACATGCAACACGGTCAACTTGTTGTAGTTGCAAAGTCTCTCGACAGATAAATAAAATAATATGTGTTTAATTCGTGAAACTAGAGCTATTGCAATCGAGGCAACTATACCCCTGGGGCAACTATCCGGGTTTCACCCTAATGAAAATATAGGTAATAATATAAATAAAAACAAGGCAATTTATCAGGTCTCTTTGGTTTTTACGACTAATATTATATTCATATCATACTCGTGTACCTACTTACACGCATATCTGACCTTTATTTATTCATATAACCCATTCATTTAAATAAAATTAGTTGAATCGGTATCTATAAATATTTAAATAAAATAGATTTTCTGTTCGAAGATGTATTTTTTTAAATAAATAATACTTAACGAAATAGTTAAAAGAAACTTTTTGGTCCATCTTGCAATTCACTGTCGAACTTGTTAACGGTACGAAAAAGGACAATACTTATTTTCAAAATCCCCCTTGCCATTACATGAGTATGTTGTTTCGAGTGCCTGACCTACACTCTGGTGGCACTACCTATACCTATATAATTATCTCCCCAGTGTCACCCTATGCAATAATATCCAAAAAGTGCGAAAACGAAATAACCCTAAAGACAAGCGTGTTCATTAAGATTGAACCACCTCGCAGTCCGGGAAATGAGTCTGTACCAGAGGCGTTACCGCGAAACGAAAACGAACTTCGTTCGTTTATCTCCCTCTCTGTCACTCGAACTGGCAAGTGCAACAGAGACGTAGATACACAAACGAAGTTCGTTTTCGTTTCGCGGTAGGCCCTCAGGGAACCGATTTTTTACTTTCACTCGAAAACGGTCAAAAACGATGAAAAGCTATTTTTGAAATACGAGCGATAGAAAATTTAAAAACAAGTGGTATCACTCGTATTCAATTCTTTCGGTAGAAAGTAGGTTGACACTTCACTTGTATACCTAATTTAATTTTGGACTGACAATTAATTTAAAAGATAGAGATATTTAAATAAAATACATAGACTCGATGCTAAGTGATTGGCTGGTGTACGATTATATTTATATAATTTCTTGCCGAATTTTGTGGTTAAGGAAAATAATAGTGACAAATTTTCGTGTGCGTATATTTTCTACCGCTCGCTTTTGATTTCGAGCGTTCTTAAGTCAAAAATCGGTCCCCAGGACGCGCTCTGTTTCCTCCGGTGATAACCTATATAAAACCGTTTCGTTCCGTTAAGCTAGGATGCCGTTATAATTTGTTTGTCTTTATCTGTCACTTTGATATTTATTATTTATGTTTGTGAGGAAGGGACAGAATACATCTTATACAACAGAGTTGAATAAGGAGGAAGGAGTAATTACTCATACTCCTTCCCATATTATTAAAAATATATATTGTGAGACTAGACATAACTGTGTCATACAAAACCGTCAGGCATCACGACTATTACCAAAGAGAATATAACCACTACCATTACTCGCACCGCAGCTCGCAGTATACAATCATAATAATGTAGGTATATACGATAAATACATAAAATTTAATTCAACCCGAAGTTAAATTATAAATCACGCCGATGTCAGAATCTCGTCTCTATATTCAAACTCACAAATATGAAATATCAGCAGAAGTTACAAATAAACTCAACGGCAGCAAAATGTCGAAAAATGGGAACAGCCGAGTCGAACGTCTAACTCTCGAATACTTATACGAAAAGTTTTATGCAGTCCTATGTTCAATTTCAACCTATCTGTTGGACCGTTTCCGGTTGGTAGGTAGTTCTTTAGATTACAATATATTAAGAGAGAGTGACCTGGGGACCGATTTTTGACTTTCGAGCGCTCGACTCTTTCACTCGAAAACTGACAAAAACGATGAAATGCTATTTTGAAATGACGATAGAAAATTAAAAAAAAGAGCAGTATTGACCACTCGTATTCAATTCTATCGGTAGAATAAGTGCCTGTAATTTTGACTCTACAATAGCACTTACTTTTATTTAATTTTCGAGCGCTCGAAAGTTAAAAATCGGCCCCCTGTTGTCTGTGCGCAAACTGTATGTACTGCATGGTCTTGAGAAGACATAAAACCACCAAATACGTACCAATAGACAAGCTGAAAAGGAGGAAAAGGACTTATGTCATCTCAATACCGACAATAAAAAGTGCCTTTGCGCGGAGACAATATGCCACCCTATCTGGCAGGCTCTACAACCTAATAAATAAAGAAACTGCTATCCACCCTACCACAGTACATACGTGTAGAACTAAAGTGACTGCCTGGCTGAAAACGCAAATCAAATAATCCAATGTAAACACACCCACACACGCGCGCAGCCACACACACACACACACACACACACACACACACACACACACACACACACACACACACACACACACACACACACACACACACACACACACACACACACACACACGCGCACGCACGCACGCACGCACGCACGCACGCACGCACGCACTCTTGCACTTCAATTACAGACTCCCTCAATTGTGTTTGATTCTTACTTTCATAGAAGTTGTGTATTCCTAGAACTAATTTAGAACTTAATTAAGTAATAATTAATATTAACTAATAACTTACCTTTGTAATTTACCACTACCGTACTACTCGATACCTGCGTATGGAAGAGCGGTGCCCCTTAGAACAGGTATTACTTTTACTTAAAACCGGATACCAGCACATGTTTAAACTTGGTACTTAAGAAAACAAATAAATCATTTTTCATTTTCATTTTTTCATTAAGAGGATCTTTAGAGGTGGTTTGCTTTCTATACAAAACGTTATTTGACACTTGGCATGGCAGGCTAACGACGTGATATTTTAAGAAACTTAAATTGGCTTTCCATTTGCGCGAAATTCCTCCTTTCCTAGAATAAACTTGTATAAACTAGAATAATTTGAGAAATTAGAGAAAAAAGTTCGCTTATCCAACAGGGCCAGTCAAATACCCGCATTTTTAGGGAGAAATTTTAACTTTTGAATAAAGTGTGCCAGATTGACGCCGAACATAGTTTTCTCAATAAAATCGTGTAAGTAAAAAGTTGAAATTTCATTGAGGCCCCTCTTATATTGTTCTGATAAGTGAAATTTAAAGTCGCCAAATCAGCGCAAGTCTGTTTTCAGCATATTAGCACAATAAAATTATTTTTTGTTGAAAATGAGTGATTCCTTTTTATGTATTCAAGATTATTCATTTCCTATCATCAAAAGTAGGTCAACAAAGTAGCTAAAAGTTAAAAATAAAAATAAATCTTAGTGTGGAGAAATGCAAACCTTAAAAAGTTAAAAAATTCAATCGCGACCCCTAAATCTTATCCAGAAATAAAAATAAAAAACATGTTATTTTTTCAACAATATAAGGGGGTGCCTCATATTGTTGAAAAACCTCCCCTTTACCCTCCCTAGTAAGTTATGTTAAATTACATTTTATTGCAAAACAAAAAGGAAAGATTCCATTCATTATGTATGACTAATAATTGGCCGTTTAGTTTGTAATAAGTAATAGTCTCAGATTTATGATAATTCATAGTCACTTGTAAGACGAGGGACAGACAGTCTAGGGACTGACAAATGAAGACAAAGTTACACGTAACTTAGGTACTATAAAAATATGTCCAAAACCTAAAGATGACTCAAACAACTTATTTACTTTATAATAAATAACTCATCTAGGGACTGACAAAGTCACTGATACAAATCGTGTTTCCAGGCCCTAGGCACCAACCACACGAACAACAAACCAACCGTTGTGCTTGCTGACCTGAGCAAAACTGCTTTACAAGTGTTACAAAATGTGTTTAGGTACATAAATGTAAAATGTACGCTTTAAAGTACGTATGAAGCAACATAATCGTTAGACGACTAAGCTCCTTAATATGTGAGTAAAAAAAAAAACACCAATCGACATAGAACGACTTACTTGTATCTATTGTATCTGGCTCGAGTGCCGCATATTTTAGAATTTCGTAAGTGGGGTAGGGCATGATATTATTTATCACGTAGGTATACTTTTTAAGTTTAAGGTGGTTCGCACCATACAAAAAAAAACAAAAAACGTTTTGTATTAAACATTTTTATCTCCTGATTGTGTAGTGGTCTCTTCGGCTCTTCCCACGTTTCAATGTGGACGGAGTCACTGGGTAAAATATAATTTATATATCAGATTCTTTGCACATACATAACATAATCAATACAGAGAACACCGCATATTACCTTTACCTACCTGTGGATTGTAGAATTAGTATGTAGGTGTAGTATAGTAGTAGTAGTAGTAGTAGTGTAGAGATATATCCTACCTTAATTATGACAATGCCTACCTAACATAGATAAAGCAAATTGCTCTTATCAATATAACAGGCGCTTTGAATATAACAAAATAACCGTAACAATTAAAACTAATAATAATTTCTATAATCCTTGTTCCATATTATAATCATATAAAGTTGTCAGTTTATGTGTTGTAAAGTAATTATCAGGAAAAGTTGGTTTCTCATAGTATAAATTACTTCTAAGTCGGGACACTAGGGAGATTTGACGGTGCGTGCGGTGGTCTTAAAAACTTAGAACGTACCTAGCTGTCTGTAACCTCGACTGTTTAAATTAACCTTATTTTGTCGATAATGACAGCCAGCAATATGAGCATAAATAATATCTAGGTACATTTTGTTTTCCGATATTATAAATGTGAAAATTCGTTGATGTTGCTGACAACATCAACGAATTTTTGTATAAATACAATTTCCTTTAGAATATCCTTATTCTGAAATAAGGATATTCTAAAGGAAATTGTATTTATACAACATAAATTATAAACTTCAATTGCGCGATGCAGAACATCACCAATTTCCACGCATATTCTAGTAGGTCATTCTCCAGTTTTTTGTTGGTGTCTTAACTCTGTGAGACCATATCACAGTATAGAAGAATAATACAGTAGGTAATCTGAGGCTGTTTAGGAGCGTTCGTTACCTACTTTCGCTCGATGCGCAGGGCTGTGTCAAGTTTGTGGCTTGGCATACCTATAATACTTATTTTGCTTTTAAGTATGCTAGGTATTTCTGTTACAGTTTAATAGACAATAATGTATACACAACTTAATAATATTATAGACAGTTGGGTATGTGTTTTTAGTTTCCCACTTCATGGAATATTTTAATACCACTATACTATGCCTAAAATATTTCCTAGTACTTACTAGGTTACTTACTATTATACTTATAATAGTTGCTAAACTGCACTGGGTTGGTAAGGTGCTTAGTCACAAGCCTATTCGGCTCCTTTTGATATCGTGGCACTGGCGGCTCGCTGTCTTCATACCTACGAGGCGGCTTCCTTTGACGTAGCGAGTGAGAACGAGCGAACACCGCAACGGCGCGGCCCCGATTGAAGCATTCTCCATCATTCCCGAAGGCTATGTGTGTGTGTACCGAACACGCGCGCATGTGTGCAGCCGTGCGATGTACCTTTGTTCGAAGTTTATCTACTGTTCCTATACTGTGACCATATGAAACGTATAAAAAGTTTGGTGGAGTTAAGAGTCGTTACTCCTACAGACGAGCGTATTTTGCAAAATGCTTTCTTTTTCATTCAAGCTTACGACGTAACTATTAGTATTTATTCAGAAACTGATAACGTACTTAAATAATCATTTCTTAAACTAGGGGCTATCAAAGTTTAAGTTTTCATTTTCTGTTAAAAAATCTAAAATAAATGAGTTTTCTTGGGATTCTTTTTCAAATTTTGCAGTGAGAAATTTCGTTTCGGTTCTCAATTTTGCAGTAAGTAAACAAGAATCATTTGGTACATCAACGATTACAATTCAATTCACCATATCTTGTACGAGGGGCTGACATGATTGAAAATCATTTTTTTTTATAAAATGACTTCCGAGTTTTCTTAATTTTTTGCTGAAAACAGGATTAAGTACATTATATTTTTTTTACCACAAATTTACGTAAAGTTTGTATGTAGAAATCCAGAGTGAAGAACTTCATAATAGATGGCGCTACCGGTCTTATTCTTTACGAGCAATATTTGTACACTAGCTTCTGCCAGCGACTCCGTCCGCGTGGAACTCGTTTTTATCGTCGTGATAAGGAATGTAATCCTAAAATAAAGTTTTATTTTTAAACCTTGAAAAAAAGAGTTTCCCCCATACAAACTTTGCCCCCCTAATTAACCCACTTAGGGGTGGGTTTTTCTAGAACCCTAAAATTACTTTTCTCATATGGTAATAAGGAGGTCCATACACAAAGTTTCAAATCTCTCACATAAAATTTTACTCCATCTCCATACAAACTATTAACCCTCTTTTTACCCTCTTGAGGGTAGAATTTTCAAAAATCCCTTGGTGGATACTTACGTTATATAGACTACCTATTGTGAAGAAATCAGCTTTCTAGGTTCAACGGTTTGGGCTGGGCGTTGATTTAAGTAAGTCAGTCAGTCAGGACTTGTACGTTTATATATATAGATATACTTATAGATTTATTTAAATATATTTGTTATTCGTATTCATGTTCTGATGAAATTGGCAGTACGAGTACTTATAGGGGTTTATGGGGCCGACAACCGATCTAGCTTAGTTTTATTTTTGAGACAATAGTTTTTTCCGCATTTTCTCCCGGTATAACATTCCATTTGTAAGTAATTTTAGTATTTTAGTATTGCTATAATATTATTTTTATGAAAATATTTTCATGACACGTCAAATTAAACGATTATGTAATCGATTTACATATAATACTTTTTATTCCGGGAATCATCGTCTAAGGGGAAGAAATAGGGAGCGAAACTCTCTAAGGAGCTACGATATTAAACGAGTTCCACGCGGACGAAGTCGCGGGCAGAAGCTGCGGTCTATGTCGGTCGATAAATACTCAAGGACAATAACAACTCAGCCTATTTATTAGGTACAGTTCGCGTTTAGTAGCCCGTAGCCGACCACGTGCGATGACAAACTTATATAACTACGCGTTATCTTCAGTATTAATTTGTGCTGATAAAACGCTGATTGAGGACAGTTTACTCGGTGTTTTAACGCAGTTTTTAGTACAGAACAGATACCTACAATGTTTTTAGTTTCATTAGTAGTAATCAATCTAATATTTGCTTTTATTATATGGGTGTACTGTAAATTCTCTTGTGGAATATGTAAAAGCAGCAGACATTTGGTTGGGAAAACAGTTATTGTTACTGGAGGGAATGCTGGTATTGGATTTGAGACAGCAAAGAATTTGGCGGAGAGAGGCGCGAGGGTGATTGTGGCGTGCAGGAACGAAGGCCGAGGCACCGCCGCCAGGGACCTGATCACAGCCGCCACCGGGAGCTCCGACGTCCACTACCGAAACCTCGACCTCGCATCTCTCAACTCAGTTAGAGAATTTGCTGACAACATACTCAAAACAGAAAAACGGCTTGACGTACTCGTGAATAACGCTGGCTGTTTCGCATCAAAATTCGAATACACCGAAGATGGACTACTCCTCGAAATGCAGAGCAACCATTTTGGACCCTTTCTACTGACCAATCTGCTTCTCCCACTACTGAAGTCTTCAGCGCCCAGTCGCATAGTAAATGTTTCATCAATGGCTCACAAGGGAGGCGTCATTGATTTCAACAACCTTAACTTTGAAAAAGAAACTAAAAAGACCTATAGCAATCTTAAAGTGTATTCCACTACAAAGCTGTGCAACATCTTAATGACAGTGGAACTGGACCGGCAATTAAAAGGAACGGGTGTTACAGTTAACGCTTTGCATCCAGGAGTCATCACAACAGGCATTTCAGCTCACAATAAAATGGCGACCATGTCTCTATTTTTCATGAAGCCATATTGCAAAACGCCGTGGGAGGGAGCGCAAACCACCATTTATCTAGCCGTGGCACCAGAGCTCGTCGCCACGAGTGGCCGCTATTTTATAGACTGCAAAGAAGCAAATGTCACCTCAGCTGCTCGAGATGTTGAATTGGCCCGAAGACTTTGGGATAAATCGGAAAAAATTGTAAAATTAAAAGCGACATAAATTAACAACACAATAGTTGGTACTCAGCAGGATTTGATCACGCAATAATTGGGGAATTTCAAAAAAGGACACAGTCTGAAAACTTCTTTCAAAATATAACTTTACTGTGAGCTAATCTTATATATATCAAAATCAAATGCTCAAAAATTGTGTTTACACTGAACCGATACTTTTGGATAAAAATAAAAATAATTGTGCAATGTGAAGAATATGTGTCGGTTTTGATAATTAGAGTGATAAAATCCACCCTTTTTTTTTTAGAATTGTGTTTTAGTCTTTTATTGCCCTATTCGATCAGAAAGGTACAAAACAATTATAATTGTTATAGTGACAAATCACATGTCAATCATCTCTCATTAGAATGCTTCGTTTTTACGACTTTTGGGTCTTTGACCTCTCCGTTGTATTCACTTTTTCTATTTTCTAAGAAGAGGATTTCTGTGAGGATTCACATATGAAGTTGTTTTACTTGAAATTAAGTACCCGTTTGGTTTATGAAGACTGCATAAAGGAGTAAGACTTGGTATGACTTGCCGTAACGTTTCTTTTTGAATATTAAATAGACAACAAGTATAATACAACTTTTAATCTCCACTTACTTAATTACCAATTAAGTGCTATTCCCGCATGATCACAAGACTAAGTTTTGTGTTGGGAATAATCAAACGTATAAGTTTCCGTTCAGGTAGTTATATCATCTAAACTTTATAATACTAATAATACTATCATTCAAAACGCAAATGTTTTGTATCTAAATTGCAATCAGTGTAGGTCAAATCAAAGGTGTAAAGGTTTAACTTGTTTTTTTATAGGTACTTATCTACAAAGCGTGTGATATCTAAAACATATGAAAAAAAAACTCGAGAAGAAGGAAGTCAATTATACCTACTCACCATTTTGTTTTCCACTTTAATATACTTAAACATGTTAGTCATGCTCATTCTGACTAGTAGCTCGACGCCTGTGCGAAACAAACTGATATCGCGCGAAACTGATCGACCCCAAGACAGGTCAAAATGTTTATCTTATCGCTGCAAATTGACTCTGTTCAAACTAAGTAACGTTACGTAACGTTAGATTTGAGGAAAACACAACGCACCAAAAGACACAGCAATTCAACATGGATTTTTCTTTTAGCGCTGGCTGCTTAAAACAGGTTTCTAATCTAATAATGGTTTTCTGAATTATAAAACAGTTTATAAATGTTATTTGTTTTTTATTTGTTTGGATTAATCACGCTATCGTTACTCCTTAACCCATAAGAAGAAAGAAAAGAAGAAGAAAGAAAAACCATTTATTCCATAAAGCACACATAAAAGGAAGAAGTAAGTAGGAGGCACAGAGAGGAGTGCACGTTGCATACAACACACCACACAGATACCTACATAACTTTAAGAGTCCGCAGTAAGCTCGATTCTCCATACACACGTAGTTACGCTCTCATTTTAAAAATACGTGTTGAATTGTAACGAAACTTTGCGTGTACAATGACAAGAGGTATATCCAGGTCTGAAATTAGTTGTAGCTTCAGATGCCATAGTAAAAAAACAGCGATTTTTCGTACAAAACTTGTTTTTGCTATATGCAAAGTGTCGTCACAATCCAACACGTAGTTTTAAAATGAGAACGAAACTCCGTGTGTGTAAGGTGAAATTCGGCCGAGCTTACTGCGGACTCTTAATATGAAACGAATCTCAGAGTCCCGGAACCAAGATTTCGAGTTTAAAATTATTTACTTTCAGCTGGTTCCGGCGAGTGTTTACAGAGGCAACCGAGCCTCGAGCTAGCGCGTTTGGGCATTGCATTGCATTGCACCATTTCTTTGTTGAGGCCGTGGAGCGAAGACGATGTCTTGGGCGAGGGAATCCGATATTGCGTGAAGTGGAGCGTTCTCTGAGCATTGTGCACTTTTATTCGCCATTGTCAGTGAGCGATGCCACTTCGATAGCGGTATCGTATTCTTTAGAAATACTCACTTAGCCCGCGCTCGTATTGTGATCCGCTGTCGTGATTTGAGAATAGATTAACAAGGTGCTTATTGAGGTTGTTATATCGTTTTTCAGACTGTATATTTTCAACACCCGACGCAAACGACCCCTCGTTATCAGGTTAACATGTGCATCTGTGTAAGGCTGTGGCAGCGTAGCTACCGAACAGATGAACTGATTAGAGTTTTGTTTTTTAATCGAATGATTTGTGTGTCGAGATGGTTCGTGCTGTCTTTCTTTAAAAAATACGGAACTAATCACGTTTGGGAAGAATTGAAAATTTTTCTTGGCCGGTCTACGGTCTATCCGCATTGCCCGTTCATAGTGAGCCTACCTTTGAAACGTGCATCAGATATTTTGGATTGTTCCCTTGTGAGTGTGACAAATCGCAACCCACAGTGCACCAAGATATTTCCTGAAAGATTTATTTGTGGTTTATGGCCAAATTCACCACTACTTTTAGGATTACATTCAAAGTCTACTGCCATAAGGAGGTATGTTTCGCGTTCGATTCGTTTTTCGTGCGGATTACTTAGTAGAGCTGGGTCGTTTCGACTTTTCCGTGAAACGAAACGTAAGGTGGAGTCTTGTAATTGCAACTAAATTTAATAATCACTATCCTAGAGGGCATTATTAAATTTAGTTGCAATTACCAGACAGATATACCTAGTTGCAATTACAAGTCTCCACCTTAACCGTTTTTTTAAATCACAAAACTGTTTTGAAAAACAGTTTCAAAAATAACTAGCTTCTCCGTGCGTTGCCGCCGTCGCCAGTCGCCAAACGAAGTGAAACGGAACGATTCGAGTTGCGTTTTCACGTTTTGCATTGCAACCGTTGCGTGCGACTGTCGCCTTCTACTCGTAGCTCCTTGTCATCGTTTTTATAAAAACGGTTTTTGGTTCTAGCCACAAACGGTTTTTCCGTTACTGTACAAGAAACTGTTTTTGAAAACGCTTACGGGAAAAAACGCCCAGGGGACCGATTTTTGACTTTCGAGCGCTCGACTCTTTCACTCGAAAAGTGACAAAAATTATGAAATGCTATTTTGTAATGATGATAGAAAATTTAAAAACGTGCGGTATTGACCACTCGTATTCAATTATATCGGTAGAAAATAAGTGCCTGTGATTATGACACTACAATAGCATTTACTTTTATTTAATTTTCGAGCGCTCGAAAGTCAAAAATCGGCCCCCAGCTCTATTACTTAGTCACGATATCGCAGTGGACGGGTGAACAACGTGCGTTCGCAATCGAAGCGTATTTTAAAACTAACGATTCTTGTGCTGTTGTACGTCGAAGATTTTGTTCTCATTACAATATTCGACGTTTACGTGATGCGCCAAGCGAAGATTTGGTTCGATTGTAGATGCGGAGGTTCAGGACAACAAGTTCAGCAGTAAACAATCCGCGGCCGGGATCCAGCCGATCTTCGAGGACTGATGACAACATCGAACTGGTCGCGAACAGTTTGCACGATAATCCGCGTCAGTCCGTGCGTAAGAGGGCGGCTGCGCTAGGGCTCCCTAAAACGATTGTGCACGAAATATTAAAAAAGGACCTTGAATATCACAACTTCAAAATTCACGACTAAATTTGCGTTAAAGTTTCTGCGAGACAATGTTGCAACGATTTCATACAGTAAAGTAAACACAATCTTTTGGAGCGACGAAGCCCATTTTCATTTAAATGCCTGTGTTAACAAACAAAATTGCCGTTATTGGTCACCGAAAGGACAGAATCCACGTTTAAAACATCAACAGCCACTTCACAGTCCCAAAGTTACGGTTGGTATGCATTATCAAATAGAGGAATAATCGGGCCCTATTTTTTTGTAAATTATCGAGGGCAAGCCATTACTCGCCTCTTTTATAGGTCGGTGAAGACCTGAAATAAAATATTTCATTCATTCATTACTGTGAACGGTGTTTCTTATCGGCTCATGCTTAACAATTATTTTCTGCCAACAATAAGAGAACATCCTGCCTACAGTTAAGGCTTGTATACCCGTTAAAGTCCTTGAGCGTATGGGCGGAGCCTCGACCCTCTCCCCGCGCAAGTCGCACAACCCGCCGTCGTTTATTAAGCGTTACATAGATTAAGTTACAGACGCGTCATCGCGCATCGTTACCAATGCAAGGGTGGACGTGGGTGGGTGACATTTGTCATGCTTAATTGAAACGTGATATTTGTTATACATAAATAACATAATTGATTAAGTTCAAAAATTATTTCCCTACTATTATAATACTATTTACTTACGATTAGTGTAGTTCCGTCAGCACGGCTAGCACGAGACGGCCGCGACATACACTCGATTTTTCTCGCACTATCGGTCTCTCTCTTATTAGAACATTAGGAAAGAGAGGTATAGTGTGAGAAAAATCGAGAGTATGTCGCGGCCGTCTCGTGCTAGCCGTGCTAGTGAAAACGAAATTCGTTCGAATAACTCATTGTCGCTCGAACTAGCAAGCGCGACAGAGAGGGAGATACACGAACGAAGTTCGGTTTCGTTTCGCGGTAGGCCCTCAGCACGCCTAGCACTAGACGGCCGCGACATACTTTCGATTTTTCTCGCACTATACCTCTGTTACTAAATATTCTAATAAGAGAGACGGATAGTGCGAAAAAATATAAAGGTAATAATAATAATCCATACCTACTGTTGCCCTTAGGTCATTGTTTAATGTCGCTATTAATAGGGGCCCATCTAGCAGTTAGCGAGTCACCGTCTGCCAGAGATAAAATGTGAAACAGTTTTATTGGGCAGGCGTCCGATGTTTCATCCAATAGCCCAGCTACTAGTCCATCATTTTCACCCAATAACCCGTTTTATTTAGATTCCATCAACTAGCAATAGACTCTTACACCCCAGCGGGTGCTGTTTCTGTGTGCGTCCCATGACACGGGAGAGACAGCATCCGCTTGGTGTACTCCTTGCATTTCATTAAATTGTCAAAAGGGCCTCTACGTGTTGGCTCAGAGCTCCACGCACGCCTCCCAAAGGTCCGGGACATCATTGTCCCGTGAGCGGGAAAGACATATAATCCATACTATCCATACTTTCATATCCATACTCCATACTAATATTATAAATGCGAAAGTGTGTCTGTCTGTCCGTAACCTTTTGTGTAAGTGTAAGGTTGTTAAGTTTTAAACTTATTTTCGGTATATTTATAACGTTCTACTTCCTTGATTTGATGATGATGGCGTGTACAGTCAGCATCAGATAGTTAGTAGCATCCAAAGTAGCCAAATATATCGTAACACATTCCTTACTCCTACTTATAGTAACAAAGACTATTTCGATGAATGTACGTTCCGATATATTTGACTAACTTGGCTGCTACTAACTATAATTATGCTGACTGTACAGAAATCGGCCTCGGGGAAATATATACTTATAGATTAGTTGTACGTTAACCATACTTTGTTTCATATCAAATAATAACTCTGTATCGAACTTGGAGTTGGCATGCAACCCACAGGTAGGTACTTACAATATTTGCCAAGCCCACTATTTTTATTAGAACTTATTCTATTAACACTTGACAGTCTTTAATACGAGCAGATAAAACAATATTGTTTCTATAAATTGTTCATGCTCCTAAGCAATAGATATTGTAAATATATTTACTAATAAAATGTCTGGTTTTAGCGATTTCCCAATTTTGATACTGTTTAGATATTTGATACTTTGATAGAATAGGTATTTACTTGTGTATTCTTTTTCCTCTTCTCTTGTAAAATTTCTGGATATTACGTATTTTCCTCCTGCGCTTATTTAACCCCAAAGACCCAAAATAATTATTGAAAAATTTGTGAGACCTAAGCTAAGACGTACAGACTCTAGTATCGTAAGTTTGTATGTTACTAACAATCTATGGGCAAACTGGCCTGAAATAAAGAATGTATTATTATTATAATTCCCCATCTGGAACTAAAAACTAAATCTAAACTATACCTACGTAAATGTTAATTAGGTACAAACGCCAACACAGTTAACTGACCATCCTGTATTTATAAAATAACCTTATTACAATGCACATAAAGGGTGTCCTGCCGTTTGAACAAAAGTCGTTTGGCAAAATTACACTTGACAAACAACGTTTTGCAAAAAAATGTTTCGCCAATTGATTATTTTACTACTAGTCATTTTACAAATGACTCACTTTTCCAAATGATCAACAGTTAAATTTACATTTTATAAATAATTATTTGACTAAATGAACATTTAGCAATTGAGTTATCAGACAAAACTACTATTGGTCTAAAAACGTTTGGTACAATGTATTATTTGACAAGTGGTTCGTTTGTTAATAAATCTCATAATAGATATGGTCTGGGTCAAATTAATACACATTATTTGGAAAATTTGGTTTCTTTAAACCAATACGCAATTGTTTTGCTATCTTCGTCAGTCAGGGATACAAAGTGTTTTTCAAAATATTGCGGAATGTCTGTCTACCTAGGTCTCCGTTAGGTACGACGACGAGCGAAGCGAGGAGGAGTGTTAGGTTGAACTGCGAGCGTGCCGCGGCAGCGGCCGGCGAAGCGCCAGAACCGACTATTTTTAAAGAAGTTCTTTTTATGAAATAACATTTTGTCAAATGACATTTGGACAAATGCTTAATTTGCGAATCATATTATTTGCTGAAATGAAAAAAGGTCAATTGACATTTTATTATTTAACCCATTTACCAAGTGTAGTGTTTGCTAATTGATCATTTGCTAAGTGAGTTTTTGTAAGATGATACTTTTGTCAAATGTCTCGTTTGCCAAATGATCATTTGGTGAAACGTTGTTTGTCAAATTACCATTTGTCAATAATTTTTTGGTCAAACATTAGTGAACCACATAAAGTGCACGGATGGTCAGTCAGCTGTCTTGTCTATAGTACCTACTACTTTACAAACCACGAAATAGATTGTCCACTCAATGCAACAAAATTATCTGTCACTAAAAACTAAACTATACGCAAATGTTTATTAGTTACCTACTATACGAATCACAAATCGGATTGTCCACTCTATGCAACAAATACAGTCCACAATTTCCACAAATATTTAAAAATTTCGGCGCAGCGCAAATTGACACAAGTCCGTCATGCAACGTGTCTCGTCCCGCACTAACCGTATGGACGAAAACGGGGAGGCGTAGGAACTTTGGCGGAATATTTCAGAAAAAGAGATAAATTTTTAAGAAAATAAAGAAAGTAAGAAAATGGTGCCCTTGTTCATTATTTTATGAAGAAAGTTATAAAATTTCATATTATTCTGATAAAAAATGGAGCAGTAAAATGGTTACAAGTGAAAAAATAGGGGTGACTTTAGATTTCTTTTTCTCTAATTTTTATTGTTAAATGGATTTCTACCAAAACTATGACCCGTCGCATATCTTGCAGATTATGATATATTTTTTCCGACAGCAAAAATGTTACGTTATAATGTATAAAACGGTTACAAAACAACTCATTTTCAAGAAAATTTCGAATGTGGAGCCTTAACACACATGCTTCCAGCAAGATGGCACCACACCTCACACTGCTAGAGAGCACATGGCGCTTCTTCGTGATTTCTTCCCTAACAAACTGATTAGCCGTTTCGGTGACATCCTCTGGCCACCCAGGTCGCCGGATCTCACCGCCATGGACTTTTTTCTGTGGGGGTACCTCAAAAGTAAAGTCCATGAAACAAACCCAGCGGCTACTCAGCACTAAAAGAAAATATCGTTAGCGAAGTTAACGGCATCCCGGCGTCACTTCTCCATCGAGTGGCGCGGAATACTGATTACTGATGTCAGATTCCAAGAGTTTGTCCGACGTCATGGTCAACATTTAGACGAAATATTTTTTAAGAAATAAAACCCGCTTTGTAATAATTATTGAAATAAAATTATATCTTCTGCAGTTTTTTATTATTTAAATTTGAAATCCTAATTCTGCCACGGGACACCCTGTATAAGTTTCACTTAAGGTAGTTATATCATCTAAACTTTATAATACTAATAATACTATTTATCAAAACACAAATGTTTTTTTATCTAAATGGCAATCAGTGTAGTTTAAGGGTCAGTATTAGCTTAACTTCAATTTTTTTCATAGGTAGGTACTTACCAACAAAGCTTGTGATATCTAAAACAATAATGGTGTTTGTGGTAATTAAGGTTCGCTATTTTTAAGGAACAATATTATTACTTGTATTGTTGATGTCATTCGTTTCCTTTATTCTAATCAGGCCGATTTTCGTAAATAAACTACCTACTATGGTTAGGGGTAGTTAGTACGTAGGTAGGTACGGAATGACCGCATGTATTCGGGCCGCCTAAACTACTGACGAACATGTCATGCGGACAATCGAATGGGTTTCTCTATTTATAACGACAATCTATATTTTTAAAAATAGAGTACCTAATCTATACGTTTCACGCGCCTGTACTTACTTATAGGCCATACTTAAGGCTGTGCATTGGAAATTATCGCGTGCTTTGAAACGCCGTTCTGACTAGATTAAGAAACAATAAGGTCTGATTTTTAGATATATGATTCTTGACTATATGATTGTTTATCTGATTTTATCGATACATGATTGCTTAAAATTTCCTCGATGGAAAAAAATCCAAAGTTGGGTCTGTATTTTCCATTTTTTACTCAGCCTACTCAAACGATACATTATTTTACGACACAATCAAGTTAATACTATAGTATTTTATCTCATCTAAAATCTCACTTTATTAAATTTAAATAAAACGTCTCTACGTTAGTTATTTATCGAAATTTGTCCAAAAAAGCCATTCCCGAAGAGTGTTACATCTCTTTTCCTCGTGCGCGGAAGGCATCAGCGTGTCTCTCTCTAGGGGGCGTGTTCGACTCAAATCAAGGCATCGCCTTAACTCTCAAAATTTAAATACATAGTTCAGAATCAGTAAGGCCAATGATTGGGCTGCAAGGCATGGCAAAGAATTAGACAAATACCTACCAATGTGGATGCACAAACTTGCGTTGCTTGGTACAAATACACGGCGATCAAAAAGTGTGATGTATTCTGTACCTGCGAGCTTTACAATATTTTCGTACATTATGGTGCCGCGCCGTCTCCGATACCGATATTACTTTATGTTGAATAGTGTATAACAGCTCTATAATGGATTTCTACTGCTGTCACGATGACAAACCATTACACATTATTTCACTTCAAATTGATTTAGGCACAAAATTTCTGTACTCAATATTATAATTCCAATATTGCAATGGAAAAACCAGTTGTATCCCTCCACAATTCATATTTCTGGAACTGTCTGACGCTGAAAGAAGACTGTCCATTTCTTTCGATCACCAGTCCGACCTTGTATTATTTCGGAGTCTGTTTATTAGGACTTTACGCTACATTTTTATTTATAGTTCTAATTGACTTGAAGTTTTACTGGCGTATAGACGAAATGCAGCATCATATTGATTTTTACATAAATATGATAACGAAGAAAGTGAAGCTTGTGCAGAGGGATCAGGGCCGGCTAGTGAACACGCAGGAGCGGGCAGAGAAGCAGCTGCAGCGCAGTCTCCAAGGCGTGAGGATGCTGGAGGAAGTGCGGGGCGGGCTCGCTGCAGACGATCTGCGACAGGTCAATGAACTCATTCAGCTCGCCGAAAAAACAATGAACGACGCGAACCATCACCATACGTGTGAAAGGAAAACCTGTTGATCAACATCAAGCCAATTTAAAAGTCTCATAAATGTTTAGTACCTATTAGACTACGGGAACAGAACTGATCATAAAACAACGCTGGCAAGCGGAACCCCTTGGGCATATCCGCTTGCAGCTGGCAGACACTTCGATGGAAAGATACGAACTGCGGCACCCCGTCAGGTAATGCTCAAAGTATAGAATATCGTGATGTTAATAGCTTGGAAAAGATTTTGTTCTGTTTTCTATTGAAACTCGTAAAAATACACCGGAAGGAAAAGTTGTACATCATTTCATTTAATTCGTTCACATGCCCCAGAATATAGCTTCACAACTGACAAATTAACTATTTCAATGCGCATGTTGTTCGTTCCACAGTAGATATTTAGCTTCAGAGAAATCCATATAAACGCCAGATTTGACGCGCTCACACAGACACGCGACGCTATAACAAACTTAAGAGTCCGCAGTAAGCTCGGCCGAATTTCACCTTCCCATACAAACGTAGTTACGCTCTCATTTTAAGACTACGTGTTGGATTGTGACGAAACTTTGCATGTACAATAACATGAGGTATATCTATGTCTGTAATTAGTTTATAATATGGTTCCCGTTTATAAAACAAACGAAGAACAGCAAAAACAAGTTTTGTATGAAAAACATAAATTCGCTGTATATTATGGTATCTGAAGCTACATAAACTAATTACAGACATAGATATACCTCATGTCATTGTATATGCAAAGTTTCGTTACAATACAACACGTCGTTTTAAAATGAGAGCGTAACTACATTTGTATGGAGAATCGAGCTTACTGCGGACTCTTAAGCGGACGTCGGCGGATTTCGCGGTGCATCAGTTACGCGTGTTTATTCGTATTCTTCTTAATATTAATTACTGCTTTAATATATTTAATTTACTGTTCATGCTACGCTCGCGCGCGTAGTACACTTTTGTTTGCTATCACGCTACGCGTGTATGCCCTATATATTCTATTGCATGTACTTTTTGCATGCAGCATACGTGATTGACTTTGTGTGGTACTGCCTCATCGATACCCTGCAGGGTACATCGTACCTGCATTGAACGTGTTAAGAATGCGAGATGCAAGTTATTCCCACGTACGAAACAAGAGTGTCCACTTTATTCAAACTTGTTGAGAGTCTAATTTTTATGTCTCTCTTGCCACTAGAAAGTAAAAAGGTAATAAATGATAACAGTACATGTGTATCCTGTCTCATACTTTGCGGTAGCTCAAATAACATTTCACACGTCATGCCTAATACTGATTAGATATAGTGTATGAGAAAGTTAGCTGGTTACAAAATTATCTCTCGCAGTTGTAACTAATGATTTATTTTAAGACAGCAACTCTCACTAACTCATTGAGGTTAAGTGTTTATTGAAACACGTCAACAAAAAAAATGTATTCGTTGGTTATCATTGTACGGTACGGGAATCGCTCCCGTCCTAACCCGCACGAAACTAAAGATAACAAAACTGTATGAAGCTCGTACATAGTTGCTATCCTTTTCCCCTGGACGGCAGCGCACGGTTAAAACAATTTCAGATAGCTGAATCTGAATAGTTGTATTAAATGTTCGCGCAAAACTCAGAATTGGCCCCTTGACACCGTCGCCATTTAAACGACGAACGCGAACGGCCCCACTATGTTCCCGGTAAAAAAGAACACACGGTGTAGCATTGTCTCATATCTGTACGCCTTTTTGGATTGGAGAGCGGGTATCTTGTACGGGTGAAGTATGCATGAACTTAAAACGAATCTGCGACAGGAAGTGGCTCTAGTTAAAGTTAAGCAATTAAGAGCAGAGTAAGCGGCGAGATTGCATCGGAAGTTCTTGTTTTCCGTTCCTAAAACTATCTTCATTACACTAGGTCTGTGTATCGTGGCCGGACAATGTTTTGCCACATGTATCTGCGCATAATCACCGTGCTTACATTTACTTTGTAAACGCCGGAACACTTGGAGAGCCTCCAACTCCATTGCAAACACTCTGTATAAACGTTAGATAACTTTTGTATTTAGGGAGAATAATCTATTTTTGCATATTTTGCTGCGTGAAAACAGTGTGCAAAATGCGATTTTGCTCACTCCGTAAGACAAAGTAGCTTTTTAGGGTTCCGTAGTCAACAAGGAAGCCTTATAGTTTCGCCATGTCCATCTGTCCGTCCTTGGCTTAGCTCAGTAGCCATTACTACTAGAAAACTGTAATTCGGCACGGGTATATAAATCAATCACGCCGATAAAATAATACAAGAAAATCTTGAATAAACATTTTTTTAGGGTACCTCCCCTACACCTAAAGCGGGTATGTAATTGTTTTCTCTCGTTAAACCCATGGGTTCAATGGTTTGAACGAGCTATCCAACGATACTCCACACCATGGTGTGGAGTATCGTTGGATAGCTCGTTCAAAAATATTATGGGTTTCCTAAAACTATTTGGGCTTTAGAGCCCTAATTTTTGTTCGAGTCATGTGTACTTTATTAGCACTGTCCCTTTCATTCCATTACGAAAAAAGAAAATGGCAGAGATAGGTCGATCCATAGTTCGACCATCGAATTTCAAAGTAGACCCCCAAAAAAAACGCGAAACAAGTAACACGTTCGAAAAATATCAAATTAACATGTTTAAATTACCAAAATAATTATACAAAGGAATTTTCAATTGAAGGATATTTAAATAAAAGATTTTAGAATAAACTCCGTTTTTCATAATAAATAGGTTAACATGAATTTTATTACGCTACCTTATTAATAATTGTAGTTTAAACGATCTTAAATTTTGAACGTATACTTACCACAGATCCAGTTTCCGAACGCAAGCGCGGCGCCCCGCCGCGCCGCTTTAAAAAATTGCGCGCTGTTAATTTGTTTCAGATTTTATTAGGTAAGTATATTATTCGTCATTCTTGCGTGATTGATATTGGTTTTAAATATAAAACCTACTAAATATATAAAAACTACTAATAAATCAATTCTTTATCTATCTAGGAAATATAGTGAAGTCACGTGACGAAGGCAGTACTTATTTTAACAACAGTACGGCTAGTTTTTGGTGTGCACGCGAGATACACGTAATATGCTAATGTGTGTCCTTGTGATAATGATAATATATTTCAAATATCAATCATGTAATTTTAACAATAATATGGTTAGTTTTTAGTGATGTATTAGTGTCACGCGACACTCGTATAGATACTGAAATATCCTTTGGCTCGCGCCTTAATTGACTAACGGCGCGGCCGGCGCTGAGGAGTTAAAAGTTAAAACAAGCAGTAACGAACGCCTAATTACGTGTTCTTCCTGAATAATCTTGAGACGAATAGGTAATACGTGATACTATGATATATTTTTTAATGTGAATACGTTCTCACTGCTGAGGTGGAAAGTTGAATGTGTTACTCGAGAGCAAAGTATTTGCATCTCGTGCTTTTTAATTCCTTTGCTGCGCTGAAGATTCAAAGTTTTTGTAGAGATTCATATTTTAGAATCTTTCGCTTCCTCAGGATTTACAATCAGCCCTCGCAGCAAAAACAAACTTTGCTCTCTTGTTGCACAAATAACTATAATACTAATATATTAAGTAAGGCCAGCTCGTGCGGTGTTTAGCGTTCTGTTATTCACCCTCTGTATAACCTAAAACAGGGGTCGGCAACAGACGGCTCGCAAGCCTTCCTGGCTGTTTTGTATGTAAAGGTCGTTGAATACAGAATTTTGGAATTGCCTGATAAAGTTACAACTAATTAAGAAGTACGGCCTCGCTGCAAAAGTCGCCATTTGGAACGACTCTTATTTATTGCCAGTAAACGCTTAAAAGGTGATATTTTAATAAGTTATATGAAGCAAAATAAGAGTCGAGCGAAAAAGGGACCAATAATAAAACAACTCGGAATTCGATTTAAAGGATTAAAATAGGAATGCTTTGGATCGACTCGAGAACTGATAGGTGTTGCTATAACCGCAACCACACCCCGAGGGATGCTACGAACACGAGGAAACAGAAACAGTCTAGTATTTAATAAAACAAGGTATCCAGTGTTTCTTTTTTATTTCACACAATTCACACACACGATTTCTCCCAGGCGTCTCCAATAAATTATCCTTATAATAACACTCACTTAACTAGTTGTTAATTTTATTCCAAGCTTCAGTTTTAACTTAATTAGTATACAAAACACTTATAAGATACTTAAATTAAAGTTAAACAACAAATGTTTTGGTTTTTTAGCTTTCAGTTTAAGCCTTAATGTCGGCGGCGAACGATGAACAAGTGAACAGTTAAAACAAAAACTTAACATAAAATTAACATACACAGCCACATGAAATTTTAACAATAATATCACAATACAAACTTAACAACAATTCAACGCTTAAACCTAGTTAACGTTAACGACATCAACAACGGCTTAACGTGAACAATAGTAACAATTTGAATACATAACGATTATTTTATCCCCGCGAACAATACCTTACATGTATGTTACTATTCTGAATCGAGGGTAATATGTGGATGCTAGCGTATTTACATATGTAGATACGGATCGAGATACGAAAGAAAAACTACTGTTAGCTTTCCATGTAGTCTATGGCGAACAAACGTTATACATTTATAAAGCTATTGAAAATTTTAGAGCTGTGGTAGAGGATAAAAACATCGCTAGGCTCGACATACGACGGTACTCACAGCACCTCTACTTGACACGCAACAAAGACATATGTCTACAACGTCTATCTGGCGTCCAGCACTCATATTTAGTAGTATGCAACTGTGACAAAAGATAGTAAATCGCGAGCAATATGACTGTCACACAAATCAGATAAAGGTTCAGCTGTCTAATCTATTTAGCTAAATAGACTGACGCTAAAAAGTTGGAACAGGTACCTACACGTCAATAAAATGTTGTCCCAACAACATTCTTCCAATAAGGAAAAACATTGTTAGAAGAAATTAACGAAATCGTGCAAATAAGGTGAAACAACAACAGGCACTTGAGTTAAGGCACATCGTGATTGTTCCCAACAAATAATAACGAGTTTATGAACAGGATAGTTAGTATTCGGTAATTCGATGTGGTACTTAGTACCAAATACAAGAAATATTATCATAGATGATTAGATGGTAGTATCAGAAGTGTATATTTAAATCGGACTGTTTTTTAGCTATTATGGATGTTTATGGGCTAAATTAAAGTTTACTTTAAACAAAACAAAAACTCAACTTTTGATCAACAGTTAAAACAACAAATTTATCGTTATTAACAAAAACAGAAACCAACACTTTGATCTCTATGTAGCAATGAAACAAAAATTCAATTTTAATCCTGGAAAATAGCTGAACTGGGAATTCAAATAAAATAAAATAAATGGTCTAAGGCAATTTTGATACGTGAAGATTAGTTAGGTTATAAATATAAAAAACAGAACAAAACAAAACTCAACTATTTTGGACAATAACTTTGACCCGTTACACAATAAATAACATTAGTATTCGGTAATGTAATGGTGGTGGTACCAAATACAAGAAATATTATCATGGATGATGAGATGGTAGTATCAGAAGTGTATATTTAAATCGGACTGTTTTTTTAGCTGTTATTGATGTGTATGGATTAAATGAAAGTTTACTTTGAAACACAAAACAAAAACGCAACTTTTGATCAACAGTTAAATCAACAAATTTATCGTTATTAACAAAAACAAAAAATGTCTAAGGCAATTTTGGTACGTGAACATTAGTTAGGTTATGGATATAACAAAACAGAACAAAACAAAAAATCAACTATTTTGAACAAGAACTTTAACCCGTTACACAATAAATAACATTAGTATTCGGTAATGCAAGGTGGTGGTACCAAATACAAGAAATATTATTATAGATGATGAGATGGTATTATCACAAAACAAAAACTCAACTTTTGATCAATAGTTAAATCAACGAATTCATCGTTATTCACAAAAACAGAAACTCAACACTTTAATGTCTAAGTAGCAATAAAACAAAAAATCTATTTTAATCCCGGAAAATAGCTGAACTGTGAATTCGAATATAATAAAAAATAAGAATTTTGGCTAAGGCAATTTTGGTACGTGAAGATTTGTTAGGTTATGGATATAACAAAACAGAACAAAACAAAAAATCAACTATTTTGAACAAGAACTGCAACCCGTTACAGAATAAATAATATAAGTATTCGGTAATGCATTGTGGTGGTACCAAATACAAGAAATATTATTATAGATGATTAGATGGTAGTATCAGAAGTGTATATTTAAATCGAACTGGGTTTTTTAGCTGTTATGGATGTTCATGGATTAAATGAAAGTTTAGTTTTAACACAAAACAAAAACTCAACTTTTGATCAACAATTAAATCAACGAATATAACGATATTAACAAAAACAGAAACTCAACAATTTAATGACTAAATAGCAATGAAATAAATTGTCAACTTTAATCCCGGAAAATAGCTGAACTGTGAATTCGAATATAATAATGAGAATTTTGGCTAAGGCAAATTTGGTACGTGAATATTTGTTAGGTAATGGTTATAACAAAACAGAACAAAATAAAAAATCAGCAATTTTGAACAAGAACTTCAACCGGTTACACAATAAATAACATCCATGTTAAGATAGTCATGGTAACAGTCAAGAACAGTGAGTTGATAATAATAACAAAAAATGTAGTCAGACTAGCTGGCTACTACAAAATGCGAAAATATAACAAAAATTCAACAGAACAAAAAACTTGAACAAAATCGATTAACAAGTTATCTAAGATTCTGAATTTAAAAAAGGTTTGGAAACGGTAAATGTAATATTATTAACATTACGTAGGTTAACATCTTGTAATTTGTCAGTGCGTTTCAAGCTTTTATGTAACGGCAATAATGTTAGATCAAATTAAGTAGTTTAACTGGTTTGCAAATAACAACCGGGAATAAACAAATGTAACAATAACAGTCAGTAACAGAAAACAGTAACAAGTAAATTGAAATACAAACTGATTAAACAGAAGGCGAAATTAAATTTATACCAACAGTACCTTTTAACGACGATGATACTTATTAATTTTTATCAAACTTAATGAGTTCCAAAGACAATTTAAACGTACTTGTAGCAACATCATGTCATTACGTATCATTATTGACCAACATTAATTAATGAAGATATAAGAAGTTCAAATGCTGTTCAAAATAACAATGGTAACAGTATTCTAACAACGCAAAGTTTAAATAACAAGAAACAAAAGAAAGATAACAGGTAAAGTAACTTGCAAACACAACAATGTGCACCGAACATTAAGGCATATCTCATTTGAACCGAGACGTGCTTTCAAACTATTCCTTGTTCAAAGTTATATCTCAAATAACTTTTACAGAAATATTTACGAACTAACTCAGTTTTATTTACGGATACGAATAGATATTTTAACCTATTGTCAAACAAGCTAACCTAAGGAACCTAACTAGAGTAACCTGATAATCTATCCTAAGTACATGTCTAAGATATTACGAAGTTATCTTTTTTAGAAAAACACTTCAATTCACCTGAATGCGTCTTCGAAGTGTGTTTTCTGTCGTATCAATGGCAGGGATGGAGTCCTGCATCACTAGACCACGAAAGAAGTTCCTCGTGAAACTCATTGGATCGTTTTCCAATGCTTTCAGTATCTGTAACAACAGAAAATACATTTTAGTACACTTCTTAATAATTGTCGTTTGGCGAATTTCACCTCAAACTTGCACTAGAAATCAAAAAGTTCAACGTGATGAGACAGTTTACTTACCATTTTTAATTCTCTGAATTGCGCCTTCACTTTCGGGAAAACTTCGCTCCACTGTTGTTACCATTTACGTTAATTGTTGAAATAAATATTTGCACTGTTTCGAAGTTTGTCGTTTACATTCGTTTACTGAATGAACACTTCCACCGGGGCCCCAGCGGACCCCGGAGACGTTAGCGGTATCTATGCCAATTCCGAAGTGATTTGTTTAGTGGAGCTAGCACCCTTATATATGGGTTCGACTCCCGAGTCCCACCCCGATCCCGAGTGACCGTGGGAGCGCCAGCGCACGTGGGCTGGCCGTTCCTTGCGCGAGCGCACACAATGCCTCCCTTTTCTTTATGCGCATTGATTTCGACCCCTCAATCGTCTTTGCTTCTATCTGTGTTTACCTGTGCTTACTTAGGGGAGAAATCTCGCCTGATGGGAACTGCGCAATAGTCGTAACCGAATTTGAATTATTGTACACGATAATCATGTGATTTTATAAGAGGGTCCGTAAGTCGCTTATACTTTCGCACGGTAAAATCATTGTCATGGAAATAATATTCGTTACGTGCAATAATAATAATGTTCAAACCCGGTATTAATATAATTTAGGTGTTATTTGGTAGCCCGTTAATTACGTAGGTATATTTCCGAAGCAATGATCCATTCGATGGGCACCATATTTCGTCGTTTGATTTACTTTACATGTATGTACATATGATAGTCCAATCAATTAACTGGGCAACTTGTATAGAAAAAGTGTCTATTTTGGAAATTATGTACTATGTCTATAGCTGATTTTTTCTATGTAGGTAACGGATATATTATCGATTAAATAGTTACCTAGAGAAAAAATCCAACAGTGTCATTCATCAAAAAAATTATAACAACTAGCTTCTGAAAAGTCAGAATAAATATGAATAAATGTTTTTATCTTCATTTTGGTTCATTTACATTTGCTCTATAATATTAATTTAAATCTATATGTATAATTACATCCGGGTGGAAAGTTTGTTGAATACTTGAATAAAACATCTTAGAATAACGGTTTAAAATAAAATAATAAAACAAAAACAAAACTCTAGTATAAATAAATGTTTTTCAAAACTGTGTTTCTCCTGGAGTATATTATATTTTTAATTAATGAGATACTGAATTTTATAAATATTGCTAGTTGGGATTAAAACTCTTCTGCGTTGTACTAACGAGAATGAGATATCGCTTCCATATGTCTTACGCTTATGTATGTCCTAATTCTTGTTTGCGATGTTAAAAAGGTATACTTAAAACTTTTAAAATATGAATTAGCAGTATTTTTCACCGGCGAGACGTGGAAAGGATTGAACTGAAACTGCAAACAATCGGCGATAAACAAATTAATATTCCTCGCTCTCCATCCTCTCCATTCCTCGCCCTCGCTTTACCGTTAGAAAATCTCCAATATAATGGGAAAAAAATCACTTCCAGCAACATTTCTAAGCAGATATACATTATATTACCTTGTTTGTCATGATAATTTCTTTAAGTCATATAAACATAGAGTACCTAGGTTAACAATCAATTACGATCAATTACTGTTTCTCATCATCACCTTTAATCCAGTAAACTGGATTAACTTAGACTTCACAGTTACAAAACTATAGTCATGAAAAAGTTTGTCTTTAACAAAACTGTTCTTTCAAAGGGTGCCCGTTTTTCCCGCTATTTTCCCTTTATCACCTGAGTAGCTGACCGTCTCTGAGGCGGACACCTCGGTGTAACGACTTTTTAACCGTGCTTGTGTCCTCCGGTCGACCCACGTCAATTATTTTTACATGCTTTATCTTAACCGATACCAGGAAAACAAAAATGTTACTGTATTTGAGCTTTTAGGTGTTCTAGGCGTCCAAAGGGTGTGTGTTTTCTTTTATAAAAAAATATTTGTCGATATGGCTCTTAATAACACTACTACTCCAGTCAATGAACTGACAACTTGTCTTGGTACAATTTTGGAAATAATTTATAATAGCTTCTTTTTTTGTATAACTGATATATTATCAATTAAATAGTTACCTACCGATAAAATCCGACAAAATTTCAGACATATATAGGTACTAGTTTCTGAAAAGTCAGCAAAAAAATTAATAAATATTTTTGTCTTTATTTTGGTTCATTTACATTTGCTCTATATATTCAAGATAAATCGTACAAAAAAAGACAATGCATGCTTCATTTAAATCTACATAATTACTTCCGGGTGGAAAGTTTGTCGGATTCTTGAATAAATAATCTTAGAATAACATTTTAAAAGGAAATCAACAAAAAATACGCTATTACAAATTAATGTTTTTCAAAACCGTAGTTTGCCTATTCGGCCAGGACGAATAAACGAGGACATGTACGAGGGCTTTTTGATAAGTCATTTTAAAAAGTAAAAAATGTATATATTTTTTTAACAATTTACATTTATTTCTCAACATGGTCTCCTTTGAGGGCCTAACAATTATTCCAGCGAGTTTCCAATTTTTTGATCCCCTCCAAAAAATACGTTTTGTCGAGGTCTTCAAAATAGCCGTTTACACCTGCGATGCAGTCCTCATTTGTCAAAATTTTTTGCCCTCCAAGCCATCTTTTCAGATTTGGGAATAGCTAATAATCGCACGGAGCTAGGTCCGGCGAATACCAACTACCGCTCGAAGCCCAACTCGTGGATTTTGGCCATTGCAATAGCTGACGTGTGCACTGGGGCATTATCTTGATGAAAGAGGACTTTCTTGGGGGACAATTTTGGTCGTTTTTCCAAGAATTCGGCATAAAAACGTTCCAATAACTCTGCGTAATAACGGCCAGTCTTTCCCTTTTCCAAGTAATCAATCATAATGATTCCTTCGCCATCCCAGAAGACTGTCGCCATCACCTTCCCAGCCGACAAAAGAGTCTTGGCCTTCTTTGGGGCATGTTCACCAGTCGCCATCCATTGTTTTGATTGCTGTTTTGATGCAGGTGTATAATGATGGACCCAAGTTTCGTCAAGTTTCGGACAAATCGACTCAAAAAATTCCGAAGATTGCGCTTCATCTTATCCAAACATAGTTTTGAAATTCGCTTTCGTTCGCGTTTTTGTTCGATTGTCAACAAACGTGGCACCCAACGTGCAGACAGCTTTGTCATACCCAAATCTTCATGCAGGATTTTATGTACTCGCTCACTAGAGATGCCTGTGTTGTCAGCTATTTCGCGCATCTTCACTCGGCGGTCGTCGAGTACAATATTATAGACTTCTTCAACAACATCCTCAGTAGTGACCGCGATTGGGCGACCAGAGCGTGGAGCATCAGATGTGCTTGACCGACCACGTTTAAAATCATTTATCCAGTTATAAACAGTCTGCAACGTTGGTGCGTTAGTGCCATGAACAGAATCAAGTTCAGATTTTATTGTGACAGCACTGCAACCCTTCATATAAAAATGTTTTATTACCGCACGAAATTCCGATTTTTCCATAGTTGTTGAAAATTTACGAGTGATCACAGTCAAACAATTTTTAAACTGACAAAAACTTGTTCTTTTTTGCTGAATTTTTGTCAGTCTTCATTTGAAAGATTGTGCCTGCCAGTGTTAATGGCATTTACCAGAAAAAAAGGTTTTAAAAATAGTTTTTAAAAGGACTTATCAAACAGCCCGCGTATATAGAAAAGGGGAATATCTGGAAATAGTAATCATGTACACGATAGCGCTGTGCAATTTAAAACCAATCTAAAACTGAACGTCTCTATAGAGTTTAAGAAAATTCAAACGAAATTATAATTAAGATTACGTTAATTAATTTTTATTAATCGTTACAACAAAATATTTTTTCCCCTCACTGCCTCGGAAAGCCGTCTTTTATCCTTTAAAACCAGTGGGCAAAAACGCATTTTATCCACTAGTGGGGAAAGTAATTTGACCTTGGAGCGTGTTTAAGTAGCTTTTGACAGATAATAAAACGTACAACGCTCATAATACAAAAAAATCACAGATGATGTATTTCTGTTGCCGCTATAACAACAAATACTAAAAAAACAGAATAAAATAAATATTTAAGAACTTTTAAAAATTTGCTTGTCGCCTTCATCAGGCGCTGGGTCTCAAAATGTATGGGAAACTAACTCCGACTCGCAATTAACCAAAATTCTACTTGATATTAATTTAACGTTATTATTACTATAAAAAAATAAAAAAATATTATTATTTAGATTAAATAAAGTTGTTTTGCATGTTGCACTTTTCTCGCTACACTGAGGTGAAGGCACACGGGTGCAAAGTTGTATTTTACTTCTCGTGTGTTGAAACACTCTCTTGCTCGTTTTTCAATTCCACACTCGCGGGTAACGTAAAATACAACTGAACCCTTGTATAACAAATAACTATTTCTTAAAATTACGGGAAACATATTGAAAGCGGGTTCATTTAAAGATTGTTTTTACTCTGCCTACGGCACAGCTGATTTTACTGTAAAATAAGTAGTAATGCAAGACGGATTATACGCAATCACAGGTCACCATTTTCGTTCAATTATCCTTTATTGGGTTGTTATTGTGGTTAGTCAGAAAATGTAACATGCATGATCCGTCAGCGTAGTTTATTGAAGAACCGATGATTATTACTGTAAAAACAAGATGTTAATAAATATTCCTTAATGTGTAAACTTCAGTGTAATGTGTTCTTGTTTTGTTTCGATTAAAACAACCTGAAAGCTGTTAACACGCGTTAGAGCATTGTCAATTAGCACGTGAAATTCTGCGGGACTTACATAATCAATAGTAAATGTGAAAGGTGTACAAAACACAGCTGTATAAAAATCAAGGAGGGCCCGAACAGCTCACTGCTAGGTGTGCTCGTGAGTTGAAGTCATTAATTTGCAAAGCTCACAAAGCCTAACGGGCTTGCTACGCGATTGACTTGCCCCAAGTGTTTTGCTGCCGAACAAAAGATCTTTTCAGTCAGCCCTCCCTCTACTGCGAACGTGCTCGGGTTAAAATAATGAGGTCTTTAATTTTATTAAGGAAAAAACAACACTTCAAAGTTGACCCGTTCAGTTGCTTGGTTGAGAAATGTTTCATCAAAATTAAATTAACCGTGCTTGATTTCTTTACGCTTTTAGGGAATGGTTGAGGAAATTAAGATGATGTTGGGTATTAAAAAACAGAGAAAAATAACAACACTTTTTATCTAAGTCCATTACTATGAAACGAGTAAAGTTCCGAGGGTGTCGTGAAATTCGACTGCAGGGCTGTTATTCGCTAAGCGTTAAAGCGGCTCATCCCGCCGGTCGCCCGTCACGAAACTAGACTTCTACCTACGCTTGGTTACTGCGCATCGCGGTGTCAAGATATATTTGTGGGTGAGCGTTGAGGTGAGCTTAAAACAAGTTACAGAATAGGGGGGCTGAACAGGGTAGAAGTGTGTTGTGTGCGATGCGATGGGGTAGCATCGTGACACTGCAGTATTGCATTTTCTCCATCTTTCAACCTACATTTCTAGGAGACTGGTGAAAATTTAATTTCATGTGCTCTGCCTACACCGCTTTTGAGAATGCAGGCGAGTTTTAGAAAGGTAGAGCCGAATTTTCGCTCATATTTGGACCAGCCCAACTGGCTTTTACCTTTCAATTTTTTTTTGTTGCCTTGTTTGGACTAAAGCCAGAAACTAAAATGGTTTGGAACAACCTCCCTGGGAAGCCGGCCATAAGGCCGGGCCACTCGGGGGTCCACCTTACAGTCAGTCATAATAACAACATTACTAATATAATATGTATTGAATTTTATTAGTGATATATCCAGCATAAGAAAGGATCCTCTTCAACGTCTAACTCAACATTTTACCCTTCGGAAAAATTGTTAAAAAAAAAAATACTCAGCGCAGATACTTTCGCGCGGCTAATTTTCATATAACGGAAGGAATCCACTCTTTTACCTGCATGCAATTGTTTCATAACGGGGCTATAGCGGCAACGTCATTGCTTCGAGATTGAATTTTAACTTTCGATACACCCCTGCGCTCTGTTACATAAAACTCAACCTTACTGCCAAAATAAAACAGGCAGTTTTAAAAAACACACGCAGCTTAAGGCGTTTTACTTCCAGTAGCTGTAACACCTTGTTAGATATTCCCATAGGGTAGGGTATTTTCTTCATTATCTATTAACAAGGATGCGAATCGATAGTCCTGCGGTGAATCGACCAGGTGCAACTGCTGTGCACCCGATAGCCACACTTTCTCACGGTTGCACAACAATTGTACGATTACACCCTTCCTAAATGCGAGTAAAGATATCTTGGAGCGTTTGCTAATGAATAAATGAGCCGATAGTTTACCTTTTTTTTAAAAAAAAACTGATATTTGTCACAGTACAAATACCAACTAGTAGAAATAACTCATTGAAAATTTGGTATAAGGGTGAATTGAATATCCACTTTTATACTGTTATTGTTATTACTGATTATTGTAAGCAGGGACGCGTTTATTAATTTCAAATTCTGCTACATGGTAAAACGACTGGTATTTGACTTACGAAATGGTGAATACCATTTCGTTATTAGAACACCAATCGTTTTTAATACATTCTTAATTAGGTACTTTTTTTTGTTTTTGCATGTATAATTATTAGTACTAATAATTGTAATTAAGGTTTTTGTCACAATTAAAACTTTTCTTATTCTTATAAGTGGATCAGGTGACATTTGAAGTAAGTATTTTCTTTGATAGGTCATTATTATTCATACATTTGATCCTGCCTACAAAGCAAGAGGTTCTGGTGTAACGCTTGTTGTTGGGATGGTCAAACAAAACAATATTGAATAGTTCTACAATATTTAATTAAAGATTCGGTGCTCCAGAATGTTCAACAATTAGATGTGCACTAAAATGCCCAACAAGTAGATATGCGTAAATTTAGATCCCAGGGATGAGTCCTAGACTAGAATTCACAAATTTAGGTAAGCCGTGTCCACTTCACACTGTCTTATTAGGCAACACTTCCCTGTAGCTGCGTGGCAGGTCGAGGCGCGCGTCTGGTGACGTCACCGATGTAGTCCGGAGTCCGGCAAGGCAGTTCAGCAGCAGGAAGTGGCCATCAGGTCCCAATGTAGTTTGGCCCGGTAGTAAAAACCCTGGAATCACCGATGAAGGGATTGGACACTTTGCAAAAAGTCTAATTCCACGTTACTGTCTGCAACATCGGACGGAAAGCGGTGATCGAAGCGTTACTAAACTAACAGGGAGGCTACCAAAAGCATTAAATAGTGATCAATGATGTTGCAGTAGTATATACAGATCAGTTTAAGTATGGAAAGTGGAAGCACCAAATTACATCGTTTAATAAAATAACAATTTATGCTAAATAACGTGCAAAAGCTATAAAAGAAGCTGGGGAATAATATTAAGTATTCAATTCATATGAGATTTCGCTTTAAAACTAATTTAACACATAATAATAGCAAGCGGGTAGGTATAGTCTCAGCTTAGTAGACAAAGGAATTTCATCATCTTAGTTGTGCCACGAATAACGGTAAAACATTAATGGAAGGATTCTAGTTACAAAATAAGCGTTTTTAAGTAACATTAGGCATGTAATATAAATCTACTGATTCACATTAGTAACTGTTAAAACAATAAGTATAATTTATTTGCAACACTCACCCGACTGGGGGACACACACACTTATCAAAATTGATAGGTAATTAAATATTCATCATTGAATACTGTGTTGATGCACAGCACAAGAGAATTAAAATAAATTAAACTAATTTAAAATATAAAATAAATTAGCGCCCCATAGTAGTGGCGGCGAATGTTAGGTACGGTAGCTCCGAACAAAGTGAGCGATGACCGCGCCCCGATCCGCGAGTAGGTATGTGACGTCTACATATGACTTGGTTATTCGTTGATGCGCGGAAAGCGCCTGCGGTTTTTGTCATAGCCAGAATCTCACTTGGATCGTCGGTTAGTTAAATAACGCCAGGCTCTTAAACTCTTTGTGGAAAAGTAAAACGTTTATTTATTAAGTTTAGGTATTAGGATTAAGGTAGAATTAAGGTTGTAAATAATATACATTTTCAATTAAAAAAATACTCGTAGCATGTAGAACAGTTATGTTACATACCCCCTCTTTTTGGGCAGAATTTTACCTAGGTCAAATTCTCTATCATCTTTATAACTCTAAAGCTATCAGTTTCACAGACAGTCCTCAACAACGTACTTCACTCACTTATACAAATCGCTTATACATCCTCGTTCGTAGTTGCATTAACACAAGTAAGTTTGTGTTACGGCATTTAGCATACTGAGTATTTTCTCCAGGTTGACAAAATACTCGCCAATAGCTTCAGATGGATCTTTAGAAGAGGAAAGTCTTATATTTTGTCAACTCAAAATATTACTCCCGTCAATCATAGTTACGTTCAACGGATGGAGCAGCATTCCTATCCGTCTATAACTTCCAACTTGATTATTTTGTTCAGTTAAAACACAGTGTTTAGAAGCATTTATTTTTAAAGTAAATTTTGGTATTTGAAATATAAGACATTCCGATTTTATGATAGATTATGTTAGACCCTATAATTTGTTAGTTTTATATCCTTGATATGCCAGTCTCCTAAATTGCGACCCTGCGTATCTTCGAGGACATATACCAATGGTGATTTTTTTGCAATTATCCGACATTTTATGTATTTAGGTGCTAGTTTTTTCGAATAACTCTTGTCCTTATCACTTAGGTAGTAAGTGCGCTTCCAGACATAGTCACCTACACTAAAGTCAGCCTGTTTCCTACGTAGATTGTAGTAATTAGAGTTTCTAGCGTGAGCTTTAATTAAAGATGCTTGAATGTCATCAAATATTTTCCGAAGTGTACCCAGATTTTCTGCGTATTCCTCTCTTGGCGCAAATATCATATCAGGAACACCATCGGAATCAAGATAGTGGGAACCACAAGTAACTAGTTCACGAGCATAAACTAAAAAGGCTGGGGTGAAACCAGTCACTTCGTTAGTAGATGAGTTTATTGCAAATTGAATTTTAGAAATGTTAACATCCCACGATCTGTGATCGTCGCCTTCAATAAAAGAAGAAACCGCTGTTAACGCCGTCTTGTTGTATCTCTCTGTGTTGTTAATTTGAGGAGTATACTTTGGAGTATAGTGGACGTCGGGAACCTTATATTTACTAAATAGTGTCTTTAGGGTATTGCTGACAAACTGTTTCCCATTGTCCATCAAGACGGTTCTTGGGACTCCATGAACTAGAAATACTTCGTCCTCGAGAATACGTGAGATAATCTCCGCGGTAGCACGTCTTATAGGGAATAGAAGGCAGTACTTAGAAAAGCAGCAAGTGACGACGAACAAAAAGGTGTTCTGCTTCCGAGATGGCGGTAAAGGTCCTACCAAGTCTACACTAATCATTTGGAAGGGTCTGCAGCATTTCTTAGGTCGTCCCATTGTACCCAAAGTAGTATGATTAGCATGTTTGTAAGATCTACACACATCACACTCAGCTACGAAGTTTGTCACGTCACGATGCATATCAGTCCAGAAATACCTGAGGCATAGGCGTTTGTAAGTTTTTAGTATGCCGAAATGACCAGCAGTAGGACAAGAATGATTTTGCTCAATTATCCCCACTCTGTTCTCAAGAGGAATTACTTCCTTCCATTCAAATTCTCTTGTTAAAGGATTCAATGATTTCTTAAAACGGAAAAGTTTACCATTCATGACTTGGTAATCTAAAAATGATGCAGGTGTATTCAAACAACCATGATAGATGTTTAAGTACCAAGGGTCAGTAGTATGTGTAGTGTCATGAACAGGATTGGTAGAACAAGTCAAAGCTGATACAGGTATACGTGAAAGACTATCTGGGACAACATTATCAGAACCTCGACGATGACGAATGTCGCAATCGAAAGCGGATAGTCTTACACTCCACCTCGCTAAGCGACCTGTAGGGTTGTTTAAATTTATAAACCACTTTAACGCTGCATGGTCTGTATAGATAATAAACTTTTGGCCGTTTTCGAGGTAGCAGCGCCAGTGTTCAACAGCTGTTAATACCGCTAAGGCCTCCCGCTCCGTTGCGCTGTAATTCTGTTCAGGTTTTGACAAGGATTTGCTCATGTATGCTATGACTCTCTCAACACCCTCCGAAGACTGCGTCAGAACCGCACCGATTCCTACATCAGACGCATCAGTGTGCACCTCGAAGGATTTTGAGTAGTCAGGGCATGATAAGACCGGGGTAGAAACTAGACATTTTTTTAAAGCTCTAAACGCCTCATCAGCTTCCGTAGACCATTTAAAAGGAGGGGCCTTTTTAGCTTGTGACGTTAATTTGTTCAAAGGAGAAGCCAAAGAGCTGAAATTTGGTATAAATCTACGATACCAAGAGGCCGTACCTAGAAATCTACGAACTTCCTTGCGATTTTTAGGTGTAGGATAGTTCACGATGGCGTCTACCTTCTCCGGATCAGCATGTAAACCATTAACGTCAACAACGTAGCCCAGATATTTTAATTGACTTCTGAAGAACTGACTCTTTGTGTAATTAATTGTTAGGTTAGCTTCGATAAGTTTCTCCATAACCCGCACAAGTAATGAGATATGTTGTTCGAAAGTAGAAGACACGATAATTATGTCATCTATGTAGACAAAGACCTTGTGTTCAAACTCAGGGCCAGAGAACAAACGATCGACCAGACGCTGTTGTGTAGCTGGAGCATTAGTTAAGCCAAAAGGCATGCATTTAAATTGAAAGGTTCCCCGAGTTGGGATGTAAAAAGCACACTTGCATCTGTCCTCTTCTCTAATAAGTACCTGCCAAAAACTTTTTGACAAGTCCAAGCTAGTAAGGTATTTAGCGTCGCGCAGGTTGTCCAAAATCTCAGATATGTAAGGAAGACTGTAAGCATCCTTTTTAGTTATAGCATTGAGTTTTCTACTGTCCAGACAAAATCTCAACTGACCATTTTTCTTAGGTGTGAGTAGTACAGGTGAAGACCATGCACTCTCGCAAGGTTCAACAACGTCCTCCTTGAGCATTTCATCTAACTGTTCAATTAAAACTCGTTGCTTCTCTAACGGCATTCTATAGTAGCGTTGACGAATGGGGGCAGCATTCCCAGTGTCAATAGAATGTGTAATTAGCGAAGTCCGGCCTAAGCCACGTTCTTCATAGGATGTGTTCCGAAATTGAGAAATAATATGGTCAGCTGTGGTCTTCTGGTCTTCAGATAAGTGTTCATAACTGCATAGATTTGCATCAGTACTAGTAGTTAGATCAGCAAGCGCAACTTCAGCTTCCGACCGCATGACAACTGAAGTTAAATGTTTTGGAAATAGACCAAACTGATTCCAAAAGTCCATACCGAGAATTAAAGCATTTTGAATTTCAGGAACTACGTATATTTCAAGTAAGTGTGATTGGGTTAAAAACTTTACGGTTAGATACATAACACCAATACTTTTCAACCTTTGACCGCCAGCAGCTACAAATTGTAGTGGTTGATTTTGTTGAAGCACAATACCTTTCGTTGAAAAGTATTTATAATTATTTCCACCCAGAATAGAAACGGAAGAGCCTGTATCCAATAATCCGAGTAGCTCCCTGTCATGCAATTCCACAGAAACATGAGGACGCGAGAAATTAGATTCAACATTGTGGATTGAAGAGACTGTGTAGCACGAAAAAAATTTAGAAATAAAATTAAGCCAGTCAGACCATTCAGACTTATCAAATTTAGCGGTAGTATTAACGTTTTCGTACTTGTCGTCACCGCAATCCACAGCTACTCGTTTTTTGGACTAGGTTCGGCATTACAAACTGAGCAATCCGGAAATCGTACACCTTTCTTGCCACATTTAAAACATATCGGAAAGTGCGGTTGCCGACACTGTCCCAGGGAATGAGTGTTAACGCGACATCTAGGGCAATAAAGTTGTTTAGTGTTCGGGTTCGGAGGAACTGTACCCAATGCATTGACACTAACGTTACGTAGCTGCTCAGTATTCTGTTTGTAAAAAGTCTTATTAGGACTCTCGTAAGGCCTATAGTTTTTAAACTTATTATAATCCGGTCTGTAAGTAGAGTAATTAGTGTTGCCATTACCTCTACTGAAAGGTGTGCTAGAAGACTGCCGGTTATAAGCAAATTCCCGAGCCAGAGTGTCAGAACTGACCTTAGGAGGTTCGTGAAATTGGGCCATGCGAGCTTGAATACTCTCAAAACCACGGCACAATTCCTTTAGCGCGTCAATACTCGTTATGTTTGGTGAAGCTGCTAGTGTACTGGCGTAAATTGGACGAATATTGTGTAAGAGAATGTCTAGCTTGTCCTCCTCTGGTAACTGTTTGCTTAATCGAGAAAACATGCCGTGCATTATAGAAATGTAGATAGAGATATTCTCCTGTTCACCCTGTGTGCGCATTCTAATTTCAGACAGTAGACGGTAATCATAATCGCTCTGACTAAAATCCTGTTTTAATAGCTTAACAAGCTCATTCCATGTCTCGACCCTATCCTTAACGCAACGGAACCAGTGTAGCGCATCATCAGTAAAGATCTCAAAGGCAAAAGTTAGCAACTTGTCCCTAGGCATGCTCCTCGAAACCACAAGCTCCTCAGCCCTCTGAATAAAGGATCTAACACACGTCTTCCCATTAAACTTGAGCTTGCCAACCACATCAGACACCAGTTTCTTCTCGCAAGTAACAGTTATCAGCTCAGACCATGGTTCTGGGTTTGATGAGGTTGACGGAGCTTCAAATTTCATTTTCTTCAGCTCCTGCAGGTAGACCTCGAAAGTTTGTGAATGTTCCAGGTAGCTAGCTTCAATAGCAACGTGCCTATTAATCCTAACAAGCCTGTAATAAACATGATGCAGCATCGTCTCCGTTCTCGAGTAAACATTTTTATCAAATTTAGATTTTAAGCTGTTTAAATTGTCTTTGACCTTCATTAAGGTATCTCTAACCTGCGCCAAATCAACGACTGGCTCCAAATGAGACTCCAGAATGTCTTCCGATGGAAGAAGTGAGGCTAATTTAACAATTTGCTTCCTAAGCTCCTGAACCGATTCACCGGTAGTACCACCTCGTACACCAACCTCGTACTCTAGTTCAGCCTTTTGTAGAGATAAAAATTTAATTTGGTGAGACATGTTTCCCTAGTAGGTGTGTGTTGCAATCACAAATAAACAACGATAAATGACAATGAACCCAGCGCTATAATCAATTTTAGGTAAAAACCAATCAATAAAAGTGTAATTGTCACAATTAAAACAATAGATTAAACATCAAAACGTAAAATATCACAACAGTAAAAACCCGTAGGTACACCAAAACACAAAAAGACTAGTTCCGTAATTCAATTACTTCAATCACACTTTTATTGACGTACTGATACAACTAAAACTAAAGCAACCAACACCAATGATTACTATAAAATACTACAGACAACTGAAAGTGAACACGGCTCAGTGAAAAACCTATTGAATGGGCGCCATTGTAACGCTTGTTGTTGGGATGGTCAAACAAAACAATATTGAATAGTTCTACAATATTTAATTAAAGATTCGGTGCTCCAGAATGTTCAACAATTAGATGTGCACTAAAATGCCCAACAAGTAGATATGCGTAAATTTAGATCCCAGGGATGAGTCCTAGACTAGAATTCACAAATTTAGGTAAGCCGTGTCCACTTCACACTGTCTTATTAGGCAACACTTCCCTGTAGCTGCGTGGCAGGTCGAGGCGCGCGTCTGGTGACGTCACCGATGTAGTCCGGAGTCCGGCAAGGCAGTTCAGCAGCAGGAAGTGGCCATCAGGTCCCAATGTAGTTTGGCCCGGTAGTAAAAACCCTGGAATCACCGATGAAGGGATTGGACACTTTGCAAAAAGTCTAATTCCACGTTACTGTCTGCAACATCGGACGGAAAGCGGTGATCGAAGCGTTACTAAACTAACAGGGAGGCTACCAAAAGCATTAAATAGTGATCAATGATGTTGCAGTAGTATATACAGATCAGTTTAAGTATGGAAAGTGGAAGCACCAAATTACATCGTTTAATAAAATAACAATTTATGCTAAATAACGTGCAAAAGCTATAAAAGAAGCTGGGGAATAATATTAAGTATTCAATTCATATGAGATTTCGCTTTAAAACTAATTTAACACATAATAATAGCAAGCGGGTAGGTATAGTCTCAGCTTAGTAGACAAAGGAATTTCATCATCTTAGTTGTGCCACGAATAACGGTAAAACATTAATGGAAGGATTCTAGTTACAAAATAAGCGTTTTTAAGTAACATTAGGCATGTAATATAAATCTACTGATTCACATTAGTAACTGTTAAAACAATAAGTATAATTTATTTGCAACACTCACCCGACTGGGGGACACACACACTTATCAAAATTGATAGGTAATTAAATATTCATCATTGAATACTGTGTTGATGCACAGCACAAGAGAATTAAAATAAATTAAACTAATTTAAAATATAAAATAAATTAGCGCCCCATAGTAGTGGCGGCGAATGTTAGGTACGGTAGCTCCGAACAAAGTGAGCGATGACCGCGCCCCGATCCGCGAGTAGGTATGTGACGTCTACATATGACTTGGTTATTCGTTGATGCGCGGAAAGCGCCTGCGGTTTTTGTCATAGCCAGAATCTCACTTGGATCGTCGGTTAGTTAAATAACGCCAGGCTCTTAAACTCTTTGTGGAAAAGTAAAACGTTTATTTATTAAGTTTAGGTATTAGGATTAAGGTAGAATTAAGGTTGTAAATAATATACATTTTCAATTAAAAAAATACTCGTAGCATGTAGAACAGTTATGTTACACTGGTTTCAAATCTCGGTGAGGGCATTTATTTGTGTGATGAGCACGAATATTTGTTCCTGAGTCATGGATTTATATGTATGTAAGTGTTTATCGTCTAGTACCCATCGTACTAAGCTTTGCTTATTTTGGGACTAGATCGATTTGTGTATGAGTGTCCGCATTTTTTTTTCATTTAACAGTCTGTCTACTTTCCCACTACTTATGAAGGCATGAAAATCCATCATATGATTTATGAGAATACCAATTACTTAAGAACGAGTATCGACATTATAACTACTTCAGTGTAGTATTGTTGTTAAAGTGTAAAGTAGTCGCACGTGTGCCCACTGTGCCCGGGGCGGGTTTCCAATGAGTTTCGTTAAGATTTCTCAGTGCAAGCCGGAGCGCCAGCGTCGCTTCTCAATTATTCACGTATACACCCGCTTTCTGGCCCCGCTTCTTTTCATAAGGGACAAAAGCGGATTCAGGTCGTGGTAACAACGGAAAGATTGCAAAGGACGTACGTAGCATATAGGTAAGAGAGGTGAGCTTTTAATATTAAGCGCCAAGAACGAGCGCGGGCCAACTTTATTATGCGATACCGTCACATGCAAAGAACTATGTATAACCTATAATATATGCCACGCAACAGCCTGTTCGGGTTTTGTTTTATATTTGGGAAAGCATCCGAGAATGCAGGATAGGAACGCGGGTGTTTTATTCCGGCATCAAAGTGTTCGACGGCGGGTTTGTGCCGAAAGTAAACGTCACCGGCATTTTCACCTCGCGTCGAAAGGGCTAACGGAATGGTGTAATAAGATTTCCTTACTTTTTCTCTTATTGCTTTTTGCGCTACTTATACATCTAAAACTAACAACTTCGAGGAGCAAAACATGTATAACCATCATCAATTCACTTTTGATAAAAAATAAGTCGTATTAATATTTAAAAGTATTAAATTAACAAGAATTTATTTGACACAGTCTGCTGAATGTGTCTAATTGAATTACTCTTAAGTTAGGGCATTGTTATTCGCTTGATAATCAAATGAATGTAATTTCATACCATCATTTTGAAACGTTCTCTGAGACATACTGCTTTAATGGCCATTAGGTACACAGTGCGAATATAAAATAGTACCTAACTTTAAAGGAAAACTAAAGTGTAATACTAATATTAATCCTATATCCTAAAAGCAATAAACCAAAATCGCAAAGAGAGTGAAGATTGCGTCAGTATTTCGTCCCAAATACTTTTACAGTTCGACCTCCATATAATATCGGGCTGGGAGGAATATATCACAGAATCACAGGAATAGTACGTCTCAATATGCAATAAAACGGGTAACGTATGCGACCTCAGATCCGGGATTTTTCGAGAGCACACCTGAACTAGATTACTGTATCCTTGCTATAAAAATCTTACCCTCAATCGTGTCCCCCGAATAAGGGCGAGCATGAAAGGGACCCCTCAGGTTTATCCCGTACCTACGACATACGGAGGAGCAAACAGGATTTTCATTGTAATTTACATAAACAGTTTCGCACGGTTCCCTCTTGGGAAGCGCTTATTGATACCAAGGAACGTACGTTCGGCGTAGGTAATTGCTAAGGCATGGGCTAGACATTTTGGAGGAGTGTGTGTTAATTGTGTATCGCGTTTTAAATGAGTTGAGAATTATTTACGGTTATAACAGCAGGTATGCATATTCAAAATTAAGAATTGTTTTCTTCGCTTTAAGATTAATATAGTAACATCGGCCATCAGATTCGGATTTTGAAATCAGAAATCTGAAATTTATATTTGTCAGAATACAGTTATAAAAGGTTTTACAGTATAAAATGTCCTTGTATTCAACTTGCAAGGATGTGTAAAAATACTTGATAAATTACGCTAGAGTAAAATATTGATAGATGTCACTGAATTAAAAATAATGATTATTAATAATAAGATAATCCGTCAATAAGATATCAGTAGATTTTTTCGAAGAAAATAGGTACCTAAGTACACACACAGTATAAATTATGAAAAAGATTTTCATGTCTTCAACTTAGGTTAGGTATAATACAAGTCTAAATCAATAAGTTTAAGTATTTATATAAAAAAAAATATCGAATCGAGATACATCGCCCATGTTCCATGTTTACGTACTTACTCACTGTAGGTAAAGTAAAACTGTGTTAAAATAAGAAAATTATGAATTTAAAGTTCATCTACCACGACGAACATTAAAAACAGTCGAAGACGGTAATCTGAAATTAATGTACTAAGGTTCTTCCGTGGTGCAAAAGTGTATAAATACATACCTATGATGTTAACCGCGCAAAGGTAGATAAAAGGTACCAGTTTTGTTTTTTGGAATCATATTTTAGAATAAATATATTAGACTAGATAACTAGACACGGCAAGAATTAAAGTTACGAGTCGTCTGTGGGCGTGGCTCCGGTTCCGCTACTTTAGTGTCCGCTACGTGGCTATCCACTTATTCCAAGTGGATTAGCTTTCGCAACGTCGAGGTACATCATGATCATGATCGTAAACAGGTTCGGTAGCGGCCCATTGTCCAGTTGGTTTATATTCGGGTATGTTGGTGGTTATTTCTTCGGAAATAAAATAATCATCTTCCTCCTAGCTTTTTTCCCGCGTATAACCTAAAGGAACCCGGGGTCCGCTATGACACATACTAAATCCCAAGAATTGGAAATAAAAAAATATTTAATAGTATTTTTATAGTAGCACAGACATTAATTGCAACATCGGTTTAATCTCCCGTGATTGTCGACGGTAAAAATATGAAAACAATAAATAAACAAACTCATTATTAAATCAGATCAGAGCGGCGGTGCCTGTCTGCGTATCTCCGTCCGCGATCCACAAAAGCCTACGTCAAACCTGAATGCCGACTCTAAACATGAAAGGAATATTTTTTACAAGCGGATGAAACTTTTCGGAAATTACATCCTACTTCTATAAGTAGGATGTAATTTCCGAACCGAATTCGAATATTCGAACCCACACATTTATACTGCCTACAAACCCAGAGCTGGGCACAAGTCCGTTAATCCGTTAATTAACGAAGTTAATATTTCGAGTAACGGATGAACTTTTAAGTTAACATAAAAATCGTTAACGGACTCATTAACTTCCGCTAATTAGCCAGAAGTCCGTTAATCAAGTACATTATTTGGCAAAAGGACGCTGCGCGGGTCGCGCTGCACCACGAAAAAAAAATAGGTTCCGACAAGTGCGTTCGCACCGGGCGGCGCGCGCGCGAGCTAGGCGATGCGAGTGCAGTGCATTTGCGTCTCACATTTTGCTTAAAGAGTGACTGATACGCAATGCACATTGGACAAAGATCTTGGACAAGTGGAATAGCACCCTAAGTGAAACAAATCTATCTGTTTTCGGTACGTAAATGAATGAGACAACTGCAAAAAAAATTGCACGATTCGTTTGTTTTGTTTAAGACTGCCAGTGCCGACGTTGAAGTGACGAGTGTAACGAGTGTGTTTTTATTGTTGTTAGTGTGTGAAAATAATAAGTAAATACTTTTTGGACTTGCTGTTCTGTGGGTGGATGGACTGATATTATATTTTGTGGGTGTGTATGAACAAATAAACAAAAAGTGTAACTATGGTACCGGATTCCAGTTCTGCCATGGACGAAAATCCGTGGCCACGTTTAGTGATTACGCCAATTATTACTCAATCGAAAGATAAGCCGAGACGCCACAGATCGTTAAGAAGTAGGGCAGAAAGTCTAGTCAAAATGTGGCTAGGCATAAAATCGAAAGTCACGTTCTATGACGCGGAATTCCTAGGGGAACAAATATTTATAAATTTGTTCATAAAATACAACACCGCTATACTCTCGAACGCTGCAGTTGAACGTCTCTTTTCAACAGGCAAAGACATTTTAACGCCTAAACGTGCCTAATCGTAAAACATTGAAATTTTTTTCAGAGAGCGCTCTGACAAAAATTTCAATGTTTTGATCTTCATGAAGCGAAACGCATCTACTGTCAGATAACAATTAATGACTGTCTTTGAATTTGATATTAAAATAATAATGATTCATGAGCTATCTTTATTATAATTTTTCATGTCCTGACAATTTCTATCAGGAGTTAACGATTAACGTTAACTTTCGTTAATGAACTGAAAATGTAACGGATTAACGATTAACAAAGTTAACTTTTTAACGGATGGTGCCAATCATTAAGTTCGTTAATCGTTATGGTTAACGGTGTCCAGGTCTGTACAAACCTAGCTACATAGGAATAAACTGCTCAAAGAGTACAATCAGCTGCGGGGAAAAGCAACCCCACTCCTCCACCACAACCTCCACATATGCATGGTTAAAATAAAATACCAATGTGAGTTCTCTTATCGATGGGCGTCGTGTCACACCTGACCTTTATATATTAGCACGAGAGGCCGGTGACGTGTTGACGATAAGCTGAGCCGTCAAGATCAGGGGTATTCGTTTTATCCACTTCCGTAATGGAGAAATTAGGTACGCCACAGCATACTATAATAACCGTACGTACCTGCATATGCAGGGCGTAAGGTTGTATAAAAGAACGTCTATACGTTCCTTTATTTTATTTAGGTCTTATTTTGATTACATTTTTTTTTACAAATTTGGCCATAATACTTATAAATAACTAGCTTTCGCCCGCGAATTCGTCTGTGTGGACTCGGTATAAAAGCTATCCTATATTTTCATCCAGGCTATTACTTAACTATCTTCGTGCAAAATTTCATTCAAATCGGTTCAGCCGTTTAAGCGTGATTGAGTAACAAACATCCAAACATCAAAACTTTCACATTTATAATATTAGTAGGATTTCCACAAGCAGGTTTTGTATGAATTTCTAATTTCAATCCTCGCCTCGCCTCGCCTCGCTAGTGGAAGAACAGCTTTACGCCTTCTGTAACTAAGTCCAATAGATAATTCATCATCGGTAATTGACTTACCTGTAGATCAATAATACTGGCTTGCTGTCTCAGGACGGACTGTAGCTGATGGATGTTGTATTGGTTGGCTCTAATATTCCATTAAGCTATCGAGTGATTTTATAAACAATAATATGAACAAAAATATTCATTGTCGCGTAAATAAGAAGTTGTTGTGTTGGTAATATTGACTGTATTAGACAATTACAAGTAGTTCGTTCCATGATAGTTTCCAAGCACATATCGGATATCCAGCAGTTGGGACGTTGTCGCAGTTAACCTACGACCACTGATAAACTAGTATGAGTAAAGGGCCATCTACATGGTGCAACAAATCGTATGCGATTAGAACTACATTAGTCTCACTCTTGTAAGTAGTTTTAAGTTTAGCGCATTAAAATGACTATGTTTTGGACGTTTTGAGTAACTGAAAGTCAATTAGAGTATGATTATAAATAAATTACATTGCAATATTATAAAAATGTTGTAGCACCATTAAAAGAAATAGGTACATTCATTTAACAAACAAAAATTATATACATATTAATGCATGGGTTATATTTAAAACTACTTAAATCAAAATTAGAAATATACAATTACAAAAACGTATCAAAACTTTGCCCTTTAATGAGGGTGCCCATCACGCAAGCAGCATTCCCACGCTGAATAGCAATCGCTATTCTTTGAGCGAGAAAGCTGCCTGCGCGATGGTCACCCGTTGCACCGTGTAAATGGCCCTTTAGGATGCTTGAGGTGAATGACTTTGTCTAATCTTTCACATAATTAAAAATTAAATAAATCGTTAGCCGTTTCCGAGAAAGTGATTGAAGGTAATATATAATATATATATATATATATATATATAAATATCGATCGTTTAGTATTATTTAATAGAATTATCTCGAACCGGCTTATGATTGTAAAAATTGTCTATCAGCACTAGACGAAATCTGATACATTTACCCCGGTTGACCCCAATTTTAATTCAGATCATATCCCATGCAGAAAATCAGAGTAGGTAGCCCTATCCTAAGAGCTTCCATTCCATTTTATATTTAATATCTGGTTGCAATTAAAACGTCCAGAGACAAAGCTAATGCAGCTAAACGTTTTCATAAGCAGCACTGCTATTTATTATGGCTGCGGGATTTCACGCTGGGTAGGTCCGGCCCGATTGTACAGGGTGCTCATATTTTCTACGGCCTTTAGAAAGCCACATTTGTCCAAATCCGTGTATTTTTACTTAGAGGTTGGGCACACAAGTCATCTGGCGCATTTTAGGAGCAGCCCAACTGGGGAAGTACCTCACAGAAGACCGCAGCCATAATGACGCCACCATTTGCTCTTCAGGTATGCCAGAGCTCCCGAGGATGTGTTGTGTTGAGAGTGAGGGAACCGAGTGCGTGTCTAGCTACCAACACAACGAATCCTCGAATCAATAAAGGGTCGGCAACACGCTAGTGATTCTTCTGGAATCGCAAGCATTCATATAGGCTACGGTGTCTGCTTACCATCTGGCAGACCGTATGCTTGTTTGCCACCGTCGAATTTTAAAAACAAACCTATTAGTCACTCTGATTAGTTACTGTAACTGTAACGATGCGTGTAACAGAACGTTACACACCAACCTACTGGCAACTTTTTGAACTAACAGCATTCAAATTTTCAAATTTCAAATCCCTATTCCAATTCCACGGCCATTGCGCAGCTTTTTCTGACAGGACAGTTTGATCCAGATTCCTGATCGAGACACTTCTCCTGGATTAAACATTATAAATATTAAATAATGTACAGTTCAAGTCAGTTTCCCAATATTTATTATTATTGTGATCTTTAATACGTAATACTACAAGCTTACCACAAGTGTGTTATCCAGCTCTTCAGTTCACCCCTATAAAGGCACGATAGCAACCTATTGTAAGTAACAGTGTTTTTAAGTAGTTACCTAATCAAGATCTGTTTATCAAATCGTAGGCTAAGCATTGCCTGTGTTTGTTACAGGTGCCTTATCTTTTAATTATAACTCCATAATGCCCTGGTCTCCGCTGTTTTTCTGGTCATCACCTCCTCCCATCACCTGCGGCCCTACAGGCTGACAGTAACAAATCGGCCAAGTGCATGTTGGGCCACGCACAGTGTAGGGTTCCGTAGTTGCCTGTCTGTCTTCGTTACATCGACACGCGCGCCCCAGCTAAATGGTACATTTTAAGTTGGTGTACTACCACGATTTTTTCACATCCCCAGTAGTAGCCATTTAGCCGAAAAGGGGGGGGGACATGACTCGAACAAAAATTATGGCTTGAAGGCCCAACATCCCGAGATCTCCAACGATACCCCACACTATAGGTAGAACGAGAAAAAAATGGACACCACTTTACATGTAGGCGAGGTACCTACCCTAAAAAAAAAAATTTTTCTACTATTTTGTCGGCGTGATTGGTTTATATACCCATGCCGAATTAAAGTTTTCCAGTTGTAATGGTTACTGAGCTAAGCCGAAGACGGATAAACGGACAGACGGACGGACGGGCATGGCGAAACTATAAGGGTTCCTTATCGACTACGGAACCCTAAAAAGGGCAATCAGCCATAGGAATTTAATTTCAACCCCATCTGATTATGTGATTATCAGTAAGTCGCGATCATAGGTGCATACTTGGCTACTAGGGCGGAAAATAATTATTCCTGAATATTCGCTATAGCCACGTTCGAATCAAGGCATATCAATAGGGGATAGACACTATATCAAATAATCAATAATGTTATATTTTCTCGAAAAAGGATTAAAAATGTAGTCAAATGGAGAAAAAATCAACGCAAAAGGTTAAATAATCACGAAGTTATATGTATGTACTTTACATCGGTGTTATACAGAGCATTTTAAAATGTGCCCAAATTGTACAATAGTTTCAGCTTATTGTTTCGCGGATCGCTATTACTCAAACTTTATTCAGCATGACTGTGTTACTTGGGGTGTCCAAAGTTTTAAGAAGGGGTATGTTCTGTCCCTTTTTTGCAAAACACAACTTCATATGAAACGATGACGCTTGTAGATTGTGACGTCACTATAGACGGCAACGTGCCGCGCCCCGTCGTGTGCGGCGCCGCCGTCGACGCGGCCCCCCGGCAGCCTCGTGTAATGTGACGTCACACACTGTTTGCGTTTTCTCTCTAACAAGCAATATTAAAACGTAGGTTCGTAATTCTTTAAGATATCTCAATGGGATTTTCGTCACTAGGCATATTTTTTTACCTTCTTGCTTTTGGAGTAATAATAATTTTCGAGTCTACAGGGGTGTAGTATTTAATACTCGTTCGTAAATTGGGCCGCAGTAATGTAAAATATTGGTAACATAGAGAAAGGATAGAATAGAGAGACTCAAAGCACACACATATATGACAAATATGTAAGCATGGAACCACCATAGATAGGTGCCACAAGTGGGAACGAGATGTCATATCTCTCTTCACCACTTTGTTTAGCCTGTCAAAAAAATTACGGAAACTTGACGTCACGGATATAATCGACATCTCATGTCCTTGTATACTATAGTCGCCTTCTGATCGTTTTTAATTTAGTCAGGTTAATTTACCTCCATCCCTTTTGGACATCCTCTAGCTACGATTGGTAACAGTAATATCCAACAACATGTCATAGAAATATCACCCAAGCAACATAGGACACCCTGGCGTCGTGGGAATCGGGCGAGGTGCAAGGTGCGGCAGCAATTTGCTCTCCCAGCTGCCTAGACATCGGAATTGCGCGATTTCGGCGCACTAAGAGCAAAAAGGCTTCTACGGTTACGATGCGGGATGTTGAATCGATGTTTTAGTGTTATTTGTCGGCGCTCGGCATTGGGAATCGCTTCATTATGTTTTTTACGTCTCTTTTCCGATTGTTACCTGTGACGTTGTTAGGAATATGGTGGTGCGTCATTCCACTGGTAGGATTTTTTTCTAATAACGAATGCGCAAAAAATCCTCGCCGTTGATTTCCCTTGAGGTAATGATGATGTGTATTCATTGAATGTGGGGTATTAAGTATTTGTGTAAAGATAAGGCAAGCACTTACATTTTATTTTTATTTTATTTTCGGCCAAGCTATAGGATTTCCAAAATTGGAGGATTGGTATAATATATCTTATCTTATCTTATCTAGATGAGAGCCCTTTCGGATGCACTTCGACCCAGCGGGATCTTTTGTGCATTTGCCCTCTCCTTTATGCCTACTTCCAAGCTCGCTATAATGTAAGTATTAGAGACATCTTTACCTCCTAAGTCAGTAATTTTTGTCGACTTTTCGAATAGACTATTCTTTTTGTGTTTGATAAACACAGGTTGAACCGGTAGTCTAAAAGTGTTGTCAGCGAGGGGTTATGTTCTAACGAAGCCTAAATAGTAACTTAAAAACTTATTCATTCAAAAGTAGGTACCTAGGTATTTGTAATTTTCGGAGGCTAGGCTGTAACACGTCCTATTATTTTCCTTAATTTAATTTGTTTTTTTTTAACAGTAATAATAATAACTTTAAGTAACATCAAGTAGAATTTTGGTCAAGTGCGAGCCGGATTTTAGTTTTCCATACATTTTGAGACCCAGCGCCTGATGAAGGCAACAAGCAATTTCTTTAAATATTTATTTTATTCTGTTTTTTAGTATTTGTTGTTTTAGCGGCAACAGAAATACATCATCTGTGAAATGTTAGGGGTCTGATAAAATGCGTTTTTGCCCACTGGTTTTAAAGGATAAAAGACGGCTTTCCGAGGCAGTGAGGTGAAAAAATATTTTTAACTACTTATACGACTTTATTGCTCTAACATTAAGGTCGTGTATACATATTTTTGGAACGTTGACCGTATCGATCTCTTTTAAGTCGGACTGTACCTACTTACCTATTGTCTTGATTCATGCGATTATCCAAACGTATGCGTGTGGCGACGCGAGATTCGTTTTCAAAATTATATCCAATCCAGTTATTAACTCACTTATTTGAAGTGCGTGTTAAACACTCAGACTCGGGGATTTTTTAGCCATCTTAAAATAACTAGATTCATTGATAAGTAGTTCTCGAGACTAAACTTACTCTCAACTCAAGTAAGTAGGTATCAACATCAACCCGGTATTCCTACGATAGGATGAGGAGCGATTCTGAAAATTGTAGCTTGCGAACGACTTTATGCAACAAAACGCCTTAAGCGATATTTACATAAATGTCTACATGAATAAAGGCCTGAATATAAAATCAACACGAGCTATTTATGCCAAGGTTTAACGTTAGAACATTCACATTTATAAGCAATCGGAAAGGAAGTGATGTTCTTATCTGTACTTATGTAAAACATTTTTTATCCTTTTTCACATGCTACCTTTTTGTAATCGTGTCCCTAAAAATGGATCTAATTATCTTGAAAGGATCTATTTAAAATTAATGTTCCCGAAGAATTAAGTGTCGTTGTTTCGCACCAAGATTCTAAGTAAGTTACCTACCGTTCCTATAATATAATACTTTTATATGAGTAAAGCAAAGAAACTCAAGACTAATTTAACATGCTTATCATAAAATGACACCTTTGTGCATTTGATTCAAGTCAAATAACACTTACGCCCATAGTTTCAGATGGCATATAATATTGTACCATATATAATGTACCTAACGTAATGCATAAATGCTCGATGGTACCCATATTACCACTCCGAAATCCAATTACCGTCCCCACCGCATACTAGGCCGCACTCACCTTATGTAGATACCTAAACGAAAATGCTGAAATATGTTTAGCTCGCCGAATAATGGCTATCGTAAATTTACCTACTTCGGTCGTTACTGACCTGTTATCCTATTCTAAAACCAATTTTGAGGAAACGAGGGCTATTCCTTCTTAGAATTTAAGGTGAACATTAAAAAGGCAAATCGAAATGTGTATATTATCTATCGTATCTATCTAACCGACTCACACTGTCGATTCATAAGTAATTTTACCATTGTGTATTTTTTTTAATGTTAAATTTCAAATTCCATTGGAATAGTAACGACATTTTCATAATAAATGCCTAGACGTATAAGAAAGTGTGCCCTATTGAAATCGAATTCGTTGTCATCTTGAGGTCGTTATTGTAAAAGCATTATCTGGGATAGGAGCGGGCCGGGAATATAAATGTTGGGATCGCTCGCGACGTTTAGAGCAATATGTCAGTTGCCGGCCTGCGTCGGATGTGCGGATTCTCGGCGTCAATTAACTTCCTTATTTAATTGTAATGCCCAATTAATATTCTGCTTCTGATGTTGCTTCTAACTTTACACCCATAAATTTGGCCATTTGAGAAGGGTCAAGTCATTTGCAACGTTCATTTGTCGTCTTAAATTAAGTAGGATTTTTTTTTATAATCCGAGAAAGAAAATCAAAAATTCTGCACGGTTTGTTTGATCAAACAGAAGGAAGAAAAACACGAAAGCTGCCAGCTCCCAGTTTTAAACGATTTCCACAATTCACGGAAATCAAAAAACTATCCAAACTTCCCTCGTTCTTTAAATAAATAAATAAATAAATAAATATTACTACTACACTAAACTACACTACACTAACTAAATATTATACTATACTATACTAAATATTAGGGGATTAGGGGATATATTAGATAAGGCTTGTGTTATGGGTACTAGACGACGATATATATAATAGTTATAAATACTTAAATACATAGAACACTTTCATGACTCAGAAACAAATATTCATGCTCATCACACAAATATTTGCCCTTACCGGGATTCGAACCCAGGACCTTCAGCTTCGCAGGCAGCGTCACTACCCACTAGGCTAAGCGGTCGTCAATAAAATAATAAAATAATAGTAATAATAATTAAATAAATTTTCACCTCAAGCAGTTCGAACAAGCATATATTGCTGCGTGAAAACAGTGTGCAAAATGCGATTTTGCTGTAGCTGTACGGCTAGTTTTTGGTGTGCACGCGAGATACACGTAATATGCTAATGTGTGCCCTTGTGATGTTGATAAATACTTTTAAAATATCTTATTAGTAAAATCGGTGAATTTTAACAATAATACGGTTAGTTTTTAGTGATGAGTTAGCGTCACGCGACGCTCGTATAGATACTGAAATATCCTTTGGTTTCTCGCACCTTGTCTCGCCTTTCTAGTAGTGACTAACGGCGCTGCCGGCGCTGAGGAGTTAAAACAAGCAATAACGAACGTTACGTTTTCTTCCTGAATAATATTGAGACGAATAGGTACGTGATACTATTATACATATTTTAATGTGAATATGTTCTCACTGCTGAGGTCAAAAGTTGTATGTGTTACTCGAGAGCAAAGTATTTTTAAGAGATTTATTTATTTATTTATTTATTTATTTATTTACAATAATACATTGAAAGCTTACAGTGTAAACACCAAATCGCTTACATGCTAAAATAACAAAAAAAAAAAGATAAACATTCACTGGTAAAAATGTCACAAATCGTAATTGTAATGTCAATCGTAATTATAATGTCATTCCATTCATTAAATGCCAATTCAAAAATATCCTGGCAATATTGCACAAGTATGTCAACCGATCAGCGAACATGTCAGCGTCTTCGTGCTGAGTGAGCATTCGATGCATCCTCGTCATGGCACGGGCGGTAGGCGCGTGGCTCGCGTATCGCGTGCGAGCGGACGGCCGCTGCAGCAGGCCCGGCCGGCGGCGGGGCGGCACCGCCCCGCCCGCGTCCGCGGGTATCCGCGTAGGAACCACCAATCCGATCCGAGCCAACACCTCTGCACTATCAACTCGGTGATGGACAATTGACAGATAGTGGACTAGCAGCAATAGCTTTCTTCGCAGCGCCAGCGTGTCCAGCCCGACCATGCCCGAGACAAAGATGGAGGGATAGAGGTACGGGTAGTAACCGTAGGCTTTTTTGTACAGCCAGCGAGCAAATTTGCGTTGTACTTTCTCAATCATGAGAGAGTATTTGCTCTCGTACGGATCCCAAACAACAGCACCGTATTCTAACTTGCTCCTTACAAATGCGCTAAAGAGAATCTTAGCCACTCCGAAATGAAATTGTTTTGCAATCCTCATCACAAACCCCAAGGTCCTGCTAGCCTGCTTACAAATGCCAGTTACGTGCTTATGGAAGTCAAACTTATCATCTAATATTAAACCTAGGTCACGAATTTCACTAACTCTTTCCAGAGTGTCGTCAGCTAAATGGTACTCAGTTTGGAGTGGAGAGCGCTTACGTGAAAATGTGATCAACTTACATTTATTGACATTAAAAGGCAGTCGATTTAAAATACTCCACTCGGCTGCCGCGTCAATGTCAGCCTGTAACGCTGCACTATCAGCCGTACTACCGATACCTCGGAACAGCTTCAGGTCATCCGCAAAAAGCAAACTCTCGGCGGTGCGAGTCACATCAGGCAAGTCGTTAATCATCAGGAGAAACAGCGTAGGCCCTAAAGTACTGCCCTGACTTACTCCTGATAGTGTGAAGTAACTGTTTGACTCATAACCACCCACCCTGACATACTGCTGGCGGTCAGACATGTAACTAGCGAAAAAATTTAGAAGCTTTGGCGTGAAGCCTGCTAATGCTAGTTTTTCCAGCAAGATGTCATTGTCAACCAGGTCAAATGCTTTCCTGAAGTCGAAATATGCAGCATCGACCTGGCGGCCCGCATCCATCTCCTTACAAACGTAGTCAGCGAGGGCAACGAGGTTTGTAGTGGTCGAACGGGATTTTCGGAAGCCGTGCTGACTTGGGTGCAAACGGTCAGCTACCTGCAGACTGATGCAGCGGTTAACGATCATCTCAAATACTTTTCCAAACACGGGGAGAACTGCTATCGGCCTAAAAGAGGTGATATCAGTATCAGGCCCGCCCTTAGGAACCGGCGTCACTCTCGATGCTTTCCAACAATTTGGATAAATGGACTGGTTAATTGAGAGGTTAAAAACGTGTAACAAAGGAGTCATTAAGACAGAGGCACAATCTTTAGCCAAAAATACAGGGATGCCATCCGGACCCTCAGCCGAACGAGGCTTAAGGTTCTTAATTGCCTTCTTAAAGTCAATCTCACAGACAAAGGGGATGGACACCGACCTAGAGTCACCCAAGGAGTACGCCGCGTCATCCGACATCCTTCGCTGCGCTCATGATTCAAATTTTAGAATCTTTCGCTTCCGCAGGACTCAAAATCAGCACACGCAGCAAAAACAAACTTTTCTCTCTTGTTGCACAAATAACTATTCCGCGCATACAATTGGAATGTGATTTTTGTCAGGCGCTATTCAGTGCGGTGTGCATGGTACACTTTTCAAAAGTCTTGTTATTTAGTTCTCTAGGCAGTAAAATCTATTTAGCTCCCTAGTCGGGGGTGTCGCGGGCACGTGACACCCGCATACCCGCACTAGCGCCCGCCACTTTCACACGACTCTCAATTTTTCATGGGTGCTAGCGTTGACACATTAGTCTTTGTGTGATCCTAGCTAAATAGGGCTTAGACTTAGTAAGGGACTGTCATTAGTGACGCCCTTAGCAGGGTTTAGTGCTTTATATAAGTTTTCTTACAATTAATAAGGGTAGAGATTATTTGCGCGTTGAGTATTTTAAGATCTTAATGCACATCCTTCCTTGCGAATAGGTACCTACATAAAAATAAATAATGTATACAGATATTAAAATTTAGTCCAGTCTATATAAATTCAATTTTGCTAGACTTCAGGGGCTCATATTGATGAGAAAATTTAAGCTTTAGGTACTCATAGTATTATAATATACCGACTTGGAACATTTCCAACCGGACCCACTGTAGGTAAGCAGGTATACAAAATTGCAATAAGTTTACGAGTGTTATCGGTTGAATTAAACATAGACTATATGGTCTACATGAGTACTTAAATAACTGCTTACATAGGTATCAAATGGAAGATTCTGTAATACTGTGCCACGCGCCTACCTACTTCCCAATAGCCCATTACATAGTGTCAAACGCTGTCACCTACAAGCGACACGACTTCGGTTTTAGCGTTCTCGCAACGCCAGTGACGTTGCCTCTGACGTCAGGGCTTGTTTCGGAATCACAACGCCCCACTCGCCTGAGAAAAACCAGTGTAAATCCCATCTCCGATTACGCGTAACGTACGGATCTTGAGGTCAAAATACACTGGGGGGTGCAATGTTGGGTGAATTTGCAAATGGCATAGATACGGGCGGCACGCGTTCAACCACTTTCGTTAATTGTTTTCCTAACATAATGAGTCCCCTATCACTTAATTATTCATCCTCGTCTCTAATAAAACCACCCAACCACTATGTACGGTTTTAATCGACCCACCCTTGCAAATTGAAACCGTTATCCAAACAATTAGTTAGGTGCCTGGAATGGGGATATATTGAATTATTTTGTGTCTTGCGTAATTATCTGTTCATTGACGCGTTTGTTATGGGAAAGCGGATATGGAGTCATGAGTTGATTGCCTTTGATTGTCAATATTGTCACTTCGCTTACGCTTAAATTTCGCCTGAGGCGAAACAGTGTAAGCCCCACTTTGATGTCTCTGTCGTTTTGATTTTAACAGAGGGGAAATCTCCCATGGCCATGATTGTTTTACCTATATACTTAGCACAATAAGCGAAATCTTAGTATCGTCAAATTATAAATACCGCTCGTCATACCTAAAATATTTCTGGATAGTCAAGCAGACGCGTGCGCTCTGAGGCTAAAGCAAGCTTCAGTTTACAACTTAACAAAACTTAAATTTAGAGGATTCTTCGTATTTTAAATAAAAATACTTCTAAACCAGTATGAAATATTTTTTACGTAACACCTGGCCATAATGTGAGTTTTATTTACCGTACGCGCAGCGCAGCAGGTGAAGACGTAAGATTGTGTACTCACCACGGGTAGTAAAAAAGAAAGCCCTCTATCGCATATTTACAACCCTCGCCTGCGGCTCGCCTGCGATTTCGGGCGGTCTTTCTTTTACATCCCTTGATAATTAATGTACTATTTCACGTCTTATGCTCGAAAAGTGTGTCATTCGGCTTAGCAAGCGTGGCTCAAGTAGTAGGTACATTTAGCCCCTAGGGAAAATATGAATACATATTTATGTTTTTTGAAACATTTGACTAATCAAAACACTTTACCGTATTACATCCATCAATCATTATATTCCTCCTATTTAAAAATCATTTGCATGTGCTATCAACTAATCAGAGATCTAGATATTACAATCGATCAATCAGGAAAGAAAGTTAAATTCAAACATTACTTAGTTGTTTTCACAGACCAGGATATATGGTCTGTGGTTGTTTTATATTCCCTAATTTACAATCATTAAAAAAAAACACTTCGACCATATGTCCGCCGCGTCCATATGTTCAAGCGTGGTTGACTGCATACATGGCATAAGCTATGAGATTGCGAGGGATAACTGCTGTCTATCTCGCTTTATCTTATGCTCCGTATGCTGTCCGCTGCGCTCGGCCGTTTGGACGCGCCTATAGGCGGTCAATGACATTTATCTGTGGTGTGAATATTTTTTATCTGTGTCAAAGCAGTTGCCGCCAAAATTGAACAATCTTTTCGCCGTGGATTTTATTATTAATTGTGGATCCTTTGTTTTTACTATTTTCTCGCAGTCCAAGTGAAAATTAGAGTGTATAACTCTGGTCTAAAAGCCATATTGCCTCTTGAATAATTATCATGTGGTGCTGCCTTATTTTAGACCCTTGTCATACAATCTACTATAGGAAAACGCAGTTATAAATATTCCAAAGCAAGTTATGAATATTAGGCACAGGAGTTTGCTTTCAGACATAGCTAATTAGCTAACGCATTCTAATTTGATTTTACATTTTATTTCCATGATTCTTTGTATTTCGTTACCCGTTCTGATACTCGGCATGCCCATTGAAATCCAATTTAAAATACGTAACGTATTCAACCCACTGTAATGTATTAATAGAATTACACTCGGGGCCATTTCGCTTCGTTTTATCTTCTAAAACATCGCCATGAAGAACACCCGGCTTTATACTTATTCAGGCGGAACTCGTTTAATTGATTATCTAACTAATTAGAATTTTCAACAAATCATGGCTTCAAAGAGGTCAGAAATCTCATCTACGGGAGCTATTGATTTTAACTCGATTTAGCCAAGGTAAATCCTTACTGATATTATAAAAGGCGAAAGTGTGTGTGTGTGTTTGTTTGTCCTTCTTTCACGTCGCAACGGAGCATCGTATTAATGTGATTTTTTGTATGGAGATAGTTTAGAGGCTGGAGAGTGACATAGGCTACTTTTTCCAGCGGGAAAACATCTAATTCCCACGGGAAAATTCAATATGTTACATTTTCCTATAACCGCGCGGGCGAAACCGCGGGCATCAGCTAATAGTACAAAATTCAAAACGCCGTCACAACTTAGTAGGTACTTATCCGAAGCAAAGAACCCTTACTTAAAATAGTTATGAGCTAAGCCACTTTCTACCCTTTGTTACCTTTCACATTTTTAAAGTAAGTTTGTGTTTGTATATCCGAAACAACTCATCCCATTTTTAAAATTCTTTCACCTGTGTTTGCCTGAAACTATACAGGGTGTAACAAAAATGGGGTGTGAACCGATCAAGGGCATAACAGGTATCTTTTTCTGATAAGAAAAAACTACGTTTTTTTTTTACGCGATTTAAAACAAAATCGCGCAAAAAAAATATCTCTTAGTTTTTTCTTTGGTACACTCTGTATAAAATGGTTCTTCGGGGTGGGCATAGACAATTCTATCCCGTGGATCTGCCTGCATTCTTTGTAATACGCGGGCGTAGTCGTGCGTCGGTGCCAGCAGCCCCCCTATTCTGCGACTTGTTTTAAGCTCACTTCAACGCTCACCCACAAATATATCTTGACACCGCAATGCGTAGTATAGTAAGCCACTAAACGTACCTACGTAGAGGTCTAGTTTCGTGACGGGTGACCGGAGGGGTGAGCCGCATTAGCGCGTAGCCGCATTAGCCCTGCCTGTACCTACATAATGTTTTAGGGACTGATCACGAATATTGCCTCAGAAATGAACCACGATCACGAACGATATGAATAGAATAGTCAGTAATACCTACCTAGTTATACCTATCAGTATTTTACAGACTCGTGATACCTCTGCCCACGTCCCTTGCGATTTCTACTTCCATTATCTCGATTAGAAATGGCTCATATCATTCCAGTTGCGATCCAGAGCAATGGTAATGCTGGCAGTCTAAATCTAAATTTCAGTCCTGTCCAATAAAACGGCTATCATTTAACTCCTAGTGAACAAAGCTAAGCTTTACGAGTGATGCTAGCTAATTTGCTCGAATTTTCAGGTAGGTACCTATTGACTAATCAGCCTGCACACCTATTAGATATATGTAATTCGTAGCAGTAGCTTAACTTAGAAACAGATTGCAAACACCATAAGCAGTGTTAATAAAACGAAAGTAGTAGGTCCTTGGTATTTTTAAGGTCAGTGTTAGTAACAGCTTATGTGAATGTAAATAAATAAATATGAGGGGATAATCTTGGACAAATAGACCTAGTCCCAATAGTAAGCTGTCTAGGCTTGTGTCATGGGTACTAGACGACGATTATACAGGGTGAATTTTTATTGAGTGTTTAATTTTTTTGGAGGCATTTGGTATCACTAAGACTCCCATTTTTGAAAAAAAAATGGTTGGTATTTTTTTAAATTATAAATTGTCTATCCGTGCTGCGTGGTTACTCGGGATTCAGTGCCGCGCGGAGCGGGGCGGGGGCGGGGGAGGGGGAGGCGTGCCGTGTTGACCCTTACTACCCGCTGAGGTGCTCGCGCGGTAAGGTTTTTGAGGGATAACTTTAAGCAGCAATTAGTAAAAATTAGTACTGAATGATATGAAACAAAAAACACGTATTTTATAATTTTTGCTGAAGAATCTTATATTTGAATTTGGACACTCATTAAAAATTTACCCTGTATAATAGATATAAATACTTAAATACATAGAAAACTTCCATGACTCAGAAACAAATTTCATGATCATCACACAAATATTTGCCCTTACCGGGACTCAAACCCAGGACCTTCAGCATCATAGGCAGCGTCACTACGCACTAGGCTAACCGGTCCTCAAGTATATTTATATAATATAGATTTATATAAAATGCTTCGCCGTTTATGCGTATAATGAAAAATATAACCCAGGCTTAAGCCCTAACTTCGGATATATCCATAACAAACATGCGAACCTATGACCCACAAAGTGCAGAGCCATGTTACTTCTGAACACCAATAGCCTTTTATTTCAACCAGAATTACGCAGGCTTAGGTTAGGTTAGGTTATTATTATTTATTTAATTATTAACAACTAAAATTAGACATGAATAGTAAGATACATTGCTCCACAAAACTACATCAATAGTTTGACTGTGGAGTCAGTTTTCTCTTTAACATAATATATTAGTGTCTTAAATATCTAAAACTAGCTTCCGCCCGCGACTTCGTCGGCGTGGACTCGGGATAATAACTATCCTATATTTTAATCCAGGCTATAAACTATCTTCGTGCAAAATTTCATTCAAATCGGTTCAGCTGTTTAAGCGTGATTGAGTAAGAAACATGCAAACAACTAAACTTTCGCATTTATAATATTAGTAGGATGTATAGATACTCTACATAATTTTATATTACCATTTAAAAAATTACAGGGCATCAATAAGGTATTTTTTTAATCGATTCTTAAATCTACCTTTTTTGGGTTCATGAACAATGTCCACGGGCAGTGTTTAGATATAAGGTATAGTCCAGTCAATGAATTGACAGCTTGTATGGAAAAAATGACAATTTTGGAAATAATTTATAATAGCTTATTTTTTATGTGTAACGGATATATTATCAATTAAATAGTTACCCAGCGACAAAATCCGACAAAATTTCAGATATCAATAAAATGATAAATGAACTAGCTTCTGAAACGTCAGAAAAAATATTAATAAATATTTTTGGCTTTACTTTGGTTCATTTACATCTTCTCTATAATATTCAAGATAAATCGTACAAAAAAGACAATGCATGATTTATTGAAATCTACATAATTACTTCCGGGTGGAAAGTTTGTCGGATTCTTGAATAAATCATCTTAGAATAACATTTTAAAATGAAATCACCAAAAAAAAACGCTATTATAAATTAATGTTTTTCAAAACCGTATTTTGCCTGGAGTAGTATGCGTTTCTTTAGTGTCCTATCACCATAGTAATGGGACACTCTAGGTACTTCATACTTGCCCGCGGTCATTGTCCTTGTGCTATGTTTGTGTTTAACTAGGTGTAAGTATTTCATCTTAGAGCTTACCGGTAAGATTTTACATATTTTAAACAGTTTTTGGCAGTTATTTTTACAGTTGTCTTTTGTCTTCTTATTCACAAGTAATTTCAGAAATCGGATTTGTAACATTTCTAATTTTTCAATATTAGTTTTGAAAGTTAAACCATAGCTATCAAGAGCATATAGCATAGGATGGATTCTACTATTGACTTATATAAACATTTTAAGGTACTGGTAGGAATTCTGTAACTTAGATGATAAAATTTGCCTAAGAGTATTCTTAATTTGCAACAAATAAAATCAATGTGTGATGACCAAGAGAAGTTTTCATCGATTTTCAAGCCAAGATATGTAACGGAACTAACTTTTTCTATTGACTTGCATGTACAGTTGACTAGAATAATATTGTTGTGGAGGCAGGTGAAGCTGTGAGTAAACATGGATGGGCATTTACCCTCAGGAATCAAATATGGAGAGTGAATAATCATTAATTTGGTCTTATCAGCGTTCAACACGATCCCGTTATCGTGAGACCATTTGACGACCGCGTCCACATCCTCCTGCACAAGTCGACACTATATAATAATGTAAGGTTAGTGTAATAATGTAAAATTTCACGTTTACACTATGTATCTCATCGATTTTTCTGTAAGCTGCTGTTACGTTTATAAAATGAGATCGCCATGTGGACTTCAAAAGACTGATAGGGTAAACCGGGGACCATAGAAACACGTCATGATTGAAACAAGTCCAATTTCTCGAAAATCATAATACGTACGCGAGTGACGCAACACTCATGCCGATTTCACACTGGGGCAGAACAGTGGGCAGCACAGTACTGCTACGGTTTGAACGCACAGAACAGTGCTGTCTTCTATCTACTGTCTACTGTTCTGTGCGTTCAAACAGTAGCAGTACTGTGCTGCCCACTGTTCTGCCTCACTGTTCTGCCCCCGTGTGAAATCGGCATTTCACACTAAGCTAGCTTGACTGATGCTGGCCCCGTGCTTTGAGTGGTCGAGTCATCTCTGCACGGCTATCACGCGACGGCGCGCGCGAGCTCTCTCGATTTTTCTCGCACTTTACGTCTCTTTCTTATTAGAACACTTAGAACAAGAGGTATAGTGCGAGAAAAATCGAGAATATATCGCGGCCGTCCCATGATAGACGTGCTGGTAGCTCACTTCCCACTTTGTCTATGACAGCAGTCAGGGCTGACTCGGGAGAAACTTGAAAACTTCTAACAGCCTAATTCCCTACTTAGGTATAATACAGCTCAATATCGTTTAGTATATTACCTGTTCCGTCCAATCCTGAAAAAAAATTAAAGCCCTGGAAATAACGTCCGAAAGAAAGTATCATCCCAGTTCTCATACTCTCGATTTTTCTCGCACTTTAGGTACCTACCTCTTGTTCTAAGTGTTCTAATAAGACAGAGACGGATTGTGCGAGAAAAATCGAGAGAGCTCGTGCGCCGTCTTGTGATAGCCGTGCTGAGTAACCGTTAGGAGACAACCGGTAAAAAAAACCTTGTCCGTTGCATAACTCCCCAACCCTTACTTATCGCGTTTTATTATACCCTAAACATGATTCACATATCCCCCGTACGACACAGATCGTAATTCAGTAAAAACTAGACCGTTACTTCCTTTTGTCAATTCTACTACCGGCGGTGGGGATACGACATCTTCAAGATAGGAACCGTTAAATAAACCCAGCTAATCGCCCAATACAGGGATCCTCGCATTGTCCAGACACTGAATGCCTTCATTGTCTACAGAAGACACGTGCGCTCAACAAAACCAGCACGTCGTAAACGACAAATCACAGCGATTTTATTTGAGACTTACACATTTATGGATAGAGAATAAATTTGAATGCGGAGCTCACAAGATAAGATTGCGCAAAATAGGTAAAGGTAGACAAGATTGATGTAGCAGCCACTGCCGCCCGCCGGCAAGCTTGATGCGCACGTGCTAGGCCGGGTGCGCCGTGCACTGTCTCGGACGTAAATAAAAAATGTTAAGACGTCATGTTAAGATTTCTATTCCTGGCACGCTCTATTGTTGTTGCAAAAAGTGTATCAAGGCATTGCGAAATTTATGGTTAGAAAAAGCGGACCAATTTTAATCGTTCGGGACTCGCCAAATAAAATCTTGTAACAATACCCATTTTGTAACCCATTTATGATCTTTCTGCCGAAAGCTTTCATTGCATTGTGGAGTATAATATTGTGCAGAATAAATATTCAGTTTGTTATATATTACTTAGAGGTACTTACCTATATTACCTACAAACTTGCTGATTATTGCTGATCCTTTGGTTTGGACTAATTATATTTATTTTTTTATCTAAGTCGCCTTCTTTTATCAAGAGGGGGTCCAATACCAATTTACCTACCACTATTGCTTAATTTAAGAAAATTATATAGCCATTCTCTAAGTAACTAAATTATATTGGTAGGTATGTTAGATACAATATATTGACAAAGTCGAAGGGCATAATCGGACAGTGTGTTTCATCAGTACAGGTACAAGTACTGATGCTATGCTGAGTAGGTACAAACGACAACACTGTTAACTGACCATCCTGTGCTTATATAGAACCTTATTACAATGCACTTAAGGGTGCACCAATGGTCAGTTAGCTGTGTTGTCGATAGTACCTACTTCTTGACTTCAGTCAATCGGATCGGCAATAAAATCGTAAGTAGGTACTTACCTACCTACCCCTCTTAACTCAATCGTCCGACCCTAGGCCTACCTAGGCGGCGATCTAGGCGGTCCAGTGGTTCCGGAGATTTACCCATTATATACATCCTAAATCAAACTTATGAAGCAACAATCTCACAGACTTTTCCACTTTATAATATTAAGTATCTAGATTATCCATTACATACAAACGTACAAAGCTATAATCTGACCATCTGTATTATTATTAAATTATTAGTATAGATTATGGCACTGACGCCTTCCGATAGTCTGAGCAGACTATCCGTGTCCGATTCCAACTATCGTGTATTGTCCCCCTTATTACAAAAAGTCAAGGCCTCTACACACCTAGCAATTTGTTGCAACATCTTGCTATGGTTGGCAGTGAGAGTAATTTCGGACCAATTAAAAAGATGGACAGAGCAATACGAACAACTTAGGGAAGCCGGTTTTCAACCAAGCCAAATAAATAGCACACGCTTACGCACGTATACTTATACAAACAAAATTGCACAAAACTTCATCATTGTGTCACAACACAATGCTGTCAAGATCACCTATTTCGAGTTTTGAGGAATTATTTTGTATAGGTAAGTGAACGTGTTTGCTAAACTTATTCTGCTTGGTTGAAAACCGGCTTCACTAGGTTGCTCGTCATGCTCAGTCTATCTTTTTACAAGCTTTTATTTAGTTTCACCTGTCCCGTTGTCTGTCTGTAATCAAATCTTGCAAGTTAAATTTGACTCACTTCCCGGTGGCCGATTGAGCTGAAATTTTGGGTATAAGTATAGTTTGGATGATAATTCAATATTATGGTACCATCGAGCTGATCTGATGATGGAGACAGAAGGTGGCCATGGGAATTCAGTACTTAATCGACGTAGCCCCGTTGAGTTTGGGCTCGTTAGAATCTTCTCAATGAGTAGGTGATGATAGTATACAGAAAAAATGATTTTTTTGACAGAAACTTGTTTTCTTGGTCTGAGAGAGCAATATATTTTTCTTTCATTGTTGGTGTAGCAAATTGCAACGTTTGTAGTGTGCTTTATGATCATAAAGCACTAACGAAACGCAACAAGAACGTTATCTGTCACTTGTCTGTCTGTTTTGAAATTTTCGAATTTATTTGCACTGCAGTTTTATTAGGACACTTGAACTCTTCGATCTTCCTTTTAACTCGAAATCCACAGTAACGTAACTGTTCATACATAAGAGAATTCAATTTTAGAACTGAAACGGATTAAGCGTTGAATAAAGGTATAGAACCGTTTAAATTACATACCATTTTTTATCCACCCTCATTTTTGTTATAAAGACTTCCTTAGTTAATGTATTTTACAAGACTTTAGTACACTTAAATTACTTGTTGACTGCATAGTTATTAATATTTTTCAGATTCGCTAACATGCCACCGCGTAAACAGAAAAAGAATATGAAAAAGTTGGCAGATGTTCTGAAACAGTGCAGAATAGCTTCATTCTCCAACGAAACCGCAGCGCCTGCTCAACCTGAAAAGCCTCCAGGTATGCTCCTTGACAATAATCAGAATGAAACTCAGGATAAACATAAAATTGATTCCGATGTACCTCCTATATTTTTGCACCAACCTGTTGATTTTAAAGAACATGTTCACAAGTTGCTACTATCCGGTGTGAAATTTTACCAGCCACATTTGGGGCGAAATTACACCAAGGTCAAGTGCCTCTCATTTGAAGACCACAGAGGCATGATAAAGTATTTAAAGAGTAATAAGTTGGCTTATCACACTTATGGAAACCCAGATCACAGAAAAGTTAAAATGGTCATTAGAGGCTTGGCCAAAGACACCTGTTTGAATGCACTAAAAGATGAAATTGAGACTATTCAAATTAATGTAGTAAGACTACATAAGATGCATACAAAACAGACGGCAAAAGAACATCCTCTTTTGGTATTAGTTATTGTGGCCAGCAGAGAAGAAGGTGAGAAGCTCATGCAAGCTGAAACTCTTCTGGGCAAGACAGTAAAAATGGAACAGCCAGTAGTGAAGGCCAGACAGTGCCACCGTTGCCAGAAGTGGGGGCACTCTCAACGCTACTGCCATGGACAGGTCAGATGCGTGAAATGTGCGGGGGAACATTCTTCCCCAAAGTGTACAAGAGACCGTAATAGTGAACCACCTAAATGTGCCAACTGTGGAGGGGGCCACACAGCCAGTTATAAAAAATGTGCTCATTGCCCAGATTCAGATAATTATAAATCAACCCAAAAGATGAAACTGAGAAGCATTCAAAGTAATACTAAACCTAAATTAGTGACCCTACTAAACTATGAGGACCACCTTTACAGGAATGCGATTTCTTTTCCCCCAATTGCAGTTGAGGAAACTCCTTCTGACTTGGAGTTTGATTGTTTTGAGGAAGTTTACTAATAGCCTTAAGGTAGATTGATATTTTTAAAGATTAAAACTAAACATTCTCTTAGTAACTTAAGTATAACTAAATTGTCTGCTGAAGGCTTCTGTACCTAAAATCAGAGCAAAAAGCAGTGCTTTGTGATGTGATTAAGTGAGATTTCAGTTCCTACATTTTTTTATAGTTTTTTTTTCAAAAGAGTTGTCTCCTACTTTAGTTTATAGTTAATAAAACTAGAAAGTTATAATAATATAAAAGGTATTTTTATTTTTAAGTTCTTATCTTTTTTCTATGTGTTGTGATTCAATCAAAGAAATCACTTTTCTCATGGATAATTAATACAACTTCATTCAAGAAAGATTAATAAATTATAAAAATGGTTTTCAAATAGTGTGGTAAAAATGCGATCGGGGCTTTCTTAATTACCGCCCGTAGTATATACAAAATTTTACATAAAGTAGGATTTTCCACAAACATTCAGTAATTGCCACTTATGGTCATAAAGCATATTTCTACCCTTAACTTTAAAACGTGTAACAAACATAAATATTTTTTTCTGTACCACTAACTTATAATCTAAACTTACAATAAATATGTACAGATATTCGAGCTATACCTATTTTATTTTAATCTAATTATGAGGTCACATACTCTTGACAGCAGGTTTTAAACTGCTTATTACTAAGTCGTTGCTGGCCTCCATATTGGTTAGGGGGGTAACGGAAACCTGTAAAAGATAGAACACAAATGTTAGTTACAACTTTTCATGGTTTTTTTTATACAACGACGGTGGCAAACAAGCGTACGGCCCGTCTGATGGTAAGCGGACACCGCAGCCTATAGACGCATGCAACTCCAAAGGAGTAAGATGGGCGTTACCAACCCTTGATATGTTTGAGGATTCGCTTGATATGTTTAAGGATACTTATATTTTATATCATACACCTATATCCATAGTTTATATTATAAATGCTGTTTTTCACCTTTAAACCATTGAAATGATGCAATAAAATCTTGTACAGTCAAGTGTAAAAATATGGGTGAATAGAACTTACTCATAAATATGTCCCATAACTCTTATGTCAGCGGATTAAGGTTTTGGCACTTATTTATGAGAGGATGTTATTGATACATATTTTTGCACTTGACTGTATGCAAATAATTTTAGGCCAGAAATCGTCTCCTAAGTGTGTCACATTAAGGGCGATATAAACCACGTCTGTGGAAGCCGAATAGCAAAGTCGTGAAAGTGGTAATAGTGATATGACACTTGTCACCTCGAAAATCACCCTCTCCCCTTTGAGACTAAGCGGACGAAGCCAAAGGCAGGGGCTAGTTCTTCTTGGTTTATTTATATGGTGTTGATTGGCAGTGTTTGTTTAGGGCAAATAATTGGAGAGGTCAGGTGATTCGGGTCAGCGGGAGAGGCGGGCGGCGGCGTTCTCTAATTGATACCTAAACTACGTACATATAAATAAATAATGCCAAATTGCCAAATTTTAGGTACTAATTGGTACCTAAGTTACAAACTCCTGATCTTTCGAAAATATCGCTATGTAATTGGGTCCGGGGTTTCCCATTTTCTTGTGGGCCTTTTGCTTTATTGTTAATTGTAAGGATTATAACGCTCTTCGCGGTTGATAAATCACATATTAGATGCGACGTTTACAACCAGTTGCTAAAATGATGTGCCTGACAAACCTTTTTTTCATGCTTCGTTGCCAGTAAACGTAGAACCCCGTTTATGGATGAGCGTGACGCTCAGCGGCGCGACGCTCAGCGGCGTAGCGCACTCAGAGGAACACGCGCCATCACAAACGTAATGGGTACCAGGACCTTTCATGTTTCATACATACTTAACGCCTGCATCGCTCCACGCACGTCCATAAACGAACCCTTAGAGCGGTTACACAAGGAGACTGCAGCGATACAAACGCGAAGACGTATCGCGGCACTATAACCATATAACTCATATTCAAATATTCGCAATACTAATAATATCACGTATGTCATTACAGTGCATGAGATAATAACAATAATAGGATGTTAAATAAAGTCAATACCTAACAACATAAAGTCAATAAGAAATGTAAAATAATAACAATAATAAATGTAAAAATAATTAATATCAAACTGCAGGCTACGGTTTGGCACTTTCAAATTCGTCGAATTTTTCAGTCTTGTTTTAAAGCAGTTTACCAAAGGAGCTGATGTGACTAGTTCCGACAGCTGCGGCATAGATCGCTGTATCGCGTTTGTTGCGTTGCAGAAAGTCGCTATGTGTAACCCCTCTTGCATTTGAAATCTACCGTATGTTACCTCAAGTTTAATACTGGTGACCGGCAGTTCTGCGTCCAGTTCTCCAAGCACCCTGTCGAGGGTGTCGACGAGTCGGTCTACGTCTTTCTGGGTGAACACCATGGGTGGCTTGAACTTCAGTACATTGGCGTCTGGTCCGTCGCGGCTTATGAGTATTTTTTCCTCTCTCATTCTGTAAAGAAATAAGATGTAAGATCGTGTACGTCCTTTTGGTGAAATTTCTTCGAATGTTTATTGTTCCGATAGATATTGTAGTTTTTAGCCCTGTGTAATTTCCACCCAGTCGTCGCTTCAAACTCAAAGAACAGATATCAATTTGTTAGCAAGGATTCTAGTTTTGGATTGAAGTTACTCTTCAAATGTTCCATGTCTGTTTTTCCCATTGGCCACTCAGGCAAGTGCTTGGCTCCCGAGCTCCCTTAAGAGATCGGGACGCCCATAGGTTAAAGATGACACCTAGTTCCATAGGGAGTTGTTGGTTACCTATTAACAATATGTTTCGCTTCCGCCGTCGCGGGTGTCCTTGCGTCCCTGTCAGTCACAAGCTCAACTCCCACGAACAGGCCTCTCCCTCGCACGTCGCCCACAAGCCTGTGGTTCATCTTGAGGTCATCACAGCGCTCCAGCAAATAGTTGCCAACCCTATCCGCGCGCTCCATCAGATGTTCCTCTTCGATGACGTCTAGCACGGCGTTCGCGATGGCGCAGGATACAGGGTTGCCACCGTACTGGAAGTGTAAGTAAAGTTTAATAATTAACGTTATAAGTTTTATAGATGTTCCGTAAAACACTAGATAAAGAGGTATATTGTTAGAAAGATCGTCTTGGTTTATATGTATATTACACAAAACCACTCATTTGGACTCGATAAGTACCGAATGCTCAAAGAATCTATTGTGGTTGAGACTCACCGTATTGAAATATTCAACTCCTGTATCGGCGAAGCTCTTCGCGATCTCGGGCGTAGTGATGACCGCGGCCACAGGGTGCCCGTTCCCCATCGGTTTGCCCATGGTCACAATATCCGGCACCACGTCCTGGGTCTCGAATGCCCACATGTGGGTGCCCACGCGCCCGAAGCCCACTTGAACCTCGTCGGCGATGCACACGCCTCCCGCTTGGCGGACGTGCCTGGAAACGGGAATTCTTGAATAAGATGTCTTGGGACGTGATTCGAGATTTGTATGTAGCTTGTTTTAGTGATCCAACTTTGTTTGCGCGATTCGAAAACTTAAAGTGACAGGTAGTGTAAAAAATTGATACATACGAATTGAGAACGTCCTCTATAGATGTCAGTTGATCTTGACATATCTACCTGCTAGTGATAGTATCTACCTAACGAGTCATGGCAGGTATATATTTTTTTAAATAATAAAATGGTTATTGCTTATATCACCAGTATCACCACGTCTCATACAACAATGGTCGCTTGACCTGCTTACTCATCCCAAAACGGTTCGCACCGCTTACTTTAAAATCAACGTCTATTATCAATAATAGGTGCAGTACACTCTGCTTACCAAGAAAGTGGTCGACCGCTTTTGAACCTTATCGTTCATATACATATACAGTCGAAAACTGGTAAACCATTTTTTCGTCTCTCTGTTTTTATTATTAGGTAGAAAGAACAGTGTCTAAATTAAGCTTGTAAAGGCTGGCGTAAGTATAACCTCATTTACATTTGTCTAGCTGTCTTCAATGATTAAGTATTTAATAAATGATATAAAGACAGTATATAACTCGTAATTTAAAACAATTGTATTACTAAATTAAACAAAGGGTCATATTCAATCTGACAAAATTTATGTCACTCCTCTGAAAGTTTAGGATGCCGGAACCTAATTGTGGTATACGGAAGCAGCCAAACAATCTCCATCTCATTCGCACCTGTATTTCCGGTCTCTCATTCACCGGCGTCTATAATGGCCGAACTTTTTAACTAAGTTATCAAACAATAAATATACAGTAACGGCCGTATTCATAAACGTCCTATAAGCCTGTTTTAACTAAAACGGCGTTAAAATTCGTTTGTCCCTATCTGTCACTTTGACATTTGTGTTCGTAAGAAAGGGACAAAGCACATTTTATTTAGCAGAGGCATTTTAAGTTTTATGAATAAGAGGGTTAGTAATTAATTTATTTACGAGTTTAATTGAAGATACGACAAGTTGGCGACGAGGATTATAGAAACCAGCGCATAATTAAATAAAGTGCAGAGCAAATCAACGCTAAATTGTGCAAATAACTGGAATTACAAATTAGTGGCGGCGGATCGTTTTGGTGTGACGTTGCAGCGACACACGAACGGCCGGCGGCCATTGCGACCGGCCGCATCACAGAATAATAAATAATTGCAAATACGGATTTACATCAAATTTTATACTTAGATGTTTAATGCTCTAAATGAACTCAGTCACAAATGAGCGAATGGACTTTCAAGGATGCTAGTTCTGAGTGCAACTGCAAACCTTTATCACAGTGCGATCAGTGTGGAAAAACGTCCTGGATATATAAGTTAAATATAATATAATTATTACTTCAATTAAAAGACTTTTCAAAAAACCCAACTGCGTTTTTCAAATTTTCCGTAAAATAAGAGGAATCCAACGACGCCTCATATGTCGAAATCCGTCAAACGGTTTAGGCTGCAGGGCGTGCCAAAGAATAAGGTCACATACATACATACATACGCTCGAAAAACATAACCCTCCTCTCCTTCGGCAGTCGGGTAAAAACTAACGGAATACAAAGTGGAATATACGGACAAGCATACAGTGGACGAACTACGGAATATACTGTGCAATTTTTGGAAAGAATTAGCACGGGTAGCACACAATCTAAGAAGACCGCCATTAGTGCAAAAAAACAACGGCGAATCAATCAACCAACAACCGTTTGATGGTTAAAAGTGGGAATGTTTTGAACAACAATTAGAGTGCATTATTGTCCCCCTTTACCGCATATTGATCCAAATTTGGAACACAAAGATATTCCGCCCGTAGGTTAATTTCAGCGGCATTTTTTGCAGTGAGCGTGTAACAGGTAGACGGACCTAATTCCCTTTATGATCCATGAATTACATGTAAATTAGATAGGTACCTTTATCTGGGCATTTTCATAAAAATGTGTACCCAGTTAGGTACCGTGAGTCGTCAAGCAAAATTTACTCAGTGTCAGTTTTGAGACGACAGTTAAGAATTCAGTTTGTATCATAGTTAACTCATTTTCAATTTATAAATTATATGCATAAACACGTAATGTAAGACTAGTAATAAATTCATTTTGACATAATTTGTATGCTTAAGTTTCGTCACAAAACTGATACTGAGTTGATTTTTGACTAACAACTTGCGCTAATTGGTTACTACTAACTACACACATTTTTGAAAATGCCCATTTGCTTTTTTTGTAAAAATAAGTACTTTATGAATAGCAATACTAATTACTTTGACGAAGGTTTCAGGAATATTAAAAATCCATCTAGGTAATTAAGAGTGAACATAAAGCCACGTAAGTACGAGTACCTATGTAGAATAAATAGATAAGAACTTTTATCTATTTTGAACCGCACGTAACCAGTTTATTCACTATTGTTTATTATTAAATCAATGTAATTTATGCAATCGTAGTAGGTACATACAAAGATGTCGTATAATAATGCTACATATTATGTTCCTACCTATTGTGCATGTGACTAACTCGTGGATACAATACCTATGTAATACGTAGACAAATAATAAATGAGTCCATATCCTGCCAGTAGATACCCTCAAACCTCAAGATGGCCGATGCAATTATGAAATAAATAACAATGCACATTACATGCGGCTTTGTATTTCGTTCATTAATGATTTCGACGATATAATAATGATTAAACTCGTTGTTTACGTTATGTAATTAAAGTCTTCGAATATACTAACTGTTTCAATTAATTATTTTTAACTTTAACATGCGTCAGTAATTAAAATTACCTGACTGCCGTGTTTGCGCTGGTATCTCATATAACTGTAGGTATTATGATATGAATTACCTGACAAAAAGGGTAATTCTTTTAGCAAACGGGGTAAAATTATTTTTCTGTTGGTTTGGGAATACCTACATTACGCAATTTGTGCATACGAACTATCCATTGACCAGACTAATTCTCGTATTAGGTACGAGAATGATTTAGTCTGGTCAATGGACAGTTCGTATCGTATGTAATACTTTTTCACTCAATCCTGTAATATTGGACGCCGCGCCGTTTAGGGGTTCTAGGTAAACGACTTGGAATTGTTCGTTGTTGTTGTTCCGTTGGAATATTTATCAGGTACCCATTAGTAACGTAAACTCTATAGTCTTCCTTCATCAATCATCAGTTTCATCACATCACATTCTACAATCTGTTTCCAGAGCTTATGGCATCAAGTTAGAGGCACTCCCTTTCTTCCCGTAAGTGTTGTAAGACTAGGTAATCGGATTGAAGTATATAATGGGATATGAATAGTACCTATCACTGCTATATCACATTTCTCCATATTTAAAACTACAATTGCTAAAAGTGGCACTGAACATAGTCTGTCTGATTTCTGCCTACCCCTTTTCCTAAAAATACAGGCTTAAGATTATGATGTATGTCAACTTACTCGTAAACTTTCTGCATGTATCCGTGCGGCGGTATTATCTGCCCGCCGCAGCTCTGCAGGCTCTCCGCTATGAACGCGCATACGCCGCCATGTTGCTTGGTCGCGCTCTCGCACAGGGTCCTCACTTCTTCAGCGTACAGGTGCCCCAGCTCCTCTTCCGAGCACGAGTCTTGAGGGCACGTGTATTTGCCCCTGTACGTGTCAGGTACCGGTGCCTGTTTTCATAACAGAGTCTGTCTTAGAAGATAGGTTTTAGTTTGGCATTTCGATGACCTGATTTGATTTGACCGACGATTTGATTGGTTGATGGTTGATAGATTGTTGCCAGAGGAACTGAGTAATGTATTTTTATTTTCATTTACCTACAAGTTCTTGTTAAGATAGACAAGATGTTTCTTCAAGAACTGTCAGTGTAAATAAATAAACTGTAAAACATGCAGAAACATGTCTTGAGGAACCATAAATAAAAACTTCAGTACAAGACTGGAACTGACCGGTATAAATATTCATATTTCTGATTATGATCCGTAAGTCGTCGGTCGTAATATAAATGTCTACGAGACGGTTAATTCTCGGTTGCATTAAAATTATTGGAAATCTCTGAGTGCAGTACTCAATTAGTCTAAATTGGACGTGATGGTTTCTGGGAATTTCTCCATCTCTTAAAATTTCTCAATTTCTTCTGAGCTGTATTTATCGAACTTGCAAAGAGCAAACCCTGATCTGAATTCCCTATTAAAATTGGCTTTGAAATTATTTTTAAAGCCGGCACGAAAACTTCAACGTAATTATGACTAAGAACGGTTTTAAAAAGGCATATTTCAGTTGGTCGTAATATAAACAATAAACACTTAGGTTTCCGAGCCGGCTTCCCGGGTTGTTTACTGCGGAATACACGTATCGAGCCGCAACGATCAATGCACGGAAATTTTCAAATAAAAGTATCAATCAATGCTAAACACATGAAAGAACACATAGGTGGTTTACAAACATTCAAGAGATTTTAACTATCTACACACGTGTGTCAAGTATTTAAGTTCCAATTGTAATCATGGGAGTTACGAAAATGTATTTACATTTTAAAGATGATTTCCAATAAGGGATCCGGAATTCCGGAAAAGCGAAGCTATTAACCAAAGTCCATTAAACACATTAACCAATGTATGCAGGATAATAAATCAATTAACTCCTCCATGATTTTATAGAAACTTTGGTTTATTGTACATTAGTACGGAACTGGTTCTTTGTGAGGGGATTTATGCCGTTTCATGGGTGAACTTAATAAGAATTTGAAACGAGGCGAGCATATTTGGCAAAGGTTAGGCGCTCAGTTTCTTGTCTTGCCATGATAATATTTGGTAAGTGTACTAAGCTTGCTATTTCTTTGAATAGTAATGAATGGAACTAGGAAAGGCACTAGGATTTAAGAATTAAACTGAGCGTGTAACCAAGGCCTATAAATGCACGAAGGGAGGCCAACTCACCACGTGAACCCAATCTGGCTTCTCGGGCCCACCGGGTAGGTTCAGTTTGTAGGGCGACACATCAATCATAGAAGTGAGGTGCCCATGATACGCACTGGAACAAACAGGCGCTAGTAGCACCCTAACAAAACTTCGAGATACTCGAAGTGACGACAAAAACCATACACACAACTGTCACACAATTTGTTGGAATTCGATTACATTACGTAGGGTATTTAGGAATGTTGTAATGTAAGGCAGCGGTTCCGAACCCGGGCGTTATTAGTATAATTACTTACGACTTAGGGGGTAAATCTAATTGTTTAAGAATTAATACATTATTTAGACAGCAAACATTGTATATTAGATTGAAATCGAAACCATACAAATCTCGATAAGGCGCATTGTTACTGATGACTGAAGGTTGTCGCACAGTTATCAACTCGGCACGGTAACGACACCGTCTCGTCCCAGGTCGCCAAGGCAATGCTTTGCTTGTTTCTGCCGTCGATGCGAGAATGTTTTTAAGTTGCTGATATACATGCGTTATAGTACTTATAGTATGGTGTTTAATAAAAAGAACGATTCGGGTTGAGACAGTGCTGATCGGGCGCCAAATTAGTATGTGTGAGTCAACCTATAAGGTTAGGAACCGCTGTGGTAAAATAGATTTATTAATATCTTCATATGATTAAAGTGAAACTTCTGAAGTTTTATAACTCTAACAAACATCGATGCCATTTAATTTTGGTATCTTAACAGTGAAATTTTAATTATTTCACAAAAGACGATTATCGTTTCCTGCTTTTTGCATCCAGTCCTGTACACGCTATTTTTTTCATGGACATTCGTAAATACCTAATACCAATAAAAAAAAACAAACCATATTTAACAGTTAAATTCAATTATACCAACAAATTACATCATTCATTTTCTTCCACACATGAGATACAGATCGAGAGCCCCAAACTTCAAAATCATTCACACATAATATTGAATACTTACTGGTCTAGAGTGATAATATCCTTTTTGTTGGTGTGGACTTTAGCGAGCCTTAAGGCGAGGTCGTTCGCCTCGGAGCCCGAGTTGACGAAGAAGCACACGGAGAGTGGTTCAGGCATGGTATTTACGATGCGTTCAGCCAGGATCACCAGCTCATCGTGGAGGTAACGGTTGTTGGTGGATATGAGCGACATCTGATTCCTGCCGGCTTCTACCACGTGTGGGTGGCAATGTCCAACTGACAATGAAAAGAAAAGTCAGACAATAATAGTGGATTGTGTCTCAAGGGAGCTAAATTATATACACTCGCAGGCAACGAATACGGGTCATCCTAATTTAAATAACTGCAATAGGTTTTTAAAAATATTTTATACTTGTTTTATTTACATAATATGCTATTCTTTACAATACCCAACTGTATTCACAATTTCCTGGATCCTATCATAAAAATATCGATATCCAAAAATCACGATTTTTGCGATATCTTGCTCCGTTAACGTTGTTTTTTTTCATGGGTTTTTACGAGTCCGATTTAAACCTGGTAACGTTATATTTTTTACTGTTATTAGCAGTTTATATGTAAAATTAAATAAAGATCATGACAGGATTAACTGTACAACCTCTTACGCACTATTTTAGGAAATATGACGGTATTTTACCGACCCGTATTCTTTGCCCGCGAGTGTATTTACGGCGAGGGCGGTATAATAATCTTGAGCGTGATTCAAGTGTTTACATATTGTTGCTACATATTGCTTTTGACATCTTTTATGTGAGGAAACTTTAAATCCCGCGTACGAGGGCAATAATAACTATTTTATGAATAGATGTTTTGGTTTTTTTTATACAGATTGGTTTTAGAAATAATAATAAAGTTCCTTTTCTACTACTTATCAATAGATAACTAGGCAACACGCGCCATTTCGTCAGCCGAACAAACACATGTGACAATTTTCCTTAGAATTCAGAATAATTTGTCTTACAGTAATATGCAATACTAAAGATAAATCCTCCTAGACTCCTCTTATCGTAAAAATGAAGCAATAAATAAATCATTTACTTATTCGTAACAGGATTCCTGTGGTAAAACGAATTAATGTTTCTTCAACCGACATGAAAGATGTTTTTCTTCTCTAGCGCCTTCACAGATCCAGATCTGTTTTAATATTATTGTACGAGGAATAAGGAATACAGGGTGCTCTCGGTGCTACTTAATATTTCAAGTATTCAAGAGTGAGACGTACCGTGTGCAACATTATTGATGCAGTCGAGGTATCTCTCTCCCTGTTCGTTGTACATAAACTGGGCGATTCCTCGCACTATTTTCAAGGGAGATGACCGGAAAAACAGTTGACAGGCGGCTCTGAAAAGAAACAACTCATTCAAGTCGGGACTTAAAAAAGCTTTCTGCTTCCAACGGCAGCAGTAACTATATTTTCGTTTAACAAAGGCTGCCGTCAAAAGGCTCTTGAATCATTAGTTATGTTACGTTATAGCGGACGTTTGTCATTCGTCCTTCACTGGCAAGTATGTGGAGACATTTGTCGGACATAAATACTAGCATGCCTACGACCTGCAGGTCGATCACGTAACGCATTGTACGTACGTTAGGTCTAAAAATCAATTTTTATATGGAAAAAAGACAGTTAAATAGTCCTAACGCGCATACGAAACGTTACGTGATTACCCCTCAGTATACATATTATGATTACTATGAACCATCTCGACAAACATGACTATCGATGAAATAACTGCACTCAAATCGGTTCATCCGTTTAGGAGCTACGACGCCACAGACTGTCAGATACACTTCTTAAACTTCTAATACCCTCGTTTTCGGGGATCAAAGAAATACAATCATATGCGATGCGAGGCCTCTGATTTGATAAAAAAATATGCATTTTATATTTGACAAAGTAATTAGAAAGCTTACTTCGAATATACTGAACAAGATAAACAACATAATATATTTAAAACCCACTTATTCGTCCTCATTTCAGTCAATTGCATTATTAATTTAGATCGCCCAGACTTGGTAAAAGTAGATTTGGGACCGCAGCCGATTAATGAATCAGGGCGTTCGAAGTCCAGACTAACAATCCAAATTATACCCTGTACATACATGCTTACTTAAGTAAGTATTAGTGGATATTTACCCTGCTAACACACTTATATGTGTACCTATGAAATATTTTACAACTTGGTGATACATTTGAATGCTAAGCAAGGTAAGGGTAATTGGATCATGAAGACGCATATCTACAACTGTCACAGCCTGAGAACCCACCTTTAGTAGATTTTTCTTAAGACCTTTAGAGAGGACCAGACACAGGGACGATTGTTATACCAATATTTAGACTTTACAAACGATTTAAATATCGCAGTAAGATTAACACACACACACACATACAACACACACACACATTGAACACTTACCCGATGTGTTTTTCACGGAGTTTGATGGTCTCGCATTTGGGCATCGACTGCAGGTAAGCCATTTTTAGCTGTTGACTAGATTAAATTTATTCTGCAAAAACAATAAAGATGTTATCTTACCCATTAATGAACATGGGAAATATATATTTCCCCAGTTGAGGCTAAATAGAGACCCTTAACTTTAGGGACGGTTATGGTTGTGACAAACATCATTGTGTACAAATTTTACAGTCGTTTTCTCCCATGATTGTTTGGCTAGATGGAAACTAAATGCATTTTTCAATATCCCAATAGTTATGCAACACAATACAGGGGATCGATCAGGGACTTACGTTTCGCATTCCAAAGTGATTTAAAAGTATTTCATGTTCGCTTCCACGTACAACGAGCGTGTCAGACAAGCATGCGAAAGACATTGATACCAGGTTCAAATACAAACGTAAGTATCTAATCGATGCCCAGGCTTGTTACTGAAATTGTAAAAAAATGAACTATTGAAAACGTCCAGCAGCCCTGAAAACGCAGCCCTTGTAACTGACAGGCGAGTTCAACCGAATCGAAACTGCATCAACAAAAATAGATTACAGATAAATAATAAAAAATCTTACCGATTTAAATAAATGGATAGGGGAAATACTGAAGGGTTTGAAGATATTATAGTAAGGTTGGCGTGGATTGGCGTGAGCCTGAGCAGGGAATGCTAGCTGGGACGCGTTGCGCCTGATTATATACGCGCGGGCGGCGCGGCGCGCACACCCATGTGGCGTCCAATGAAAACAAAAGCGACTCGTTATCATTAGTTGATAAGCACCACGCAGTCGAAATCACGATGCCACCAGACGGACGCATGGTCGTTAAGGGGCAGGATGTATCTGAAGAATGACGTACCTATCTACGAATAAATCCAGATCATGCTTGCATTTATGAAAAAAAAAACATTTGTAATGATGAATCGCGGAATATTGTAAACAAGCACATCATCGTCGAGGAAGTATATACTCGTAGGTACAGGATAAAGTAGGTAAATATGAAAATAGATATAGGATATGTACCTAAGTATATTGACTTGGCTATTTATAGATAGACCGTACGTATAACTTGAATTTCAACAACTGCAACCGGGAGAGTTTAGATTATCTGGAAAATATAACCCAGGATCATCGACTTGGTGATTTATACGTGATATCTTGTATCTTTAAAAAAAGTCGTATCATGGTTCATGGTACCTACTACCTACTCAACCAAGCAGCTAACGCGACGCGACATGTGAAGTTCTCCACTTCTCTTTCTAATTAGCACAGTGCAAATGAGATGGGAGACTGTGAGACGCGTGACTATGAACTTAGTAGCCACTGTCTGCAATAGCGAAGAACGTCAACGCCGATTTTGATGCGTCAAGTTCTTAATCAATAATTTGCAGAAACATGTTTACACTTCTGCTCCATAGCCCCTGCGTAAAAAGGCTAAAACTCTATACCTACATATCTTTGACGTCAACTGTACGTTATATGCTATTTACTTATATCGAGTAGAGCTAACATGACTTTAACACTTACCTTTGCTCGTATTTAGGCGAATCCACGTGCGAGTACAATGCCACACCGCCGGCTCGTGATATTTTTAGACTTGGCCTGATATCATAAGTAATTAAGTGTAAACTCGTTTGTAATCAATACCTCTTGATAATTACTTAACCGATAATCACTTAACTAATCCTCTACTCCCTTATCCTCAATCCCTAATGACATACTTATTTAACATCAAGGCTCATTTCATTATGCCTAATGTCGTTTTAATAATGTGTTTATCGCATGGGCAAGCATCTTTTTACAAGATTTATATTAACTGACTGTTCGTATGTAAGTTGTCCGTCAAATCTTGCAAGTTAAATTTGACCCACTTCCCGGTGACCGATTGAGCTGAAATTTTGGGTATAAGTATAGTTTGGATGACAATTCAATATTATGGTACCATCGAGCTGATCTGATGATGGAGACAGAACATGCCATAGGAACTCCGTAATAAAACCAAATAACCCCATCGAGTTTGGGCTCGTTAGAATCGTCTCAATGAACAGTTGATGATGGTATACAGAAAAGTACAGTCGGCGATAAAAGCTTGTCCCAAAATGAAACTTATTCCTTTAAGACAAATATTTAATTTCTGCACACTCATAGTATGATCGTAGTTACGACCGACATAAAACATTCGTCCCTCTCGCATTGTCAAACTTACTAGTAATGGACGGATGCTTTACGTCTGACTTAAGGTCCCCAACACGGACGACTCAAGTCGGCTTTTCATACAAACGTAGTTTGGTTCTCATTTTAAAACGACATGCTAGAATAACATGACACTTTTTATACACAATTAATTTCTGTTGTAGTTGTGAATAATAATAGAAAACAAATGAAGACTAGAAATTGCGTGAAAAAAGTTCTACTCGCTTTTTTTTGTAGCAACAGAAATTAGTTTCCGACCTAGATATCACGGATCCCATTGTATATATAAAGATTCATGTTATTCCAGCATGTCGTTTTAAAATGAGAACCAAAGTACTTTTGTATGAAGAGGCGAGCGTCCGGTGACTCTTAAACAACATCATTCTAGCTGGCTCAGCATAGAGATGAAATTACTAACTAAACTAAAGAGGGTAATAATTTACTTTAAAATGAAGTTTTTACGGACTTCAATTTAGTACTCCGCCACGCCACGAGAACATTTCCACATTTATTTTCCAATTTACCACGAGCTGATTTCCGAGAGCAAATGCGTTGATTATTAGAGAAAAAACCGAGTCGCTGTATGTGGGCCGATAATATTTGAGGACTTCCGTCGATTCCACAAGATCATTTGGCACTTCATTAGTTGCTATTTCAACGGAATCTTATCAGAATCTGTGACGTACTTTTGTACTTTTAAGTACATAATTCAGGAATTTCATAAGTAATCTGTAGTCTTCATCTGTTCTGTTGTAGTTGTGAATAATAAGAGAAAACAAATGAAGACTAGAAATTACGTGAAAAACGTTCTACTCGCTTTTTTTCTAGTAACAGAAATTAGTTTCCAACCTAGATATCGCGGATCCGATTGTGTATACAATCAAAAAATTGTACGTTTCGGCTCATAAATGACGGGGGTTCTGAGGTAACAAACATTGAAAAAAAACATGATAAAAAAAACAACCGAATTGAGAACCTCCTAAAAATAAGAAGATTTTTTTCAATTTCCATTTAAGTCACACGAAACTTAAACAATGTTTTTGATGGGTAATATGGATACTTTCGTTGCTGACCGTACTAAACCGTAATACAAAGTGGTGATGAGGCATCTTCTTCGGTTTATCATCAAACGATGTAGTAAAGTTAAGGTGCAGTCCATTTTTAACCGACTTCAAAAAAAGAAGGTTCGCAATTCGGTTGTATTTTATTACGTTAATATTAAGCTAAACCGCGTTTTCAAAAGCTAACTAGCTACCAGTAGGTATACATAGGGTAAGAACCGGATAGTTGCCCGAGGGGTATATTTGCCTCGATTGCAATAACTCTAGTTTCACGAATAAAACGCATATTATTTTATTTATCTATAAAGAAACTCTGCAACTACAACTAAGTTGACCGTGTTGCATGTCTCTTTGCGATTGCATTAGATGGCTAGGTGCGATCAGTTTTTGCGGGATCAATGTCCTCTTTCTCGACGGGGCATCTATCCTAAACGTAATTTACATGGATAAGGCTACTATCCCCTATATGGGATAGTTGTCCCAAAATTTAGAGGTCCGCAAAAATCGCCAATACTCTGGAAATATTAAAGATAATGTTTATTCCTTTCATAAATTTGAAGATAATAAACCAAAGTACCTCCCCGTTTTACAAATAAAGAATCTTGCTTTTTGTACAAAGAAATATAAAGTAATTTCAAAAAGTGGGCATCTATCCGGGTTTTACCCTACATACTTACGAATTGGGAAAGTCCACACGAGCAGAGGCACACATTTGTGATGATAGATGTGTGCAAACGAACACGGCGTTCTGTAAATTTTTCACGCTTCTGTTTTTGTTACTGAACGAACATTTATGCAACGAATTAGTTCCACTGAATGTTCATGGAAAAATGGCATATCACAAATTACAAAAGCGAAAAAGTGCAGTAGTAGCCAAACACATAGTTGTAGATACTATTAGTATTTATTAGCATTGGTCATATCATAGTTAGGTTTCAGTCTGTGGCTGATAAGTAAATTGCTAATGAATAGATGAAATTTTAATTGAATACGAGGTTAAACTACGTTGGGTGCTAGCTGTACTTACTACAGTATAGCAATACTTTTAAGAACAAAATTAGCCTCCAGAGTTTCTTAACTTACAGATACAAGGACATTTTTAAACGGTTTTATTTAGTTAAACTTTGGTGGGACTTTAGGATGTTTACCCACTTGCTGTTGACCGATTGACCTGAACTTTGATGGCTCCTCTACATGATGGCATCCTGCTGGAGCCAACTAGGATGGGCCAGCGTGTAGAGAGGGTAGTGGTGTCGGATGGTTTATGGCGCGGCGGGATGGCGATGGGATGGCCGCGGTGTCGGTTTTTCGGCCGCACATCAAAGGGAGTGGGCCAGCGATGGCGGTAGGCATCTACACGTGGCCCATTCCGATTCTGCAGTGCGCGGTCGACCGCGGTTGAGTGTGGTCGTTCGTGCTGTGTATTTTTTTGAATCGAAAATTACGTGTACACCCTCAACACGAAACAATAATTAAAATTATATCGGGGAGAAAGCGTAATATGTAAATAGGTAAATTGCCGCAGCGGCCAACGCTTCAACGTCCATCTCGCAAAACGATTCGATCACAACTGAATGTCGCCATCGTGTAGTGGCGTTCAACCATCGCATGGCCAAAGCGCTGGGCCATAGGTTGGGCCATCATGTAGAGGAGCCATGATACACGCTTTTAGTGGATGACAACACAATCATATTTGTTTTTAGTCTATGTATGTATAACAGGACAATGATTCTTTACAGGTTGTTGGAAACAGAGTTTTGAACATTATTTATTCAAGAAGTTGCCATATTATTTTCCGACCGTACCTTAATAAATAGACCAACCTTGTTTATATTTATATAGTAACGTTGATAGCGTTAAGTAATAGAGTTATTAGGTATATGATATTTGTTAGGCAAACTTTGTTGCGGAATATTCCACCTATTTATTTATTTATACCTGCGGAGCGACGTCAAAACATCCAGTGAAGCTGGCAGCTAAATGACACGTTACAAATTTACTTTGACTTTTCTATAGTTTGCAAACAAATCGGTTAGCTAGCACATTATAAATCTACTTTCACCCAGGTAGGTATTTTTTCTCAAACAAGTATGGTTGAGATACTTATGTTCATGTTGATTATATAAGAGATTACCTCGAAGTGTAATTACCTCACAATAGCGCCCATACTAGCCGGTTCCCATACACCGGCTTGCCTAAAATGTATTATTATAAGCTACCGAAACTAACTACTTACTTTTTTGACGACCGGTTAGCCTAGTGGGTAGTGCTGCCTACGAAGCTGAAGGTCCTGGGTTCGAATCCCGGTAAGGGCAAGTATTTGTGTGATGAGCATGAATATTTGTTTCTGAGTCTTGGATGATTTCTATGTATTTATGTTTTTCTCTCTGTTAATATACACGTTATCCACGTTAATCACCTGACCCCGATCACCCAGGGGAATTAGCGGGCAATCATTTTATACTAGCTTCCGCCCGCGACTTCGTTCGCGTGGCCCCGGAATAAAAACTATCCTATATTTTAATCCAGGCTATAAACTATCTTCGTGCAAAATTTCATTCAAATCGGTTCAGCCGTTTAAGCGTGATTGAGTAACAAACATCAAAACATCCAAACATCTAAACTTTCGCATTTATAATATTATAGTAGGATTCAACTAGGAAAAAATTATAATGTTCGGTTATGGCGCTTAGCCGGACGCTACCGCGTCACGCTCGCTTCGCTCGTTCGCTGTAGGGTCGCAGTTCAACTAACAACCTAACCGTTTTTTTCCCCTGGGGGACCAGAGGCTGTAGTATAAGTTTTACCGAAACAAAACTTTACGATCGCGTTTGCATTCTACCCTCAATTTGTATGGGATTTGACAGCTAAAGGCGAACGCGGTCGTAACGTTTTGTTTCGGTGAAACTTATAAGAGCCTCAGGCTAGGGGATTAACGTGGACAACAGCGTTAAATACGAGTATATCGTTCATTCTCATCATCTCGGTCGAAAGCCGTCCATTACTGCCCCCCTATTCTGTAACTTGTTTTAAGCTCACCTCAACGCTCACCCACAAATATATCTTGACACCGCGATGCGTAGTAACAAAGCGTAGGTAGAGGTCTAGTTTCGTGACGGGTGACCGGCGAGGTGAGCCGCATTAGCGCGTAGCGAATAACAGCTCTGAGGCCCTACCGCGAAACGACAACGAATTTCATTCGTGTATCACCCTCTCTGTTGCACTTGCTGGTTCGAGCGACAGAGAGGGAGATACTCGAACGAAGTTCGTTTTCACTTCGCGGTAGCCCCTCTGGACAGCAGGGGCGACGCGTGAGAATTTTCACTGGACAACCCGCAGCATAACTAAAGGCTGTTTTTTTGATGATTTACGAGTTTACATATATAGCATGAAATTAAAAGAAAACATATTTGAAGTAGATACCTAGTTATGAAGGAATTTCCTGTTTGCACTTCGCCTTGATACATATATTAACCGTTGCAGTAGAAGTGTATTGTTGACATTGCTAATACAAGAGGGTGGGTGACTTGCGTAACCACGTATTTACAATAATTATTTATCTAAGGTAGTTGAAGTATTGTGTCAAAAACACTCATATAATTTAATTCTGACTTTCTATAAAAAAATAATCATCATTATAAACTTAAAAGCCGGGCTCTTGTCGGTGGAGTAATCGCCACTGTTCTTCTCCGTGCCACTGTTTTGAGCAAAAAAGAATAGATACCTACTTAAATAATATATCAGATATAGAATTACCGTAACTCAAACTTCAACAAAGCGTAACGAACAGAAATAAATACGAATTGCAACGTGAACCGCAGTTATTTCTAAATAAAAGCCATCAAAACCGATACCCATCGACTAAAAGGAAAATGAAAGGCGAAAAACAAAGAAAACGCATTTTCTTTCAGCGAATATCATTAGACGCCCGCCCGCAAGGTCGCTTTGGAGTGCGGGTCGTTGGCCGTTTGAGCTGTTTCGCTTAAAATACTTTATTAATGCTTAATACTCTTATATTACCCACCATTATTATATTATTTATATTATATTATCTTATGTTACCTTACGCTCTTATACTTAGGGTTTCTTTTTACGACATATCACATTGACGATATGACGATGTTATATCATGCTGATATTATTTTAAGTACTTAGTTTAGTTTTTTCTATCTATAAAATGTGTTATAGTTAAACCTAGGTAATTCTAAAAAAAACGATATATACTGACGTAAATAATTCGTACCTAATTAATTTCTCATTGTAGGTTCTAGGTATTTGTAATGCTATATTTGGCTTCATAATTATCAGTGGGTTAAATTAATTAACCAATAATTTATTATTACCCAGTTTCCATTTATACGTTCCATAGTATGATCATACTGAATTACCAATTAGTGTACAGCCCATTTTGTTTCTTAATTGTTTAATGTGATGTTATACATGAAACCTTTGCAAACGAACGCAATAGGTTATCATAGATATTTAGAATAACCTTTGCAACAGAAAGTTTATCATTCAATGACATATTTGCGTGCGACGTATCTCCTTGTAAATATTATCTAATAGCGTCATGTATTTACATATCTAGCTAAAAATAATACAAGGTGCGTTAGGATTCCGTATAAAACAATTTAATGTGGGGAATATCGGCCCTATTTTATTTAACTCTTTCACTGCGCCAGCGTCTTTGTTTTATAATAAGCTCTCGCGGCCATACACACCAAATCATGCGTATTGGCTTGACGCAACCGTCGCGTCACGCAGCGCCTCGGGTTCGTACGCTGCTGCTCCGCCTAAGTGGATGGGTATATGCGTATGTTTTCCTTGACCAAGAAATTAGAACTAGTAATTTTTATACATATGCTGAGTTTTAATCAATCTTATTTGTGGTTCATATATTTTTAGTTCACAATTTACAGAATTAAGATTTAGGATATAGGGTTAAACTGAGGGTAGGCAATAAAAGGCTGTACGTTTTCTGACTATCGTTTATCATTTTACGTGCGTATTTGTTTACATTTCGGACTAAAAAATCAAAAAGGTTGAGTGTAAATAACAAATTAAAATAATCTACCGGACTTTCGCTTGGTGGGGTTTGTTTAAGGCCTTGTTGTTGTGTAAATTCACATATACTTGCAGTTTTGATGGTTTCACTCCACTCTTCCTCCACGTTAAGTGATGAAGAGCCAACTGCAGACAATGTAGCATTCGTTGGTAACTCCGCGTCATCCGAATCAGATTCACTTCCCGAAGATGCGTTTGAATCAGATTTGAGTCTTGCAAAATTCGTAACAGCTCGTCATCAGTGTAATGGATGTGTATTGGATGACACAGGAGAACTGCACAGTCACAGCGTCAAACCAAGACTAAATTGCATACTTAGACTAAAACATGCAAAAGAGTTAATTTACTTACTATTGGTCAATCTTAACAAAACACTTAAGATAACACCGCCACTTCTGTCTGGTAAACGTAGGCTCTGGCACAAATAATAAGCTAATACTTAAAACAAAAGGTATAACAATAAACAATAGGCCACATAAAGTTACCGGCGAGATGCAGGTGTCCGAACCTTTAGCCTTTGTCGCCGACTCGACTGCCGAGCATGCAAGGTATTTATTAAAAGATTAATTGTACTTACTGTGTACATTAATAACAATACCCTTCAAGATATCATAACCGCGTTTGTGTAGTAAAACTAAAGCTGGTGACAAATAATAAGTCAACTAACCCATTCAGGGCGTTTTTCGTTTTTAATTGTTTTAGGATTAGCTAGGATGCGATGACAGTCGTAGTGACAACAATAACTACCTAATTGTTATTGTAAATACATTATGGTCGTACGCATGCCGAAAGGTCAGGGATCGTGGTATTTTAGAGTTAGAGGTAATAATCCTTATCTGTTATCTTCGTCGACCTGTGGTGTTTTTTCCGCTGACCGGAAATATTGGGGTAAAGGAAGGGCTCTAAAAATGTGTTTGTATTCAGTATTTGTTAGTGCATTCTACCAGACACACAAATTACTTACCGGCACTATGGAGATATTTAAATAGGAAGAATTTAGGACTTGGAAGAAAGAGTTCGAGGCAGAAAGGCAACAAGAGAGTAAGTTGAGTAATATCTAAATATAAAGATTAATAATTAATGATAAATGTCGAGTAAGTAACAAGCAATGATGAAGCTTGGACGTGAAAGTGTTAAGTAACGATTAGTCTTTAAGTTGATTTGTTCTCTTTCCTTGCCTTTAAGTAAAAAAGGGCGCATAATATTTACTCACACTTTATACATTTACAAAAATAAAACAAATGTGTGTTAAAAAATTAAATGAATATATAAAATAATGGTTTATAGTAAGTTCGCATAACATCGGCAAAGACAAAATAGTGACTAATTAAAAAAAAAAAAGAGTTTTAAATCGTCAACAATAAGGTTGAAAATCGTGATGGATACTCACTACTTGAGTCGTTGTAAACTGTAGTGCCGTATCGAGCAGGACCCATACCGCTGTGTGACGCCACGGCTGCGTCCTAACTTTTAAATCATTTAAATGCTAAATAAAAACCTAAACAGATTTTTATGTCGTGCTAAAGAGTATTTACTAATAGGTGTTAATATAAAACACCAATACTCCTAACGGAGTTTATTCAAATATCTTCACTCAAACTTTGTTGACTTTATTCGGTTTGTTCTAGACAGTTTTAGGGATATTTGTTTCGACAGAATGGTACTTTTAGTTGTTAAGAATAAGATTACTGAAAAAAAGTCACTATTTATTTATACGGTCCATGTTACCAGTAAAAATGTCACGACGCGATATAGCGTCTCCCGCGAATGAGTAATGTTTCGGCATGACGCTATATCGCGTCGTCCGCGGTGAAAGAGTTAACTGATTCCTGAATTATACTCTGGCTGGGCTAATGTTTACTGAATAATGTTATGAAAATTCTTTAAATATCTATGTGTCATCAAAATCGAAATAAACCGGCTTTGAAAAAATTTTTTTGAGTGTCACAATGTTGTATCGTAATAGGTAAACAATTACGATTGCAGATGGCTAAGAAATTGAATCTATTAGATATTTGGCCGTGGTATTTATTATCGATTGCGAATGGATATTCTTTGTTTTTACTATTTTCTCGCTGTCAAAGTGAAAAGTAGAGTGCATAACTGGTCTAAAAGCCATACAACCCCTCGAACTATTTTCCCTCACTTCTATTTTCACTCAGCTCCAGTCATACAACCTACTATTAATAATGCTCAGCAATACCAATTTTCGTTGTAGGTATGGGTGTTATGTTATGTCAATGCGAATTGTATAATCATCTCGGAGTGTACTTATCTACTACGAATAATATATAATATAATAATTAATAATAATAATCATAGTCACATTGAAAATAGTGCTTTATTTCCTGGTAGGTAAATTAGTTAATGTGTTTTCAGATTTTTTATTGAGTGCTAATGCTATGTAGGTATTACATCTTTGGACTTGTCGTCAGTGGGTCCTGATAGGTTGACTGCGTGGAGTTAAAAATCCGTTGTTCATAAAAAAAATATCTCCCGTTAAACGGTCGATGACCCATCGCAATCCTGCGAAGGTAAACAAGGTTATTTTTACCCGATAAGGTAGATCAGGGGGTCTGTTTGACAGAAGTGTAAATGTATCGAAATTAAATCTGATTGATATTCGTTGCGCGCTCTACCACGCACGCTAACTCAAAATAACGAGCGTTAAATACCACACCCATTTTATCCAATACGATTAGTCAAATAGACGCCTTTGTAACGTTTCCACGCATTCCGATAAGGTTCCCTGTTTACTTTCTTCGAATGTTAATACCCGCAATTGTTTGTTCATAACGTGAATACTTATTATACAGGGAACCATAAAAAGAGTAAATTGTCTCACATTTTTCCTACTTCTGCTATAATCATGGACCCAGGTCTGGGATACATGGCGAGATTTAACAGTGGTATTGATATTGGTACAATACATTACACTTGTTGCATTTCACGAAGTATAATGTTTAAAAAAATGCTTTTTTATTAATAATATACTTAATTGTTTAGGCAACTCATTTGCGAATATTTTTTTACTAAATTCTATATAGGGTACAACTCTTTAAATCCATTAAACAGATGGGTGAAGTTCGTACGCTACCAGCTAAAGGTTTTCACTTTTAATATCTTAGTGTTCCACAAGCCCTCGACGTAAGCCCCGTCATAAACTGCAAGTTATAGTAAATAGAGAAATAAATACTAAATACTTAATAGGTAAAGTCAATTCCGATTCTAGGCGTTGTACACCGAAGTTTTTTCTACATACCTATTCCCACTGTATAACGTCTATAGATGTCATTTAGAGTAGGTTTTATCATAATATAGGTAGTATTGTCTAATATCGATTTTGGTATCCAAACTGTATGACGCCTTTAGAGTATACTATACTATACTATAGGTATAGGATAATATCGGAGGAACAAATGTTTGTATATGAGCAACTACAACTCACTCTTTCCATCATCCTCCTAGCGTTGTTCCCGGCTGTGCCCCTAAAGGAGCCAGGGGTCCGCTTTGACACCTAATCCCAAGATTTGGCATAGGCACTAGTTTTACGAAAGCGACTGCCATCTAAACTTCCAACCCAGAGGGAAAACTAGACTTTATTGGGATTACACCGGTTTCCTCACGATGTTTTCCTTCACCGAAAACTAACGGTAAATATTCCGTAGGTACATAAGTTCCGAAAAACTCATTGGTAGGAGCCGGGATTCGAACCCACGACCGCCGCTTGACAGCCGCATGCCTGAACCACTAGGCTACCGTAGCTCCCCATTATGAGCAACTACAACTAAAGAACACAAATACAAACATTTAAAAAACAATTACCTAACGGTGGATCGACCAAGAAACCTGCCTTGATTCACAAAACGCTTTCCACTCGTCCGTGAGATCTTTCTAGTCATAAGTATTTTAGCCCGAGGTTAGTAACAACTACGTGTAATCTGAGATCAGACTTGACTGGTTAGCGTGTAAGTCTTGTAAATAGGAGCCCATGCAGTGGGCAATTTAGTGGATTCCCTTGGTTTTATTCATTGGACGAAATGGAAACGGCACGGCACTCTAGGCCGGCAGTTTGTTTAGGTCCGATACTTCCCGTCTGTCTGACATTTGCTAATATATCAACATGTGTGGGATACCCACACTGCGATGGATTAGTGAAATCTAAATGGGTTTGGTTGATTAAACCAAATGAGGTACTGTCAGATGCCTACCGCAGTCATTTACAGCAGGTATTAGGTATTTAGTGCGAAGCCTCCATACTTAATCGCCTTAGGCCGGATTAGACCAAACAAGAGTAGTTTCACCTTAGATTAAGGTATTAGTGTTATTACCTACTCTATTTTCTGAAGTAATTACTTACAGAAATAACACAAAGCATACATTGTGTTTATGTTCGACCTTGCTGTTTTATAACAAAGAAAAAGTACCTATAGTTATCTTACATATCCGCTGGTTTGTTAATCTCATACTAAAATGTACCTATTAGGTCACAGACTTATCTAAGCCGCGCCAGCGGTAGCGTCCGCACAGTACCATAATTCATTTCGGCTGCGGCTGGCATTTTTGCTGACGCTCCCTTTGCCGCACGTGCAAGTCACGCCTGGCCGTCGTGTGACCTAGCCGTTATCTATGCCCTACCTAAAGTACCGTCGACGAAACAAGCTAATAAATTAATTTTGCAATTATTCGGTATCCTCCGAAACAGGTAAGCCGGAAGCTGTTTTCGAAGCGAGTTTCGCCTTTCACTAATTATTGTAAAATTTAATAGGTACCTATTGTGTAGCGTAACGTTTATCTAAATAATTTGTAGGTAATTACACATTTTAAGAAAATATCGTTTACAATTTTGGCGAAGCAAAGAAATTGAGGTAAGAAGTATCTACTTACCTAAGTTAATATTTTACCAGCGAGTAATTTTCTCCCAGACAATGTTAAAGTAAATTAGGTAAAGTAATATATAATACTCAATATAAGAATATTTATTTAAAGTAATCAGATACAGGGTGTATTATTCAAATGGCAATTAGGGAAAATCTGAAACAACAAGGGATAAGGAAATTTGTTCTCAGGAGTCACTAGACCGATTTTAGGAAAAATATAAACTGCATTCATAGATTTTCAAAAAAGCCTCATACACAGCCGGGAATCGAACTCGGTCAAATCTGTCTAAAGCTCGAAGTTCGTTTCTTTGTGTAGGTAAAGTAATAGTGCTGGATGTACGGAACAATTGTTGCTAAGGAACCCTGTAACATAAGGACAAATAAGTAACTAACATTATATCCGTCGATTTCAATGTGGAAGTTAAGGTTAGGTGCTTGGCTGCACCGCCACGGCAGCGCATTTTAGTTTGTGCACAAGGGCATAAAAAGCCATTTTAATCAGCCTACATACGACAGAAATTAATATCTTTAAGAGCAAGAGAAGGGAAAAATATTTATCGAAATACCAAAAATGGCTACGCCCTACGCTCGTAGTTTTCTCGCGTTGTTGCGCAAAACGGCAAAGGCGTAGACGCCCGCTTGGCGGGTTCCTGGCAATGTTAATTATAATCTAATAATTTCCCAATAACTTTTTCGTCAATGAAAATAATGTAACATTGTTCTGTAGATTTTGGCGGTGATTGTAATAGGGATAGGGCCAGAAAAAAATTACACCACAAGAAAAAGGCAAAAGAACATGCCTAATGCCAAAAATCCCATTCAAATATATATCAAAAATAAACGCTCGAGAGGGGTTGTCCATAAATTACGTCATCGATTTTTGACCCCCCTCCTATCATCATCCTGTTATTCCTTGAAATGGACCCTCCCCGCCTAATAAAATGACTATCGTCATCTAATGGCCGGACCCCCCCCTATGACGTAATTTATTAATAGGCCCAGACTCGTGACGTCACGGGTCTCAACCGTCATCGTCATAGTAAGTGATCGACAATCGTTTCATAAGTATTACTGTAAGGATAGGCTTTAGGGCGTCCCACACCTATGCCACATGGAGGGAAAGTACCTTGAATATTGTAGATGGAAGATTTTACTTAAAGAAGACATTATTTTAATTTAAAAAACAATTTAAACTGCATTCATAGATTTTTTATTGAATGCAGATAGATTTTTTACAACATACAACTGACATTATCATTTTAAAGTACCTATTACTAATGAATCAGTACCCACTTGAGAAGTACGCATCATTTCCCTATTATCATTTAAGAGCGTTTCTCAAAAAAAATGCCACTAAATTTTTTCGGAGATTTTCTGCAACTTTTATGTTATTTCTACTCAAAATCACGATGTCTTTCCATCCCAATAGGAGAAAAAAAGTTTCCCAAAATTTTCATACATTTTTGAACTTTCCTATTGTGTTATCACCATACAAAGTGTATGGTAAATGGTAACACAATAGGAATAATATCTTTGGGACAGTTTTTTGTCCTACCAGGGTCGAAAGAGCTCCTGATTCTGAGTGGAAATAGTTAAAATAAAATTCCTAGAAGTACAATTAATAATAGTGGCATTTTTTTTGAGAAACGCTCTTAAGTGCATGATAAAATTATACAGAGATACGTAATTGGTCGGTACCAGGTTGTATGCAACAAATCGAGTATCTGACCAATCAAGTTTCTGCCGTTTCTGAAATTCAGGGTCTTCCTTTTATTGCTGTGTTTCTGACACTATGTTATTTAACAAAAAATTATCCTTATGATGAAGCCTTTCGATCGGTATGATATAGCTACAGGGTATTTTTTTTCTCGTGTAGCGGGTTCGATTCCCAGTTCAACCATGTAATTATTTAAAATTCCATGAATGCAGTTTAAATTGTTTATAATTTAAAATAATGTCTTCTAGTAAAATCTTCCATCTACAATATTCAAGATACTTTCCCTCCATGTGGCATAGGCGTGGGACGCCCTGTATATATATATACACATATGTGTGTTACGATATATTTGGCTACCCTGGCTGCTACTAACTATACGATGCTGACTCTACTACGCAAGATGTGAAGTTGTATTAAGTATATACGAGCCTCATCAGTCATCATTTAATTTATTGGCTAATTAGCTCATTTGCTTTCTAATTACGTTTCCGCGAATATTCATGAAGAACAAATATGCACTTACATATCAAATGCACGTGTTTACGCCACACTTTGTGATACTATGTAGTTATCTGCAATATAGTACCTATCCAAAGCAATCTTCTTACGTACAGTCAGCAGCAGAAGTAGCTACGCCGGCCTAGTACTCGAAATATCTACTCTACACACGGACTCTAAAAGTCAATTATGAGAATAATTAAGGATATATAAGTCGATCATTTTGAGCCTGTAGGAATTTATGCTTAGCTATTTTTGTTCACAATAGATGGGTGTAGTCTTAGGTACCTATACACATTTGCACCGACGCTTAAGTAGCGTCCAGCGTGGCAGGAAAACGTAGAGCTTGTACACATTCAGAATAGCAATCAATAATTGTACAAACAGCAGTGTTTTCGGACGTCACTTCAACCCCCGAAACCGCTTTAAGCCTGAAACACTGGCGCGGCCTGCGGTGGCGGTCTACTTGACAATTAAATGGGTCTTACAGATTGAGCAAAATAAAATACGTCAAGAAGAAAAGTATTTCTGTGGTCAGTAGTTAAAAGTTAGGCTTCCGTGCATATAAAGATTTGGCTTTACAGACCTTACGCAATGATCACAGAAGAGACATACGAAGCTAAATCTGTATGACCCAAGTGCTAAGTAGTGTTGACAATTGACCACCACTGCAGGCCGAGCCAGTATGTGAGGCTTTAAGGTAAAAAAAACTTACGCCGACAAATGCTCTGTGAAAATAAAAATGCGCTATATAACAATGCAAGGCAAGTGCAATAAATATGCAATCTGTGATCTTATTAGGTACAAAAATTTATTCTCTTCCTGGCCCGCAAGTGGGATTTTATTGCTAGTAGGGCTCGCAGTCGTGCCCGGGGTTTTGCGTACCCGTAGCCGGGATTTCGCGATCCCGGGAACACGGATCTTCATTTGACGGTCTCACCGTTTAGTGATGATCTGAGACTAATAGCGTTACGTTAATTCTACTGTGTTGTCGGCGTGGTTGATTAATATCATGGGTATATAAATCAATCCGAATTACAGTTTTCTAGTAGTAAGGGTCGACGCGCTCATAGCCTAGCGGCGCTTGCGAGTCAGAAACGATAACGCAGGTAAAGCAAAGATGGCAGCGGTCAGTCTTTGGATGGGTGACCGCCTGTTTGAGTGGTCACTATAATTCTATAAATGAACGATGACAACTGAAAAAAAGGACGACAGAAATGAAACACACTTCTCTTAAATATAGAATAAGTATATTGAATAATTAAATAATGTTACTTCAATAAAAGACTTATTATAATATGTGTAATCGTAAAAGTAATAAAAAATGATCTAGAGGTCAAAATATTTCGAGTTTTGAGTTGAAACATACATTTTATAATAGTGGGGAGATATTGCGTAGGTAGAATACAGAATGTTAAAAAAGAGCGGGTTGCGAGTCGAGCGAGCGACTCGCAAGGGACTTGCTTCTTGTCGCTTGCCACTAGCACTTGTCATCACAAAGCGTTGGGCCGCCGCGTCGACCGCAACCCGCGAACGGAGTCAGTGACTTGTGATCACAGCACACCAGAAATCGTGCAAAACAGTCTATCATTTAACTATTAATATTAACTATACCTTTATAATTACAACCATTTGCGACAACGGAGCAAAATGTCTAGTGCTATAGATATATAATTTTTAAATATAAACGTATGGGCACTTCTATTACATGCAGGATGTCACAAAACAATCTGGGAGGACGAAACGCATAGAGTATTAATTTTAAACACGGTTGAATGGAAGGTGTTGTTTTCAGACATCCTGGACATTAAAATTTAATAAAGACTCCACATTCGACTACTTCACAAAGTGCTTGTCAGTCTTACGTCCTGCAAGAGTCGCTGGTGACAGTACTTAGCTCGCGCATGTGGGGGACGCTACGCGACAGCATCGCTACGGACTTGCCAACAAATCATGCGTCTTGCAATTGTGAGCATAAATATGTATCTTACACCAAATCATTTAAATTGTGTATCTTACACGAAACCATTTAAATTGTGATAACAATTACTTCACTGTACCAACGTGTAATCGAAATGACAACAAATATGTATGCGACACGAAAACTAAAAAAAATATCATTATATAAATTTATTACGTACTCTAATAAGTAGCCACTCGAACTGTAATGGTTACATACTTTAATAGGCGGAGACACCACACTTACAAAGTGTATAATTAAACTACAAATCCAGATGTATAAAATAATTATGCATCGTCGATTTGGACTAACAGACTTGCTACACTGTATATCGCCAACAACTAACCGACTGTGATGTGACGTAGTGTTCAACGTGCATTGCCATGAGTATTTCGGAACAGGACAACTTATAATCCGCTAAACACGCTCATATCAATAAATTGATCACTCAACTTGGGAACGCTCAACATATTCTAGTGCCATTATTACAAACGGCTGCGGAAGGATTTAGTACGAAGGAGTCATTTGATATATCGCCTCGAGTGCGCTAGCCGAAGCGTTGTTCAGAGCTAGCGCGCGAGTGATCTCTCAGAGTACGATGCTGTATTTGCTCTATTATGATCAGGCACTGGCGGCTTCACGCCTTCGAACAACTATTATGATGAATCTTTTGTTCTATCTCTGTATGTCCAATCCACTTTACTACGCGCTACTTAGATAAACATGAACAACCTCGATATTAACTTGATATTGAAATTCAGGAAATATATTGTCATATAAATAAATGGAGTCGACCTTCTGAATTCCGACAGTGCGGATATCGAAAAAAAAATTATGAAACACGCACAGTGCATTAAGCAAACTGCTGCAAAGCTTTTGAATTAAGCAAAGTCGAACTGATATGTAACGTTGATTGATGAACAGCAAAGAAAATAAAACCACGATAACATGAATTTCCTTAAAAACATGCCAAAACTGGGCGAATTACAAACTATGAACATGCATTAAACGACTAATTAAAATATGCTCATACTAACGCACTATATTTACCAAACTAACGATATATTTTTCTTTTTTTTTTTAACATGTTTCAAAGTGTAAAAATAGTTCTTTGAGACAAAATGTCAAAGCACTTCTAATGCCATATGGAGAAAAAAAAGTGATCTCCGGAGAATTTTCACCAGATAATGTTAATAATGCCCAAAGAGCAATATATTTAAATTCTGCAAGATTTGAATATAAATATGAGTATATTTATGAGTTTAATAGGAAGATGATGCAAAACAAAGCCTACGTTCGTTCAGATTCGCAAATAAATTATGGACGGCGAGTTATTATGACAAATTTCATTACGAAAGACTATGAACACTGTTCGTAAGTTATAAGTGCGGTTGGCGCGTTCGTCGCGCGGAACCCGTAAGCTCGGGGGCCCACGTCGGCAACGACTTTCACATCGCTGCTACCTCCGTCACCCTACACGAATCCACGCATACAATCTTAGTCGATGTTTCTACGGATAATGTAAGGTACTACGAACCGTGCTCTAGATTATCCGAAGCATCGGCAGCATGCGGTTTCAAATAGGATAAGCACAGAGGGCGCCTCCGCAACGAACACAGCTCACAGTGCATTATTAACGATAGAGATTTCAAACTATTGCGCTAAATGTTTAAGTATCGTACACTCAAACACTGAATACTGGAAGTTGTATTTCTATTAAACCCTTTATAGAATTATTCCTTTAAATACGATTAAGATCCTGCTTGCGTAGCAATTTTCGAACTGTTTTCAGACGTCATTTTATACTAACTAGCATCCTAAAAATTTACTATCTACTGAATGCCGAAGACATTCACACTTTTAATGAATGCACATTATCTATTTTTATAAAGATATTGAACTAAAACTACGCAACGCGGGCCGGCTACAAACGTGTCATTCCAATGTCAGAGCGCTCTTGATTCCTTAAGAGTCCGCAGTAAGCTCGATTCTCCATACAAACGTAGTTACGCTCTCATTTTAAAACTACGTAATGGATTGTAACGAAACTTTGCATGTACAATGACATGAGGTATATCCAGGTTTGTAATTAGTTTATGTAGCTTCAGATACCATAGTAAAAAAAATACAGCGAATTTAAGTTTTTCATGCTAAACTTGTTTTTGCTGTATTTCTTTTGTTTTATAAACTGGAACTATAAAAACTAGTTATAGACATAGATATACCGTATGTCATTGTATGTGCAAAGTTTCGTCACAATCCAACACGTAGTTTTAAAATGAGAACGAAACTCCGTTTGTATGGGAAGGAGAAATTCGGCCGAGCTTACTGAGGACTCTTAACACATGACGTGAACATTTAAGATGAACGGTAGATACCTATATCACTATATCAGTTTTTGCGTCCCATCCGTAAATTTCTCACTTCTTCTCAAGAGAAGATGATGTAGAAGCTGTGACGAATACAAGTATTCGTCACAGCTTCTACATTCGTCAAGTTCGCAGTCTTAGTTGGTCATGGTTCCGTTTGTCTCTTCGGTGTTTCGTCTCAATCGCAATCCAACTCTTCTTTGTCGCATTAGTTATTAGACACGCTAATTTTTAATGTCATAAGACAAGAAGACCAATATCGAATGAAACTAAAACCAAACCAACATCATGATAAAAAAGATAGAGACGATAAACCAAAGGACAAATAAATGTGACTTATGTTATGTAACGAATGCCACGAACGTAGAAGCACTGTCGATACAAAATGAAAAAAGTATTGCGAAACATGATGAAACCTCGAATATACCTGACTACCATTTTACCTATTAACGCTTTGTTCTTCTGGATTCCTTTGGGAACTGTTGATATTTGCAAAAATGTCACACGATTCACACGATTCACACGACGGTACACTACCGTGATATGGGTTCGTTATAAATATAAATGAACCGTGATAATAACTACATGTATTACTATTTTTCTACGGTCTCGTTTTTTTCGAATTATTATGCACGTAGCTCGCATAGTACCGAGCTCTCATCGATTTGGGCGAGGTGCGTATGAATGAATATCCCGACCACGACCGGCTGGTGTCAAGGCACAATAGCTTAGCTCTAATGTCGTATAAATTAGGCACGATTACTCCCTCCGAGAGCGTTGAGAGCCACGCATCCCGAATTAATTTGACCTGTCGGAACTGCCATCTAATCTGCAACTCTAAACCACGCGTCTAAGCAGCGTCGAATGGTACCTTTAGGGATCATTACGTACCTTATACATTTCTGACATAATGTCACTGTGTGTTCAGGGTTAAAAAACGGATGTAAAATATATATTTCTGTTTTTTTTTAAATATACGTTTAAGTTTTATTATATTAGTAAGCATATTTTTATATATTTTTCTAATTTCCATTTTATTATTAAATCTGTCACGCCTGAACTTAACCGATAAATATTGTTATAATGGTATTAATTATTAATCCCTGATACCAACTCGACGTCTTACTTGCAAGTTTGCGTAAACTTTATGTGATCACAATTTTGTGTTCATTATTGTATAAAATGTAAAAAACGTATTAAAAACACCGATTACTTACAGATCGCAATTTAATATCTACGTGCGGTATATCGCTTACAATAGAAATGCTAAAGTGATACATATTACGCCATATAAAATACGCCTATAAAATGATATATTAATATTGCTTTTTAAACTTGGAAGATCTTAAGGTATAACTAATCGTAACACTTTAATAACCATATTAATGGTGTAGGCTGTAATGTGGTTACTAAGCTATGTATGTATGTTTTCTACGGGCGTCCAACAACGGAATGACACTAGAGCTCAAGTCAGGTTGAATTTGTTTGCTAGTTTGTTGCCAGCGCGTCAGTCCTATACATTATATATTTCAAAGGCTCTCAAGATGCTTCTCTGCATTATAATATAATAATAATAATATGTGTAAATAAAGTTATTATAGAATCGAGCACACGTCTACCTTATCTCATCAAGACGCTATACTTTATATCCATGAAACAGCAAATTTCGACAAGAGAATATCAAAAATAGTGAATCGACGGGCGTCTTCTACATTCTGTCTAATATCTTGTAGTCTAATGACACTATTAGGTCACTTGAAACATCTTAAGCCAATTACCAAATACAATATGGACTATTGTTATCAATTTTGAATAGTCAACACTTCGCCAATACAGTTAAGGGTAAGGCCGCGGAGCGTTTTAACCGCCACACTTTTATGTAACGATTTATTGCCGAATAAAACCTGATGATGGCATTTAGTTTTAATATATATCGCAAGCAGAAAAGCAAGTTTATTTGTTTTTATTCAAACTTGGTGATTTTGTCACGCTAGGCCCTCCACAAATCGTTACATAAAAGTGCGGCGGTTGAAACGCTCCAGGGCCTTACCCTTAAACAATTATAGACATATACAATTATAGATATTTCAGACAAACAAAATCGCCAACGCAATATAAGGTCTGAACGAGTGGAACTAAGGTCATGAATGATTATACTGACAGTTTGCTCCAATAACGTCTTGCACTCACATTATTAGGATAAAGTACAAATAAATACGCTAAACCAAGTAAAGAACAACGACATTAATTTTCTTACGGTACTTAAACACGCGACGGAGATCTTCGTAACAAAAACGCCACTGCAGCGGCAGGCTTGCGGCTCGGCGGGCGGCCGGTCCTAGGGTAAAGTATTCAGCACTGGCGAAATCTTATCTTATTTCATAAATTCTATGGACGAAATGTAAACTGCAAAAACATCAGAACATAAAACGATTTGTGCCAATTTTTACCACTTCTGTAAGCGAAAAATGACATATTATTCTGACTAAAGTACGTCACCCACCGGGCCGCTAGATTTAACTAAAATTAAATGTTAATCAAACAGCACGTACGTGATGCGAACACATGAAAAAAATAAGTAGAAAGTTCCTCTGCCTTTGATTAACATTTCTCGTACAAGTTTTTCATTTAATGCCTTTCGCGTACAGTCAAATCGAGGAGATATAATAGGCAGAAGGCACTAAAATCAAACCCAATTCTTAAACTATTATAAAAAGATACTAAATAAACTAAAGCGTTGTGGCTTCACTGGTTCACCAATGATATTTCCTCAAAACCATTGACTAGTTAACAGTTCAGTTTACCAAGACTATCATTAACGTTAAAAATACAAGGAAGTCGAAATAAGCAAATCATGTAGGTAGACATAGACATATAAAATAGTGCAATGTGTAAATAAATTAAAATTGTCATATAAATAAATTGAGATGTCATTGTATTACATTGCACAATACATAAATAGGTAGAATGAATAGAACAAAATGTTGCTAAACTCCTTAGTTGATAGAGGCGACGTTCTTCCGCCGCAATTAGTTACAACAGAGCTCAGTTAACGAATGAATCTCAGACTATTTATGCACAACCTTCAAATGAGCTTGAATCAATCTTTTTCGGTATCAACTTTGAAGTATAACAAATACAACTGAACAGAATTTACGCGACGCCTACAAATTATTTACAAATTGAGATCTAATTTTTGACTACTAAGAGATGGAAGTTCCACACATACAGTTTCACACTCGCCGAGGACTCATTAAGTATTTAGGCATAAATATTATAAGAGATGCAGGAGTTAGCAACATTTGTGATTATCGATACAACTGTTCTCTGAGATCGATTACCCTCTAACGAGTCTTTATTATGCTACTACTATTACAGTTGTCTCAAACTAGGTCGAGAAGCGTGTATTATTTGTAATGGAGATGCGTATAAATAGTGCACGCAAAGCAACGCGGCCACGTCAGAGACAATCGAGTGAAACCTTAAGTTCAGATTACAAAATGAATAAAAACCCTAGCGGTTATCTAACCCGTAATAATAAACTACATTCGATTACAAAGTGCCGATAACTGTCATAGAAACTCACAATAAGTGACGATCGGTGAGTCGGGAGAATCGTCTCTATTACAAATAACACAGGGTGTAAAGTTAGAGTGTGTGCAGTTGATAGAGGAGCCGATATCTCGGCCATCGCCTGTATTGTGACAGTTTGCGCGCGGTATATCGCACCATACAAACTATCGGCTGCCGGCGTCATTTGCCGTTAGTCTGGAGCGCGGCGTTCAATTGCGTCCAGAGGTCTTTCTTGCACGATTTGGATCTGGAAATGGGTTCACGTTTGCATATGTTCCTGCGACACATCGATACATGTGAGTTTTTATCCACAAAAAGTATAAAAAATCACTTCAAACACATTACATAGTTTTTTCTGGGTGAACATTCAGGGAAATCGAAATAATGTTAGAAAAGTGAAGCAATCAACATTTTTTAAAGCGAGGAGAGAAATGTGTCACTTTCTTAGAAAAATGGTTAAAACATCAAACTTGGTTTACAACGGTCACAAAATAGTATTTTATGTAATCGTTATATAATTGTATGCTTTTTCAGTCGAGTACCACGTTTAGGCCACGAAGCTTGCTGAATTGCCTAATTAAGGTATGAGACGTAAAAAGCGAATTATATAACTATTGTATACAATACTTTTTTCTACGAGTCAACTGAACTAATTAAACAAACTTGGTATCTATTGAAAATCTAAGCTGCTGAAGCGAAGCGCAGCCAACGGTTTTTCTTTTTTGTTGTTGATGTCTTTTACTTTTCTTCTGTACTCAAGATGGCGTCCTATTAGTTGAGAAAAGGCGGCCACGTGATTGGTCGAATTTGTTTAGTGGTCTAAACTGTTGTAAAATGTAGAGTTGGGACCTCCATAGTAATAAGTATGTGATTTTAGTTTGGTGTACGAAGTCTTAACTCAAACATTAAAGTCGACGAGTATAAAAAGATATCTATGATAGATTTGAACCTAACAAAATCAGTTTCAAATAGTGACTAGAAGAAAAAAAGACCATTTCAATAAACTATTCCACAAAGAGCACTGCTCTGCGACCGTTGAAAAAAATAAAAACTAGCGAGCGCGCGGTCGTATGCTACCAGCGAACCCACATTGATTTGGCATTTAATCCTCTGGCCTATAGTTTAATCCGTCATATACGTCCCGGACTGCGGGTGCGGGACGAGTAAAGGGGTTTCGATCAAGTGCCAGTCGCACAGACCGGTTTCTGCACGATATTTCCAATGTTTAATTTCGTTTTGTTATCTCGCTCATATTTGGAGCAGCCCAACTGAAGAAGAACGCAGCCATAACAACGCCACTACTGGTAGTAGGTATGTGGTGTTGTGTTCCTGGTGGCGAGGAAGGTCGGCAGAACTTCCGAGGAAGCGCAGTGTTGAGAGCGAGTCTCTAGGTGTCAACAAAACGAATCCTCAAATCAATAGAGGGATTCTGATTCTTTTGGAATCGCAAGCATCCATAGGCTACTGTGTCTGTTTACAGGCAGACTGTACGCTTATTGTCCACCATCGTAGTATATGCTAATACTATAAAGAGGAAAGTCTGTGAGCTTGTAGGTTTGTATGTTTTGGGTAAAGGCTAGAACCGCTTAGCCGATTTCAAAAATTATTTCACCTGCGTAGTTCGGACCTTGTGGATGGTTATAGGGTATATTTTATCCCACGGGTTTGCGTGCGTTATTTGCAATACGCGGGCGAAGCCGCGCGGGCAGCTTGTACACAAATATAGAGAAAGAAGGAAGTAGTTATCAAGGTACCTGCGCAGCGAGGCGAGCCACTCCTTGAACTGGGTGTTTCCCTCGGGAGTTAGCTGGAAGGCGGTGCGCGCCGATAGCACAATGCTGACAAACTCCTCGTATTCCACCGGCGTCAGGTGGTACAGCTTCTGGTGGATGCACTGTATGTACCTGGACAAACAACAATAAAGGCATATTGGACTTCAGCCGGAAGTATGAACTTATCGACTCTGAATGCGCTCTGACGCCTGACATGACATAGAGCCGTCACTTCAGAGAGCATCAGATGAGTGTGAACTGAATGTGTGAAACTGAAATTGTTCTGTTGAGTCACGACACGTCAGAAATGTATGAATCCGGCCTTAACGAATACTGTTTCCCTTACCGGTCCCTACCCACAAACCCTGTTCATCTTACCACCGTCTGGATAACGTCAAACAACAACAATATCAAAACGCAAAACAATATCTACCACCTCGTTGAGGACGGATCGTAGTCTACCGACCCAAGCGAGCGACTAAGGTTTTCTAATCTGCATCGACATTCTACAGCACTAGGGTTTGCAAGATCCGCCAATATTTCGGATCCGGATATTTCGGATATTTAAATTGTACAGATCCGGATATCCGGATTTTTCGGATAAAACGGATCCACAAGGTTTTTTTGGTATAAAGTAGGAATTGTAAGGCGAAACTAAGAAAGAACTAAAAACGGCTAAAGTACAGTCGAGTTCTCCAATATCTACACAGACAACCACTCAAAAATATGTATACAGAGACTTTATTGTTACTGACATAAAAGACACATGTGTAGATATTTTTGAAACGTTGTCTGTATAGATATTGGAGAACTCGACTGACCACCGTATTTATATACCTGAAAGATTTTAAATAGATACGCATTCCCGAGATCATGGGGTATAAAACTTTATTTTGTTTCAACTTTTAACTAACTGGCAAAGTTAGTTTAGTCACTGAAAGCTGTCACTTGAATAACTACTACCAGATCGCGTTAACTCCGTACCTGGTGCTCGTACATACATTTCAATGAGCTCGAGCGAGTTAATTCGATAGGGTTGTAAAAGAAATTGACATGATCACTCGGACGCCTTACTCAGTAATCGATTGGAAAAAGAGCCAACACGGAAATCGTGAAAATCAAGGGAAGAGGTGTTTGCAAGGGACATTCCATTAGACTAATACGACTATAGGTATGTCTAGATATGGCAAAAACGGTGAACGGGCCATAAATATAGCACACTTAATCCTAATTGTACATGATCATATTAGAAGTCAAGACCTAATACTAAAAATGTATTACAATTACAAAACGTAGGTACTGTTGCTGCATTTACTTTTTACTTCCTGTGTCAAATATACTTCTTAAATATTTCTTTAGGTACATCTAAACTAAGTCTTGTAATCTAAAGTAAGTAAGTAGGTACATATAGTATAAGTAATATTGGATTTATATAATTACTAAGTACCTAAGGTAGATTAGTGCATTTAATCTAACGGCAACTTTCGCCATCAAACTAGTAAAGTTTGTGATTTTTTGTGACTAATAAATTAAAAACAAAAATAATCTGGTCTGGGATGAACAAGTGGCGAATAAAAACAGAGATTGAGAATTATCTACATTACGAGTTATATACCATTCCGTTCCGTTTTTAGCGTGGACTCTGTACAAACTTCATTTTGTAGCCGTATTTTCGGTTTTCAAGATTGCATTTCAAGGATCCGTAATATCCGAAAAATCCGGATCCAGGAGCCTGTCAGATCCGGATCTGAAATTTGGCGGATATCCGGATCTTGCGGATATCCGGATATCCGGATTGCAAACCCTATACAGCACTTAAGATCATCTTTGGCCATGAGTGTGGCACCGAACTATAGGCATCGTTATGGTACATTGGTAGATATCATTGAGTTATACAAGATGTTCGGAATAACGACGTTTAAAAAAAACACGGTTTAAAGAAACATACAGTTTGGACAAAGACATGTAAGGTTAGAATTCTTCCTAATAGTCCACCAAGTTCCTCCAGCGTTATCTCGGAAACCCTGTATAGTATAGGGCAGACATCCCCTAGCATCTTTTGGCATGGTAAACTACTGTCTTACTTTTGCATTTTCGGGGGCTGGCGAGCGGTCGCTAAATAGCACTGAATACCAAGATGGCGGCTGATGGAAGATGTCAAGCAAAATGTTCTAGGTGGTAGTAATACGTTGATAGAGGATTTCATAAATGGAGTTCTTGCTAATGCCCGAGAGTGATGGAGGTTAATTAACCTGACTAAATTGAGAAGTATCAAACGACTAATAAATCTTTGACATCTCATGTCGTATATACTTTAAACGTGTTGCATTCGTGACGTCAGTTTCAATTGATTTTTTACAGCTGGTGACAAACATAAAAAGCCTATACGCGTTGAGGGACAGAAGATACGATATTGCATCTCGTTCCCTCTTGTGGTATTCTTATATGGTGGAATGAAGATGTAAGCATAGACCATCTTGTGATGATCTATGCTTACATAATCGTCATGTGTGTATGAGTGTGTCCCCTATTCCATTCTTGATCTATGTAGTAATAGTGCTTAACTTAAGTTGGCAGTGGGCGGGGCATATTGCACGTAGAACCGATGGCCGTTGGGCGGAATGGTTCTCGAGTGGCGACCACGTACCGGAAGGCGCAGCGTCGGTACAAAGTAAAGGTCGCGGGAGTCAGCTGGATGCGGATGGCGCAGGACCGGTCATTGTGGCACTCTTTGGAGGAGGCCTATGACCAGCAGTGGACGTCTTCCGGCTGAGATGATGATGATGATGTAGTAATAGTACTCACATCTGCTGGCACTTTTGCACAAGCGGTGCCAACGTGCCACGGAGATGTTGCATGAGGAGATGGTGCGGGCCGCCGCGCGCCAGCCAGTGCGCGGACTCCACGCAGAGCTCGTACAGCACGAACGGGGACACGACGGAGTTGACCGCGCACACGCAGAACTGGTGGAGGTATTGCGCGCCGAGCCGCTTCGAGATGCGGAGGAGCCATTTTACGTGCTCGCCGTATGGCGGATTCCTGCGAGGAGAGATAAATGGTTATTAGTCGTCTTATACAGAAAAGGTCCCGACGGGCCATAGATTTGCAACGAGCATATACTATTTTTTCTCGAGGTATTAGTAGTATATAGCTCATGGATCGCACAAATACGGCCTGCGGGCCAAGTCCGGCCCAAGAGTCCTTCTAATCCGGCCCGCAGAGAGAAAGCGGAGAGTCCGGCCCGCGATAGCGATGGAGTACGGCTGGCCATGCACAGCCATGAAACCAAAGTCTTCGCCCGCACAAATTTATATTAAGTGCAGTGTGGCCCTTGAGTGAAAAAGTTTGAAGATCTCTGGCATAGCACAAAACGTCTAGCAAATGATGCCAAGTCACGCTGCTCAGCGCATGTCTCACTCGCACTGTAAAAATGAGACTCCTAGCTCCATGCCTTGAACATGTACCGACCTGCCGAACTTGTTCTGCGGGCGGTCGTCGTGGACGCGCCGCGCCTGCGTCTCCAGCGCGAGCATGCCGACGCGGTAGGCGGCCAGCAGGCGCCGCAGCTGCGCCACCACGGCTCCTAGCTCCATGCCTTGAACGTGTACCGACCTGCCGAACTTGTTCTGCGGGCGGTCGTCGTGGACGCGCCGCGCCTGCGTCTCCAGCGCGAGCATGCCGACGCGGTAGGCGGCCAGCAGGCGCCGCAGCTGCGCCACCACGGCTCCTAGCTCCATGCCTTGAACGTGTACCGACCTGCCGAACTTGTTCTGCGGGCGGTCGTCGTGGACGCGCCGCGCCTGCGTCTCCAGCGCGAGCATGCCGACGCGGTAGGCGGCCAGCAGGCGCCGCAGCTGCGCCACCACGGCTCCTAGCTCCATGCCTTGAACGTGTACCGACCTGCCGAACTTGTTCTGCGGGCGGTCGTCGTGGACGCGCCGCGCCTGCGTCTCCAGCGCGAGCATGCCGACGCGGTAGGCGGCCAGCAGGCGCCGCAGCTGCGCCACCGCGGCTCCTAGCTCCATGCCTTGAACATGTACCGACCTGCCGAACTTGTTCTGCGGGCGGTCGTCGTGGACGCGCCGCGCCTGCGTCTCCAGCGCGAGCATGCCGACGCGGTAGGCGGCCAGCAGGCGCCGCAGCTGCGCCACCGCGGCTCCTAGCTCCATGCCTTGAACATGTACCGACCTGCCGAACTTGTTCTGCGGGCGGTCGTCGTGGACGCGCCGCGCCTGCGTCTCCAGCGCGAGCATGCCGACGCGGTAGGCGGCCAGCAGGCGCCGCAGCTGCGCCACCGCGGCTCCTAGCTCCATGCCTTGAACATGTACCGACCTGCCGAACTTGTTCTGCGGGCGGTCGTCGTGGACGCGCCGCGCCTGCGTCTCCAGCGCGAGCATGCCGAAACGGTAGGCGGCCAGCAGGCGCCGCAGCTGCGCCACCGCGGCTCCTAGCTCCATGCCTTGAACATGTACCGACCTGCCGAACTTGTTCTGCGGGCGGTCGTCGTGGACGCGCCGCGCCTGCGTCTCCAGCGCGAGCATGCCGACGCGGTAGGCGGCCAGCAGGCGCCGCAGCTGCGCCACCACGGCTCCTAGCTCCATGCCTTGAACATGTACCGACCTGCCGAACTTGTTCTGCGGGCGGTCGTCGTGGACGCGCCGCGCCTGCGTCTCCAGCGCGAGCATGCCGACGCGGTAGGCGGCCAGCAGGCGCCGCAGCTGCGCCACCACGGCTCCTAGCTCCATGCCTTGAACATGTACCGACCTGCCGAACTTGTTCTGCGGGCGGTCGTCGTGGACGCGCCGCGCCTGCGTCTCCAGCGCGAGCATGCCGACGCGGTAGGCGGCCAGCAGGCGCCGCAGCTGCGCCACCACGGCTCCTAGCTCCATGCCTTGAACATGTACCGACCTGCCGAACTTGTTCTGCGGGCGGTCGTCGTGGACGCGCCGCGCCTGCGTCTCCAGCGCGAGCATGCCGACGCGGTAGGCGGCCAGCAGGCGCCGCAGCTGCGCCACCACGGCTCCTAGCTCCATGCCTTGAACATGTACCGACCTGCCGAACTTGTTCTGCGGTCGGTCGTCGTGGACGCGCCGCGCCTGCGTCTCCAGCGCGAGCATGCCGACGCGGTAGGCGGCCAGCAGGCGCCGCAGCTGCGCCACCACGGCTCCTAGCTCCATGCCTTGAACATGTACCGACCTGCCGAACTTGTTCTGCGGGCGGTCGTCGTGGACGCGCCGCGCCTGCGTCTCCAGCGCGAGCATGCCGACGCGGTAGGCGGCCAGCAGGCGCCGCAGCTGCGCCACCACGGCTCCTAGCTCCATGCCTTGAACATGTACCGACCTGCCGAACTTGTTCTGCGGGCGGTCGTCGTGGACGCGCCGCGCCTGCGTCTCCAGCGCGAGCATGCCGACGCGGTAGGCGGCCAGCAGGCGCCGCAGCTGCGCCACCACGGCTCCTAGCTCCATGCCTTGAACATGTACCGACCTGCCGAACTTGTTCTGCGGGCGGTCGTCGTGGACGCGCCGCGCCTGCGTCTCCAGCGCGAGCATGCCGACGCGGTAGGCGGCCAGCAGGCGCCGCAGCTGCGCCACCACGGCTCCTAGCTCCATGCCTTGAACATGTACCGACCTGCCGAACTTGTTCTGCGGGCGGTCGTCGTGGACGCGCCGCGCCTGCGTCTCCAGCGCGAGCATGCCGACGCGGTAGGCGGCCAGCAGGCGCCGCAGCTGCGCCACCACGGCTCCTAGCTCCATGCCTTGAACATGTACCGACCTGCCGAACTTGTTCTGCGGGCGGTCGTCGTGGACGCGCCGCGCCTGCGTCTCCAGCGCGAGCATGCCGACGCGGTAGGCGGCCAGCAGGCGCCGCAGCTGCGCCACCACGGCTCCTAGCTCCATGCCTTGAACGTGTACCGACCTGCCGAACTTGTTCTGCGGGCGGTCGTCGTGGACGCGCCGCGCCTGCGTCTCCAGCGCGAGCATGCCGACGCGGTAGGCGGCCAGCAGGCGCCGCAGCTGCGCCACCACGGCTCCTAGCTCCATGCCTTGAACATGTACCGACCTGCCGAACTTGTTCTGCGGGCGGTCGTCGTGGACGCGCCGCGCCTGCGTCTCCAGCGCGAGCATGCCGACGCGGTAGGCGGCCAGCAGGCGCCGCAGCTGCGCCACCACGGCTCCTAGCTCCATGCCTTGAACATGTACCGACCTGCCGAACTTGTTCTGCGGGCGGTCGTCGTGGACGCGCCGCGCCTGCGTCTCCAGCGCGAGCATGCCGACGCGGTAGGCGGCCAGCAGGCGCCGCAGCTGCGCCACCACGGCTCCTAGCTCCATGCCTTGAACGTGTACCGACCTGCCGAACTTGTTCTGCGGGCGGTCGTCGTGGACGCGCCGCGCCTGCGTCTCCAGCGCGAGCATGCCGACGCGGTAGGCGGCCAGCAGGCGCCGCAGCTGCGCCACCGCGGCTCCTAGCTCCATGCCTTGAACATGTACCGACCTGCCGAACTTGTTCTGCGGGCGGTCGTCGTGGACGCGCCGCGCCTGCGTCTCCAGCGCGAGCATGCCGACGCGGTAGGCGGCCAGAAGGCGCCGCAGCTGCGCCACCACGGCTCCTAGCTCCATGCCTTGAACGTGTACCGACCTGCCGAACTTGTTCTGCGGGCGGTCGTCGTGGACGCGCCGCGCCTGCGTCTCCAGCGCGAGCATGCCGACGCGGTAGGCGGCCAGCAGGCGCCGCAGCTGCGCCACCACGGCTCCTAGCTCCATGCCTTGAACATGTACCGACCTGCCGAACTTGTTCTGCGGGCGGTCGTCGTGGACGCGCCGCGCCTGCGTCTCCAGCGCGAGCATGCCGACGCGGTAGGCGGCCAGCAGGCGCCGCAGCTGCGCCACCACGGCTCCTAGCTCCATGCCTTGAACGTGTACCGACCTGCCGAACTTGTTCTGCGGGCGGTCGTCGTGGACGCGCCGCGCCTGCGTCTCCAGCGCGAGCATGCCGACGCGGTAGGCGGCCAGCAGGCGCCGCAGCTGCGCCACCACGGCTCCTAGCTCCATGCCTTGAACGTGTACCGACCTGCCGAACTTGTTCTGCGGGCGGTCGTCGTGGACGCGCCGCGCCTGCGTCTCCAGCGCGAGCCTGCCGACGCGGTAGGCGGCCAGCAGGCGCCGCAGCTGCGCCACCACGGCTCCTAGCTCCATGCCTTGAACATGTACCGACCTGCCGAACTTGTTCTGCGGGCGGTCGTCGTGGACGCGCCGCGCCTGCGTCTCCAGCGCGAGCATGCCGACGCGGTAGGCGGCCAGCAGGCGCCGCAGCTGCGCCACCACGGCTCCTAGCTCCATGCCTTGAACGTGTACCGACCTGCCGAACTTGTTCTGCGGGCGGTCGTCGTGGACGCGCCGCGCCTGCGTCTCCAGCGCGAGCATGCCGACGCGGTAGGCGGCCAGCAGGCGCCGCAGCTGCGCCACCACGGCTCCTAGCTCCATGCCTTGAACGTGTACCGACCTGCCGAACTTGTTCTGCGGGCGGTCGTCGTGGACGCGCCGCGCCTGCGTCTCCAGCGCGAGCATGCCGACGCGGTAGGCGGCCAGCAGGCGCCGCAGCTGCGCCACCACGGCTCCTAGCTCCATGCCTTGAACGTGTACCGACCTGCCGAACTTGTTCTGCGGGCGGTCGTCGTGGACGCGCCGCGCCTGCGTCTCCAGCGCGAGCATGCCGACGCGGTAGGCGGCCAGCAGGCGCCGCAGCTGCGCCACCACGGCTCCTAGCTCCATGCCTTGAACGTGTACCGACCTGCCGAACTTGTTCTGCGGGCGGTCGTCGTGGACGCGCCGCGCCTGCGTCTCCAGCGCGAGCATGCCGACGCGGTAGGCGGCCAGCAGGCGCCGCAGCTGCGCCACCACGGCTCCTAGCTCCATGCCTTGAACGTGTACCGACCTGCCGAACTTGTTCTGCGGGCGGTCGTCGTGGACGCGCCGCGCCTGCGTCTCCAGCGCGAGCATGCCGACGCGGTAGGCGGCCAGCAGGCGCCGCAGCTGCGCCACCACGGCTCCTAGCTCCATGCCTTGAACGTGTACCGACCTGCCGAACTTGTTCTGCGGGCGGTCGTCGTGGACGCGCCGCGCCTGCGTCTCCAGCGCGAGCATGCCGACGCGGTAGGCGGCCAGCAGGCGCCGCAGCTGCGCCACCACGGCTCCTAGCTCCATGCCTTGAACGTGTACCGACCTGCCGAACTTGTTCTGCGGGCGGTCGTCGTGGACGCGCCGCGCCTGCGTCTCCAGCGCGAGCATGCCGACGCGGTAGGCGGCCAGCAGGCGCCGCAGCTGCGCCACCACGGCTCCTAGCTCCATGCCTTGAACATGTACCGACCTGCCGAACTTGTTCTGCGGGCGGTCGTCGTGGACGCGCCGCGCCTGCGTCTCCAGCGCGAGCATGCCGACGCGGTAGGCGGCCAGCAGGCGCCGCAGCTGCGCCACCACGGCTCCTAGCTCCATGCCTTGAACGTGTACCGACCTGCCGAACTTGTTCTGCGGGCGGTCGTCGTGGACGCGCCGCGCCTGCGTCTCCAGCGCGAGCATGCCGACGCGGTAGGCGGCCAGCAGGCGCCGCAGCTGCGCCACCGCGGCTCCTAGCTCCATGCCTTGAACATGTACCGACCTGCCGAACTTGTTCTGCGGGCGGTCGTCGTGGACGCGCCGCGCCTGCGTCTCCAGCGCGAGCATGCCGACGCGGTAGGCGGCCAGCAGGCGCCGCAGCTGCGCCACCGCGGCTCCTAGCTCCATGCCTTGAACATGTACCGACCTGCCGAACTTGTTCTGCGGGCGGTCGTCGTGGACGCGCCGCGCCTGCGTCTCCAGCGCGAGCATGCCGACGCGGTAGGCGGCCAGAAGGCGCCGCAGCTGCGCCACCACGGCTCCTAGCTCCATGCCTTGAACGTGTACCGACCTGCCGAACTTGTTCTGCGGGCGGTCGTCGTGGACGCGCCGCGCCTGCGTCTCCAGCGCGAGCATGCCGACGCGGTAGGCGGCCAGCAGGCGCCGCAGCTGCGCCACCACGGCTCCTAGCTCCATGCCTTGAACATGTACCGACCTGCCGAACTTGTTCTGCGGGCGGTCGTCGTGGACGCGCCGCGCCTGCGTCTCCAGCGCGAGCATGCCGACGCGGTAGGCGGCCAGCAGGCGCCGCAGCTGCGCCACCACGGCTCCTAGCTCCATGCCTTGAACATGTACCGACCTGCCGAACTTGTTCTGCGGGCGGTCGTCGTGGACGCGCCGCGCCTGCGTCTCCAGCGCGAGCATGCCGACGCGGTAGGCGGCCAGCAGGCGCCGCAGCTGCGCCACCACGGCTCCTAGCTCCATGCCTTGAACATGTACCGACCTGCCGAACTTGTTCTGCGGGCGGTCGTCGTGGACGCGCCGCGCCTGCGTCTCCAGCGCGAGCATGCCGACGCGGTAGGCGGCCAGCAGGCGCCGCAGCTGCGCCACCAGGGCTCCTAGCTCCATGCCTTGAACGTGTACCGACCTGCCGAACTTGTTCTGCGGGCGGTCGTCGTGGACGCGCCGCGCCTGCGTCTCCAGCGCGAGCATGCCGACGCGGTAGGCGGCCAGCAGGCGCCGCAGCTGCGCCACCACGGCTCCTAGCTCCATGCCTTGAACGTGTACCGACCTGCCGAACTTGTTCTGCGGGCGGTCGTCGTGGACGCGCCGCGCCTGCGTCTCCAGCGCGAGCATGCCGACGCGGTAGGCGGCCAGCAGGCGCCGCAGCTGCGCCACCACGGCTCCTAGCTCCATGCCTTGAACGTGTACCGACCTGCCGAACTTGTTCTGCGGGCGGTCGTCGTGGACGCGCCGCGCCTGCGTCTCCAGCGCGAGCATGCCGACGCGGTAGGCGGCCAGCAGGCGCCGCAGCTGCGCCACCACGGCTCCTAGCTCCATGCCTTGAACGTGTACCGACCTGCCGAACTTGTTCTGCGGGCGGTCGTCGTGGACGCGCCGCGCCTGCGTCTCCAGCGCGAGCATGCCGACGCGGTAGGCGGCCAGCAGGCGCCGCAGCTGCGCCACCACGGCTCCTAGCTCCATGCCTTGAACATGTACCGACCTGCCGAACTTGTTCTGCGGGCGGTCGTCGTGGACGCGCCGCGCCTGCGTCTCCAGCGCGAGCATGCCGACGCGGTAGGCGGCCAGCAGGCGCCGCAGCTGCGCCACCACGGCTCCTAGCTCCATGCCTTGAACATGTACCGACCTGCCGAACTTGTTCTGCGGGCGGTCGTCGTGGACGCGCCGCGCCTGCGTCTCCAGCGCGAGCATGCCGACGCGGTAGGCGGCCAGCAGGCGCCGCAGCTGCGCCACCACGGCTCCTAGCTCCATGCCTTGAACATGTACCGACCTGCCGAACTTGTTCTGCGGGCGGTCGTCGTGGACGCGCCGCGCCTGCGTCTCCAGCGCGAGCATGCCGACGCGGTAGGCGGCCAGCAGGCGCCGCAGCTGCGCCACCAGGGCTCCTAGCTCCATGCCTTGAACGTGTACCGACCTGCCGAACTTGTTCTGCGGGCGGTCGTCGTGGACGCGCCGCGCCTGCGTCTCCAGCGCGAGCATGCCGACGCGGTAGGCGGCCAGCAGGCGCCGCAGCTGCGCCACCACGGCTCCTAGCTCCATGCCTTGAACGTGTACCGACCTGCCGAACTTGTTCTGCGGGCGGTCGTCGTGGACGCGCCGCGCCTGCGTCTCCAGCGCGAGCATGCCGACGCGGTAGGCGGCCAGCAGGCGCCGCAGCTGCGCCACCACGGCTCCTAGCTCCATGCCTTGAACGTGTACCGACCTGCCGAACTTGTTCTGCGGGCGGTCGTCGTGGACGCGCCGCGCCTGCGTCTCCAGCGCGAGCATGCCGACGCGGTAGGCGGCCAGCAGGCGCCGCAGCTGCGCCACCACGGCTCCTAGCTCCATGCCTTGAACGTGTACCGACCTGCCGAACTTGTTCTGCGGGCGGTCGTCGTGGACGCGCCGCGCCTGCGTCTCCAGCGCGAGCATGCCGACGCGGTAGGCGGCCAGCAGGCGCCGCAGCTGCGCCACCAGGGCTCCTAGCTCCATGCCTTGAACGTGTACCGACCTGCCGAACTTGTTCTGCGGGCGGTCGTCGTGGACGCGCCGCGCCTGCGTCTCCAGCGCGAGCATGCCGACGCGGTAGGCGGCCAGCAGGCGCCGCAGCTGCGCCACCACGGCTCCTAGCTCCATGCCTTGAACGTGTACCGACCTGCCGAACTTGTTCTGCGGGCGGTCGTCGTGGACGCGCCGCGCCTGCGTCTCCAGCGCGAGCATGCCGACGCGGTAGGCGGCCAGCAGGCGCCGCAGCTGCGCCACCACGGCTCCTAGCTCCATGCCTTGAACGTGTACCGACCTGCCGAACTTGTTCTGCGGGCGGTCGTCGTGGACGCGCCGCGCCTGCGTCTCCAGCGCGAGCATGCCGACGCGGTAGGCGGCCAGCAGGCGCCGCAGCTGCGCCACCACGGCTCCTAGCTCCATGCCTTGAACGTGTACCGACCTGCCGAACTTGTTCTGCGGGCGGTCGTCGTGGACGCGCCGCGCCTGCGTCTCCAGCGCGAGCATGCCGACGCGGTAGGCGGCCAGCAGGCGCCGCAGCTGCGCCTGGGGCAGCGGGGCGGGCGCGGGCAGCGGCGCCACCACGGCGTGCGGCGCGGGCAGCGGCGGCGGGATGGGCGCGCCGTGCTGGAACATTACACATTATAGTATACAGCATGTAATGAATATCGCACCGAAAACTGAAACCCTGGATTCAGACCTCTATTCCGAATACGGGTGTAGACTCAAAATTATTATAACTCCAAAAGAAAGAAGGCAAAAAAATATGCCTAGTGACGAAAATCCCATTCAGATATCTCAAAGAATTACTAAGCTACAACCGTTTTAATATTGCTTGTTAGAGAGAGTAAACGCAAACAGTGTGTGACGTCACATTACGCGACGCTGCCGGGGGGCCGCGTCGACGGCGGCGCCGAAGACGATGGACGCGGCACATTGCCGTCTTCTAGTGACGTCACATTCTTCCAGCGTCATAGTTTCATATGAAGTTGCGTTTTGCAAAAAAAAAGGGCCAGAACATACCCCTTCTTAAAATTTTGGACACTTCGTGATTATTTCACGTTTTGCGTTGATTTTTTCTCAATTCGACTACATTTTCAATCCTTTTTCGAGAAAATATGACATTATTGATTATTTTATTTAGTGTCTCCCCTATTGGAAAACAGTAAAAATATGCCTAGAAAAATTCCAAAGTTTCCTCAAAGTTTTAGCAAGTTACGCGAAAGCAGCAATGGGTTGCAAACTGTAAAATGACGCACGCATGTAGCGGGAAGAGGTCACTGATTGTGGTGCAGAAAATGTAAACATACAACTGTCACTAATGGTCAAACAATCAACATCGTTCCTTTTTACATTTATTGATTTTTAGAATATGTATTCGCTCGCTCGCTTGGTTAGTGAAGATATGAATAAGTTACATATTCTTTTTGGGCATTTCTCGACGATTCTTGCACATTTCCTACATTACAATTTGTAAAAATGTTGCGGAATTTTAGAGTTGTTGTGAGTGCGTTGCCGGCCTTTAAGATGGGAGTACGCTCTTTTCTTGAAGGTTTGAAGGTCGTATCGGTTCGGAAATACCGCAGGCGAAAATCCATTCCACAGATTAAGTGTGCGAGGCAGGAAGTTTCTGGAGAAGCGCACAGCTGAGGACTGCCAACCACGTGCCGCTTGCGCGTGCAGCAATGATAGTGCACTCACGTTGACGTTAACGGGCATCGGCGGCGGGTGTTGCGGCATGGGCGCGTGCTGCGGCATGGGCGCGTGCGGCGCGTGCGGCGCGTGCGGCGCGGGGAGCGGCGCCGGCAGCGAGTGCGGCACGGGGTGCGGCACCGCGTGCGGCACGTGCGGCACGGCGTGCGGCACCAGCCCGCGCACGAAGTACGGCGGCAGCGCGTACTGCCCCGACACGGCGTGCGGCGGCGGCGCGCCGCCATACTGAACATACATGACACTTTATTAACAATTGTACATTCCACTTTTTATACGGTTACCAGGTCAAAAGGATTATTACACATTTAAAAATGTGTATACAGATTTTTCTGTTTCACGCCGAACCGATACACTTAATTTAGCTCGGCAACAGACGCACGTGCTATTTCGTCTAGTTAGGGTCAAGCGTCACGTTTCCGTGTCATCAGGGTACAACGCCGGCCGCGGTCCGATAAGCTTCACAGTCAACGGTGACAACCGCGTTGGGGTGAATTGCATATCGGAGGTACGCGAAAGTTCAGCCAAATCGGCAAGAGGAAAAGGCCTGATACCAATGTGCGTCTATAGTGTATGTAGAACCTGATCAGCGAATCGAGTCACAAAAAAATGCTTGATCCTCCAGCAGCGGCTCCGGCTCCTCGCTGGCCTGGCGCAGGTACAGCTCGTGCCAGTAGCGCGCCACGGTGTATACAGCTTGTGCATCATGTATATACTGACCTGCAGCTGGTAGATGGGCGGGTAGGGGTGGTAGGTGAAGGGGTAGGGCAGCGGGTAGGGCACGGGCACGTGCACGGGCGGCGCGCGGTACTGCGGCTCCTCCAGCAGCGGCTCCGGCTCCTCGCTGGCCTGGCGCAGGTACAGCTCGTGCCAGTAGCGCGCCACGGTGTATACAGCTTGTGCATCATGTATATACTGACCTGCAGCTGGTAGATGGGCGGGTAGGGGTGGTAGGTGAAGGGGTAGGGCAGCGGGTAGGGCACGGGCACGTGCACGGGCGGCGCGCGGTACTGCGGCTCCTCCAGCAGCGGCTCCGGCTCCTCGCTGGCCTGGCGCAGGTACAGCTCGTGCCAGTAGCGCGCCACGGTGTATACAGCTTGTGCATCATGTATATACTGACCTGCAGCTGGTAGATGGGCGGGTAGGGGTGGTAGGTGAAGGGGTAGGGCAGCGGGTAGGGCACGGGCACGTGCACGGGCGGCGCGCGGTACTGCGGCTCCTCCAGCAGCGGCTCCGGCTCCTCGCTGGCCTGGCGCAGGTACAGCTCGTGCCAGTAGCGCGCCACGGTGTATACAGCTTGTGCATCATGTATATACTGACCTGCAGCTGGTAGATGGGCGGGTAGGGGTGGTAGGTGAAGGGGTAGGGCAGCGGGTAGGGCACGGGCACGTGCACGGGCGGCGCGCGGTACTGCGGCTCCTCCAGCAGCGGCTCCGGCTCCTCGCTGGCCTGGCGCAGGTACAGCTCGTGCCAGTAGCGCGCCACGGTGTATACAGCTTGTGCATCATGTATATACTGACCTGCAGCTGGTAGATGGGCGGGTAGGGGTGGTAGGTGAAGGGGTAGGGCAGCGGGTAGGGCACGGGCACGTGCACGGGCGGCGCGCGGTACTGCGGCTCCTCCAGCAGCGGCTCCGGCTCCTCGCTGGCCTGGCGCAGGTACAGCTCGTGCCAGTAGCGCGCCACGGTGTATACAGCTTGTGCATCATGTATATACTGACCTGCAGCTGGTAGATGGGCGGGTAGGGGTGGTAGGTGAAGGGGTAGGGCAGCGGGTAGGGCACGGGCACGTGCACGGGCGGCGCGCGGTACTGCGGCTCCTCCAGCAGCGGCTCCGGCTCCTCGCTGGCCTGGCGCAGGTACAGCTCGTGCCAGTAGCGCGCCACGGTGTATACAGCTTGTGCATCATGTATATACTGACCTGCAGCTGGTAGATGGGCGGGTAGGGGTGGTAGGTGAAGGGGTAGGGCAGCGGGTAGGGCACGGGCACGTGCACGGGCGGCGCGCGGTACTGCGGCTCCTCCAGCAGCGGCTCCGGCTCCTCGCTGGCCTGGCGCAGGTACAGCTCGTGCCAGTAGCGCGCCACGGTGTATACAGCTTGTGCATCATGTATATACTGACCTGCAGCTGGTAGATGGGCGGGTAGGGGTGGTAGGTGAAGGGGTAGGGCAGCGGGTAGGGCACGGGCACGTGCACGGGCGGCGCGCGGTACTGCGGCTCCTCCAGCAGCGGCTCCGGCTCCTCGCTGGCCTGGCGCAGGTACAGCTCGTGCCAGTAGCGCGCCACGGTGTATACAGCTTGTGCATCATGTATATACTGACCTGCAGCTGGTAGATGGGCGGGTAGGGGTGGTAGGTGAAGGGGTAGGGCAGCGGGTAGGGCACGGGCACGTGCACGGGCGGCGCGCGGTACTGCGGCTCCTCCAGCAGCGGCTCCGGCTCCTCGCTGGCCTGGCGCAGGTACAGCTCGTGCCAGTAGCGCGCCACGGTGTATACAGCTTGTGCATCATGTATATACTGACCTGCAGCTGGTAGATGGGCGGGTAGGGGTGGTAGGTGAAGGGGTAGGGCAGCGGGTAGGGCACGGGCACGTGCACGGGCGGCGCGCGGTACTGCGGCTCCTCCAGCAGCGGCTCCGGCTCCTCGCTGGCCTGGCGCAGGTACAGCTCGTGCCAGTAGCGCGCCACGGTGTATACAGCTTGTGCATCATGTATATACTGACCTGCAGCTGGTAGATGGGCGGGTAGGGGTGGTAGGTGAAGGGGTAGGGCAGCGGGTAGGGCACGGGCACGTGCACGGGCGGCGCGCGGTACTGCGGCTCCTCCAGCAGCGGCTCCGGCTCCTCGCTGGCCTGGCGCAGGTACAGCTCGTGCCAGTAGCGCGCCACGGTGTATACAGCTTGTGCATCATGTATATACTGACCTGCAGCTGGTAGATGGGCGGGTAGGGGTGGTAGGTGAAGGGGTAGGGCAGCGGGTAGGGCACGGGCACGTGCACGGGCGGCGCGCGGTACTGCGGCTCCTCCAGCAGCGGCTCCGGCTCCTCGCTGGCCTGGCGCAGGTACAGCTCGTGCCAGTAGCGCGCCACGGTGTATACAGCTTGTGCATCATGTATATACTGACCTGCAGCTGGTAGATGGGCGGGTAGGGGTGGTAGGTGAAGGGGTAGGGCAGCGGGTAGGGCACGGGCACGTGCACGGGCGGCGCGCGGTACTGCGGCTCCTCCAGCAGCGGCTCCGGCTCCTCGCTGGCCTGGCGCAGGTACAGCTCGTGCCAGTAGCGCGCCACGGTGTATACAGCTTGTGCATCATGTATATACTGACCTGCAGCTGGTAGATGGGCGGGTAGGGGTGGTAGGTGAAGGGGTAGGGCAGCGGGTAGGGCACGGGCACGTGCACGGGCGGCGCGCGGTACTGCGGCTCCTCCAGCAGCGGCTCCGGCTCCTCGCTGGCCTGGCGCAGGTACAGCTCGTGCCAGTAGCGCGCCACGGTGTATACAGCTTGTGCATCATGTATATACTGACCTGCAGCTGGTAGATGGGCGGGTAGGGGTGGTAGGTGAAGGGGTAGGGCAGCGGGTAGGGCACGGGCACGTGCACGGGCGGCGCGCGGTACTGCGGCTCCTCCAGCAGCGGCTCCGGCTCCTCGCTGGCCTGGCGCAGGTACAGCTCGTGCCAGTAGCGCGCCACGGTGTATACAGCTTGTGCATCATGTATATACTGACCTGCAGCTGGTAGATGGGCGGGTAGGGGTGGTAGGTGAAGGGGTAGGGCAGCGGGTAGGGCACGGGCACGTGCACGGGCGGCGCGCGGTACTGCGGCTCCTCCAGCAGCGGCTCCGGCTCCTCGCTGGCCTGGCGCAGGTACAGCTCGTGCCAGTAGCGCGCCACGGTGTATACAGCTTGTGCATCATGTATATACTGACCTGCAGCTGGTAGATGGGCGGGTAGGGGTGGTAGGTGAAGGGGTAGGGCAGCGGGTAGGGCACGGGCACGTGCACGGGCGGCGCGCGGTACTGCGGCTCCTCCAGCAGCGGCTCCGGCTCCTCGCTGGCCTGGCGCAGGTACAGCTCGTGCCAGTAGCGCGCCACGGTGTATACAGCTTGTGCATCATGTATATACTGACCTGCAGCTGGTAGATGGGCGGGTAGGGGTGGTAGGTGAAGGGGTAGGGCAGCGGGTAGGGCACGGGCACGTGCACGGGCGGCGCGCGGTACTGCGGCTCCTCCAGCAGCGGCTCCGGCTCCTCGCTGGCCTGGCGCAGGTACAGCTCGTGCCAGTAGCGCGCCACGGTGTATACAGCTTGTGCATCATGTATATACTGACCTGCAGCTGGTAGATGGGCGGGTAGGGGTGGTAGGTGAAGGGGTAGGGCAGCGGGTAGGGCACGGGCACGTGCACGGGCGGCGCGCGGTACTGCGGCTCCTCCAGCAGCGGCTCCGGCTCCTCGCTGGCCTGGCGCAGGTACAGCTCGTGCCAGTAGCGCGCCACGGTGTATACAGCTTGTGCATCATGTATATACTGACCTGCAGCTGGTAGATGGGCGGGTAGGGGTGGTAGGTGAAGGGGTAGGGCAGCGGGTAGGGCACGGGCACGTGCACGGGCGGCGCGCGGTACTGCGGCTCCTCCAGCAGCGGCTCCGGCTCCTCGCTGGCCTGGCGCAGGTACAGCTCGTGCCAGTAGCGCGCCACGGTGTATACAGCTTGTGCATCATGTATATACTGACCTGCAGCTGGTAGATGGGCGGGTAGGGGTGGTAGGTGAAGGGGTAGGGCAGCGGGTAGGGCACGGGCACGTGCACGGGCGGCGCTCGGTACTGCGGCTCCTCCAGCAGCGGCTCCGGCTCCTCGCTGGCCTGGCGCAGGTACAGCTCGTGCCAGTAGCGCGCCACGGTGTATACAGCTTGTGCATCATGTATATACTGACCTGCAGCTGGTAGATGGGCGGGTAGGGGTGGTAGGTGAAGGGGTAGGGCAGCGGGTAGGGCACGGGCACGTGCACGGGCGGCGCGCGGTACTGCGGCTCCTCCAGCAGCGGCTCCGGCTCCTCGCTGGCCTGGCGCAGGTACAGCTCGTGCCAGTAGCGCGCCACGGTGTATACAGCTTGTGCATCATGTATATACTGACCTGCAGCTGGTAGATGGGCGGGTAGGGGTGGTAGGTGAAGGGGTAGGGCAGCGGGTAGGGCACGGGCACGTGCACGGGCGGCGCGCGGTACTGCGGCTCCTCCAGCAGCGGCTCCGGCTCCTCGCTGGCCTGGCGCAGGTACAGCTCGTGCCAGTAGCGCGCCACGGTGTATAACACCTCGGGGTACACTCCGCCACCTGTTCAACAATGAACATTGATAACAGACATCATTATTACAAATTCTTAACACTGTAAAACTTTAAAAGTATAATCAAATCAAACTGGCTATAATACAAAAATGTTAAGACAGAATGGGAAATAGTACATTACTTACCAAGTGCTGTAAAAGAAAGAAAAGCCGAAATCGCAGGTATTTGTGACCCGAGCCCCAGGCGAGGGTTGTAAATATGCGATAGAGGGCTTCCTTTTTACTGCCCGTGGTGAGAACGCAATGTTACGTCTTCACCTGGCCACAATGCATTATGGCCAGATGTGACGTAAACTAAATTGCTATATAGAACCTGTTGTACTAATTTAAAAACAAAGATAGCTAAGCAACAACATTATGGCATTTTTTTTTGATATAAACAGATATTTTCTTTAAATCATTGCGAACTTTACCGCTCCAGAGAATGCTGAACATTTAACAAGAATTGTTAAATGTTCAGCATGTCCACAGGAGCTAATTAATAAATTAAATTAAATTATTTGAATCAGCTGCTAAGCCGCATTTTATGATAACCACTCAAGATTAGTACATTACTACAAAGGCCGGGAAGAAGGGGTTGCCGGCCGAGTACATATAGACTACGGATATTTATGAGGCTGGCAATCCCTATTCGCGCCGAGGTATGTATAGTGCTTTTCTCAAACATGCAATGAAATAATTCATGGCTGAACGCCGTGATCCTGTGCCACAAATTGTGGAATGAAAATTAAAAAAGGCCATCTTGCAGGCATAGGCCTCCAATTGTGTATGAAATGCCATTACGGATCTCTGCGCCCGAAACGTGACACTTCGAAGCCCATTATGAAGAACACAACGTCAATATTTCATTGCATGTTTCAGAATAGTTATTTGTGTCACAAGGGAGAAAAATAGTATATTTACGGCGAGGGCGGTGTATTGAATCCTGAACATAGCGAGATATAGAATCCTGAGCGTAGCGAGGGATTCTAACGCAGGATCCTGAGCGTAGTGAGGGATACAAGTGTTTACGCCCGAGACGAAGATAATTTTGCAACCGAGTGACATACTATTGTTCATACCGACTATGAAGAAATTTCAAAAAGATTCTGTTAAAATTACTTGACAAGTTTTAACAAATTTTCTTAATTTTTGTTACCATTTTTTAAATATTATGAAAATTTATATTTTCATATAACGTTGTTAATGTTTTAACTACATTAAATATGTTCGTTTTAAATCGATTACGATAAAATTACAATCGATTATTTTATTTAGATCTGTGTTCAATTGGCACATTGAGTAAACTCTAGATGCCAATGAATAAATTAAAAAAGTAGCTTGAACAGAAAAGTAGCATTTTGATCCCTCTCGTCGTGGAGCAAAACTTACTTTTCCTGGTGAAAATAGTTATTTACGATACAAGTGCCAAAAATAGGAAATTAGCAACGACTGGTGATAAATTAAAACACGACCGAAGGGAGTGTTTTAAATCGACACGAGTTGCGAATTACCTATTCGCACGTGTATCGTAGAACATTTTACTGTACATATGGCTCTTTAAAGTTTCGACATATACACGAAAAGTGCTCTTTTCCGCACTAGTGTAGTTTATTTTTACACTGCTTAAGCAGACGATTGCAGGCGACGGGCACCGAATGCGGCGACTACCGTCGTCTTTGCACTGTTGCGGTTGCGGTGCACTTAATGTAATATGGTATATTCATGCATTTTTTAAATTTTATTAAGTTATTCTATAAGTAATTATATAACCGGAAAAAATATAACACTTTTACAATATTATTGAATGAGCTAAAAATAATATTTAAAACTACTATCAGTTTCGAAAGATTAAAACGCCGCCATTTTGGCGCGCTCATTTTGTGACGTCACCGTGCACTTAGAATAAATAAACAACGAAGTGTTTGATTCATAGTTTTAGTGAAAGTGAGTTACTAAAGCTTGTAAGATCAACTTATTGTAACGGAAGAGCACACAAAAGCTTATTATAAATATTGTATTGCCCCTATTTGTGAAAATAACACTAAAACTGCACCTGACATGATATATTTTCATATGCCCAAAGATGCAAAATATAAGGAAAAAGGGGTGTAAGGCGATGACGAGATATAATGTATCGTGTTTGAGTAGTTTATATTGTTATGAACATCATTTCGAAGTGATTATTAAATATGTTTGTACCTAAAATCTTTTTTATTAGGACTCCCGAACAATATAAACAATAACCTAACCTAAAAATTTACTTATTCATAAAACTACGCTGATTCCCATTTTTTTAGTTATTAATGTTACAAAATATTATGATTTTTGTTGATCAACAGCTGACTACGAGTGTTGATTTTGATCACCAAACGTTTTAGCTAAGTTTCTATGTTTGCACTGTTGATCGAAGTTGAAAGAATTTAATCCTTTCTACTGAGTGTCCTTCACAAATTTGTTTTATTTATAAGCCTTGACGAAAACAACATAATTTGCTATGTTTATAAAGATGTTCTCACCATGTAACATTCCTAATACCAACATATCTTTGATTAGATATATAATGAACATATGTACTAGTTTTTTATTCCACTTATTTAAGAAAGACACCTACGAGGTACGTACTTAGTCATCATGAACACATCAATTTCAGGAAGATTATCCGACTTTGCCTTGACAAAACCGCTTCCAGTCATTGTGGCGAGTCTTTTTTCACAAGGAGTCACTGCTTTCAGTTAATAATTCCCAAAAAACACTGATTGTTTATCATAAACAGCGGCAAAACAATGCGAATAACTTTCAATAATCATACAAACGACCTGTTAACAGTAGACACCGAGTGCACGGTGACGTCACGATTCGCTCGACCAATAGCGTTGCGTTTTGAAAATTTGCGAGGGAATTACAAAAATACTACTTTTAAATAATTAAGTTTGTTAATAGAAACAAACAAACATAGAAACATCATTTGTAAAAATAATCAAGTGAGTATATTTATTAAGCAATAAAGATTACTCATGATTTTTTTTGGCCATTTCTGAATCACATGCATATTCCCTATTGGTGATGAACCATAATACCAACATTACTAACCTTTAGCAGCGGCCTCAACGATTAAACACGCTCGCTCCAACATGGCGTCGCTCTGCTCTTTACACTGTAACACGGCGCGTTGTATCTCGTTGTAGTTGAGTGCGTGGGCGTGAGGCAATACTGATAAGGCTAGTTCAGCCGCCGCGCGAACTGTGTGCACATCTCGACCGGACGATGCCTGCCAAACAATATTATTGTGATATACTACTAATATTATAAATGCGAAAGTTTGGATGTTTGTTACTCAATCACGCTTAGGCACTGGTCCCACCGCCGGCTAGTAAGCTAGAAAAGTTGGGCGAGTAGCATTACATTGCGGATCTGTAAAGGTCGATTGATCACACTGTGCCTGGTCAGCACGCAATGAACCGTTACTCGCCCAACTTTTCTAGCTTACTAGCCGGCGGTGGGACCAGTGCCTTAAGCGGCTTAACCGATTTGCATGAAATTTAGCACGAAGATAGTTTATAGCCTGACTTAAAATATAGGATAGTTTTTATCCCGGGTCCATGCAGACGAAGTCGCGGGCGGAAGCTAGTAACTAATAAAGAAACAAGAACTCTGTATTGCTATCTCTTTACTCCCACAAAACAGACGAATTGGAAGACTCATATGCTACAGCTTGTTAAGGAAATACATTAATCTATATAGTGTCGGGGTTCCTTAGGTAGTCTGGACACTTAAGAATTAAAGGGCGTCACCCAGTAGTCTACACCATAAGCTAACAGAAGCTGGGGCCGATGCTAGCCCATGGAGAGTGTACTTAGATAAAACCCACGCGCTGTTAGTACGGCAAAAAGGAGACTAGTTACAGGCAAAAGTTACGCTTAAGATTGAAGGATTTTTATATTGCTAAGGAGTACAATTTCATAGTCCCGGTTACCTTGTCAGCAATACCCGCTGCTTCCGGTGGTGTTAAATGTCCATCCCAAGCGTCAATTAAGAACAAAATGGCAGGTGCTCCAATGTCCATTGCTTGTCCTGGAAATGAACGTAAACTGTTAGTTTATATTATCGCTCCATTATGGAGTAGAGGCGACGTTAGATCTAGGCTACGGGTAACGAGCAGATCACTGTAAGAATCTAATTAGAATCGACGTCAAAGATTGTATACTTTTTTCGCCTTATTACATTGGATTAAGGTACAAAAATATATAAATATCTACAACGTCGACACACATAAATTTAAGTAGTTTAATGTAACCCTAGCGGTTTTCTCGGGCTTGTGTAAATTAGTCTTAGTCGACTTTTACGACACCCACGGGAAGAAAAAGGGTGTTGAAATTCTAACCCGACAACACACGGGGAACCACCTCACCACCCCACCTCAAAATAACAGCTCAATATTTAACATCTAGTCGCCCACCATACACCATACAGTCATCAAATCGAGCGCATCCAAAAGATATTCATCAACCATCTTGACTTCATTTCATGTGACATAGGCTACTTTTCCCAGCGGGAAAATATCTAATTCCCAGCGGGAAAACATCTAATTGCATTTTCCTATAACCACGCGGGCGAAGCCGCGGGCATATCAGCTGGTCAACTACAATAGTGCCGTCCTCTCTCAGACTTCCGCGAATACATACATATTACGCCGGTAATACTCGTCCGAGGGAGATGTCGGATTTAAAGTAGAGTTGTTACGTTTTCTACCCTGGAGGATTGCCTGCTAGCTAAAACTGAATGACATAAATTCCATTGAAGCGGAGGATGTCTTTGGGCGGCCACTGGCCAGATGTTGAACAGTTCCGAGAAATATCATTTGGAGAACGTTACTTGTGATCCAGCTGACGTGCGAGGAGTAGGTGCGACTCAGCCAGTTGGCGCTCACGCAGTTGTGGAGCCCCAGCGCGTACAGACCCAGTTGGAACGTTACCTGTGATCCAGCTGACGTGCGAGGAGTAGGTGCGACTCAGCCAGTTGGCGCTCACGCAGTTGTGGAGCCCCAGCGCGTACAGACCCATTTGGAACGTTACCTGTGATCCAGCTGACGTGCGAGGAGTAGGTGCGACTCAGCCAGTTGGCGCTCACGCAGTTGTGGAGCCCCAGCGCGTACAGACCCAGTTGGAACGTTACCTGTGATCCAGCTGACGTGCGAGGAGTAGGTGCGACTCAGCCAGTTGGCGCTCACGCAGTTGTGGAGCCCCAGCGCGTACAGACCCAGTTGGAACGTTACCTGTGATCCAGCTGACGTGCGAGGAGTAGGTGCGACTCAGCCAGTTGGCGCTCACGCAGTTGTGGAGCCCCAGCGCGTACAGACCCAGTTGGAACGTTACCTGTGATCCAGCTGACGTGCGAGGAGTAGGTGCGACTCAGCCAGTTGGCGCTCACGCAGTTGTGGAGCCCCAGCGCGTACAGACCCAGTTGGAACGTTACCTGTGATCCAGCTGACGTGCGAGGAGTAGGTGCGACTCAGCCAGTTGGCGCTCACGCAGTTGTGGAGCCCCAGCGCGTACAGACCCAGTTGGAACGTTACCTGTGATCCAGCTGACGTGCGAGGAGTAGGTGCGACTCAGCCAGTTGGCGCTCACGCAGTTGTGGAGCCCCAGCGCGTACAGACCCAGTTGGAACGTTACCTGTGATCCAGCTGACGTGCGAGGAGTAGGTGCGACTCAGCCAGTTGGCGCTCACGCAGTTGTGGAGCCCCAGCGCGTACAGACCCAGTTGGAACGTTACCTGTGATCCAGCTGACGTGCGAGGAGTAGGTGCGACTCAGCCAGTTGGCGCTCACGCAGTTGTGGAGCCCCAGCGCGTACAGACCGAGTTGGAACGCGGCCATGTGCAGTCCTCTGCAAGACGTGTGATAAGTTAGGATACAATTCGACGAGATGAATGTATACCTAAGATATCAAACTTCGTAATCTGTGGCCGGGAACCTTAGCTAATATTCAGCATCTAAAAATTAATTTATGGAAACCAATTCCGAGGTGAAAATTCGAATGCAATATTTGTGAATATTCTACAGAGAAAAATATGATCTGTGCGGAAATTCCGACGCGCCGCGGGTAAATGACAGGAGTTATGTCATCCCCTCCTCTTAATTCTTTTATGTAAGTTTAAGAAAGATTATGTAAAGTTTCAAGTCTGAGATTTTTTATCCAATCATTAACTATATATATAGATTTATCTTCTTCTAAAACTGCCAATATTGCATGTTCTGTTTATCGATATAGTATATATATATATATACTAAGTCGGGCACCCTTGGCAGAGCTTTCCTGCCAATATACTTCCATTTTTGCAAATTCGAGGCATTATTAAAAGTAGATTCTGCCAAATGATACGTTACCGGTGGGGTCCGTGGTGTTCCCGGGCGCAGGAGGTCTGCGTGAAGAGGCTGGTACTGGAAGAGCCACCCGCTTTGAACAGGACGGACTTGGCTAGCTCGAACATGAAGTGGGCGGATGCCTCCGAAGGTTGGTTAGGCACTGACGGGTACACCCTTTTGCCTTTGTATCTGTGGTGAAACAATACGGGTGTAGATTCGAAAATTATTATTACTCCAAAAGAAAGAAGGCAAAAAAATATGCCTAGTGACGAAAATCCCATTCAGATATATCAAAGAATTAAGAAGCTACAACCGTTTTTATATTGCTTGTTAGAGAGAGAAAACGCAAACAGTGTGTGACGTCACAATATGCGAGGCTGCCGCAGAGCGAGCCGCGTCGACACCGGCGCCGAACACGACGGGGCACGGCACGTTGCCGTCTATTAGTGACGTCACAATTGCGTCATCGTTTCATATCAAGTTGCGTTTTGCGAAAAAGGGACAGAACATACCCCTTCTTAAAACTTTGGACACTTATAACTTCATGATTATTTAACCTCTTGCGTTGATTTTTTCTCCATTTGACTACATTTTTAATCCTTTTTCGAGAAAATATGACATTATTGATTTTATTTAGTGTAGACACCTACTTGAATATTTGGGTGAATCAACTTTTGTGCGTCGCCAGTTGCCATGCGGGTTTACGTCGTCTGAATGACTTTTTAGAGGATGTGATTTTATGGGCCATCTTCTAAGCATGTTGAAAGTTCATTACATTGTCTCCTGGCTAACAGGACAAAATAACAACAAGAGATAGTTGATTGGCCCGTGGACACATATTTATCGTCAAATTCGTGATATTATTTGAGTGCCGGCACGGCCGCCATCTTCTTCTTCTTGGATCCTTTAAATCCTCGAGGAGCATAGGTCCTTAAATTGCAGCGTTCCACTGCTTCCAATCTGTTCTGGCTGTCTCATCCTGCGGGACGCGGGTTCCATGGAGCTGCATGGCGCCGTGTCGAAGTACTAGTAATACGGTATTTGACAAAAGTCGAATCAGCTACTTTTATGAAACGTCAGTAACGCTCCGTTAAGGGCTATTTACATGGGGCAACAACTCGAATGAGAGTTATATTACATTGCAGGGTTTGATTGAATTCGTCGTATTCCGCTAGCACGCAGCCTGCAATGTAATGAAAATCGCATACGAGTTGATGCACCATGTAAATGGCCCTTTAGTATGGAATTTGTAGGTATTACTGGCTTGAAACGTCACAGTCAAACAACGCCCTTATTGTTAGTTTTAATAACAAACGTAAATGAAAGACTGAGTTTCCGTTTTTATCTGTTGCTAATAAAAAAAACAAAAAATTATTTTCAATGTTGTCAAATAGCGTATTATAATATAACGATGACTCGATGTGGAGTTTACGTTAAAGTTAAAGCCTGGGGTCATACCTGGAGTCCTTGCCGCGCGCGAGCGGCGGGTGCGGGTGCGGGTGCGGGTGCGGGTGCGGATGCGGATGCGGGTGTGGGTGCGGCGCGGCGTGCGCGGGCGGCGACGCGCCGGCCTCCGCCACCACGAGCCGCTCCATCTCCGCCACCAGCTGGCATTGCACCTGCACAACCTTACTAATCACAAGGACGATCCGTAGGCCGCTTGCGTCAACGAGATAAACTTGCCATTACATTGAGTGTTTAACCTATTGACCGCCAAGCTGACGAAGTGACTTGCCGTGCCGCGGACGCCACCGATGTCAAATGACGACCGTCCAAAAACCACTTCTAGAACTCTTTTATAACGTTTGGTATTATTATCTTTATTTTATGGGTCTGGCGTCAGGGGCACGAATGGCACGATTTTCCGATGACGTGAATGGCCGTCATTGGCGGTGTAAAGGTTAAGGGTCGATACACACTTCACTGGTCAGTAATGACGTGACGCTATACGCTACGTGCGCAGTCAAATGATATCAATACTATTGAGCGAGTTGCATCAACCATATTTGGCAGAACGGTTGTCTTTGACGACCTCTGTAGCCTAGTTGGTAGTGACCCTGCCTACGAAGCTAGAGGTCCCGGGTTCGAATCCCAGTAAGGGCGTTTATTTGTGTGATGAGCACGAATATTTGTTCCTGAGTCATGGATGTTTTCTATGCATTTAAGTATTTATTTATCTATATAAGTATGTATATCGTCGCCTAGTACCCATAGTAAAAGCTTTGCTTAGTTTTGGACTAGGTTGATTTGCGTAAGATTGTCCGAAAATATTATTGAAGTGAAAACTTCTTGAGCGGCGCTGTGCATGTAACTTTATATGCGCCGGCAGCTACCATCTCGCAGATAACTGTCAAAACTTCCTACAGACTTTATTGATCGCAAGTTGCAGGTTTGAAAAAACTCTACCTTACGTCGGGTTGCTTCAAACCATTGTTAGTCGTAAGTTACATCCGTTAAATTCGGATTGTATGGGAAATATTACAGTTCTCTATGAAATGAGAGCTGCCGGCGCAATAAACTCGTATAGAGTTAACCGTCTGTTAAATGCGGTTGATGCAACCCGCTCTTAGGTATTGACGCCCTTTGACGTCATACGTTCGTATAGCGTCACGTATAAGTCTGCAGTGCCAGCATTTACGAAATAGTGTTTTTAGAAGCTGAGCGCGAAGTCTTCTAGGAATGGTAGCGATGGAAAATTAAATGTGGTAAAAAATATCCTAAATTATCACCTTTACCATCCATGATGTCTCTGCGAGCCCAGATTCCAAACATCCAGGAGATTACATCGAATAATATATAAGGCATGGTCTATATCGTGGTACCAAAGCAAGTAGCCCACTATGACGATAGCAGAATAAGACAATGATCGACAGTTCGCCGCATTCAAATTTTGTTTTTCTTCTTCATTGCCAATCACAATGTTCACACAAACAAAACAATGTCACAACTGAATCACGCATCTACCTTGAATCAACACACTTGAAAATATTTTTAAGCCCTATGGCAGTCGTGACAGATAAAGCATCGTCAATCGCACTTACACACCTATTAAAAATGTAAAAAGTGACGGAGTGTATATCTTATCTATCCAGTATGCCAAGATACCACTGCCAATTTCTGCACCATGTTCTTATATGAATACAATTTGAAATGTATATCGTAAAACTAACAGTTACAATTTACATATAACTTTAATTTACGAGTAAGTTTGTTAATATACTGTGCTAGTACAGCGTCGATCACTCGGACGTTTACCTTATATGATACGATATTTTGTCTACGATTCAACTATCGTGTTCACTAATACGCTTGTTAATTTTTGTGAGACGGGACATTTTTTTAGATATGAAGGTACGTGATTTACTATCGTTTAAGTAAGCGTTAACCTAGAGCGTCATTATTGTAGGGATATTTGTTATCATCGAGGGTGAAAGACTAAAAGGGGAACAGTCAATAGCAATTTACTGCATCTGTTTTCGCTTCCCATTTCTTCTTGCTGACGGCCGCATTCAAAACCTGACTGACTACCATCCATCGCGAAGAAAAAGACAACAGCTGCAATTTAGGTCAAAAAATCAGTTTTTCGATTGAAAAACTACCTTGCGATCAACTAAAGGAATGGTACACCACCTTTGTTTTTCCAATTTTCTAGCTCGGTTTCTATCTAATGACATTATGAAAGAATGAAATAACAAATCAGTACATCAATTGGCAAATGGTATCTTAATCGTTGCATATTGCTAGATATGACAACGTACAGTTACGCAAATGTCCTGTATGTCACATAAACATCAAAACAGATCAATTGCTTAATAATATGTACCTGTTGCGGAGCGTACGAGTATGACGTCTTTCTCAACTGATTGAACTGTTATAGAAAAATATATGTAGTTTAAAACAACCCAAAGTAATTTTATGTTGACATTAAAATATCGGAAGTAAATATATGTAATATGTATATTATTTAATAATAACTAATTTAGTTTGTCTTGGATAGTTCGACGCATAGAGTGCCAAAAGTATTTTTGCAGTAAAACATTTCCCTTTGTCCTTTGTTTTAATACTACCTTTAATTTTAATTGGGAAAGCTTATATGGGATTCATTAAGTAAGACTGGGAGTCAAAGGATGGAAGTGGATAAACCCAAATAGTAGACTATCTGATGAAATGGAAGAGTTGGGAAAATGAGAGCAGGGTAAAAAAATATAAGTTTACATAGTGATATGTATGGCCTGGGACGTCAATATATATATAAATGTAACGAAAAATATAGACACGGTTCATACAATTCGACAAATTCTAATTTTATAGTAATAAAGCTGGTGGGCGGCATAAATGTTGCGATATGTACGCCCAAAGCATACGTAAATAGATTGGCGGGGTATTAAATATCGCTATTATCTCAGCAAGCTTCAGGGCGTAGCAATACAATATACCATCACCCATATAGAAAAGTGTGTGCGTGTGCGTGCGTGTGTGTGTGTGTGTGTGTGTGTAGGCATGTGTAGGTGTGTGTGTGTGTGAGACTGACCGGCGGCGGCGGCGCGGGCGCGGGCGCGGGCGCGGTCGCGGGCGGCGGCAGGTCGGCGCGGTAGGCGGCGAGGCGCGGGTTGTTGGTGTAGTACACGCTCACCATCGGGCCCTTCGTCAGCTGGTGGATGTCGCGGTCCAGCAGCTGACAAACGAACACGTGATCAATCCTAATACAGGTTAACCACACAGGTACTGTCATGCCTCGTCATCCGCCTAGCGTTTTTCCCGGATGTACCCTAAAGGAAATCGGGGTCCGAATTGGCACCTATTTGTCGAAAGCTAGTTTTACGCAGCAACTGCCATCTGGCCTTCCAACCCAAAGGGAAAATTAGACCTTGTAGGTTTCCTTCCCCAAAAAGCTACTGGTAACTGGTACTGGCAGTATCGAATGATATTTCGTACAAAAGTTTTGGTTAAAATTCAAGTGCTACGCGTCGAGGTTCGTTCTGCCAAAACCAAAAAGGCAGGAATAACGAAAATTTTCATTACTCCGGCCCGTGACTTATGCGGCAGGCCCAGTCCTAAACTCATGCTAAAAGGCAATACGCAACACTAACTTACGGGACACGAGTACAGTCAGCATCGTATAGTTAGTAGTAGCCAAAGCTACCCAAATATACAACACATCCTTACTCTGACAGTAATAAAAACGTGTACCGAAAAATTCGGATACTTTGGCTGCCGCGAACTGTATGATGCTGAATGTACCTCTAGTCTCGCATATGGTACAGTCGAGTTCTCCAATGTCTACGCAGAGAACCTTTAAAAATAAGAGACTTTATCGTTACTGACATAAGACACATGTGTAGATATTTTTGAAAGGTTGTCTGTATAGATATTGGAAACTGGTAGCTCTTGTAACGCAAAGCCATAACACACAAAGGTACAAACATTAATGATGCCGTGAGAGCGTGCCTCCGAAACGTTCGCCTTAAATAAGCGCCATTGCCTGCCTCGCAACTACCCTCTCGCAACGTAAGGCAAATATTAACGGTAGCATAATACATACTTTATTCATGATCCTGGCCAACTTAACAGAGTCGTCTTTGTAGAAGGAGAGCAAGGTCAGAGCCAACTCTCCCCGTTGTCGTCTCGTACCCTCGCATAGCAAAGGGTGCTCGGCCTCAGAAACGTTCGCCTTCAGGCCTAACGCAGCGACAGCCGCTTCGAAGCCGAGGGCTTCGTCTGGAGGTTGTCTCGCCTGGGGAAATTGTCGTTTAATTAATAATACAAAAAAGATTCGCTTGAAATTGTATATTTTAAGTTATAAACAAAAATTCCACTTGAATCGTTTGTGCAACGCTTTGTAGCGTTAAATATACGGTCAGCGGCATTTATTCGCAGTGTCTATACTGTGTCTGTCAATGCAGTTTATAAAAAAGAACAAGCTGCCCATTTAACAATATTTTCGACGTTGAATTTGTTATTGTGGGTAGATAGTCTTTGTTTTTATTATTTTCTTACAGTCGAAGTGAAAAGTACAATAAGGTAAACGTCCAAGTGCTCGACGCTGGCACTCTATGTCAAAGCAATATGGGTTAAATTCGAACTAAGAGGATTTTTCTTAATTCGTGGCTTAATGTCACTTTGACGTAGAGAGCCCATGCCAGCGACTAGTACAGCGTCGAGCACTCGGACGTTTACCGTATAACTCTGGTCTAAAAGTCATGTTACCCCATCGAACTATTTTATAAATTAGAACTGTTATAGTGAATTCCACTCACCGGATGCTTGTTCTCCTTGTCAGTCGCAGATAAAACTAGGACGTCGAACAGGAAACTGGCCAGCGCGATGGGTAGCAGCGCAGGACCTCTATTTCTGTGCCAAAATGGAAACATACAATTAACGAAAAAGGTTTCATATCGAGGGTAGCCATTTAGAATCAGCAGGAAATGCCGCACGGCAGCATATTTTCACGTTTGGTCTATTATGACAGTCCACAAGTGATCGGCATGAACTACATGATAACACACACAGTTCATTGCAAAAAAGGTAGTCAATGTCAATATGCTATTCGCTTTGTTTTATACAATAGAAGAATACCATCTACCCATCTACCCATCTGTCCGACATTTAATAGCCGTGTCTACACCGAACAAGCGGCTCGCCCGAACACCGTTCGCCCAAACGTGCTCGCCCGGTGTGGACGTGATTCGGGCAAATGATGGCTCGCCCGAGCCGTTCGGGCGAGCCCCCGAATGCTTGCCCGAACGGTTTGCCCGAGAAGCGAGCGGCTCAGCCTATGTGGACGGTGGTTTTGTTCGGCCGAACGACAGAAGGCGAGGGCGATTTTTGCCCTACGTATTATTATTCTAATTTGTACTTTATTGCTAACACTATAAGGTCGTAACACATTTTTCGTAAATGCAAATTCCATTTTGTTTTATCACATTTATATTTTGCTGTTAGCCGATTCGCCTTCATTCAATACTGAACGCTATTCGTAAGATATACTTTGGCAATGGCAAAAACAAATTGGTATTTTATTTCTTCGTCTCCTTCATCAATTTTGCTGAGTTAGGTCGAACTATAGCGTACTACTAATAAGGTTGTTATTAGATATATTGGCACGCAGGGGGAGAGAGGGGGGAGGAAGGGATTTTTTTTGCAAAATTAAAAAATATGAAGTTTTCACTTCTGCCGGCACTCCCGGAGTGCAACCCGGTCTTTTTTTTATCAAGGTAACTTATTAAAGTTCATTCGAAGTCGCTGCGTTGGAAAAGGTCAAAACTAGCTTGACCCCTGGATACCTACATTACATATTGATATTGGGAAATTAGGGATCAAGTTATACCTACTGGCGGTTGGTAACTTGGTAGTGAGACGAGTTGAGGCGGATTTGGGAATTGCGTAACTGAGTTCGACACGCATGGGTTTGTTTGTCAGCTGGAAGGATTGGTAGATTGAGTAGTAGTAGTAGTAGTAGTACCTACCTAGTAGGAATTTCAATAGGTCGGTATTTTTGATTTATCACCTTTTGATCGTTGTTGTCTTCCCTCTGAGAAACCGAGAGGGAGACACAAGTCAATTATAAATATCGAACTCACTCACAAAATTTCACGAGAATCTATTGAGAGATGCGACCTATAGATATAGTTTCTTATTTATTTGTCATTTTACCTACTTTTGTTCTCTCCTTATTACAGTTATTACCTATGTTCTACAGTGTTAAAATACTATCCGGTATCCGGCCGGATACTACGCCACTATTCATATTCGGCCGAATATTAGAATTGTGGCTGGATAGGTAGGCCGGATACCGGATACCAGATAGTGACCGGATATCCGTTGCATCTCTACTATAGACACTTACCGATGAAATGAACGGCATCTTTCATAGCTGGAGGCATTGTGCAATACTTACAAGGCAATAGGTACCTACCTACCTTCCTATCTATCCACATGCAATGCAGCACAACTTGATGTAGGTACTTACCTATACGTAGGTATTTACTTTTGTGAAAAGTTTTTTCGCATGTACTTACGAGACGAGACGTCGAGTCTCATTTCAATGTGCACATTCGCAAAGAAAGTGATAAAGTTCATAAATAAGTACCTAAACAAACAGATTGTCGAAACTGAAGGCCTTGGTAGTTCGAGCGACGGAGACAGATACACGAACGAAGTTCGTTTTCGTTTCGCGGTAGCCCGCGGCAGGTGCAATAAATTTATGTTCTGACGATTATGGCATCTCTTACTAAGGCAGCTTGGTGCAAATTTGTTTGACGCAAAAATAGTAGCGGTGTCGTTTAAAAGCTTTGACAACACCGCACCGCCGCCTGCTGCCTTTGAGGCGCGCCGCGGGATTCGGCGAACCACGATTGTTGTTTTGTTTGACTTTGACTTGACACATGACATGTGCTGCGCGCACCGAGGACGGTTGTGTTTCGCTTGTATTTAGGCTCTTTTCGATTTTCAAAAATTTGGCGCATCCACATTTTGCGGCTTTTTTTTTAAATACATTTCTTCCGATTTCGAAGAAGCAAAAGCAAAATCAACGTTGTCGCAGCGACAGCTGTGCGCACGTGCGGCTTCATAGTGATCGTGAGCTCAACCGGTAGGTAAATTCGACCAAGCCGATGTGGCTCGGGCGAGCCGCGCGCGTTTGCCCGAACGCCCGTCCACACCGACCGAGCGCTTGCGGCCGACCCTTTTGACGGCTCGCCCGAGCCTTCTGACGGCTCGCCCGAACCGTTCGGGCAAGCGTTTTTGATGGCTCGGGCGAGCCGTTCGGGCGAGCCGCTCGGCCGGTGGGGACACGGCTATTCGATAAACTATTCATTTTAATTTAAAAAAAAACGGATAGTGTTAGGTGATGAATATGATCTCACATACATACATACATATAGTCACGCCTATTTCCCGAAGGGGTAGGCATAGATCACGGATTTCCACTTGCCAAACCTTTCTTGCTTCATTCACTTTCATTACATTCTGCATACATGCTCGTCGGTTTAGGGTACTCTTGACCTGACCTATGAATATGATCTATTTTTATTTATTTATTATTCGGAGAACCAACAGCTAACAATTCAAAATAATAATATAAGCTAGTTATATAACTTTAGTAACAGAAAGCCAATTAAAGGTTCCCACCAGTAGCAACAGGTTAACATACAATTGGTGGTTATCACTAAATTTTACAACGTGTTACCCACAAGCATACAATGAATACCTATGTAAGAAAAAAAAAAGAAAAAAAAAAGAAAATGTATTATTTATTAAGTGATATGAGTCAACCGTTACAGTAATATGCTGTCGCGCAGGCGACTCGCTCACTTAAAAAACTCGTCTGTTAAAATCCGTGATGGAGTGGTGATGATGCTATTGAAAATGTCAATATCCCGCTCCTTCGTTAGTTCATTAAGGCTTTTACCAGCTCGCAATAAAAAGCTATTTTTTCTATAATTACGTGATGTAAATTGAATTGAGAGGGGAGGGAAGTATCTTTTAGACCTAGATGGAGTATTGAAGGAGAGCTCTAGTTAGAGAGCTAGCTAGTAATTCCGGACAATCAATGTTACCATTTAAGATACTAAGTATATAAATAATATCCGCAATTTGACGACGTTTATGCAATAGAATGAGGTGATGTTTTTTACAAATATTTTCATAATTAGACGAATTGTAAGGGGTTTTTAGCTTAAAGCAGAGGTATTTTATAATTTTTTTCAGTATACGTTCCAACCTGTTAATGTAGATATTGTAAGAGGGGTTCCAGATTTGAGACGCATATTCAAGTTTGCTTCGGACATATGTGCAATAAAGAACTTTAATAGTTTTAATTTGGATAAAATGTAAGGAACTACGCATAATAAATCCTAATGCCTTAGTAGCACTAGCTACCATACTATCAACATGAGTTTCGAATAAAATCTTAGAATCATGGGTGACTCCCAGGTCCCTCATGCATGACACAGTTTTGAGCACATGATCATTAAGCTTGTAGATGGTCGGGATTATACTACGTTGTCTTGTGAACGTTAAAGTAAAGCATTTAGATACATTAAGGTCTAATTTATTGGTCTGACAATATGCGACAAGACGCGTAAGGTCATCTTGTAGAAGGGCAGAGTCATCCAATGAATTCACCTTAATAAAAATTTTCATGTCGTCAGCAAAACATAGCAATTTGGAAGAGTGGAAACAATCACTGATGTCATTAACAAATACATTGAAGAGCAATGGCCGCAGCAACGATCCTTGCGGGACGCCACTGGGAACAGTTACCCAACCAGACATATAGTTGTTAATGACAACAGCTTGCGACCTGTTATCAATATAAGATGCGAACCATCGCAATAGATCACCATGAATACCTATGTTGTTTAATTTAAGAATTAGCAGTTTATGGTCAATTCTATCGAACGCCTTACTGTAGTCAGTGTACACTACATCCACTTGGCTACCTTCGGACATGGCTTTAGTTACATAATCGTTAAGGAGTATTAGATTCGAAACGGTAGACTTACAACGCAGGAAACCATGCTGGAAAGGACTAAAATAGTTCTTAATTGCCGCATATAATTGAGCATGAACTACTTTTTCAAGTACTTTAGCAAGTATGCAAAGTTTTGAAATTGGCCTATAATTAGTTATTTCAGTTTTTGGGCCTTTCTTATGGACGGGTGTAATTAATGTAGGCTGATTTCCAAATCGAAGGGACATGACATTCAGCAAAAGAGCGCTTAAACAGTAGCGATATTGGTACCACAATAGTTTTCGCGCAATTAATCAAAAATTGAGCCGGCATATCATCAGGTCCAGCTGTTTTGGACGGATCTAGTTTTAACAGTAAGTTTATGAGAACATCCGAGTTAACTTGTATATTACATATATGCGTAATTGAACTAGCTGTAGGGTTGACCGGCACCGCTAGCTCAGTACTAGGCGCAGAAAAAGTTGTATAGAAATAGCTAGAGAAAGCCTCACATATATCAGCGGCTGAATTGACCAATCTTTCATCATACTTCAGACAACTCGGTACACCATGTGATACAGAGCGTGACTTGATGTAGGAGCAAAACTGCTTCGGGTCTTTAACGATATTGTTTTCAAGGCTACGAATATATTTTATTGAAATCTAATCATTTCTCCTAAAAGTTTTAAGCTAAATACCTTGAAGAAACTTTACCAAATCTCGCAGTTTGCTTTAGAACTTGCTATCGGAACGACAAACTCTAATTTCAACATCCCTGTTATTGCATGAGATGTTGTGTGTATGACCCCGCAACTCTGGTGCCAATACCGGTATTACAATGTTTACCATAATTTACCTTAGCACGCCGTCCCGGAGTTGCTCAGCCTTCTCCCGAGCCAAGGCCAGCTGGTCGGGCCCCGTGGGCAGTTTCTTCAGCAGCGCCACGAGCTCAGTCTCCTGGTTGTTCAGCTTAACTTCCAGAGCCTTCGTGCTGGCGGGTGGTCGCGCCATTTCAAGCGCGAACAAACCCACGCGGAACGCTAGTTCGTGGTGCTCGCTGAACTCCGCTAGGACCTGCAAGGGATAATCAATTTCAGTGTTGTTTTTATGGAACCAACGCTCTTTTAGAAATTAAAATATAAATATTGTATTTCGGCCGTGTACATCTATATTTTTGGTTAGTAACAATAAAAATCACTTAATAAACTAATGTTAGTGGACATAATTACAATTATAAATAAAAATGTGAACGTAGGGCTAAAAAATGCGCAGCCTAGATTGCTCGCTTCCCATTCACATGGGAGTTGCATCCAATGGTGCTGGAACGGGCAAAGCCTGCCAGCCACAACGCGTAGAAGGCTGGGGCGCAAATGCAAATGCTAAAATTCTATTAGTAAATGTTTTCCTGTGTATTCGTTTGATTTTCGTTACACTATTTTCATTGTCTCCCTAACAGTTGTTTAATTGCAAGTCAGAGTGAACAAGTAGTACACAGTGTAGACGAGAAAAGTAAGGAAAAAAATAAAAGGGAATTATCTCGAAAATTTCTTACTTTCGCATTCTGAATGTTCTTAGAATTATTAATAACTCTCAAGTACAACATTTCATTAGTATATGTTTTAATATGGAGTACCTCACGCACAATCTAACACATTCACTGTCAAGAATCGCTACGCTCGTAGCCGATCCCGTGGTTTTCCTCGTATGTAGCGGAAAGCGAGTACGGCGTAGGTGCCCGCTACGCTAGTCAGGTTCCCGGCACTGGATGTGCTAAACTAGTCTGGCAAGCTAGTTGTGTCACAAGAAAAATGGGGCAAATTTGAAGAAGATACGTTCTGGTAACACGACATGCATAGCGGCGTAATATATACTTGTGATTGACATCACATTTCATAGGTAAAAAATGCACTTGCATGCAAGCTAGATACAGATGACCGCAATATATTTAAACATCTACGTAATGTGTCTATGCAAATAAATAATTTCAATGCAATTCTTGATTCACGTCTGGCAATGCAGTACTCACGGTGCACAAGAAGGCGCACTTGGCGAGCGTGGCGGACGCGAGGCAGGAGAGGCGGTGGCTCGCGGCGCACAGCCGCGGCGACGGCGCGTGGCGGCGCCGCGCCTTGCGCGGGTTGTGCGCGCCCGCGCCTCCACTGCTCGAGCCTGGCAATGCAGTACTCACGGTGCACAAGAAGGCGCACTTGGCGAGCGTGGCGGACGCGAGGCAGGAGAGGCGGTGGCTCGCGGCGCACAGCCGCGGCGACGGCGCGTGGCGGCGCCGCGCCTTGCGCGGGTTGTGCGCGCCCGCGCCTCCACTGCTCGAGCCTGGCAATGCAGTACTCACGGTGCACAAGAAGGCGCACTTGGCGAGCGTGGCGGACGCGAGGCAGGAGAGGCGGTGGCTCGCGGCGCACAGCCGCGGCGACGGCGCGTGGCGGCGCCGCGCCTTGCGCGGGTTGTGCGCGCCCGCGCCTCCACTGCTCGAGCCTGGCAATGCAGTACTCACGGTGCACAAGAAGGCGCACTTGGCGAGCGTGGCGGACGCGAGGCAGGAGAGGCGGTGGCTCGCGGCGCACAGCCGCGGCGACGGCGCGTGGCGGCGCCGCGCCTTGCGCGGGTTGTGCGCGCCCGCGCCTCCACTGCTCGAGCCTGGCAATGCAGTACTCACGGTGCACAAGAAGGCGCACTTGGCGAGCGTGGCGGACGCGAGGCAGGAGAGGCGGTGGCTCGCGGCGCACAGCCGCGGCGACGGCGCGTGGCGGCGCCGCGCCTTGCGCGGGTCGTGCACGCCCGCGCCCGCGCCCGCGCCTCCACTGCTCGAGCCTGGCAATACATTACATTCATTACATGCCGGCTATACACACTCGACGAGAGCACACCGTGTACACACTCGTTGCGTCATTCGAACAGAGGCTCATTGCATAACAATTTGTAACGTGGGCTTGGCAGCGCTACGTCACACGAGGTGACGGCACGCCGCCCGACCGGGCTTGGGGGGGAGCGCCGGGGCGCGGGGCGCGGGGCGCGGGGGGAGCGGGGCGACGCGCCGGCCGCCCCGCCACGCGACGGGCACACAACCCGCGGCGCCGCGCCGAGAGCGGAGTGTGGCCCACCGACCAAGGTGGAAAACACTGCCGCCCCCCCCCCCCCCCCCCCCCCCCCCCCCCCCCTCCTCACTCCGAGGCAGCGCTGGCAAGTCCTCGCTCGCCCGAGGTCCCCACCACCTCACTCCGAGGCAGCGCTGGCAAGCCCTCGCTCGCCCAGCACTCCAGGTTCCCGTAGTCTCGAGGCAGCGCTGACACGTCCTCGCTTTCGCCCACACTTCCAATTAAACATCCGCTATATCCTTCTATTAACAAACGCCGTCCGTAGATATATAAGTAGTTCCGCGACTATACCGCCGTACCGGAGTGTGCGACATTTAATACCGCCGTTAGGTTGTAGACGTAAGATTGAAGCGAGAACAAACGGGCATAAAAGACCCATATGTGTGAACCATCAAACCAGTGTTTGCCTTCTACTCCTCCTCGATCCTTAATCTAACCTCTGAGCTGGTCAGGAAACCTTCGCAAGGCCGCAGTGCTCGAAGGCGTTGTATGTGTCCTAAACCCACACATCGCAAATTTTCAATTTATAAGGGTGAAAATGCAACAATTTTGTACATAGGTACAGGCCTTAATTTGATCCATGCTTTACACAACGAAAGTTACTCCTATAAAATATACCGCCAATTGTCATTACAAGATTATTATTTTTTTGCAAAAGAGTTGAATTAAGATTTCTGTTTGTAATTGGTACAAGTTGTTATGCAATGCACCCCAATTCTCCTAATTAAATGGAGACATAAGTTACAAGTTGATATGCACGAAAACCTGATGTGCTAGCCTCCTAAGGCCCATGGGCCTACTCATTGGACTTATTCTGTTGAAGAAATTTCAATTATATTCAACTGGAATAGAGTTGCATTTGTTTTGTTTCGGGCACTTTTCAAAGCAAACGAAAATCGACGCTATTTCCGACACAATACGTTTCCAATTCCAACGCCATTTTGTGTTGTATGGTGGGCCTTAGGAGGACCTATCACGAAACGAAACAAACGTCTGTCTGTTGGTTCCGTTGTCACGCGGCCTCACCGAGCGCCGGCGGCCGCGCCAGGAGCTCTGTGGCCAGCCGCGCGCCGAGCGCGCAGGCCTCCCGCGCGTGCCCGTGCGCCTGCAGGCCCTCGGCGCGGGCGAACGACACCTGCCAGCCGCACTCCCATCCGGCTGTCGTTGAAGCGGAGCATTCCTGCAATAAAGGACAGTTTATTAATGCCGTAGCGCGCACAGGACTTGCAGATGCGGATTTTTTATTTAAAAGTAAAGTTGCGGGTACAACTTTATATAGAAATGCCCATTTGTATTTCGGACGATTTCATTGTGCTGTGGAATTAGTATATATATATAATAATAATAAAATTCTTTATTGCAACTATAAACATAGATAGGTACATAATAGTTGAAGCCCCGGCTTTCAAAGTAGGTTTCTCTGTGTCTCAAAAGCCGGTTCCTTCCTTGATACAGGCGTTATAATTTATAATTGTTACAACATTCATTTGTACAAGACTTTTTATATATATATATATATATATAGGTTGGCAAAACACGTAGCGTACAAGATTTCACGTTTATTCAACCAGGAACTCGAGTTTTCGGCACGCCAAGTGGGCGTTTAGTTGTTACTACATCACCAGGGTTGACAAAACCCGGACGCCCCAAACCCACCCCAAATAGGGTCATTTCGCCGGTTAACGACCACCTAATTTCATGTGCCGGTTAGCGACCACGGTTGCCGAGTGAATATTTTCTCGTTTTTTTTGTAGATTTCTATTCTAAAACTACAAAAAATGCATGTCACGACTAACTGTCTCAATAGGGTTTGTGGAATTGATGTTATCTTCAATAGAAAAAACCTTGTCCTTCAGATGGTCGCGTAACCAGCATAATGACGGTATCGCGAGTGCGATAAGGCAATAAAACGTATAATTAGTGAGAGCAGAGTCACCACAGCAGAGCCGCTGGTCCCCTCGCCGGAGACGGCGCGCCGGGCGGCCGCCGCGTCGTAGAAGTAGAGCTGGCAGTCGTCGTCCGACACGGACTCGTCGTGGGACACGCGGCGCGCGGCGTCGTCCGACGACGCGGCGGGCGAGCTCGACTCCTGCGAGTCCGTGTCCACGCCGCTGGCTACTAGGATCTCTTCCTCGTTCTCGCAGAAACCTGTGCACAATTTGTGTTAAAGGGCCTGTTTGCACATTGAGGGATTAGTTAACTTAACTCTAGAATCAAAGTGGAGGCCAGCGGAAGTCGTTTAGTAAAAAGTCTGACACGACTAACAAGTTTCTGGAAAATAACACATAATAAAGAGCAATTAAACGCCTTCTCATATGTTAATCTAAAATTTATTTGATAATAATAAAAAAGTATTCCAATACCTGGTTTTATAAGAGCTTTCCTAGAATCTTTATTCGCTTAATCAGAGCGATATATATGTATGAACGAATATTCGAGGAACACGCTGCGGTCACCGCTTACCATCAGGCGGACCGAACGTTTGTTTTCCACCGAAGTGGTAAATAACAGTATGTATTACCTTCAGATGATACACTGGAGTGGTTTCCATCACTGGGTCCTGGCTGCTCGCCGCTGCCCTCACCCGATCCACATGGTTGCTAAAAGAAAAGTTATGGTCGGTTAAAAATCTTATTTGAGACTAAAATAGAAAGGACCTCATCAATCGGTGTAGACTCGAAAATTATTATTACTCCAAATGATAGAAGGCAAAAAAATATGCCTAGTGACGAAAATCCCATTCAGATATCTCAAAGAATAACGAAGCTACAACCGTTTTAATATTGCTTGTTACAGAGAGAAAACGCAAACAGTGTGTGACGTCACATTACACGAGTCTGACGGCGGCGCCGACCACGATGATAGTTACGTCACAATCTACAAGCGTCACCGTTTCATATGAAGTTGCGTTGAGATATGTTGAGATTGCGGAGGGATGTAGTTGTAGGTTCTAAGTAAAACCAGACATAGTTTCACCGAAGATGTTGTATTCTCGGTAGATTAAGTATAAAGAACAAGGTATACATTAGCTTATAGTACTTATAGATAGTTATTGCTTACTTGCTATATTACTCAATTACGTGCGTCATATGTTGCAGGGCGTAACGATAAGTTACCGTTAATGTGTTAATTAGGCGCATAGTACACCTTCCCCGGAAAGTTACTCTTCACCCCCGCAAACAAGAGAAAAAAAATGTGACAGACGTAATTTCGTATAACATTTTTTTTTTTTTGTATTGTATGAATACAATGAATGCCTTAAGACTAATTAGTAATTATATATTTTCAACGTACAATTTAGTATTATTCTTATGAGTTATGTATATCTGATTACTTTTTAAAATTTTTACATTTGGTGACATATCTTCTACCACCTCATATGGTCCAGTATAAATCGGATCTAGTTTATTTCCTACTTGGTTTTTTAAAAGTACAAAGTCACCTGGTTTGTATTTTACACTATTAATTTTCTTATCATATATATATTTTCTACTAGTTTTACTTAAAATTAAATTATTTTTAGCTTCTAACTGCGCTCTTTGTAACCTATACTTAAATTCTTTAGGATAACTTTCATAGTTATAGAGAGGGTCGACAGAAGAAATTAGATTATTAGGCAATCTACATATTTTGCCGAAAACTAGCTCATAAGGCGTATATTGTGTTTCTGTATGTACGGTTGTATTGAATGAAAAACACCAATAGCTTAACCAACTGCTCCAGTCCGTGCTATTATTGCTACATTGAATCCGGAGGTACGCTCCTAGATTCTTGTGCGTGTTTTCTAGCGCGCCTATAGTTTCATGATGATATGCTGTCGAATGTAACTTATTTACTCCTAATAACCTACAGATTTCTGTAAATACACTAGACATAAATTCGGTACCTTGATCCGTAATAATATCTTTTGGTAGTCCATATCTTAAAATAAAATTATTTACAAACGCTCTACTTACAGATTCAGTGTCTTTTCTTTCTAAAGGGTATGCTTCGACGAACTTTGTCAATTCGCACTGAATTGTTAATACGTACTTGTAGTTATAATTATCTACATCTAACGGTCCTACTACATCTAAAGATATCCTTTCGAACGATGTATCTGGGGTCGTAGTTATCGTCATTGGTTCTTTAATATATTTGTTAGTATGTTTGTTGTACTGACAATGTGTACATTTTTTTACATATTCGATTACATCACGGCTCATTCTTGGCCAGTAATAGTATCGTTTAATATTATTAAGCATCCTGTTTACCCCCGCGTGGCCACTGGTGGGTAAAAGGTGAAAGTCATTTAAAATTACTCTGATTTCGTGTCTATCATATACTTTCGTGACACTTCTCGTTACTAGGATCCTAGGAATATCACATTTATAATGAGCTAAGAATGCATTTACTTCCTTTTTATTGTGTTTATTTTTTATAATAATAATTTCATTTATATTTAGCTTCTTGCAAAATACTTCTAATTCCCTCGCTAACACGCCTACGGTAGATAACGATCGGGTTATTAGATAGATGCATGATTCACTTGGTACGTACATTAAATTTCCTTCCTTACTTATAATTCCGTTTTCACTTGTCTGAGTTAACTTGTAATTTGCGCTTAATACAAGTTCTACACAATCCTTAGGCGCTTTGATGATATCCACAATTCTAGGTTGATCAAGCCTATTGGTTGAGGATGCATCGGGCACTACGTCATTGCTATCGCAGATTTGCTTTGCGTGCAACTTCCGTGATTGCGCTCTCGTCATGACTGATACAACGTGTGTTCTGTAATTTTTTAAATCTTCACTATTCCTCGGTAAGCGACTCAATGCGTCTGCAGCTACATTGTTTCGTCCCGGGATATATTCAATGTCAAAAGTATATTCTTCTAAAGACAACCTGAATTTGGTTAGTCTGCTCGATGGATCAGTCATTCCGAAGAGATAAATCAATGGTTTATGGTCAGTTACGATTTTAAACCTTCTACCATATAAATAAGGTCTAAAATGCTTTGTGGCCCACACGACGGCCAACAATTCTAATTCAATAATTGGGTACCTAGTTTCCGCTGGCTTCAGATTGCGGCTGGCATACGCAATTACTTTTCCATTACTATTTGACAGTATACCACCTAGACCTGTTTTTGAAGCATCCGTGTGTAAGGTAAAAACATTATTACTAGAAAAATCTGGGTAATCTAAAACTTGTGGACTTGCAAGTACCTTTTTTAACTTTAAAAATGCCGTTTCACATTCTGGCGTCCATTTAAAAATAATGTTTTTCTTTGACAGTTGGTTCAATGGATAAGCGATGTTCGCGAAGTTAACGTCTGTAATAATTAGCAAAAGCAACGAATCGTTTTGCTTCGTCTGTATTGGTTGGTCTTGGGTATTTATCTAACACCTCTACTTTTGCTGGATCGGGTTCTACACCTTTTGATGTAATTTTGTGGCCTAAATACATAATTTCCTTACGTAAAAATTCACACTTTGAGGGGTTAAGCTTAAGGTTAGTGTTCCGTAATCTTTCTAGAACTTTAATAAGGTTCTTGTTATGTGATGTCATAGAATTTCCTATTACAATGCAATCATCTAAGTAAATGAAACACTGTTTATAATTTAAACCTGACATGGCTATGGTCATCAGCCTGGAGAAGACACTTGGGCTAGTCCTGAGACCCATGGGGGTTCTCTTCATCTGATACATCTTATCGGTCGTAAAAGCTGTGTATTTCCGAGAGTTTTTGTCTAACGCAAGTTGATAATAACCTTGAGAAAGGTCAAGCTTTGAAAAGTATATGCTACCTGCGAGAGAATCTAAAATTTCAGTGATATTAGGCAAAGGGAACTTGTCGTCTTGAATTTTATTATTTAATTGCCTATAATCAACGACTAATCTCCATTTCTTTTCTCCTGATTTATCACTTTTTTTTGGAACAAGCAAAACGGGGCTGGACCACTCGGAAGTAGCCTCTTCAATTATGTCGTTATCAAGCATATTTTGTATCTGAGAATTGAGTTCTTTACGTAATGCATGTGGTATCCTGTAAGGCTTAACGTACACAGGGCTTATGTTATCTTTTAACTTAATCGTATGCTCTAGCAAGTTAGTAGTGCTGAGCTTGTCACCGGGCAGATGAAAGACATCCGCATACTTAGCACAAATTTGTTCTATACTCAACTGTTCTTCTTCATTTAAATAAGCTTTCAAATTTAGTAGAGTTAGCAAAGTGGTTACTCTGTTGACACTAATTCTCCCCGAGTCAAAGTTGCAAATATCATAACTACCTAAACTGTGCACCTCTAAACTTGATAAGTCTAGATTAACTGTCTCATCAGTCGTATTTAATATTCGTACTGGTATTCGACCTTTTTCTGGTTTCGAAATTACACCTGCGACGTAAACACCAGTCTTTATTTCTTCCGCTAATACTACGCAGTCTTCTCGCTGGTGTGCGGGTACGCGCGTGATAATTTCACAACGCGGAGGAACGCTATGCACATAATTACACGAATTTCCTTCAATCGGTACTAAAATGGACTGTTCGCAGTTCTCCAAGGTCAGAATATCATCCTTATAGCTTATATTTGCATTATAACGCTTTAAAAATGTTTGCCCTAAAATACCATCGGCAAAACATGTTAAATTCTTAAAAATATAAAACTTTTCTTGGCAAATAAATTCGTCAAAGTTAAGTGGTAAATAAATAAATCCCTCAGAGACTAAATCTCCACATATTCCTTTGATTGTAATTCTATCTTTCTGTATTTGCCTAAGAAGGTTAAGCCTATTTTGTAAACATTCATACTTCAAAACGTTCAAACTTGCACCACTGTCAATAAGTAGACTTAATTTATCCATACTACCTATTCTACAACTAACTGTAGCAAAATTATTATAACTAAATATACCGTGTGTCATATTATTCACGAAAAAACTGCATGTTGTCATTCTCATTCGTATTTACCGACGTAGAAGGCGCAGTGTCATCATGTATGTGTTGGACACGTGCTGGCGCGGGGCGCGGGGACCCTCGTGGTCCAAGTCCTCTATGTGCTGATGGCGCAAAATATTGCCGAGTACGTTGCCACGGATCGGATTGCGAAACATATGGTCTATTATTAGAATTGGAATAATATTGTGTTCCGTATGTATTATTCCTACCTCTATTAGACCTAAAATTCCCTCTGTAATGGGAATAACGCCCATTATTGTTTCTGTAATTATGACGAGGCTGCTGATTATGTTCATAATATGAAATCTGATCGTCTTTTGGTGATGAGATCTGCTCATCAATGGCTGTCCTAATGGCTTCAGGTAGAGACGTAAACTGCCTAGAAGATATTATGGTACTCAATTTGGGATCTGCGAGTCCATCAGCGAAACGCTTGATAGCCGACTTTTCGTTCATCGGACGTAGAATGTCATACCTACTGTCGTTGCCATCTGCTTGAGATATGGTCAAATTGACAAAAAGTTCCTCTATCTCTGCTCCGAATGATTCTACAGATCGCCGTCCTTGCCTAGCTCTATACAACTGTGCCTGGATTGATTCTGCTGATTTTTTGGTCAATAAAAACTTACGCATATCTATAACTAAGGCTTCTACGCTAATGTATGACGTTTTTAGCCTAAGTTTAGCACTTGACGAAGCTCTTGTTTTTAAGATAAAATCAATTAGTGTTTTGTGTGAGTCGTCATTGATTAGGGTACTGTACATTAAAATACCATCTATTAATTGTTTCGTTACGTCTTCTTGCCCCGTCATGACTGGTAACAGGGCGATTGCCGTTTTAATATCGAACCCTGGTTTAGCCATTTTATTTTCTGTTTGTGATTCCGTATCGAAAAATGACAATAATGTCTTAATCTTAATGTAAGTTTCGTTAATGTCCTCTATCAATAAATTACTCAACTGTATATCCGAAGAACTGAACTCTATCTTTTGTTCTTTTAATTGAGACACAATATCCGCAGCTTGGCTAATAATTTCATTCGATTCCTCTAATTTCTTTTTACCGATTTCTTTCTGTCGCCTCTCTGGACCCAACTTTACAATATGTTCCCTTAGTTTATCCAATTGGTCACGTAATTTCTTTAATTCTTGTAACATACTACATGTGTATACTGCGAAATGGCTAAAATATTAGATATCGTGTCTAAATAACTCAATTATATTACAAAATAATCTACATAAAACTTACATTAGAAGCGTGAACACGGTATGTAGGTCATGCTGACGCCGCACGACGTCGCGTGGTTATGGCCGGGCACGTGGCGGTGCGCGGGCGGGCTCGTGGAACTTGATGTGGCTGCATGTGGCTCGATGTGCTGCAGCTCTGGGCCGGGCTAACCCTGGACTCCCCGGAACATGGGCCGGGATAACCCTGGACTCCTCTTGATGTGCGAGCCGGGAAACCCTGGACAACGCTCTTCTTTGTTATAACGTTTTTTCTTTATAATGTTTCTTGTTTCTTGTTACCAAATTCTTCAAAACTGTTCGTCATTATTTTATTTGTCTCGTAACAACTTCAATCTTCTAGTCTTCGAGATATTTCTTGCTTCAATTTGCTTCACCGAATTCTTCATTTGCCTTGGTTCTCTGGTAAGGTCGCCATGAGATATGTTGAGATTGCGGAGGGATGTAGTTGTAGGTTCTAAGTAAAACCAGACATAGTTTCACCGAAGATGTTGTATTCTCGGTAGATTAAGTATAAAGAACAAGGTATACATTAGCTTATAGTACTTATAGATAGTTATTGCTTACTTGCTATATTACTCAATTACGTGCGTCATATGTTGCAGGGCGTAACGATAAGTTACCGTTAATGTGTTAATTAGGCGCATAGTACAGCGTTTTGCAAAAAAGGGACAGAACATAGCCCTTCTTAAAACTTAGGACACTTATAACTTCGTGATTATTTAACCTACCCTTACCCTAACCTTTTGCGTTGATTTTTTCTCTATTTGACTACATTTTTAATCCTTTTTCGAGAAAATATAAAATTATTGACTTCTTTATTTAGTTTCTAGACCCCTATTTAATCATCATCATCATCATCATCATCATCATCATCATCATCATATCAGCCGAAAGACGTCCACTGCTGGACATAGGCCTCCCCCAAAGAGTGCCAAAGTGACCGGTCCCGTGCCACCCGCATCCAGCGGACTCCAGCAACCTTTACCAGGTCATCAGTCCACCTTGTGGGGGGCCTACTCACGCTGCGCCTTCCGGTACGTGGTCGCCACTCGAGAACCTTTCCGGCCCAACGGCCATCGGTTCTACGTGCTATGTGCCCTGCCCACTGCCACTTAAGTTTAGCGATTCGGAAGGCTATATCGGTTACCTTGGTTCTGCTGCGGGTAGCCTTATTTCTGATGCGATCACGCAGAGAAACTCCCAACATAGCCTTCTCCCTCCCTTTGGGTGACTTTGAGCCTTCTTATGAGACCCATAGTAAGCAAACACGTTTCAGTGCCATATGGTACACTGGTTGCCAGTGATGAGACATGCATCATATATCACTGGCAACACACATTGGTCAAAGATTCTCGTCTTGAGACACTGCGGAATGTTGGACGAAAAGATGTGCCGTAGCTTCCCGAACGCTGCCCAGCCGAGTCGGATTCGACGATTGACCTCTTTCTCGAAGTTGGACCTACCTAACTGGATAGTCTGTCCTAGGTATACATAATCGTCTACAACTTCGAGCGTAAAGTGTCCGATTGTTGATCAGCAAACCGAAGGTGAGTGATGTACTCGCCGTTTATGTTGATGCCTAGCCTTCTCCAGTCCAGAGTTTTGAAAACGTCCTCCAGTGCAGCGGTGAACAGTTTTGGAGAAATAACATCTCCTTGCCTGACTCCCCGCTGCAGCGGAATAGGTTTCGAGTTCTGGTCCTGGAGTCGATCTGACATAGTGGCGTTCACGTACAAACACTTCAGCACTTCGATATAGCGATTGTCAACTTGGCACCGCTGGAGAGACTGTAGTACGGCCCAGGTTTCATTCGAATCGAAGGCTTTCTCGTAGTCCACGAACGCTAGGCAGAGGGGCAGGTTATACTCCACTGTCTTCTGTATAACCTGATGGAGCGTGTGGTGTGGTCTACGGTACTAAAGCCTCTTCTGAAACGGGCTTGTTCGGGAGGCTGGAAGTCATCTAGCCGTCATCTCGTACGCAAGACGATTTGTAATGACCCTCGAAAACAGCTTATAGACATGGCTCAGAAGTGAGATGGGTCTGTAGTTCTTCAGGAGGGTGTTGTCACTCTTTTTGAAGAACACCACCACCACCCCTCCGTTCCATGCCTTTGGAATTCTCCCTTCCAGTAAGACGGAATCGAACAACTTCTGAAGGGCCGTAAGGACCGGTTTTCCACCCCCCTTCAGGAGTTCGGCTGTTATTCCGTCTTCACCGGGTGCCTTCTTGTTCTTGAGCTGTTTAAGAGCCATTACAATCTCGTACAGGCTGATGTCCGGGATGTCGCCCCTATTTGAATGAATTAAAACATGAATGTGTGCTTGTTTATCACGTGATAACAAACAAAATATGAAGCATCTGACACTTTCGCTTAAGTGTCACAGTGACGTACGTTTTATCTATACGTTAAAAGTGAACGCCTGACCTCCATAAATTATATTGTGATTACCTGTCCTGAAGGCCCCGGAATGGCTAAATCCAAATTTATCCTGGTCCGGTGCACCAAAGTACGGTGAGGGTCCGGATTGGTAAGACGGTAGCTCAAAGACATCTCGTTGTTTAATACTGCTTTCGATGAATTCACCTGAAATGATATCCAACTGGTTAGTACCTTTAGTTCAGTCAACACTATTATGAAGACCATTCAGCAGCGCAACTTTCGGCGGCGCAAGAAACGCACACAAAATATCCACCCATAGGGCTTCTGAGGGGGAAAACCATATTTGTTGCTGGCTGCTGGCAAACGTTCCATTCAAATATTCGATTCGTGCGTAGAATTTAACATCCTGGCTATGAGACGCAATGCGCTTCCGGTTTTACCTCAAAGTTATTTACGAATAAAAAAACAGATATTAGGGCCCGCTAGATAAGTCAATGTATTCCTAGTTACAGGATCACTACTATTCGATTGATTCCCCAAAACAAGACCTCCGAATATGTAATTAATTATATTTTCTCAAACATGCAATGAAATATTGACGTTGTGTTCTTCATAATGAGGTTCGAAGTGCCACGTTTCGGGCGCAGCGAGACGAGAGACCCGTAATGGCATTTCATACAAAATTGGAGGCCTAGGCCGGCAAGATGGTCTTTTTTAATTTCCATTGCACTATTTGTGGCACAGGATCACGGCGTTTAGCTATAAAAATTAAAGTTTGATTTCTTGGAGTTTTTTTAATTTATTTCAATGCATGTTTGAGAAAAGCACTATACATACCTCGGCGTGAAAAGGGGTTGCCGGCCTCATAACTATCCGACCTCGCTACGCTCGGCCGTCTATATGTACTCGGCCGGCAACCCCTTACTTCCCGGCCTCTATAGTAATGTACTATTAAAAAGTTTGTACAACTGAGCAGTTTACTAACCAGATGCACATCAGTCTGTTTATCAGCATGCCTGAATATAGTGAACGGACTGTGATACAACGGGTTCAAATCCTTGGTGTAAGTCACTCCGGGTATCTGGTAATCGTCCCACTCGAGATAGCAAGCCTCCATAGCGGGCTGGAAGCCGGGGAACACCTCGTTCTCGGAGATACCGTTGATGTAGAGAGGGTGCGAGTGGGTCCTTGTGTGCCTGGTGTGAGAGGACGAACTTCCCATGTGGTTGTTGCGGTTTTTGGCGACCTGCGTGTATGTCTATAATTTAATTTCTATATCTGGACAAAAAGAGGATCAGAACATGGCAAAATGGAAACAGAGCTAGGACGAGGGAAAACGAGGCATAGAGGGTACATTTTCTAGAAGAGGCGATAGAATAGACATTTGTTTTATTGACAATTTCCCGTCTCAGATCGGCGTTCCGTATCGTCGTATATTATTACTACAATAGTTACATTAGATTGTGGTGATTTTTTTTACATTAATTTTGAGTAAAGTATCAAACATGAGCCTGACACGTAAGCTTAAGACTAACTCTAAACTAACAGCATTATTAATAACGTCAATGCTATTACACCGGTTAATCAACACTAATATTATAAAGAGGAAAGATTTGATTGTTTGTATTGAATAGGGTCCGAAACTACTGGACCGATTAGAAAAAATCTTTTACAGTACATATGGTGCTACTTTCCCGCACTAGTGCGGAAAAGAGCACTTTTCGTGCATATGTCGAAACTGTAAAGAGCCATATGTACAGTAAAACGTTGTACGATACACGTGCGAATAGGTAATTCGCAACTCGTGTCGATTTAAAACACTCCCTTCGGTCTTGTTTTAATTTATCACCACTCGTTGCGAATTTCCTATTTTTGGCACTTGTATCGTAAATAACTATTATTAAAAGCCGACATTGTCCCTGATGGACATAGGGTACTTTTTACCGCTGGAAAAACGCTTCATTCCTACGGGAATCCGTGCGTTATTAACCGTGCGAAGCCGGGCCGGGCAGCTAATAGTGAATATATATATATGTATATGTGAAGGTATATGTATCAATTTGAATCTTTATGTAGTCTCATTAGATACTTCATACAATTGCGAAGCTTACCTTGTCCAATACCTTCATGTGCCACTGTGTGAACTGCTCGTGTAAAGTGTCCCGTTCATGGGGCGCTAAGCCGGGATTCAGGGCAGCCAGGCGCCAGAGCACAACCACCTAGTACAAAAATTGTTGTGTTACGAGAGAAAATAAACAAGTGCCAGTCGGACTCGCGCACGAAGGGTTCCGTACCATCATCTATAAAAACGGCAAAAAAAAACACGCTTGTTTTATGGGAGCACCCGTAAATATTAATTTTGTTCTGTTTTTTAGTATTTGTTGTTATAGCCGCAACAGAAATACACCATCTGTCAAATTTTCAACGGTCTAACTATTACGATTCATGAGATAGATCTGGTGACAGACGGACAGACAGACAAGACGGACCGACAGCGGAGTCTTAGTAATAGGGTCCCGTTTTACCCTTGGGGTACGGAACCCTGAAAAGACCGCTCGTCTCAGTTTCTCGTTATCTGCTTTGTTGGTGAGAGATGTGCAAAAAAGAGTAATTGTATTGTCTCAGAAAACCACAGGTGTGTGGCTAGTGGCTAATACGAAAATTTATGATTACTCCAAAAGAAATAAGGCAAAAAAAATATATATGCCTAGTGACGAAAATCCCATTCAGACATCTCAAAGAATTACGGAGCTACAACCGTTTTAATATTAGAAAGAAAACGCTCGCAGTTAGTGACGTCACAATCTGCAAGCGTCATAGTAAATGAATATATAGTATTATTGATTATTTTATTTAGTGTCTACACCCCTATTACTAGTGCCGTACCTCATCGCACAAGGAAGAGCAGGCGTGCTGCGCAGCAGAGTTGCCGCTGCCGCCATGCTTGCCGCCGCCACCCCAGGCCACCAGCGCCGCTTTCGTGCTGTACCACCACACTATTATCTGAAACAATAAATAGCACACATTGTACTGTAAGGGCCCGCACCTCCACCAAGTAAGCGCAGCAACAAACGTATTCTTGCCTTCACAGTATAATCATACAACTTTCATATTCAACAGCGTTTTGCGTACTTTACAGCCACACGATATTTAAACTTTAAGCTATGCTATTTTTCTCTTAGACAGTGATAGTGTGATTTCTAATTCTAACTTATTAACTGCCAGTCTAATTAGGAATGAAACCTGCCAAGTACCGTAACAGTACACTACTACAAACACCAACCAGTGACAAAGCTAGCCGCCTGAAAACACGAACGTTAACGCCATTGAAATAGGTTTAACCGACTTTTATGTAGATCAATTAACTGTTTCTTGATGTTATTCTGTAAAGTTAGAGTGAGTTTTTCTTAGAAAAATTGTTACACAATGGAGTTCTAACATACTTAGAAAAACTGGGTTCAAACTGTCAACAGAAACCTTCGTTTGGTAAACACGGTTTTAAAAAGTGACCTGAGTCGTAACTACGTCAACTTGCCTTGCAATAAGGACACAAATTCCATCGTTTTCGCGGTCGGTTACCTGACACCACGCAGTTGTGTATAACATCATAGTTCATCATAGATATTAGTGATTACACTTACGTGTTTCTGATAAGTTGTATGTCAGTGTGTAAGGTATTTGTAAATAAGAGCCTTGTTGACTGAATTAATCATCATATCCTCCAAAGAGCGCCATAATGATCAATCCTGCGCCACCCGCGTCCAGCGGGCTCCCGCGACATTTCATTAGTCTAGTTTACGCTGCGGCTCCCGGTACGTGGAACATTGCCTGAATTAATCGAGCGAGCGAGCGAAGCGTATGAAATGCTTCAGCTTGGGCCGAATATCGTTTGTATGTCCAGATGTCCGGACGTCCGGGTGTCCCGCTTTCCAGCTTGTCCTCTACAGATCGCATTTTTCAACCGATTTTCGTGAAATTTTGTTAGCAGTTTGTTAATTATATCGTTTTTTTTTTGTAGTCACGTTTTCGAATTTAATTAGAAAAGTTGAAAAACCCCCGACATTTACATTTCAAAGTCCAATATCACAAAAACGGCTAAGGCTGGAACACTCGGGATCACATCATCTTTCGAATAAAAAAAAACCGCATTCAAATTGGTCCATCCGTTTGGGAGCTACGATACCACAGACAGATACACAGACACGATAAACTTATAACACCCCTCTCTTTGCGTCGGGGGTTAAAAAAAGTAGTTTTTGAAAAAAAAAACAGGCTAGCCAGTTCCACAGCTCACAGAGCCACTAGTTAAATATATATCAAAAACACTTCAACTTACCTGTTCACACGCCATGACCTCCTCAGTGATGATCTCCAAGAGTGGTATAGCATTCCTGTCACTCCTCTTGAACATCTCTCGCACTATGGACAGCAGATTCCACATCCCCTCTGGCTCTCTTCCGCGTAAAGGCCGGAGGAGGGACGACCATTCGGCCGCGGCCGGCGGCGCGCTTGTGCTTAGGTAGTTTACGTCACTGGAAAATTGCTTGTGTTACGGACGAGCACAAAGGTGTATAGTTTTGGATTGTTCTATTGCAAGGGGCGAAAGTGTATACCTATCTTTACTGTACACTCTACTACTCGACTGTACACTCTAGCTTGGCTGATAAAATGTTCACCACAATATGCCACGCTGAATCTAACTATGTGTGCTTGTAAGCTCCTTCCCAGCAGAGCTATAGCCACGAAAATCGAAGACCTATCTTCGAATATCTTCATCTCTATCGCACTTACATAATTCGAACGATAGATAGATATACGAACTTCGATCGTCGTGATAATGATAGTCCCGATTAGATTTGTGAATTCGTTACTATGCCTAATAGCTAAGCTTTATGCATCGCTCATGGATCGGAATGGTACCTAATCGACCTGAGTAAACCTAGAAAGTAAAGCGTTCCAGAGTCTTTTCAAACGTTCGTGTATCTCCCTCTCTGTCGCTCGAATTAGCAAGTGCGACAGAGAGGGAGAAACACGAACGAACTTTGTTTTAGTTTCGCGGTAGCCGCTCAGATTATTACTTAGCTAATCCAAGAACAACCAAACAAGTTACAAATATTGTTCATTGGCGCAACATCTTTTACACGATGGAGTGCGGGTTTACCTCAATTTTACTTTTCAGCCGAGAAATAATTTAAACACCAATCCTTCTCAATATTTACACATTCTACGGCGATAGTAGTCATTATAATACATTTATCATGATACATTTAAATAATGCGTTTACTTCAGTTAAATAACACTGGTTGTTCAAAGTGAATGGAGCCCGAAAGGTTACTATCCTACGTAACATTAAAAAATGTATCATTCATCTGTTTTTCATTCATTTATGCAGTTTCCCGTTTCGAAATTCGATTATTCAAAATCAGTTCCGACTAAAGTCAATGCCCACATTTCTCTGAAAATGTACATAATTCCACATGACATGACATACATAATTCCTGTAGTCACTTACACAGGAACCTTTAACAGGTTACGTCATTCTAAAGATCTTAAGTAATAACATAATAAGACACCGTATTGCGTCAATATGGAATACAGGAAAAGAATTGCAATGCTTTGAATGCTTTAATCAGCGTGTTAATTAAGGCCATTGTTAATTTGACGACACTGCGTAACGAGGCTTTTTCAAAAAATTGTGTAGGTACTTAATTAGCATGAATTGTTGAACAATTAACTCAGGGTCAGTTTTGTGGCGACAATTAAACATACAAAAAATGTAAAAAAAAATACTTGTTTAAAATTCAAGTAACGTGTTATAAGGAAAAGGAAAAGTACGCCTTAATACAGTTCGAATACCTACTAAACTGTCATCACAAAACGGACACTCGAGTTCATTTTTGTTAGATACTTACGCTAATTGTGTACACAATTTTTTTAAACTATCCAACTACCAGTATAAAATAATTAATAATGATTCTTCTTTAAAAATGTTCCGTTCCAGCAAGGAACGAATTCCGTATTTATTTAGAAGACCACCTATGGACTTTTGTCGTTAATGTCTGATGCCCATAATACCAGATGTTAAAGCAACGCAAGAAACCTGAAACGAGACAGCCACCCGGAATATAGTAAAATTTAAAAAGAAAGAGAAAGAAAAAGTATTCATTCGTGACAATAAATACATTAAATTGTGGACACATACAGATCCTAAAACGGTCCAAAAAGGTAGATAAGGATTTTACAGGTCCTAAGTTTAGCGTAATCACGGAAAAAGTACATCGGAATTACAAAAAAACTTACCTAAAGACTATAGGCGCAGGAACACAGAACTTCACTAAAATCTTATTGATATTATTGTGCAAAGTCTTCTCATCCAAGAACCAAGAGGTGTATTCATAAGCCGACGCTCCCGCTGTTGGGTCGGGCGCCCCACAGGTCGTGTTAATCTGGTTCGGCTGCGCTGATAATAGCTCGTCCAGTATTCTCTGCGCCGTGGGCAGCACTTGCCGAGGCAGTTCCGATATAAGGTATTGCGCAAACTTCTGTAGCTGGTCTCGTCTTAGCCTTTGGAGGGATTCTGACACTGGCGCTCTCAGGCATACTTGTGTTGGCTGGAGGAGAAAACATGGTTTTGGTATATGTTATTTTTTTATAATAAAGTTGGTGAAATGATAGCCAGTCAGAACTGAACGCAGATGCCAAGTGATCTTTTGCAGCAAAATTTTAGTAATTAGAGGCAGCCCTAGTAACACTACAACGTCAAAGTAGAGTAGTTTCTGAGTTTATTTCGAATGTACAGCAGCAGACTTTGCTTTATAAAACGAATGAAAAGCTTACACTAAAATCCGTTATGTTTTCGTTGGTTTACATACTGTACTTACATATATCAGTATCTATTTGCAGGATGTGAACCAACCCAAATCTAGTAAAAACAGACAAAAACTAAGGCGACTAGTATACTTCGCAAATCGGTGAAAATTTAATCTGAAACAAAAGCCGTTGTGTAACTTATGTATATTTTTGGCAACCAGCACGGCATGTGTCTAGGCCGTCATCTAATACGTGATCCTTTTAAAAATGAGTCATCAATGCCAGCATCTAAAGGGCAAGACATACTAGATGCTAACATTGAACACCAATAGTAAAAATGTAGATGATTCATGATGCTTCGAAGGTTATGCTTTATTTTAATATCGCTTGCGATTTAGTTAAATGGCAAGCAAAGTTACCAAAACCGCCGTTTCATAATGGCTTTGTTAACTTAAGGACTTCATCGTATTCCGTTGGTAAGCCTAACTTTAGGTTTGGAGGGGCAGCACAGAGCACATATACGAGGGGCGGCTGGAAAGTAATCTCCTTGGTTAAAAAAATATGCGAAAATGATACTGGCTGAAATGCATTCTTGTTCTTTGGTTATTCTTTTTTTGAATTATTTGACGTTCATTTGTTTTTTCTGTTCCATTTTTCTACAATTCTCGAATGTTTGCGACATATCGGTTGAAAAAATGAATATTGCTAAAATTGAACATCGTGCAGTGATTAAATTTCTAACAAAAGAAAGAAATACTCCCTCACAGATCCGAGAACGTATGATGTGTGTGTTCGGTAGTTCGTGCCCTTCCGAATTTACTATAAAGTTTTGGTCTAAACAATTTAAACTCGGTCGTGAGAGCTTGGAAGATGACGCTCGTAGTGGAAGGCCGGTTTCTGCCGTTACGAACGAAAATGTAGCCAAAGTTAAAAAAATAATTTTAGAAGACCGACGAGTGAAGCAGTGGGAGATTGCTAGAGATGTGGGCATCAGTAAAGAAAGAGTCAATGAGATAATTCATGTGCATCTGAATATGTCCAAGGTGAGTGCACGTTGGTCCCCAGAATGTTAACGGCGTTTGACAAGGACCGACGCGTCAAATGTTGTGAGGAGTTTTTGGAAATGAGTCGAGGTAATGAGCAAGAAATTGTTTCTAAAATGGTGACGTGTGATGAGACCTGGATTCGACAGTGGGACCCCGAAAGCAAACAAGAGTCTTTGCAGTGGAAATTCAAGGATGAGAAGCCTCCTCGGAAGTTTAAGGTCAGGCCGTCGGCAGGCAAACTTATGGCTACCGTATTTTGGGATACAGAAGGAATTTTACTAATAGATTATTTACCAAAAAAAAGGACAATTAATGCTGAATATTATTCCAGCTTACTGCATCAGTTACGAGACGCGATAAAAGAAAAGAGGAGGGGTAAACTTAGCAAAGGGATCCTGATTTTACACGATAATGCACCTGTGCATACCGCCCGCACAACGACGCTTACCATGAAGGAATTAGGGTTCGATGCCGTTAACCATCCACCTTACAGTCCAGACCTAGCCCCATGCGACTATTTTTTATTTAGACACCTCAAAAAAGATCTCCGAGGAAGACGATTTCTGACCGATGACGAAATGAAGGCTGCAGTTAGTGACTTTTTTGACGAGAAGCCGAAAGATTTTTTTTTTCATGGGTTAATGTCAATATTTGACAAATGTAATAAGTGTATTTCACTAGCAGGGGACTATATTGAAAAATAAAAAAAAATCATAGATGACAGTCTTTTGTTTCATACTTAGGTAGATTTCTTTTCAGCCGTCCCTCGTACATTGTATTTGTACGTAAGCTTGGATGCATGGCACACAGAGGCAATGGACATTTACGATTGAAACAAATTCCAAGGTAGTATACTATCAAATGCTTTTCTATATATAATACCTACTCAATATTATTAAGACAACAAGTCTGCGAGATTGCAGCTTTGTAAGGTTGTGAGATGGCCGTTGGGGCGGAAAGGTTCTCGAGTGGCGACCACGAACCGGAAGGCGCGGCGTGGGTAGGCCCCCCCGCAAGGTGGACTGATGACCTGGTAAAGGTTGCTGGAGTCCGCTGGATGCGGGTGGCGCAGCAGTGGACGTCTTTCGGCTGATATGATGAAGGTTGTGAGTGCTTTCACCAGTATGTATGTATAGAATGACCCTTCAGGATGGCCATAGGCTTTATTTTATCCCGTGGGAGCCACTGGGTTCTCTGTAATACGCAGAAGAGCCGCCCAGGCCGGTAGTGTGACATAAAGACGATCGCCACAGATTGCAGTGCACCAGCTTAACTGTATAGAAGCATATGTTGACGAAATAAATGAGATCTGTATTTTAATTTATAGGCTGGATTCCACATCGGTCAAATGTTAGTCGGAGAAACAGCACCTTCTCATCTCATGAATTGATTAGGTATATGAGTGGATCCGGCAAGCAAGGAAAACCTCTCTAGATATAATTCCTATACTAAACGTGGCATTGGTCTAGTCTGTTAACATTACAAGCGACGAATAATGGCAAGGACGCGTTTGGAAAAGCGGCAACACGACATCACTTGGAAGCTATATTGAAATATCTAATCGTATCGCGGACACGTAAATGCAACCTGAGACTGTGAATGTGTAGCCACTGCCAGAAATGTGTATAAGTTAAAGAACTTTGTGTCTGGGAAATATGATAGAAAAATATATTTATTTATATTTATTTATATATATTTATATTTATATATTTGGGGAATCTTACACAAATCAATCTAGTCCCAAACTAAGCAAAGCTTGTACTATGGGTACTAGACGACGATATACATACTTACATATAGATAAATATATACTTAAATACATAGAAAACATCCATGACTCAGGAACAAATGTTTATGCTCATCAGCATCACACAAATAGATGCCCTTACCGGGATTCGAAACCGGGACCTCTGTGAAATAGTGTATATATTTTTAGACTTGGCCGTACAAATGCGCTGCGTGCTGAAGTATCTAAGCAGGGACATCCCCCCTAATATTAATGTACAAGTATACCGTTTGTACTGAAAAAGGTCTTCCAACAATTGTAAACCGTATTGAATAAACCGCATGATAAACTTTACGTAAAGCATCAAGTAAAATTTTGACTAAGCTGTAAATGTGACACTTACACATACTTTAAAAATACACTTTACACGAAAGTGATCTCCGCTCCCGCTTCCAGGTACTTCCCCTTTTTCAGAACAGTGAAACCCTTAACCTATTATCGTGCAAAACCAATTGAATTACAACCAGACTGAGAAAAAAAATTTGAACCTGGCTCTGGGCAGAAAAGCATTGAAGGGTGTCGCTGATAAGTGGAAACCTATACTAATCATATTGAATGTATCCTGTAAGGGCACACAGCGTCGATATGCGAACATTGGTGTGCTGTCGACGAGCACGTGCAGTTAGGGGGCGTCCACAAAAAGTGAAAAACTAAACTTTTTTTAAGTATACTGTTATAAAAAATCGTGCGTGACGTAACGCAAAACTTGACACCCCCCTCCCCCAACGTAACAGGACCGTAACGCTTGACCGGGTCCCCCCCCCCCCCCCCCGCCCGCCCTCCAATTTGCGTTACGTAATTTGTGGACGCCCCTTTAGTCCGCTGTCGGCCGAATGTAACTGTCACTTTGAACTGGGCTAGGCATATCGACCGCAGTCGCTGATAAGTGGAAACCTATACTGTTCATGTTGAATGTATCCTGTAAGGGCACACAGCGTCGATATGCGAACAGTGGTGTGCTGTCGACGAGCACGTGCAGTTAGTCCGCTGTCGGCCGAATGTAACTGTCACTTTGAACTGGGCTAGGCATATCGACCGCTGTCGCTGATAAGTGGAAACCTATACTGTTCATGTTGAATGTATCCTGTAAGGGCACACAGCGTCGCTATGCGAACAGTGGTATGCTGTGGACGAGCACGTGTATTTGGTCCGCTGTCGACCAAATGTGACTGTCTCTTTGAACTGGGCTAGGCATATCGAACAATGTCGCTGATAAGTGGACACCTATGAAAAACATGTTGAAAGTATCCTGTAGGTAAAGGCACACAGCGACAATATGCGAACAGTAGTGCGCCGTGGACGAGCAAGTGCAGTTGATCAGCTGTCGGCACTCTGAACTATAGGCTAGACATATTGAATTATATCGCTGGTAAGTGGAAATCTATACAAAACTTACTAAATGTATCCTGTAGAGGCACACCGCGACGATATGCGAACACCAGTGTGCTGTGGACGAGCAAGTACAGTTGCATGACGATATCCGCTGTCGGTCGAATGTCACTGCCACGTTGAACTGAGCTCTGGGCATGTTGAACGACACTGTCGCTGATAAGTGGAAACCTGTGGAGAAAATACATGTTATAGGTTGCTGTTGAGCTAACAAGCTTATAAATTACACGGTAACCATCGTACTCTGTACAATACAGACGACCGTACACAGAGATAACCGGCAGTTTTAACGGCTTAATCATGTGTGTACAACAGTGGCTCTAGTATAAGTTTTACCGAAACAAAACTTTACGATCGCGTTTGCGTTTTACCCTCAATTTGTATGGGATTTGACAGCTAAACGCGAACGCGGCCGTAACGTTTTGTTTCGGTAAAACTTATACTAGAGCCTCAGTACAAGTGCTCAGTGTGGGTTGCATTAAAACCGTCTGTTACCGTAAGCGGTGTTCGTTAAAATCTGAATGTATGGAAAGTTAGACTTTATAGGAAGTTTCTATGAAATGACAGCTGCCGGTCCCATGTCGCGCCGCCGCTACCTATCAATCTCCGATTGATCAATATAAATAAGGTAATAAAAAGTAAGCCATTGTAATTTTCATTAAAACCAGCAGCAAGTGGCTGGTTTACCACTTAAATGAATGTGAAGCCTAGCAATATCTTGATTAATACATGTCTACTAGAGAAGTTAGTTGTTTGACTACAAAAATTGCTGTTTAAATATAAGGTTTCTGTTTGTATTCCCACTAGAGGCAGTTATCAGAAAGACCTCCGCTAAGTCAGTTTTTTGAAGTGAAAACTTCTTTAGCGGCGCTGTGCACTTTTTGTGATGGGGAAAAAATTAAACTCGCCACAGGTCACGTGACCGTAAGATGTCACGTGACCGTGAGATTCGAGAGATTGAAAATTCGTGAGACCGGACACATGACCTGATCGAAAAACTGTTACAATATCATTGAGGTTTCACTTCTGCCGGCACTCCCGGAGTGCAACCCGGTCTTTTTTTAAAAGAGAAGTCTACCTACTAATGTTATAAATACGAAAGTTTTGATCTTTAGATGTTTGTTACTCAATCACGCTAAAACGAATCAATCATTTGAATGAAATTTTGCAGGAAGATAGTGTATAGCCTCGATTAAAATATAGGATAGAGGAAGCAGGTAGCTAATAAGGATAAACTGATATAATAACGCATACCTTCTTGTGCGCAAACATGATGGCATCCTTCTTAGAGTTAGGCCAGGGCACATTTTTTTTTAAATTAACAAACCTAGATGATTCTAACGGGATTAATGTGGATGAGACTATGCTAAGCATCAAGGGAAGAGGTAAAGAGTGTCCTGGGTTTTGGTTATGTTTGTGGGTCAATTAACTTTTTCTTCTTATTCTTTTCCGGTAAGCCAGGAGACAAAAGTGACAGTATTTCTTAGAAAAAATATAATAATGTTGACTCCTCCTAGCATGCTCTGAAAATGCCCCACCATAGAATAAAATAGTAATCCCAACTATTCTCTCAAAAACATGTTAAGTAGATTTAAACCTTATAAAATCATATGTTTGTAGAGTTTTCCAGAAGAATAAACAAGCAAAAAAAAAATTTACACCTTTACACACTTACCAATTTGTAGTACATCCTTAACAGCTCTGTCTCTGAACAAGTGCTCGCCCCGCTGGAACTCATCCGCAGATCCATTCGCCAGACATGAATAGAGTCTGATGTCATCTTCACTGTCGGGGAAGCTCCAGAACGCAATCTGGAGCTGCAGTTGTTCCGGAACAGGTGGGTACACATGTTCTACGAGTTCGAACGGTATATGGCATGCAACACACTTGGCTGCTAGCTCGCTTAGTGTGGATACTGTTTTATCTGTAACAACGAGTATAAACAAACATGTAGCCTTAATAAAATGTTTCTTGTTTAAATCAAACAACAAAATTTGCCCCAAAAAAAAATACAAACTTGGCAACTTCTAAACATACAACTAAATATATTTACTTTTTATACTCATACAGTTCAATGAGTAGATGAATTCTCAGATGCAATAAAAGTAATTAATCTTAATTACAATATTGGATTTTTGTTATATCTTCTCAAAGCTTGTGATTTCTAAACATAAACAAATTCCATAAAGTGAAGTTCCTGCTGATTCGGAGCAAATAAGCACTACCCACATAATTTTTTTTTTTAGGTAAACTTTTATTGTTGGCTGCATTGTGCTGAGAGTAACAAGCTGCATTGTGATTCAACCTACTATGTTTTTTTTTAACTCATTTGTTATCCATTTAAAGTACAAAATGTAACTTGAAATCATAAATAAAATTTGATTAGAAACCAGCTACGCTAAGATGTCAATATTTTGGATATGTGGTCTCTACAACTAAGTCAACAAAAACATAGGCCTACTCTATAATCTGAAAATATTTCAAAAGAAACCTTTGACAACCAGTTAGCTTACTGGGTAGCAACGCTGCCTATAATGCTAAAGGTCCTGGATTTTGAATCCTGGTAAGTGCAAATATTTGTGTCATGAGGAGTGATCGTAACTTTTGTAGCATTTGTGCAGCATAGTATTGTTAACGGAATTGGTATAGACAATATCAATCAAAATCGTTAATCAAGGTTAATATTAACGTTATTAACGCTAATTAAGCATTAGGATTGAAATTCTTTATACCAATTCCGTTAACAACACTATGCTGCACCAAAAATGCAACAAAAGTTATGATCACTGGTCATAAGCATGAATATTTGTTTCTGAGTCTTTGATGTTTTTTATATATTTAAGTATTTATATCTATTAATTATATTGTTGTAAAGCCCCATTAACACAAGCCTTATAGAGCTTACTATGAGACTAGTTTGATTTGTTTAAGATTTTCTCTTAATTTTTATTTATTTATTAGTTATTAAAGATAAAGTTTGCCAAAAGATATCACCTAGTAATAGTCATGTAATGTAAGGTACTTTTTACTACAGAGATGAGATACTTATTAGGGATAAAGGAATAATGTATAAGGCCCAAAACAGATGGGCAACTGCAACGAAACTGCCACTTCTAGTTACTTTTGAGTTTCATTTGAGTTTATGCTATAGACTCCTTTAAGAGACGTCAAACTGTGTGACCGGTTTGAAACGCAGTAAACCGGTTTCAAAATGGTACCATCATGTGTGGTCTCTCAAAGGAGTCAATGGCAAAACTCAAAAATAGTTAACTAGAAGTTGCAGTTACAAATTGAAACATACAATATGAGAAGATCCAGTGCAATTAACAGGTTCAGGGAAAAGGCTTATCTTTTATCTCTGAAATATTTGCTTAAGTCGGGAGACATGTAAATCACTATATAATTAGGTTAGTTCTATCACATAACAAGATTTATTTTGTTTTAATAAATTGCCAAATTCCACATCAAATGTTATTTTTTTATGATAAAATTACTTGAAAATTTTGAGGTAAAACCCCATTTTTTGGTGCAATCCAAAAGCCAAACCAAAAGTAAGGTACAATGGTAGGTGCATATTGAGAAATAAATAGGTATACACCAAAAAACCTTATTTTATAAAATACCCATTTAAATCTTGTTGTAAGTTACCAATGTTACAGGATTTCTCAATTCCTATAACCAATGTGAATCAGTGAAAGTTGTGAAAGTACACAAAATCACTATGAAACTTTCTAACTGAGAAAAGTAAATTGCAGTGAAACTAAAAGTTCAATTTGATGCAAGCAGAGCAACAAAGAGCAGGGATTGGAAACCAAAGTATTATTATTAACTGCTCTGTCCAGTCAGAGGTAAATGACTTCTCAGCACCTGTTCTTTGTATGTAGATACAAAGTATGTACGTACCTATACTACACTACATCACTTTCGATGAAAATACGATCAAAACGCATGCATATCGACAAATGATCACATAAAACTAGTTTATTTCAGTACACAAAGGCAAGTATTGTGAGAAATTAGGTAATACTGCCCTAATTTCGGCCGTGCGAGACAAAGGATCAGCTGTGTGCGAGAAGCTTGTTACCTTGAACGGACTTTTTCGCGGAACGATTGCCGAAGGAGTTCGGTAGGTTCGGCCTCCTCCATCCTCGCCAGTTGTTGCACAAACTCTCGGGCTCCGAGCTCCAACTGCACAACGAATCACCCTCGAAACGTTCAGAGTCCTCAAAACTGAAATGGTCACCTTCCTCCCAGTCGAGTAGGGGAGACCCCACGTCGACCGAGGCAGCTTGTCGACCCCCTTTTCCATTACTATTTGACGCCCCCGCCACTTTAAAGCGATTTATCGACAATAATTCTCAATAAATATCGCTGGATGACTACAGCGAATTACCACAGGGGGTATCCACAGTCACTGGGCATAACTATATTCATAAGTACAATGTTTTTATGTCACTGTATAGAAACTTTTGAGAAAAGGTAATAAGGAAATAAAATACATCACAAACATTAACTAGTCTATTCTAAAATCAAATGATCTAAATAAATCCCTATCGAGCACAATAACAAATATGGCCGAACAACGTCCCTTCCCCGTCTATCTATTTCAATAACTATCAATAAAAAAAGTATGTATAGCAAGTAGCAGATGATGTTCTACTGAGTACTGCAATTGTACACTAGGTGGCGTTAATATCAAGAGATTATTAGGGTTCCTTTGGCGCCAATACACTGTGATTAAATACTGATGATCCTGGTTTGCCAGTATTAGCAGAAATACTCAGTATGGAAGCAGTATTGAATAGCTCTTTAAACGATAATTATTTATCAAGTCAGTATGTAAGGGCGACCAGACGGTAGTTCTGCATCTTCCATATCCCCATCTCGCTCTATCTTATAGCTGCATACCGCTCACACCATCCACAAAGCAGAATCGTGCGGTGTGCCTTTAGTCACTCATAAATTATTTCTTATCTGTGGGCGGATTTTAAAATCATCCGGATATTCTGCAATATATTGATGATCCTGTGATGTGTGATACACGTAAATATGCATATGATCCAATGTGATCCAGATTGTGATACGGGTGGATCATCAGTATTTAATCACCGTGTATTGGCCGCCGTTCTGAGGTTGCACTTGCTAGTTCTAGCGACAGAGATGGAGATACTCGAACAAAGTTCGTTTTCATTTCGCGGTAGCCCCTCTGCGGCGCTACCACGAACTTCGAAAGTCGAAGTTCGTAATACATGCATCTCTGTCACTCGAGTAAGGCAGTGCGATAGAGATGGAAATGCCCGACTTTCGAAGTTCGTTTTAGTGCCGCTGCCTTTTACAAAATGGCCACAGTGATTGATTATACAGGCTGAAATTAAAGTCGTGATACAAAATAGTAAAATGTGATTCTATCCATGATTCTGAGCAACTTTTACTATGGGACCACATATTCCAGAGAAAAGCAGATATGCCTTATTAAATTGAACGTTTTCTATATATCCGATCTCTTCTCACTTAAGTACTGAACGACGAGTAAGAAAGGGATAGAACCATGTTATCTGACAGGTCTGTATACGTCATTGTATCTGCTTTCTCGCTCGCACGATGTAAAAAAGCTACTTGATTCGGACTTGAAATTAATATTAAAATGTAATTTAGTAGTATTTAAGAACTATAATAATCCTACTAATATTATAAATGCGAAAGTTTGGATGTTTGGATGTTTGTTACTCAATCACGCTTAAACGACTGAACCGATTTGAATGAAATTTTGCACTAAGATAGTTTATAGCCTGGATTAAAATGTAGGATAGTTTTTATCCCGGGTCCACGCGGACGGAGTCGCGGACGGAAACTAGTAATCTATATAGTTTCAGCTATCTACTGAAATAAACAATACAAAAATTTATGTGGTAGGTATACGAAAGTAGCAAAATAAACCTCCGCTCACTCACATCTGTATTTCCAGTCTCCGTATTTCAAACTTACCAAACGCCTCGCCTACATAAAATTCACACCTATAAAATTTCGATGAAATAAACTTTAAAATAATTACAACACTATAAGTGTCAACTTGACTTTGACGTCTCGGCAAAATTGTTTACTATTTTAACACTGTGGTGAACAGTATATGGAGACGAGTCGTCAATAGACTCAAAATACCATACTTTTTCTACAACGTCTTGCTTTATACTGCGCGTCTGTATTAGTCTGTGTATGGGACCAACTTTGTGTTATGCCAATAAAATCAAACTATTTCATTAACTTTGCTCATTTTAGACTGACGAAAATGTATGAACAGATGGTTTTTTTACATAACACAAAGTTGCACGTTTATCGATCTCGATTTTTCTCACACTATCCGTCTCTTTCTTATTAGAAAACTTATAGCCCGCGAGCTAGCAACAGATTTTTGTGACCAATAAACCCCCGTGCGATAACTTGTGAGAAGGTTAAGATTGGTGTACCATGAAGCCCCGTGGAAGTCAGCTGCGGCTCCGTTGGTGGATTGACACGCAGCAGCCACCCAAACACGTAAAAAAATAAATATAATTTTGCCATTTACCCCCGATTCATTGTATCATCAAATTATAGTTAATCTGATATAATGACGAAAAAAAATCGTCAGCCGGTTGTACAGTGGTGAAAAACCCGCCAGCTGGTCACACGAACATGTAAATCCATAAAACTTTTTCAGTCATTTACCCTCAACTGAAATTTTGTCAGATAACAGTTTATATGCTACTATTAATAAATCAACGCGTCAGCTGGCTCTGTCGCGGTGGAAAACTCGTCAGCTGATGCCCTGAAGTTTGTAACGCAGTACCCCGCGTACTAGGTACAAATTTTCAGATCGGTTTTAGCTCGGCATATTGTTAGTGGATTTATTTAATTACTTACAGAATCATAACAACTATCTGCTTACGACATATCTGAATTTAATCGAAATGATTGAAATGATCGAAGATCGTTTTTCACCAGTGTACAACCGGCTGACGATTTTTTTCGTCATTATATTGGATTAACTATCATTTGATGATAAAATTAATCGGGGGTAAATGGCAAAATTATATTTATTTTTTTACGTGTTTGGGTGGCTGCTGCTGGTTAACCCACCAACGGAGCCGCAACTGACCTGCACGGGGCTTCATAATGCAACATTCTTAACCCTCTCTCAAGTTACCACCCGGGGGAAGTGACTGAAAAAAATTGTGCCTAGTACTGCGTTACAAACTTCAGGGCATCAGCTTACGAGTTTTCCACCGCGATAGAACCAGCTGACGTATTGATTTATTAATAGTAGCCAAGAACCTTATATACAAATGGCAAAATTCATTTCATTTTTTTTACGTGTTTGTTTGGCTGCTGCTGGTCAATCCACCAACGGAGCCGCAGCTGACTTCCACGGGGCTTCATGAATTCATGATACAACTTTCTTAAGCTTCTCACAAGGTGTCGACCGGGGGGAAGTGACTGACAAGAAAAGCTCCTAGCTCGCGGTCTATTAGTGAGTATTATATTCTTTGATGATTCGTCTCATAATGTGACGTGACCGGGTAACATCGCGCGGGCGCGAACCCATATCCTATATATATCTTTAAAAAAAAATAGCTAATATAATAGATAAATATTATAATTAAATCAATCAATCAATTTAATCAGTTCAGCCGTTTAAGCGTGATTGAGTAACAAACATCCAAACATCTAAACTATCGCATTTATAATATTAGTAGGATTGGGAATTAAGATTGTAGTGCAATCTGTAGGTGCGGTGAAAGGCACGGGGACGTTTAACGTAAGTATAGATATACAAATTTAGTTCTTAGTAATAGCATAGTTAGTTTAAAAAATATAAAAAGAGTGCTGTCTTCGCCAACAAACTGCTTTGCAGTTTGGCGAAATTACTTCATATATTTGTAACAATGGCTCTTGTGAAAAAAAAAAAAAAGCAGTTTCTTATTCGTTCCGACGGATATCGAATTATGGATCCAACCATAAAGCGTTCATCAAATTATCATAAATTCCGCATTTAGAGAGCCATGACATGGCAGTATTGGCAGTCAATCAAATGGCCGCTCCATACGATGGGCCATCCTGACCCAGTAAATATCGATGTCGATAACTTGTAAAAAAATATCTTTCGCTACACTATAGTAAGTGCATTCCTATTTGCGTTGTGACAGCTGTCATCCCAGTACAAAAACGTCAATATTGAGCTCTGTCATAAAGCAAATAGGAATGCACTTACTATAGATCTCGAGCGAGCGAGAGAGCGAGATACATCGTGCGAGCGAGAAAGCGGAAAAAATGACGTATGAAGACCAGATAATAGTGCCATCTCTTTCTTACTCGTTGTGAAGTACGAAAGTTAGAAGAGATCGGGTATATAGAATACGTTCCATTTATTAGAGCCTTTTTCCTTAATCTGTGGTTTTCCTATGTCCAGTGTAAATGTCCTTGAACATTAACTTATAGAAGCAAATGAATTACAAAATATCACACGAACAACATTAATTTGCAAAAATATCAAACATTGTACAAATCACAAGAGTATAATTATAAAATATTAGTGTTAAAAAATAAAAGTCAAATCAATCAAGTAGTGTCATGTCATCGCAGTCGCAGTCGTCGTCCTGTCATTCCTGACAATCTCATTATGCGGTGATAATGATGACTTTTCTCGATCAAAAGTAAATAATGTTTTATTTTCACAAAGAACGTCATAAACTAAATTACTGCTGAGTGTAACACTAAAGCGAGGATATCATTTCATCTACCTCATTTCTCTATTTACTGACTATTTATCGACAGAGGTTTGGTATAGGTTATATTTTAGTTTCTAGAAGTTGTTGAAGATAATAACTACACAAAATGTTTTGTTGGGGCAATGCCACACATCACGAATTGTGCATAGAAACATCGCAAACCACAGACTTGGTAAGTGAAATCATGAATTTTCACATAGAAAGAATTCAAACTTGTTTTTTTTTACATACTACTTGATGAAACCGCAGTGTAACCTTAACTATTCTGGTCACTTAATGAATTACAATACAACGTAAGTTTCTAGAAAGTATACATATATCTAGTTATTATTCGTCATTTTAAATTTTATTTACTAGACCTTTCGGTACTTGTACAGGAGTTATTACATGGTTCTTATTTGTTTATATTTTCACAATATTTCTAAAGCGGATATTGTAATTGCTGGAAACTCTCAAGTAATCATTATTTTTACTAAATGGGTACTGTATGGGTAGTAATCACCTACCTATCTATTTATTTACCTCACGATAATCATCATCTCCAGTAATCAGTTGTCTATTAACATTTTAAATGACTATTCTATAATAAAGTTTGTAGAAATTTCACAAAAAATAATGGAGCTCATTTTGCTATCCAATACGAAGAGTCAAGGAGTTTTTGGACTCCTGCTGCTGCATACTTAAACTTTCATTGGTTATGAATCCAGGTATTAAAACCAACTTTTTCAAAATGGTCAGAGAGTAATCATGTCCAGACTGCGACTGCGGGTGAATTCCATGCCCTTTACCTCACAAATAATGGCCAATTGTACTCCTGCGGGAACAACGATGTTGGACAACTTGGCAGACGCACTAACACACCGGAGGGAGGTCCTCCAGGTATGTTTGTGTAAATTTGTTTGTGACAAATCAATCTTTAAGTCAAATCTTTTAGGAAGCCATTTATTAATAGTGGACTAAGCATAGCAATTAGTACTAGTTATCAGTATTTATGTGTAACTTTTACTTACATACTTTTTTGTTTAACTCTAGTTAAATCACTTGCTGGCACATGTTTTCTGAGTAGGAGCATGTATCCTTTAAATTAATGTAATAAGAATGATTCATTAGAATTCAAGAATGATTTGTTTCTTATGGAAATGTAATATTTAAATATACCTACTTTCACTCTGTACCATACTGCGCATTGTTATGATTACCTACTGAGATCATACAGATACTATGTGCACATAGAGACCAAACTAGTGTTGACAGTGTGAGATTTCACATATATACAGTACTAGCTGCCCGCGCGGCTTCGCCTGCATATTGCAAAGAACACAGGCAAGCTCGCGGGATAACAAGCAAGAGAAAGATTTTTTTAAATCAGATAAACGGTTTCGGAGATTACCCATTACACAAAAACTTATATTTTACTAAGCTACAATCTCTCAGACTTTTCCTATTTATAATTTTAATATATAAATATATATTTATAATTACAACTTTTAATTATTTTTTAGCTCTTGTAGAAACATTCAAAGGTTGCACAATATCTGCTATATCATGTGGCATGCAGCATTCTATGGCCCTGGACGAGTGGGGTCAGCCCTTCAGCTGGGGCTCCGACATACTGGGCCAGCTCGGCAGCAACCTTGGCTCACATGCTCAGGAGAAACCCAAAATTGTGAAGGCTCTAGCTACGAAAAATATTATACAGATCGCCTGCGGGTCATATCATTCTTTAGCTTTGACAAACCGTAAGTATTAGAAAATGTAGCCTATGTGGTTCAAAATTACAAGAGACCCCAGGAAGCTCAACACAGGTTGGATCCCCATACAAATATAGTAAACATAAAAAAATAGAGAGAAAAGAAGTTTAGTAAGGAAAACTTGTTATATCTCTATATAAAAAAAAAAACGCATTAGAAGCTAGTTTTTGACCTTAGATATGGTGGATCCCGTTGTGTATATAAAGTTTCATGTTATTCCAGAATGCTGTTTTAAAATCAGAACCAAACTATGTTTGTATGGAGAGTCAAGCTTTGTTCTCATTATATAGTAAACATTTTTAAACATCAACAGCAGAAGCGATTTTATTAAAAGTAACATCTAGAGCAAAATCGTGTTCCATTATTGTTCATAAATAAAATTGTCCTAGTTTGCTGTCTTTAGATGTGTTTTACATTTCCATCACAAAACCTAAAAATATTCATGAATATCCATGTTTTAGATAGATAGATAGATAAATCATTTATTTGGCATTTTGCAACAAAATAAAAATAAAAAATACAGAAAAAAAGAAACAGAAAAAAAACAAGAATAAAAGAACAAGTAAAACAATTGTGGTACGGAAATAGAATTATACATTAAAATTAAGGCATACTTGTGCGTTGCAATAATGCCAAAAAGATACTGGCTCAGTTTTGCTTTGCTCGTGTGAGCTAGCACTGATATTCTGCCAGTATCTCGGGTCACGATGCAGGTGAAATATTACAAGAAAAATAATCCTACTAATATTATAAATGCGAAAGTTTAGATGTTTGGATGTTTGTTACTCAATCACGCTTAAACGGCTAAACCGATTTGAATATAATTTTGCACGAAGATAGTTTATAGCCTGGATTAAAATATAGGATAGTTTTATCCCGGGTCCACGCGGACGAAGTCGCGGGCGGAAGCTAGTAATAAATAAATAAAGCTTGCAAATAATATCGAATAAATAAAATAGATCTGTGTGATAGGTGAGTAATAAAAATGACAAAATATGAGGTGTAACTATGTGTCGACAAGGAGTGTATATATTATGAAAAAAACGTGTGGTGAGATGTGTGATGTCCCTTAGAAGCACGCCTATATTACAAAATCTGCAACCAAATAGCCATGAGGAATTCCTGCCACTTGCTTGTCCAAGAGAAATCTTTTAAATTTTAATTTAAAAGATTTCTTGGATGCTAATTGTTGAAGTGGCGGAGGAATGTTATTCCAGCATTTTAACTTACAGACGGTGACATATACGCGTGGGGTGCTAACACACATGGTCAATGCGGTCTAGGCACTACGACAAATAAAGAGCTAACTCCTCAACACGTCACGTCGCTGCAGGGTGTACCCATCGCCATGATTGCGTGTGGGAGCAATCATACCTTCGCGTTGTCTAAGTAAGTATAATCACTACATAGTATAAATAAAACAGTCGCTTCCCGCTGTCTGTCCCTATGTATGCTTAGATCTTTAAAACTTCGCAACGGATTTTGATGCGGTTTTTAGGGTCCGTAGGGGTAAAAACGGGACCCTATTACTAAGACTTCGCTGTCCGTCCATCTGTCTGTCACCAGGCTGTATATCAAGAACCGCGATAGCTAGACGCTTGAAATTTTCACAGGTGATGTAATCTTGTTCCCGCTATAACAACAAATACTAAAAACAAAATAATATAAATATTTAAAGGGGGCTCCCATACAACAAACTTTTTTTTTTCTCTTTTTTTTGATAAAGGTACGGAACCCTTCGTGCGCGAGTTCGACTCGCAAATGGCTGATTTTTTTAAAATAGATAGAGTTTTCACGAGGAAGGTTTATATGTACAATATAGTAACCGTGCGAAGCCGGGGCGGGTCGCTAGTATAAAATAAAAATAAGTTTCTGTCAACATTTTCATTTTTGGTTCTAGCTTTTATTTCCAACTGTACATTTCTTCTTATACCGTCATCAACTACACGTTGAGACGATTCTAACGAGCCCAAACTCAACCGGGTTATGTCTGTTAAGTCGTGAATTCCCATAGCCACCTTCTGTTTCCATGTTCAGATCTGCTCGATGGTACCGTAATGTTTAATGGTCATCCAAACTATACTTAACCCAAAATTTCAGCTCAATCGGCTAATGATATCTGCTTCAAAATGAAGTTGCTAGATTCCGCCTGAACAAACATAGTGAACATACATTGCAAGTTAAATAAAAGCTTGTAACATATCATCATCATCATATCAGCTGAAAGACGTCCACTGCTGGACATAATCCTCACCCAAAGAGTGCCAAAGTGACCGGTCCTGCGCCACCCGCATCCAGCGGACTCCCGCAACCTTTACCAGGTCATCAGTCCACCTTGTGGGGGGCCTACCCACGCCGCGCCTTCCGGTACGTGGTTGCCACTCGAGAACCTTTCCGCCCCAATGGCCATCGGTTCTACGTGCTATGTGCCCCGCCCACTGCCACTTAAGTTTAGCGATTCGGGGGGCTATATCGGTTACCTTGGTTCTGCTGCGGCAACATATCGTGGGTGTTTAAAAATGAGTGTAAATCATCATCATTCATCATCATCATATCAGCTAAAAGTCCATAGCTGGGCATAGGGCTGCCACAAAGAGTGCTTCAATGACCGGTACTGCGCCACTCGCATTCAGCGGACCACCGCGAGCTTTACCAGGTTATTACTTAGTTCACCTCATGTTTAAAAATGAGTGTAGATGAAATATCAAAATTTAGTTATCACTAAAATGTTAATAATAAAAAGGAACGATAACGATTATTAATACACATATACAACTAAATTAGCTTTTGGTGTCTGGCTCGCGAAGCAATATCCTGTTTGTGGTTTGTCAATAGGAATCTATAAATATAGAAATAATTATTCATTTTTCATGTAAAAACTCTTGACCGCGATCGGGAACGGAACGTGGTGGTATAATCATGTATGACTTATTTTTTATGGTTCTGACTGTCCTGTGAAATTAAATTATATTTAGACCAGGATTCATAAAACTTAACAAACCTTTGTTAAGTAAAATTGTGTTTGACCGTTTCTCACAAAAACAAATGTCAAAGAGACGGAAGACAAACGAATTTTAACGGCATTTTAGCTAACATAACGGCATAAGTTATATTTTTTACTGAGCCTAACAGTTCACAGCTTCCTAGGCTAATTTATGTAACTTTGAAAGTGGTTTGCCAATTAAGACAAGTAACATTGGTGGAACAATTGGTATAGTATTTATTTTCATGACAATTACTTTTTGCAGATCAGGAGCAGTGTATGGATGGGGTAAAAACTCGCACGGCCAGCTAGGGTTACAAGACAGAGACAACAGATGTTACCCATCACATTTAAAATCAATACGTAATTCAAAAGTACGTATTCCACGGCGTCTAATACATTGAATTGAAATCGGTTGTGTATTTGCCGCCCGAATTTTTGACACGGACTTGCCATTCGCGGGCGTGGAACCGAGCGCGCGCAACCATTAAAGAACCGATTCTATTTCGAAACGTTTAGTGAAATAGAGCCCCAATGTAAATTAGTTAAGGCCGCTTTCGCAGTTTAGAGCGGGCGGGGGTTTTAGAGTGGTTTTAGAGTCGTAATGAATCGACAAATGCTTGAGGTCTTAATGACGTCGTGACGGCTTATTTATAAAAAAAATCTTCACAAAAGTTTTAAGGATTCTATGTGTAAGAGACAACACGTACACATTCCGCCCGAGATACTTGATTCTCAAAACATATACATAAAAATATACCTGTGCTATAAAACTTATTACTACACTTAAATGAATGCTCTTATATCTCTCTATAGGTTGTTAATTGAGGGCCTCTAGCTATGTAATAAAAAAACCCTAATGTTTATGCTACGTGTTACACTATTATTTATTAGCATATTTACAAGACACCTTTTGTGATTAATGTAGCAGTTAGATAGTTATAGGAAACTTATCAATATCATTAACACGTTGTATAACTAAAACCCGCTCAATACAATTTGGAAGGGAAGGGAGCTAACATATTAAGTACAGAGACTACCTGTATAAGTTGTATATAAGACTATATATAAGTCGACTGACAGAAAATGGCGTATGATACGGTAAATCGTATCAAACGTTCGTATTTAGCGGATAGTACTGAGGCTCTAGTATAAGTTTCACCGAAACAAAACGTTACGATCGCTTTTGCGTTTTACCCTCAATTTGTATGGGATTTGACAGCTAAATGCAAACGCGGTCGTAACTTTTTGTTTCGGTAAAACTTTTACTAGAGCCTCTGTAATTGTTTACATCATATGTTCTGTTTTAGGTATGTCACATAGCGTGCGGGGAAGACTTCACGGTGTTCCTGACACTGGAAGGAGGTGTGTTCACGTGCGGCACTGGAGAATATGGCCAGACGGGACACGGGGCTACTAAAAATGAACTTGTTCCTAGAAAGGTAAATCGGTAAATCCATTTTGCTTTACACGCGATTGTACTTTCGTATCGAATTTTGCGAATTGTAGATGAACTTTTATATTTTTTTTTATCGGAATAAAATCGGTATAAGATACTCTTTTACGAGTAGGCTTCCCTTCTCTGTTGTTGGTGAGTTAGGGCACAGCGAAATGTCATCCCGCTCGAATTTGGAGCAGCCCAACTGCGGAAGTACCTCCGCCTCGCAGAAGACCACAGCCATAATAACAATAACACTACTACTTGCTCTGTAGTAGTGTTGTGTTCCTGGAGGTGAGCAAGGTCGCCAGAGCTCCCGAGGATGCGTTGTGTTGAGAGCGAGGGAATTTGTTCCTTCAGCTGTCAACACGGCGAATCTTCAAACATATCAAGGGTCGGCAACGCCCATGTTACTCCTTTGGAGTTGCATGCGTCTATAGGCTGCGGTGTCCGCTTACCATCAGGCGGGCCGTGCGCTTGTTGGCCACCGTCGTTGTATAAACAAAGGTCGTTGTGCCAAAGTGAGCATGTCTCGACATGTTTCTTCCACCAGGTCGTGGAACTGATGGGCAGTACAGTGACTCAAGTGGCGTGTGGGCGGCGGCACCTGCTCTGCCGAGTGGGCGAGCGGATACTTGCGTGCGGCTATGGCGCGCGGGGACAACTCGGCTGTCCAAACATGTCGCTCTCGCTGCTGCCGACGCCGGTCGTCTTTACGCCTAACGATGATTCACCGGTAACTTGATGGAGTGTGTTTTTTATTTTGCAAAACAGCTACACGCTAGATGATATATTACAGTGTTGTTGAGGCTAGACAGTAGGGAATAGATGGACGAGTGAGTTCGAAATCCGAAGGTGAGGAAAAGAGGATACTGAAATAGTATTTTATGCAATCGTTATTATCGTTTTATGCTTTTTCAGTCGAGTACCACGTTTAGGCCACGAAGCTTGCTGAGTGGCCTAATTAAGGTACCAGACTTAAAAAGCTAATTATAAAACTACTAGCTGATGCCCGCGGCTTCGCCCGCGTGGTTATAGGAAAATGTAACATATTGAATTTTCCCGTGGGAATTAGATGTTCTCCCTATGTCACTCTCCAGCTTCTAAAATTTCTCCATACAAAAAATCACATAATTTGACCGTTCTCATATGATTCAAATTCAGTTGCAACAATAAAAGTAATTTATTTAATATGATGTGTTTACCGTACCTGTATAAGGCGTAACTGAAGTTAAAATTAAATATGTTTTAATGCTTCTTGACACAGGACAACAATCCGGTCGCAAGCAAGGTATTTTTGTTTGACCTGTCATTATTGTACAAGCAGATAGATGATCTTGACTTAGATGTAACGCTTCAACCGCCCTGCATGACACAGGAGCGGTTGAAGGGTTAGTAATTGTATTAATTTTCATTTCATTCATTTAGACTAGAAACTTGAATTTCTGTGGTGATCTTCTGACATTTAGTGTTATTAAATCATTCGATAAATATTTAGTTGCCATTTTAATTATAATGTATACTGAACTCGGTTAGTTACTAATTAATTATTAGATAATAGTAAAACTCTAACGTATTTCTTTAGCAGAAGAAGAAACAGAAGTTACATGAGAGTGCAATAGTTATCTCTCAAACCAGCGCGGGGACCTCCATACAAACTGTTGAGTTCTCTTTTCAAACTCCGAAATACCGACCGGCGTCACAAAGTTATCTGGCCCGTATTAACATTAAAACAATACGGGTGTAGACTCGAAAATTATTATTACTCCAACAGAAAGAAGGCAAAAAAATATGCCTAGTGACGAAAATCCCATTCAGATATCTCAAAGAATTACGAAGCTACGATCGTTTTAATATTGCTTGTTAGAGAAAACGCTCGCAGTAAGTGACTTCACTAACTGCGAGCGTCATAGTAAATGACAATCGTTTTATATAAAGTTGCGTTTTGCGGAAAAGGGACCGAACATAACCCGTATTAAAACTTTGGACACTTATAACTTTGTAATTATTTAACCACCTGCGTTGCTTATTTCTCCATTTGACTATATTTTTAATCATTTTTCGAGAAAATACGACATATTGATTATTTTATTTAGTTTCTACACCGCTATTGTTCATTCAAGCCCTAAAACCGCTCGCTTTCAATAATTGAGAGAAAAGTGCTCATTTTATTTTAGTATCGGAACCTACGTCGTATGTTAATAAAATTGAGAAACAATAAGACATACACAACGTTTACATTATAATTCACTGAGCATTTGAAATGGAAATATAAATTATTCATCCATATTTACATGATGGATAAATCATTGCCTCATTAAGAAGAATAACTGTTAAAAAGAATAAGTTTATGTCTGTACACACCCAACGTATTGTTTGTACACACCCAACATCTAACCAAACAGATTTAGCAACATACTTGGTTCAGATGATTTTGTGGCGCTTATATATGTACCTACTCTATTAAGACGTCATTATTAAATTCATTTCCATACAGACTACTGAAATCCTTCTAGATGTAGTAGCTCACACATGCGAAGGACGTTGCAGTGCGAGACTAGATATATCCCATAAAAAGCATTCCACGTAAAATAAGGCCAATACTCGAAACTCTTCTACCGTAAAAAGTTGTGAGATATTTCTTAGTACCAAGTCTCAGGCATTCTTATTATTCTTTATTTGCTACCTAAATAAAATTCTGCAACTTGGTAATCACACAACTTTACTGCATTTATGGATTTTTGCATACCTAAAACTATGTAGAAACTATTGTCTGATTGCCAAGTCGCAAAATTTTATTTAGCTAGCAAATAAAATATAATAAGAATGCCTGAGACTTGGTACTACGGAATATCTCACAACTTTTTACGGTGGAAGAGTTTCGAGACTTGGCCTCTTTTTTACAAGGAATGTTTTTTATGGAATCTCACTTCTTTTTGTAGGTTATTGTGTTATTAATATCCCATTCACGTATACACTGCAAATATAACTTTGTAATCTTATATGTACTTATATACCAGTTGGTGTATCTAGGAAACTGGGCTTAAATTGCAATTTTTTTAAGTAGTGTTCCCTTGATTTATACACTAAACACTAATTGTATTCTAAATTTGAAGCTTCTATGTCTGCTAGAAGTGCCTTACACTTTTGATGATCAGTGAGTCAGTCAGTGAGTGACAAAATTAAGAAACTTTGACTAGTTATAAATCAACAGCTGTTTCAAATTTAATGAAATTTGAAATATATCGTGTTTATACAATGCGTGATTGGTTAATGAAAATGCAGGCTTCTAGTTTTATCCACAACGAAGTTATAGGGGGGTCTAAAATGGCCTGAACAGCTTCGAGAAAAGGATGGTACGGCCGTGCCGCTGTTTTGCTCGACTTGCCAGATAATAGGATTAATAGGCTTTAAAAAATGGCTTGTATTTATTAAGTATTTATTATTTAAACGAATATTTTTAAATATAGTACACGCAACTCATGGAGAGTAACTGCTAAGAAAAGTTGAAAAGCCCCCGACATTTTCATTTCAAAGTTCGGCAAATATCTCAAAAACGGCTCAAAAACAGATTTTCATGAAAGAACACTCGGGATCACATCAGCTTTCGAATAAAAAAAAACCGCATTCAATTCGGTCCATCCGTTTGGGAGCTACGATACCACAGACAGATACACAGATACACAGACACGTTAAACTTATAACACCCCTCTTTGCGTCGGGGTTTAAAAACAATCTTTATCCTAGGATATCTAGATTCTTCAGTCAAAATGACTGAACGCTTTTTATTAGCAACCGCACCGTCCCTCTGCCTGTGTGAAGCAGCTTTAGTCAAGTAGCTCTTTAGTCATGCATCCCATAGCATTGTTCTAACATTCATTTCCATTGTGACTGCACCTACAGCATCTATAGAAGTGGCGTATGGATCTTTATAAGTGCAATTGTCTATTTCAGTTTTCGCCGGCCATGTTTCGCGGTCCGATGAAAGTGTATGCCGGGGGTGACCATAGCTTCTTGGTGGTGAACGGCGACAAGTCGATGGGTACGGACTTTAGGCTCCCCGATCATAACAAGCAGGTGTTAACGGTGAGCCTACCTAAGCTGGCCGCTTGTGAGACGTTTAAAGATGACGACGCGGTTAATCAAGTAAGTATATTTTCTCAAACATGCTCGGAAATGTTATGCGTTAATATCACGAAATGAAGACATGAAGTTTCTTGTTATAGTCCTGTTTAAGGCTCCCTACATTACTTCTTGGCCTTACGCCAAGAAGTAATGTATGAAAACCCTAAGTAAAACCATTATCGTCCGCTACTCTAACTGTTTAAATTTGCTTACTAATATTAAACTGACAAAGGAAAAATTACATGCTGCCAACCACCACTAGACTCTGTAAGCATACTTGCGACATAAAAAGAAAACAAAATCTATGGTACTATACTTCAATTATGTGCGGTTAAACATGGTGCTCGAAAGGTTTGTTCAAATGACATGTTTAAAGAATAAAAAAGACGTTATTTAATTGATTACCTTGTATTTATTTTAATTTAAATATTTCCTCACATCGTTTGAGAAAGGGATTGCTGGACTCGTCGTATCCGGCCTCGACTACGACTCGGCCACTCGGCCACACGACTCTACTCCAAACTCGTCCAGCAATCCCTTACTTCACGGCCTCTGCAGTAATGTACTATTATTAATTACTAGCTGCCGGGGTATTACAGAGAACCCAGGTGGAACAGCAGAATATAATATAGTATAAGAGGCGTGTGACCTAAGATTATTTTACGATGATTTAGATTTAGATTTAGATTTAGATTTAGAATTAGAAATGTTTGTATGAGAGCAACTAAGTTTATTATCCATTTAGCGAGACTAGTTTATCCATTTTAACACTACGCAACTACCCTAATATACCCACCCTGATAGTCGATTTAGAGTATGGCCTATTTAGTGTTTAATTTTATTCCGCTGCTCCTCCTCAGTTCTATATAATACTTGTGTGTTTAATGAATGTTAAACGTACTTACATTTTGTTAAAAAATGCGCGCCGATATCGTATATATAATTTTGATAGTGACTTCTTCTTGGATCGGTCAGTAATTAAATGACTAAAAATGTACAGATTACATAATAGATTACAGTAGAAAAAATCAGCTCAATCGAAGTCGTATCTTGAAAGGGAAAGAACCAATCAAGGTTCCTTTTTTTAACGTGATGTGTGCGAGTAGTTACGCATTGAAATGAAACTTGTCAGCGGTTTGCTGATTAGAGGAAGATTATTCAATATTTTAGGAAGAAAGATTACAAAATACTTGTTTTGAGTTTATTGGGAGTTAAACTCATTACAGCAGGGTTTCTTCAAGGTTCATAGACCCCTTAGGGGTCCGTGAGATGGTTGCTAGGGACGGCCAGCAGCCAGCACGTTTACTCACTCTTAACGTAGGTAGGTATGTAGCATGCTCGTTAAATAAAACACGCTAGAAACGTTTAGATGTATATTGACATCAATAATTAATTAAATGCAAATCGAACAGCACGCTATGGCCGTGGCTGGACAAGAAGGAAAATGTTGCCAGAATCGATTTTGGCATAGACAAAATAAAACTTTCTGTTCATGAGCATAGTTGGGCCGGCCAACATAATATGCCTAAAAAAAAAAAAAAACAAATACAATTTAAAGAAAAACTTACAAATTTAAAACTTCTTAGAAGTTCTAAGATTAGGTACAACTTAATTATCATTGATAGGTAATGGGCACAATACCGCGGTATTTTTTTAAATGATGAAAGTGGCCATGCCTAAAAAAAGTTTAAGGACCACTGCATTATAGTGTATCTCCGAATTATTATATAAATGTAACTTTTCTCAAACATGCAATGGAATATTGACATAGTGTTTTTCGTAATGGGCTTCGAAGGCGCAGCGAGACGAGAGATCCGTAATGGCATTTCATACAAAATTGGAGGCCTAGGCCTATAAGATGGTCTTATTTAATTTCCATTCCACAATTTGTGGCACAGGATCACGGCGTTCAGCCATGAAAATTAAAGTTTGATTTCATGGAGTTTTTTCTCTCTATGTCTTGTCTAATCCGGTATGAGAAGGCTATTCGAACGTTCATTCTAAGAATGAACGTGACCTTTAGATCGTCAACTTACTAACTGAGGAATCTGAGGATACGGGGTACCAGTGTTTACGATCTATGCATACAAAGTGTCTATTCGTTGTCTAAAGATGTATAGATGATTCGTCTAATATAAGCAGACCTACGTAGCAGGGCTATCCTAAGATGGTAACTAGATATAGGATATGAAATGTCTGATTGACGGGTGTCTTGAACACCTTACTTCCCGGCCTCTGTAGTAATGCACTATTTCTTTCTAGGAGTTAATGGCATATTTAGAAACAGTGTTCGGCTCGCCAGCCTGCATCAATGGCTCGTTTCTGCTAGCCGATAATAACCACTACGGCTGTAATAAGAAGGTCCACGGGGTAGACCTAAAGAAAGCGGAAGAAACTTTTACACTTATAAGCAGGATTGAAAACACTTCTATAAAAGACCTAGTAAGATATTTATATTACATTTATTTTGTAATGAGATTTTGGTATCGCCGCCATCTTGGTTAAGTTACTTTATGCTATCAGAAGTGATAGGGGTGCTTATAATTTCAATTTCTTAAGAGATTTAAATAAAGATAATATTTTGAGTGTAACCTTATTTCATTGAGAACAAATCGTTATGGCGAAATGAAAGTGCTACCATTATTTTTACAAATATCCTTGATAAGAAGGCGTTTCTTGTATCGAATTTCTTATTTTCTTAACACATAGTTCTCCACACGGATTTCCAGAATCTCTGAAACAGTTACGACTGATAACGCCCGTTGCGCCCCGCTGCCTACCGAACTGAGACCCGATACCATTTCTTAAAAGTAGGATATACAAACAGAAGGACGTACAATAGGTTTAGAATAGCCTGTTGTCGGTATGGTCAAGTGGATTTTTATCTCTTTCGAGATCAAATACGGTATATCGTTCGTAATTTTGTAGCGATATTACAGATATTCAGCCACCTGAGCGAGCATGTGATAAAGAAGATCAAGGTATCCCCCCCTGATGCCGAGGCGCTGCGCCTGTTCATGATCCTCCCGCTGTACCATGAAATGAGGAACCCGAGACGACACACGGAGCTACAGGTATATTATTTTTCTCAAACATGCAATGAAATATTTACGTTGTGTTCTTCATAATGGGCTTCGAAGTGTCACGTTTCGGGCGCAGCGAGACGAGAGACCCGTAATGGCATTTCATACAAAATTGGAGGCCTAGGCCTGCAAGGTGGTCTTTTTTAATTTCCATTCCACTATTTGTGGCACAGGATCCCGGCGTTCAGCCATGAAAATTAAAGTTTGATTTCTTGGAGTTTTTTTAATTTATTTCATTGCATGTTTGAGAAAAGCACTATACATACAACAGCGTGAAAAGGGGTTGCTTCCCGGCCTCTGTAGTAACAGTAATGTACTATTATCTTAGACCTCCCGAGGTATGGTGTGTTGAGAGTGAAGGACCCGCGTTCGTCTCTAGCACCACGAATCCTCAAATCAATAGAGTCGGCAGCGGGCTTCTGGTTGTTTGCCACCGTCGTAGTATCTTATCTTTTTGAGTTGAGGGCCTTTTCGGATGCACTTCCTTTGTCACCAAAGCTCGCTCCAACTTTCCCACTAACCGGATGATGAGGTTTAGCGGGAGTCTGAATGCTTTTTACAGGTATACTGGTAGGTAAGTAATGGGAAAACTTCCTTCGCTTAGGTTTCCGAGTTGTATAGATGAGAATATTGTTATATCCGAGTGTTTTTTTTAATAGACTGTTCAAGTGCAACATTATTTGCTGTGATTATGACAGCTGTTGCTGGATTTCATGTCCACTTTCGAAATCTTGCTACCATAATGTGTATGGCGCCAAACAGCGCTACCTAGTTTAGTTGTCAGAATTACTGCACGAAATGTTGTTCGACTTGTGCTATTTCTAATATCCTCTAGCCGCCTAAAGACCTATTAAAAGGCAATCTCAAATGAATTTGTATAGCGGTGCATTTGTTTTGTTTTGTTTGTTGCTATTTAAAACACTACATTTCCTACACGTATTTTAGTTGATACAATTTCCATTGCTGAGTGGCTAGCGGTAACAAAAGTCAGTTAATTATAACGTACATTGCACGCACTATTTTTTACTATTACTGACTGACTTTTTATATTCAAAATATATTATGTACAGGGTCCATTCGCGGAGGCGTTTAACAAACTGTCCATGTACCCGCAACGCATCGTCAATCTGTGGTGGGAGGGTGAGAGCACCGATTATTTTGAAATGCTGGTCGACATCTTCAAGAGCGTTATCGTCTATGAACTGATGCAACCTAGCGTTAGAGCCAATAAGGTAACTTTACGTTTGACAAATACTTGATTGACTAGAGTAACAATAATCTAGACTGGATTGCATTATCGCATTTGAATCTCATTGCATCCCTTATCTTTGTATTTATAAATGCAGACTGCAGTTGGAATAGGAATCAAGACTCCAATTTCATTATTTACCACCAAAAGTATGTCGGTGGATTGAAATAAATAAAAAAAATGGTAATAATTGATGTGTGTCAAAGGATTTCAGTTCTGCTGTTTCGACAAAAAAATGCACTAAATGGTATGACGTCACTTCTTGTAAACGCCATAGTTATTGGTAGTTATATTAAACGACGAATAAATTATGCCTCCTCCAAAAATTTACACACTTTTTCAAAATATTTAATCGTTTGCGTTACTTTTTGACCAGTTTTATCAAATTTATTTATCGAGGTTTACATTTAATTACATACATTTTTAATAGAAATGTATAGAACTTATATGATTTTATTTCAGAAACTATACTTCAGTCATAGCCTCGTCCAAATTTTAAATACGTTGTCTTCCCTCAACAAAATAAACTTCTCCAACCCCAAGAAACCAAAGATACCCGCTGAGTGTTTCTATATCGAAGATCTTTCCAACTACGTGGATATCGCAACTGACTATATTAATTGGCTAGCGGATCAAGACGTAAGTGAAGTGTAGTATTAACTACCTAGACATAGTTCTAACTACGAGAAACTACGGCGAGGACATTGCGCGCCGGTGGCAGCTGCAGCGATTTTTCTAATTAAGAGTCCGCAGTAAGCTCGATTCTTCATACAAACGTACTTACGCTCTCATTTTAAAACTACGTGTTGGATTGTAACGAAACATTGCATATACATTGACATGAGGTATATCTATGTCTGTAATTCGTTTTTGTAGCTTCAGATACCATAGTAAAAAAAATACAGCGAATTTAAGTTTTTCATACAAAACTTGTTTTTGCTGTATTTCGTTTGTTTTATAAACTGGAACCATATAAACTAATTACAGGCATAGATATACCTCATGTCAATGTATATGCAAAGTTTCGTCACGATCCAACACGTAGTTTTAAAATGAGAGCGTAACTACGTTTGTATGGGAAGGTGAAATTCGGCCGAGGTTACTGCGGACTCTTAATTGCGTGTGAACTAACCACAGTGCGTTGCGCGTCTCGACCGCGCAATGGACAAATAAAATGCTTGCCGCGCCGCAATTCGCTCAATGTCGGAGCCGGGCCCATAGGCGAAAGGTTGAGATTTCCAGTCTAGATTGTAAGCGATCACCATTGATTGTTTCCTTTATATTCGATCTTAATGTATGAAAATTCACCAAATTGAGTCGATTGACGACCACTTTTGCCTAGTTAGATAGTAGTGACCCTCTTTACGTAGGATCCCGGGTTCGAATCCCGGTAAGGGCATATATTTGTCTGGGTTGAAAGACTTGTATAAGTCATCTATTACTTGATGCTGTGTGCACGAAGTGGTTGGTGGTCTGCCTATTCATCTGGGCTTTGCGTAGTCTTGGAGGTTTTTTTATTTTATTTAAGTATTTTATAGTCTAGCACCCATAGCACAAGTTTAGCTTAATTTGGGACTAGATAGATTTGCGTATTACTATTATTATTGGAAGCCTGTAGTATCCCACTGCTGGGCACAGGCCTCTCCCGTCCGTTTCCAGTGTTCTCGATCCAGAGCTTATTGTGGCCAATCGTTTGAGAACGAGTCTAGCTCGTTCCGCCATCGCCGGCGAGGCCTGCCGTCTCCGTTTTGAGCTATCGGGTTGCCAGTCAGTGGCGGTCTTGGCCCACAGTTCACTCGGCATGCGGCAGACATGCCCAGCCCACCCCCACTTCAACTTCGTCGCTTTCCGAGCTACGTAGACTATTTGAGCCTTGGAGCGCACCGTGGTGTGAATTTGACACCTAACAACATGCTGCGCTCCATGGCTCGCTGGCAAACCCCGAGTTTGGACTTTTGGGATGCTGTCAACAACCAAATCTGTGCACCGTAAGTGAGAATTGCGTGTATATTATTATATTGCGTGTATTTATTTATATTTACTTTTGATTTCAGTCATCATCACCGCACATGTGCAACTACGCCTTCCTCTTCGACGTCCAATGCAAGTCCCTTCTTCTGAAGATAGATCAGCAGCTACAAATGCAGATGGCGGTAACGCGCGCCGCCACTCAGATATTTACCAGAATCTTCATGGACCCAACATATGAGTTCCAGAGAGACCAGTTTCTTAACCTGACGGTGTCAAGGAACCATATAGTGAGGGACACGATGCTGCAGATCAGTAATCACGACAGTTCACAGCTTAAGAAACCGCTGAAAGTGAGTATATTCTGCGTAAGCGTATTCTAGTTTAATGATGACAAGCTGTCCGCGTCGCTCCGTTCGAGGGTTATATTGGTAGGTCCAGAGCTGTGGGATTAAATATAGCGTATATCCGTCCCGAACGTCCATTGTATATGCCAGTGAAAGATTTTTTTTAGCGGATGTTCCAAGTAACAGACTTTATTAGCATAGCGCACAGGAAAAAACCACCAATAGCATTGCTAGCTTCAATCGTTTTCGATTTGTGCATTTTTTCCTAGCCCATCGCTTCTCACAGCTCTGGTGGACGCTGAACCTGAAGCTGGTCCGAAGAGAGCAACAGAAGATGACTATAAAACATCTAAATTAAAGATAGAAAAGCCATCGTTGTTGGGTTCGCTTTGACGACTAATTGATAAATGTGCGAAGGAAGTTATACAATAAAAGCATGTATCAAAAAAAAAAACTTGACAGGAACTGGTTTTTTACGTCGCCATCGCGCTCACGTCGCGTTATCAAGGGAATCTAACCATTTTGGCACATTTGCGAAAAATCTAAGGGTTTTGAAACTGTTGCATAAAAAGTTAATATAGCTCGTTTTATTTCAGGTAGAATTCGTAGGTGAAGAAGCGGAAGACGCAGGCGGCGTGAAAAAGGAGTTCTTCTTGCTGCTTCTCAAAGAGATCTTCGACCCCGTTTACGGCATGTTCAAGCAGTCAGAGGAAACCAACATGATATGGTTCTCGAACAATCCATTCGAAGACGACGTTATGTACTACTTGATTGGTTAGTAACGTGTGACATGTACTGAACACGGATAGATGTAAGTAAGCCACATAAGTTTGCGTGTGTGATGTTAGTTACTAGCGTCGCAGAGGTGTCAGAGGGGTTCGCCGGGTGCACGCGGGGCGACTTGAGACTAACTTCACGGACGCAAACGTATGTGGCTTGTATTGTAGTTTTATCCTTTCGGTTTAACATCTTTATACTACTTCCATATGACGACCGCTTTAGCCTAGTTGGTAGTGATCCTGCCTACGAAGCAAGAGGTCCCGGGTTCGAATCCCGGTAAGTTGTGTGATGAGCACGAATATTTGTTCCTGAGTCATGGATGTTTTCTGTGTATTTAAGTATTTATTTATCTATATAAGTATGTTTATCGTCGTCTAGTACCCATAGTACAAGCTTTGCTTAGTTTGGGACTAAATCGATTTGTGTAAGATTGTCCCCTGATATTTATTTATTTATATAATACGGTGATCAATAGAAGTTAACGGGTTGCGTCAGCCACCTTTTACGGAACGGTAAGCGTTAAGGGGGTGAATTGGAAATTATCGCGTGCGCTTTGAAACGCCCTTCTGACTAGATTAGGAAACAATAAGGTCTGATTTTCAAATATATGATTCTTGACTATATGATTTATCTAATTTAATCAATACATGATTGCCAAAAATTTCCTCGATTGAAAAAAAAAATTGAGTCTTTATTTTCCTTTTTTTACTCAGCCAACTCAAATAATACATTATTTTAGGACAGAATCAAGTTAATACTGTAGTATTTTATCTCATCTGAAATCTTACTTAATGAAATATAAATAAAACTTGACTAAGTTAGGTATCTATCGAAATTTGTCCAAAAAGCCATTCCCGAAGAGTGTTGCATCTCTTTTTCTCGTGAGCGGAAGGCATAAGTGTCTCTGTCAAGGGGGCGTGGTCGACTCGAATCAAGGCATCCCCGGCGCCGGCAGCTGTCTTCCCATATAAACAGATTTGATCGGACGTAACTTACTATTACCGAAAGTTTGAAATCACCAAGCTTTACATAGAAAATTTAACTTAATTTAACTTAATTAAAATTTAATTAAATTGCATGCCCTAACTATTCCTCGTCCAATTTGTTGAATGCTTTAACTCGTCCAGACAGTTTGGTGAAGTCTTCTGTGTTTATTTCTATAATTTGCTTGTAGGTGCTATCTACGGTCTAGCCATATACAACTCAATAATAATCTACGTGCCGTTTCCGCTGGTGTTGTATAAGAAGATCCTGGGCGAATCCATCATGCTGGATGACCTGTCCGACCTTTATCCGACTCTTGCCAACAGCCTCAAGAGTCTACTTGAATACCCCGACGAAGATGTTGAAGACGTACGTTTTATAAACAAACTTCGTTATATGTGTACTTATTTATTTATTTATTTATTAGGTACACTTTACAGACATCATACATTATGAAATACAATGGTTCTTTATGAATAGCTTATAGACTAGCATGACATCCAAAGCAAGTGCACACAGCACGATCAGCAAGTTGGCGCATATGCAAGCAACAGCGGCGGATCTGCCTTGAATATTAATATCATACGTTTAACCAGTAAGTAATTATAAAAAAAAAAATTACAAGTCCAGAATGTTAAAAACGTCTAAAACGAACTTAAGCAAATCTAAAACTAGAGTTAAGGTTACAACTTAGTACTATCCAGGGTGAGTAGAGAAGAGGACGTCCGCTAAGGTCTTTTTGAATTTAGTAATGCGTGGATCAAATATATCAACTAGGACATTATTATTATTAGCAGCCAAGTCGTTGTACTGACGACACATCCTAATGACTGGATTATAGAAAGACGTGTTGTTTCTATATACTCTCAGGGAAAAAACTTTGCAGGTGCGACCTCTGAAACGGGGCGTGTTAAAGGTTAAGGCTGAAAGCAGACCGATGTTAGAATGCAAAATTTTATGCAAGTATAAAAAGTCGTACATTTTGCGGCGGGCTTCCAGTGTAGGAATACCAAATTTTTCCAGCCTGCTAAATTATGACTTATATGTCTGTCCGAGGTTATACCTGAGTACTAGAATCTTCAAGAAATATTTTTGTACACGTTCTATACTGTTGGTGTGTACCGAATAGTACGGAGACCAAATCGGCGAACCATACTCAAGGACACTTCTGACTAAACTAAAGAAAAGCGTTAGCTAACTGCCCGGCCTTTTGAAACCCTTGGTTAATCTAAAAATGAAACCCAGTAACTGTCTTCCCCTACTAATTATGTATTCATAGTGACAACGGAAGCTAAGCTGATCATCGAAAAGGATCCCAAAACCTTAATAATAGATTTTCTATCGAGAGCCTGACCCTGTAACTCATAGTTATATATAAGTTTATTCTTTTTGTTCGAGAAAGATATAACATGGCATTTCGCAACGTTTAGATACATATGATTAAGGGAACACCATTCAGATATTTGTTCAAGATCGTTCTGTAACAATAAACAGTCTAGCATCGGTGATGGAGTTAAAAACCTTTAGATCGTCAGCGTACAACAAGCATTGACAAGACTGGCGATCAACCAGGTCATTGATAAACAACACGAAGAACAATGGACCAAGGTGTACGATTGACATGCCATCTAAAGGCACAGAACAAATGACTGGCTATAGTTCAGACCCAGAGGAATTTAAAACACTACGTACGTCGATCAAGAATTTGAGTATAATAATGCCCAAAATATCCCACTGGGCCGAAAGCAGTCTGTAGAGCCCCTACATAGTAACATAGCATACTATTATAGTGTTCGCTCACCTACTTAACTCGTTGACAACATAACTAATTAATGAAACTTTCCCCAGGTCTACTAGAGCAATCCGGCGTTTGTATATATGTATGTATAAATGTTTGATCGACGATAACTCGAGTATCGTAGATCGGAACGTCGTGAAATTAATGAGACACAAATAATTTTGTTTTGAACATGAGCCTAATCGGCAACAGGGTTGTTAAGATGACTGATCAGTTCTACTGAACATTTACTCTGACAGAAACAAAAAAAAAATCCTCGGCACTGTCACTGTCAAAACATCCGAAAGATTAAAACAAGTACATAGTGAGTTCACAGTTCGGCACGAACTACTAGCATGGTTATTGAAATAAATGATGTTACAGGTATTCAGTCTGTGCTTCGCCGTAAATACAGTGGTGTTCGACCAGATACAAGTCCACCCTTTGAAAGAGAACGGCGAGAATCTGTCTGTCACGTTCGAGAACAAGGCCGAGTACATCGAGCTGTACGTCGACTTTCTGCTCAACAAGTCCGTAGAGAATCAGTTCAAGGCGTTCAACCAGGGCTTTCAGAAGGTGAGTCAAGTATCCCATTGAATAGTAGTTATAGTACCTAGTAGTCACATGTTGCAGTAAGTCACGAAGAAGATCGAACTACTTAATTGCACGTGTTGATTCGAGCGATGGATCGATAAATCTTAGATTTTCGTACTACCGTTCTAGAATCACTTGCTTTGTAAACAGGGCCACCATCGAAGTAGTTAGGAATTATATCAGCAGGGACACTAATCTCAGAAACAAAGGTATTATCATTTTCTTTACTAGTGTTCGACTTCCGAAGGGGTTGGTTTCTGTTTATAAAGATTGTAAAAGTTTGTAGACAATGATTTCACCGTTTAAGCTAGGTCAAATTGCCACAAGAATTGATTCGCAGTTCGGAAATAACACTATCGCATCTGTGCTGTCAGCTGACCCACCTGCCAGCGCGCCGCAATATAACGCTTTATCGTCATCGATCTAAAGTTCTTAATGTGTTGCACAGGTGTGCGGTGGCCGGATAATAAAGCTGTTCAGATCGCATGAGCTCATGTCCGTTGTTATCGGCAATGAAGAGTACGATTGGGAGCAGTTTGAAGGCAACTGCGAATATAAGAACGGGTACTCACAAAACGACCAACAGGCGAGGTGAGTAAACGTCTTTTTTTCCAAACATGGGTAATTCGCAATATGTAATTTTATACCATTGCATTTTTGGATGCGTTCATCCAGTCTACGTCAAACTTGTCCAAGATCGTTGTCCAATGTGTATATTTAACATTTAATTAAATTTCTTTGACGGAGGCCCATTCCACTTGTCCAATATCTTGGTTCAAGTTTTTATACTTTTCAAAAATGTTCAAATTCAAATATTTATTCTGTAAGTAGGCCTCAAGGGCTCTTTCACATGTCCGAGCTTACAAATTCAAATAATTAACATGAAATTACATTTAATACATAGCAACAATGAAAACATAGACAATCCCTGGGCACACATTTTCCGGGAGATGTATAGAGTCTCCGGGTCCATTATCACAATAATCTTATTCTATAATAATAAGAAGATGTAAAGTCTCCAGCCTCAAAATGAAATATAATAATAACAATGGAGATGTAAAGTCTCCAGCGTCAAGTAAAATAAAATAACTGAGATGTAAAGAGTCCCTGGTCAAATAATTCATAATCTAAATAGAAATTACAATATTACAACAAAATAGACATGAGTTGAGACAGGCAGTAACAACGGCGTCCCAAGCAGCACGCGAGTCTCTCCAGGACACGACTAAAAAGTTACGACGGCTTTTGAGACCGAAGGTTTTTCCAGGTTTCTTTGTCTTGCATATATTCTTCGATCTTGTAGTATCCTCTCTTCAAAAGAGCATTTTTTATATATTTTTTAAATGAATAATAAGGAAGATCCCATGCATCTTTGGGTACTTTGTTGTAGAACCTTATACAGTTACCTAAAAATGATTTATTGACTTTCTGCAAACGAAATTTTGGGACAGCTAATTTATGTTTGTTTCGTGTATTTCTACTATGGACATCAGACTGCTTCTTGAAGGACTTTATATGTCTGTGTGTATACATAATCACGTCCAGTATGTACTGAGAAGCTACTGTGAGGATACCTATGTCCTTAAAGCGTTCTCTCAGCGAGTCTCGAGAGCCAAGATTATAAATCGATCGGATCGCTCTCTTTTGAAGAACAAAGATAGTTTCCATATTAGCTGCTTTCCCCCAGATCAATAAGCTATATGACATGATACTGTGGAAATAACTGAAGTAAACTAGGCGAGCCGTCTCCACGTCTGTGAATTGCCTGATTCTTCTTACAGCGTACGCGGCCTATTTGCCAAAGCAGAAATGTGGGTTGCCCATTGTAAGTTACAGTCTAAGGTGAGCCCCAGAAAAAGCGTGTTTTCGGCAAGGTCCAGCTTCTCTCCATTTAACATTATAGCTGTCTCAACCTGCCTTACATTTGGCAACGTGAACTTCACACATTTCGTATTCTTTGCATTTAGAAGTAAATTATTTGCCGTAAACCATTCAAGCACTTCCTTCAAAATTGCATTTATATGGTCAAAGTCACGTATTTTCCTATCAACTTTGAAAATTAGTGAGGTGTCATCGGCAAATAAGACTATGTCACATTTATTATTTATAAAATACGGCAGGTCGTTTATGTACACAAGAAAGAGAAAAGGTCCCAGAATTGAACCTTGAGGTACACCGAGCTTCACAGTCGTGCCACTTGACTCAATCCCGTTAACGACCACTTTTTGAGTTCTTTGGCCTATATAAGACATAATAAGGCTTAGGGCTTCAGCTGACAATCCGTAATGATTCAGCTTGTGTAACAGCGTATCATGCTCCACACAATCAAATGCCTTGGAGAGATCGCAGAAAACGCCTATAGCATCTTGTGAGTTTTCCCAAGCATCATAGATGTGCTTGATGAGCACAGAGGCGGCATCTGTAGTCGAACGGCCTCTTGTAAAACCAAATTGATGAGTGTGAAGTAGTTCATGTTTATTAAAATAACGAAGCAATTGGTTGTCAGTATAATCTAGTTGTCAAAATAAAGTTGGTCAGTATAATTTTTTCAAACACCTTACTGAGAACAGGTAATATAGAAATTGGTCGGAAATTTCCAAGTTCCTCCTTGCTTCCAGATTTAAATAACGGAATAACTTTGCTGTATTTCATTAGGTCGGGGTACACACACTCACTGATACAGGAGTTAAACACAACCGCTAAATGCGGTGCCACAATATCAATAATGGATTGCATGACTTTCACAGAGATGCCCCACAGGTCCTCAGAGTTTTTTAATTTCAAGGATCTGAATGTTTTAATGATCTCATGGGGGTCAGTATATTGAAAATAAAGTTCATTGTCACATTGTTTATTTTTTATTGAACCCAGGTAAAAACTAGCCTTTGCCACAGAAGAATTTAAATTTTCTGTTGTATCTGCAGCTATGTTAGTGAAGAAATGTTGAAAAGCGCTAGCGACATCCAGGTCCGTAGTCAAGACTTTATCCACTATTTTTAGTCTGTAGCGGTCTTCACGTGGCTTCTTTTTACCAGTTTCGGTGTTTATTATATTCCAGGTGGCTTTTACTTTATTGTATGCCGACTTGACTTTGTTGCCTATATAAGTAGACTTGGCCGCAACACAAACTTTCTTAAACATTTTAGAAAACTTCCTGACATATTCTGTGAAAGAATCATCTTTGATATGATTTTTCATTTCATACAACTCATATAATTTATTTCTGCTTCTATGAATGCCCATCGTGGCCCAGTCACTAAACCTTGCTTTTACTGTGACATTCTTTAATGTTTTTGACTTAAATATATTCTTGTGTACCCCATAAATTACTTTTGACAAATCTTTATACAGTGTGTTCGGGTCACTGTTGCCTGTAGGGAGAGCAGCCGGTAACTTGTGTATAATGTTATCTCTAAACTTCTCCATCCGACTTGCTGTGATGGGTCTATATATGATATCATGCTCTTGTTTTTGGATATCTGCTCTAAAATGAGCTTTTTGACCACAGTGATCCGAGTTGAAACTGTTAAATATGATTTGATTCGTAGCCTCACAATTGCAGAATATATTATCCAGACAAGTCGCCGTGGTGGCCGTAATTCTGGTAGGATCATTATATAATGGAAACAAGTTGAAGGACTTAAATAAATTCAATATTCTGACTGTGTGTGCATGTGCAGTGTCTAAGAGATTAACATTAAAATCACCACAGACTATTATTATCTTACTGCAATTGAAGACTTGTTTTAGTGCATCTTCCATTACCAACTCGAACTGGCTAAAGTCTGACGATGGTGGTCGGTAAATACACATAATGATGTGACTCTCCAATTCTACACTGGATATTTCAATAATTCGTTCAATCGAAAGTTTTACAATGTTCTTATTTTCTTTACATTTATACTTATTTTTTATTATTATTAGTGAGCCCCCGTGAATGGCTGTTTTTCTATTGAACGAGCTAATTATGTCATAATTACAGACATTCATTAATAAGAATTCATGTTCCTTGAGCCAGTGTTCAGTCACACACATGATATCTATATCTAGAGATTCCAAGAAAAGTCCTACCTCTAATTCCTTGCTGGAGAAGCCCTGAATATTTTGGTGAACCAAACTCAATTCCCGGTGCTTCTCCGCTGTCGCGGCCGTCAGTTTAAATGCTGCGGCTGGCCCCCGGGAGAGGGCGCGCGCGTGCTACCGTCTTCGCTGCTACTACCTGTCGAGTCAAAGTGCTCAGGTTCAATATTATAAGCTAGAAGCTTAGCCATTGTCATTTTACATTTATTCAATATATTCATACGAACATTAAACAATTTGAAGGATTTGACAAATTTGTTTGTATCAAAAAAACTGATAGTTACTATTATAGCATGTCACATTGTACAGCATGGAATTCAAGCCCGATACTTTAACATTATGCTCATACGGCATGGATTTTGAATATGGAAGGGCACACAAAATTATTTTATGAATTCCATGCCGCTCAATTTCCGATAGGGTTCGAATAAGGGACCCCATCTGAGTTCTCTCGAGGCCCACACTATTCCCTAAAATAACAATCAAAGTGGTGCTTCGACTAAAACTGTCCTTTGCCAACCAGTCCACAATACATTTGATGGAGGCACCACGTAAACAGTTGTTTCTGACCTTCTGCCGGAGGCATTGGCTCATCATGGATCCAAGACCAGCCCCAAACTCATCAGAGTAGATGACCGTCGACGCGGGGCCCGGTTCGGACGCGCGGCAGGGCGCCAGCGTTGGCGGGCGGCCGGGGCGCTGGATGGGTGTAGGTGGCGCGCGAGGAGTTGTCAGTGTGTTCGGCGTGCCCGGTGTGCTCGGCGTGCCCGATGTGCTAATTGCGTAGCCATTTTAATTAAATGTCTGTGGTTTAAGTAAATTTGATAAGTAACAATATTCGAATTTAAACTTTCTTGAGACATGTTGAAATAATACTAATAAATACACGGTTCAACTCACGTAAATTTAATGAATTCATCCAATATCTTTGATCAAAGGCACATTGGACAAAGATCTTGGACAAGTGGAATACCACCCAAAGATACGTTTACACGTTCGCACCGTATTCCATTAATGTATACATCTTTGCCATCGATTGTAGAACATCTAAAGATAGAGCGACAATGATAAATAATTGCCATCAAAGGTTTTCCTTAAGATTTTCAACCTGTTCTATTTTAGTGAAACATTCAATAAATATGCTTATTGTGTTTTCCTATTGTAGATGGTTTTGGGAAGTGTTCCACGAATTGTCCCTTGAAGATAAGAAGAAATTCCTGCTATTTTTGACCGGGAGCGACAGGGTCCCCATTCAAGGCATGAGAGATATCAAAGTAAGTACCGACATATTATTAACACGTTTCGTAAAAAAGATAGTAAAATAAATCAAAGTCCTTTATTGAATCTCGAGTTTGTTATTCTTAATCAGTGTTGAATAGATAAACCTGCTACATATTTTGAATTATTATAATATTTTGCTACTACAAAATTAAATTGAATTTTAAAATTTTCACAAGGTTGCCGCGTTTTTTTACACGACTGTCCCAACAAAGAAGTGCAATGTTTTCAGGGTTCATGTATGTGAGGTTCTTTATTCCAACAGAACAACTAAACGTTTCAGATGATTTAGGTGTGGTATTTAAGATTATAAACGGCAGTCGCGTTTTTAATATAGTTATTTATACCTTCGCCTTCGATATCATAATTTGCCAAAAAATTAATTTCTCTGAAACTGTAACTATACGGTTTCAGAGAAATTAAAACTAGAAATGACTTTCAGGACAATTTATATTCACTAAACAACAATCCTGAAAAGTGGTCAGTTTCTGAGAAAAATGCTTATGGCAAATTGATTATGGCAAATAAAATTTATGGATTTGATTACTAACCCATTTGTAATAGTTTCATAGTGGACGGATGAAGTGTAATTTTTAAATAAAATTGCGAAAATATTTTACAGATTAGGATCCAGCCGGTAGCCGACGACAGATACTTCCCGGTAGCTCACACGTGCTTCAATCTGCTGGACTTGCCTCGGTACAAGACCAAGGAACGCCTCAAGTACCACCTCATCCAAGCGATCCAACAGACGCAAGGATTCTCCTTAGTGTGATGAAAGGCTGACGCCACTAAAACTCTCAATAAGTAGAACCCTGGTGTCGTAAGGTAACGATCTAAATGCTATTTTGGATAAGTTTTATTTGCGTTTTCTAAAATTATTTATGTGGTCATAATATATTTTTAGAGCCAAGCTATTTTAATTTTATATAACTGTTTGTCAGTTTCCTTCCGATGCTATTGCAAAGAACAAATGTTTTTTTTAAAATATGGTATCAATTATTGCAGTTTATGTTGAGATTAAAATTTACACTGGCGTTCCATATAAATCGAGCAATAAACTTGGTTTTGACAACTAAGAAATACCTAATAATATTTATTGTCTGTTTACATGTTTCGTTTGTTTGATAAATAAATAATAATTGTAATTTGTTGACTGAGTGGAATGTTATTGTTTAGTTACATCTGAAGGGCTAGCCCAACCGGCCGCCATCATGAATGTCACGGGACATGCCATCGCCCATCTCTCTCACACTGCAATAAGTAGAAAGAGGGGTAGAATCGGTGGCGTGACCAATCGCTTGGCCTTTCTAAATTAATTTTTCGGAGAGTCCATGGAAACAACGATAAAATTTATTAAAGCGCCGAATAATAAATTTAAAAACATTTTTACATAGCCCAAATTGACTTATTTTTTGCAAACTGCGTAAATAATAATAATCAACGTGAAAAACGTCTTTCCGTCCGTCAAATGTAATAAATTATCATCGTTTTTACCATGGATTGCTAAAACGTATTCATAATAGAAGAACAATAATGAAATTTAGAGCCTTGTGTAATTAGGATTAATAGAAGCAGTCGTAGAAAATGCGTAGATAGTGAACACTGGGTATCACTGTGATATTATAGGATACCACATTTGTTTAGTGTCAATTTTGTTTGCGGGCGCTTCGAACCATCCAAGTCAGCTAGTCAAGCTTAAGATAAACCTATTTTTGTCGTGCTGGCCCGTTCAATGAGATTTCAAGGCAATAGTTGTGCCAACCAGTGCCTTTTTAGTGCCTACTTCCCGTATAAAATGCCAAGCAACAGTGATCAGATAGTACAATGTAATGTAATGTATTTTTAAAAGCAACGTGTACACATTTTGTCGAAGCTACGATCTAAAGGATTATATAGCAGGTACTTTAAAGTACAATACATTTTACGTCACACCTGGGCATAAACTTGCCCCGCTACGCTTGCGGGAAATCCCACTTCCTAGCCAGGGGAGAGACGTAATATTTTGTCCTCACCACGGGCATAAAGAAAGCCCCAGATCGCTTATTCATCGCCCTTGCCTGCGCCTCTACTGTCAAATTCCTGCAATATGAGCGATTCTTTGTTGTCTTGTTGGTAAACCACAAGGTAATTGATGTAACTAATGTACTAATGTCGTCTCTTGAATGCGATAATAGGAACCTAATGTTATTGTTTTGCTGTTTCATGTTATGAATATATCTGTATTGATTGTTAAAGTTATTGATAAAATCGAAGCGCCGTTGTTATCGTTGCTCTCATTAAATTGGTGTAGATTGTACATGTTGTACATATGCGGACTGTTCGGCTATCTTCGCGATTGTTTTAAAGCATTTATAAGTGCACCTCAGCCTAGCTGAAGCGGTGTGGTTTGTACACTATGTAATATAACTATAATATAATATTTTCATACAAATATGAATTTTTATTTGGTGCGTCACTCTCTTTCCTTTAATTATTGTTTATAAAATTGTCGTGAAGACTTAGCACTTCATGCAAGTTATCAAACAGAAGTGCGTACAGCACTAATCCGCTGTGTTCTTAGAGGACACACACACACGCACACGTATACACTCAACGACCCTTTTCAGCGATACCACCGCGCGATTCTCGCGACCCTATGCATAGATCACCTGTCAAAATCGTGTTTGTAGCACTGTGAAAAGTCGCTGTGTATGACCAAAGTGTGCACCGACGGTTTCCAAGCCGTGCTGCGCAAGCGGGTGGCAGCCCTGACGCGTACGGGGCGCCGCCAACGCTCTCCTGAAGGTGTAGCTGGGATGATGGACAGCCCTATCCTCGCTCACTGGATGTCCATGCAGTACATTCCAATTATACTTTCCACTAACATTAGTAATAATAATAGTAGAAGTTCTTACTAACATAATATGGATGTGTTATTGTCCGAAATACGAGGGGCGGCTGATAAGTCCTCAGCCTATGGTATTTCGAGGTCCTTTATGCGTTTATGGTACTGGCCACTAGAAAGGCCATTTATAAAATAATTATTAAAAACAAAATCGTGTCATAATTGTTTAAATTTTTTAGATATTCAACGGCAAAGTTCACCATGTCTGAATTATCAACCAATATTACGAAAATTGAGAACCGTGATGTAATTAAGTTCCTTACAAAAAGTGCTAAATCACCGCAATGTATTTTTGAAGAAATGGCTAGTATTTATGGTGGACCTTCTTATGCTATACGGTCAAAAAGTAGAGTCGCTATTTAAACTGGGTAGGGAGTCGATTGAAGACGACCCCTGTTCGGGGAGGCCAATATCGGTGGTGACTGAAGAAAATGTATGAAAAGTCAGAAAATTGGTATTAGAAGACCGGAGAGTTAAGGTTTGGCAAATAGCTGACACTGTAGGCATTAGTAAAGAACGGGATTCGGAGATTTTACAGGAACATTTGAACATGACCAAGGTCAGTGCTCGCTGGGTACCGAAAATGCTGACGGCGTTCGAAAAAGAACGTCTTGTTGAAACTTCCCAGACGTTTTTAGATCTGTGCGGAGATGGTACAGATGAAGTTTGCTCCTGAATAGTAACTGTTGATGAAACATGGATCGGCAGTATGATCCGGAGTGTAAGTTTGAATCCATGCAGTGGATTGAAAAGGGTGAAAGACCATCGAAGAAATTTAAAGTGCAAAAATCGGCATCCAAGTTAATGGCCACTATTTTGGGACTGTGATGGCATTCTCTTAATAGATTATTTGGCCATAGGTTCTACAATAAATGCACTTTATTATGCCAATCTATTGAGACAGGTGCGAAAAGCGATAGTTGAGAAAAGGAGGGGCAAATTAAGGAAATGCATTTTGTTTTTGCAAGGCAATGCACCCGTTCACACCGCTCGGGTTGCGAGGCAGGCTCTGAAGGAAATCGGCTTCGATGAAATCGACCACCCACCCTACAGTCCAGACCTAGCCCCTAGCGATTATTTTCTGTTCAGTAATTTAAAGAGAGAGTTACGGGGAAAGTTATTTGGCAGAGATGAAGAGATGAAGGCGACTGTACAGGGGCATTTTGAAGGCCAATTTAAAGAATATTTTTTTAACGGCCTAAAAGCATGTATAAAAAATGTAACTACAACTTAGAAAATTTGAAAATCCCCCGACATTTTCATTTCAAAGTCCAATATCGCAAAAACGGCTAAACAGATTTTCATAAAACATAACTAAGAACATTCGGGATCACATCAGCTTTCGAATAAAAAAACCGCATTCAAATCGGTCCATCCGTTTGGGAGCTACGATCCCACAGAAGATACACAGACACACAGACACGTTAAACTTATAACACCCCTCTCTTTGCGTCGGGGGTTAAAAAATGCATTGAATTAGAGGGGGATTATATTGAAAAATAAACATAAGTTATTTTTTATATATTGTTTTTTCTACCATAGGCTTAGGACTTATCAGCCGCCCCTCGTAAATGCTTTCATCTAATTTCGTTTATAACCGCTCTTATATACAGGGTGTACCAAAAATGGGGTATGAACCGATCAAGGGCTCAACAGGTATCGTGTTCTGATAAGAAAAAACAGAAAAAAAAATCTTTTTGACGCGTTTTTTTTTACCTTAGTATGGAGCGTTGGCCGACTGGGGCGACAAGCTCCATAGAAATGTAAAAAAAAAACGCGTCAATTTTTTTTTCTGTTTTTCTTATCAGAACACGATACCTGTTAAGCCCTTGAACGGTTCATACCCCATTTTTGTTACACTTTGTATTAAACTCTCGTAATAATGATAGCTCTGGTTTCTATGACCGCTATGAGTCCTTAACAGGAAATACTTGGATCTTCAAATTATTTAGAACAACACATATATAATTACGTTCATTAGTAGGTATTACTATTTCATGTTTACTCCGCAGTTACATAGACGATATTCAAAGATATCAAATTACTGATTTAAAATACAAAACTTTCTCTTGTTATTCACGTATCTATTCGACCTTTGATCTTTGATAAAAAGTAACCCGAATTCCTAGCATACTTATAGTCGATCGTATCATGTTAGGTTGTACTGCCAATTTAAGCAAGTAGGTACTCATCCATTTATAGTCTAAGATCCGAATTAGAAATGACCTTCACACTTCTCTAATCAAATCTAGTAAATTAAAAATAATTCGCGAATGGGTTAGCTAAAATAATAATTTAAGACTATAGAATATTCGCGATATATTTATTACTTTACTAAATTCGATATAAAATACTTTCATCCATTAGGGTGCATTTTTCTAAGCAAAGTACAAATAAAAAGATGGCGTTGGATGGATCTTTGTCCAATGTATTTGCCTCTCACATATTGTTTAAAAAAAACCGGGCAAGTGCGTGTCGGGCCACGCGCAGTGTAGGGTTCCGTATTTGCCTCTCTGTCTTAGTTACGAGTACATATCGACGTGCGGTGCGGTTGCGTCGGCCTTTCCAAGTACACATTAAGTTGGCCGACTATTACTCGGTAACTTCTTATGCCTACTTGTTTGCTTTTAAATTCATTATACTCGTATGTACTACTACCACGAATTTTCACATCCCCAGTAGTAGCCATTTAGCCGGCAGGTGGCAAGGGGGTAACACATGACTCTCGAACAAAAATGGCTTTAAAGCTCAATATCTCGCAACTCATCACTGATTTGAAAAATGTATAGGTACCCATGCCGAATCACAGTTTTCTAGTTGTAAGGGTTACTGAGCTAAGCCGAAGATGGACGGACAGACGGACATGTCGAAACTATAAGGGTTCCTTGTTGAATACTGTTGAACCCTAAAAAACGTGAGACGCAATGGTTATTGGACAAAAATCTTAAACAAGTGGAATTTTAACAGATGGATGAAGGTCGTTTCTAATTTGGATCTTCTAGGTAGGTAGGTTAGATTAGAGTGATTAGAAAACAAGTATATATGATCAAGATTTTTGCTCAAGTAGCTTTTCTAGAAAACTTTAACTGCTATCCGGGCACAGATCACGGCCTTGTGTGTTAGATACTTATATTCATATTCATATATTTGCTGCTGATTCATTAGTTCGTTACATTTACATAAACGTAGCTAACGCTGCGGCAGAGCAAATGGAAGTATTTTGACATGTGGTGTGGCAGTCTTTATGACACTGTTTTAAGATCTATACTTAGGCCAGTGCTTAAAATCCACTTTACTTGCTTGCCGTGTTAGTTAGGTTAGGTCTAATCTAGGTATATAAACTACCCGTGTACGTGTACTAAGTCTTATAATTAGGTTCAAAGATACGGGTAGTCTATTTCTTTCGCGAAACGGCGAAACACCCCCGGCCGATTTTTGACTTTCGAGCGTTCGAAAATTAAATAAAAGTACCTAAATGCTATTGTAGTCATAATCACAGGCACTTACTTTCTACCGATAGAATTGAATACGAGTGGTCAATACCGCACGTTTTTAAATTGTCTGTCGTCATTTCAAAATAGCATTACATAATTTTTGACACTTTTCGAGTGAAAGAGTCGAGCGCTCGAAAGTTAAAAATCGGTCCCTAGTTCGCGCGCGATCTTGTGCTAGCCGTACAGTAGAAGTTGAAGCCTTCGCAACGGATTTCAGTGTGAGTTGAGTATGAAAACTAGTGTAAACAGCGATATGGTTCTATTTTAGTCTGTAGCTGGGATGGGTGGAAATAAAAACGTCCACTTCGCAGAATTATTCCGGTGTCACTACATGACAGGTAATTTTTTTCTGCACAATCTGTTTATCCATCGTTGGGACATTCCGGGAAATATAATACTTGTAGATTTTTGAAGTAATTTATTTCTTAAAAATATACATTATGATTATGATAAAATAAATAAATCGATAAGGTAATTTCAACAAATTATATACAAATATTTTGTAATCTCATTCAATGACTAGGTAGTAGATGCACATAATTTATCTTAGCCAGTCAAGTCAGATTGCTAATGTTAATTTGGAGAAGCACGGTTTAAAAAATATTTTATAGGTACTGCTTAAAAAAAAAACAATTATGTACATTTGGTATTAATAAGCATTTTTTAACGGCATATTTTATTTTCGTGTTTTCAAGTAAGCCGCACATTACATCGAAATTATTGTCGAATAACTAATTAATTTACCTATGCAGGTCAATGTGGTTAATTTAAACTTATACGATAATTAATGGTACATGATTACAAAGTAATCCAATTGCGTACATGCTTCAAGACTTTATACCTAAAGTCTATACAAGTACCTACTTACTCTACTCCTTCACGTGATCTTCTTTGGGAACCAGTGATTTGTGAAATGGGATGTTAATATGTTGCCTAGCCTATCAGCCCTTATTAAGTTTGAGACACGTTTTGGCTTAGTCATATAGTTAATCGGAATCTAGTGATATTACTTAGTCATTCAAGTGAACTTAATGATACTGTGAACAGCAGACACACAACTCTTGCCGTCGAATGCAGCCATGTCCTATAACTTGTAAGGAGGTATACTTACAAGATTTTTCTCTTGTCCAAGGGACCTCCTAGGTAACTTATGTTCTGAGTTTACACGATTGTTTCTCTTACGTTACAAGCATTTATCTCGTGGCTATTAACGTAGTGTGTCTTCTGCCTTATGAGATGTTAGTAACACTAATGTTTCTAATAAGAAGATCGGCCCGAAATGTCTTCGTAGTGTTGCGTGCCCGGGGGCGCGCGGTAACCGGGGTAGCTCTGGTTGAGGGCGTGTTGTGCGAAGAAGCCTGAGTAGTCCTTTTTGACCTGTAAAAGAGTTGAGAATCGCTTGTTAATTTCGAGACATTTTACGGTATAAAGAGTTATTGCCAGCTCGATACGTGTATCAGCTTCTTGGGTACCTATTTCTTAACCAGCTTGTCTGTTAGGTCACATATGCTCTAGTAACAACATATCACTGTCAATTATGGCCAATATTGTTTAAATTAAAATAGGGTATTTGACAACAGCTAAAATAATTTGTTTTTTCATTATCAACAGATAAACATTACGAAAATACTCGAAAACTATCAATCTTTCATTTAAGTTGTCAATTTTAAGATTTTTAAATACATATAAACTAACAATAAGGAGGTTGTTTGATTGTGACGTCACAAGCCAGTAATCCCTACAAATATCATACTAACGGACTTTTAACTTTTGTCAAGTACCGTATTAAAGACTTGAAATGTATTTTGTAGAAAGGTATTTGCATTAAGGTGAGTTCTAAACAGATGGAATACGTCCAAAACATGCTGTTTGACATGTTCTCTCAAACAGTATTTGTCATATAAAACGAATGATATAAAAAATAATACATTGTGTTACCTACCCAGTACCTTAAGAATATTAGCTAAACCAACATCCATGCACCGCTCTCGAAGGCCTACGACGTAAAGCTTAAAGTATAGGAATGAATGTCACAGTATGTATGTCTGATTATGTCCGTTACGTGATGTCGAGTGATAGAAATTGCGCTACGGACTAACTCCAAGTCATAAGTGCCGATGTTAATAGAAAACGACAGTATAAATCTCAAACGACGGAGGGGTATACTAAGGCGAGAAAGAAACTGTATATTTGATGTAAACTGTAAATGTAACCAGCAGCACGAACATTCATTAAAAGGGGCTGTGCTGTCTTGGCGCTTTCTGATTCGCAAGATAAATGGTGACATCATGCAAAATAAGACGGCACTAAATTCATCGGACAGTTTTGGAACAGGGCAAAATGAATTTGCCACACTTGAAAGTTTCTCAACTTTGGGAACCTAATGTCATCACTTATGTCACTTCGTGCGAATTCTATTCCGATAATCGCAGTTTCTTTCAGGCCATACATAGGAACTGTTGGTCAGATGGTCATCTATGGCGTAAGAACTAACCCCGAAGCCGTTTGCAAGCTACACAGCCGCAGTATTATTGAGATAGACACACGGCCAATCGCCGACACTTACGACAGGTATAAAGCTTGTTTAACGCCTACACCTCGTTCTTGGCGATAAGGTCGGCAAGCGAATATTGCCGCAGCTAAAACGAAAACATCCGTTGCGTTCAATTTGTACAGCTGTGTTAGTACAACTTAGTTTCAGTGGGAGTTTATTGACAATAATTTAGTTTGTGTTATAGTTTAAGTTAGGTTAGATCACTTGTTCGCAAAATACCGTTTTTAGACGCATAATCAACAGAATTCCAATTCTTGCTTAGTACATTTTCGAACTATAAATATTCAGTGAAACAACTTATCGGTTCAGCGTAATGCAACAGCTTTGCACTTATAAGTAGAATAGTATAGCCTCCCTTCTGTATTTGAAACCGCAATGGCCTTACTGGAAAAAGTGAGGATCACATTTAATGTTCCTGAAATTATCAACTGCAGGGTGGTACCTATCTAATTGCGTAACAGTGGCGAGGAGTTATGTAGATACATCGGTAGATCAGTCGGTAACTTATATTTAAGATCTTAATGTTCGATGTTTAACAATCGTCAATTAAACGTGTTTGTGAAAATACGATAGGTTCCTTATGTTAAAATTCATAACGTAGTGTTGTAATATGCATTGCAATAAAGAGTAAATTTAATTCTGCCAAAACAACCCTTATCCTTTATAAAAAAAAAATGTATGACGACTGCACCTAAACGCAGTATTTCACAACCAATACAGTAATTTTTCCATACAACGATTAGTACAAATATACAGCGGTGACGTCATACTTCTGTGTCAATTAGCATGAAACGTTTCGGCTGCCGCCAGCGAGGTCCGTCTTTGGATTCAATTTTTTGTCTTTTACATAAATACATACAGTACAATACTTTAATTGTAGCTGCTCCTATACAAACATTTGTTCCTCTCTAACAACTGGTTCAAATGGCATCGAAGAAAAAACCGTAAGAATCATGCCAATGTATGTACGCTATGCCACTGTTGCGTAACTTTTCGAACGAGCGTTCGAACACTGCGACTAGTCCGGTGTGGGAGTGCGGTATGGAAATGTGTTAAAGCAAGAAAAGGTGCGGTATGGATAAATCTGGTATTTTGGGAACGAGTGTATATTCGTCTGTTATGTTGTTTTCATTATTGCAGTTTTTATTTACAGATCTGTATTTAGTATGTGCAGAATAAATATTGTGTGTTGTAGGAATTTAGAATTATGGTCACATAATATATACAACATGCAATCTGTTAATAATTTACCTACCACAGACGCTATCTAAAATATTGATTACCTACACATTGACATAATTTTAGTGTAGGTACTTAGATCATTCCTTTTATTATTTTTAGGCGCTACCTACCCATATTCTACTAAAGTACAGGTCGACCGACGTAAAAAGAGCTCTGGCGGCCATACATTTAATATGGCGCGCAGAGCTCTTTTTTTACGTATGTCGACCTGTAAAAATATTGTATCTAACTCCAACAGTGTACTGAGTTTCTAATAGTGTAGCAAAAGTGTAGTCGTCCATGCGTCTGAAGATCATATTGTTCATGAATAATTTTGCGGTCAAAGTTGCAAATCTCCATAGATACTTATTGTCTTATACGCTAATGTAACTGCTGATATAGGTAGGTACCTACTGTAAACTTTCTTCCATATACAATTATGTTTTTTTAACGTATGCTCTCTCTCTCTCTTAATTTAAAAGGTCATGTACTCTCTCTATTATTCACCTTGAATTTCAAATTAAATAAAAAAAGTGAATGTATAAAAATTACGAAAAATACTGAAACAGCAAACTTAGGTAGGTACTAAAGTCCGTTTTTCATCACATTAAATTCAGATAGGACTAATAGAAGGTAATAAGTACAAATTAACTATTGAGCGGAACATTCACCACATCCAATTAGCAGTGCTAGCCGTGTACTGATTAATTAACTACCAAAACATGGCACATGTTATTACATTCGAGTGTGTTATAAGGGCAGTCATATTTAACCAGTCAAATCGCTATTATCGCAAGCTAACGGCTAGTTGTGATTTTTTTATATGTTGTTAGGACCCCTACCAGTACCGTATTATGAAAGTTTGCAGTTTCGAAAGACCTGTGCTAACTTTGCAGCACTGAAAAAACCACGTAATTTTCGCACCTTTTTGGTATTTTCAATATGTCCTAAACTATGCGGATTTTAAAATAAAAATCTACACGTGTTTTTAATGCTAACATTTGAGACTAGGACCAGTTCTGTAAATTCAACACTTACTGAGATAGTTTAATTTGTTATAAATCCTGAACAGTTATTTAAACTACAAAATATAAGATTGACGACCGCTTTAGCCTAGTTGGTAGTGACCTCTGCCTACGAAGCAAGAGGTCCCGGGTTCGATTCCCGGTAAGGGCATTTATTTATGTGATGAGGACGAATGTTTGTTCCTGAGTCATGGATGTTTTCTATGTATTTAAGTATTTATTTATCTATTTAAGTATGTTTATCGTCGTCTAGTACCCATAGTACAAGCTTTGCTTAGTTTGGGACTAGGTCGATTTGTGTAAGATTGTCCCGTAATATTTATTTATTTAATTTATAAAAGAAAGTTTTTTTTATTCAAAAGCTGATGTGATCCCGAGTGTTCTTAGCCATGTTTCATGATAATCAGCCGTATTTGAGATATTGGACTTTGAAATGAAAATGTCGGGGGTTTTTCAACTTTTCTAAGTATGTAGTTATTACAATAGGTCGTCTGGTAGCGGCCGTTTTGATTACTGCTATGTCTTCAGTGACACTCGCAAGATTAAAACGAATCGTTTGATGTATAATTCATTTACGTCACGCCTGGCCGTTTTATTGTACGCTGCGCGTACGGTAAAACTCGCATTGTGGCCAGATGAAGACGTAAAATTGTGTACTCACCACGGGCAGTAAAAAAGAAAGCCTCTATCGCATATTTACAACCCTCGCCTGCGATTTCGGGCTTTCTTTCTTTCACAGCCGTAAGTAATGTACTATATCCCAATTCACGATCTCTAGATTTATTAGATTTAATTTATGTATGTATGTGTGTTTGTACTGTTTGTTCCTTTGTGGCACTCTTGCGATTTTAATATTCGATATGACTGGCCTATTACGGCAATAGTCTGTTGATATACTTAGCTGTAATACTCGGGATTCGAATAATAGGTGCGTCTAGACACACACAGTACGATATTGTAGATTTGACAGAGGCACAATATCGTTGTAAACATGTAGTTATTGCTTACGCCCTTTACAATAAAGATTTGTAATTTATTATGTAGTATTTTAAATATAAGATTTTCGTTCACAAGTTTCATTGATAAAAATACGGTGATCTAAATGCAATAAGGTAAAGGTTCTAGTCCTCAATGTTACACTAGTGTACATCTAAGTACGTTACTTCCTTACAGCCGCATTGCGGACAACATTGTACCTTAACTACAGGCGGTGAAGTGGAGGAATACGAGTATATGATAGTGTCCAGGATGTCTAGCACAACTTGCTGACAAGTCTCTTCGCGCGCGACTGAGCGTCTCCTGTCCCACTCGCACCGTGCAAATTAGATAGAGGAGGGTAGATCTTACTCAACTCGCGTCGCGGCGCGGCGCCAGTTGTGCTAGCCCTCCTGGTTGATAAAATATATCGCGATCTTTTTGCGTTTCTATAAAATACTACTACACCAGAGAGGTAATTGCGTAACTTTACGAACGAGCATAAGGACAAATCAACTGTAATTTTCTATCCCAAAAAATGACATTACGTAACGAAACGTTATGCAATCGACCCGCACAATATAAATATTGGTGTGACAATGTCATTTAAATAATTTCTAAGCATGTTAATGTTAAGAAAAGCGAATGTGGTACCTTGCGAGGTCTGCAGGCGGGACCCTTAGCGAGTTCGAGCCTCGCCTGGTTCTCGGCCTGGACCGCCTCTCGCACCGACTGGGGCGGCCACTTCTGGTCTCCACGCATGTTGACGCCTCCTGATCATAAAATAAGAATTAGTCGTAAACGATTACCTTAGTGGAAAATGACTTCCTTAGAGCGTTTGCCTATCGCTACACTACGCCAGGAATACGGGTGTAGACTCGAAAATTATTATAGAAAGAAGGCAAAAAATTATGCCCAGTGTGTGACGTCACATTACAGGATGCTGCCGGTGAGCCGCGTCGACGGCGGCGCCGAACACGATGGGCACGGCACATTGCCGTCTTCTAGTGACGTCACATTCATCGTTTCATATGAAGTTGCGTTTTGCGAAAAAGGGATAGAACATACCCCTTCTTAAAACTTTGGACACTTATAACTTCGTGATTATTTTACCTTTTGCGTTGTTTTTTTCTCCATTTGACTACATTTTCAATCCTTTTTCGAGAAAATATGACATTATTGTATATTTTATTTAGTGTCTACACCCCTATTGGTTGAATATAGTATTTATTTATTTATTGTATATTTGCGATAATATGTTACATAATAGGTTAGTGTGTATTATATTGTATATTTATATATGTATTGGCATGTTTAACTCCCCGGGATTTCGAGGTTAGACAATAACGACTGTAATATAACCACGATGAATCAACCTAAATTTGGAATATTACCACGTGAAATAAGTCGTGAAACTGTTTTAGGTCAGCCCTCGTATCTAAGTAATTCATTAAAAAAAGGTGTAAGTGTGTAGGTACGGTAGAAATGAACTAGTAGGACTTATGACCTCCGATTACGCATAAGTACTTCATATGTATACAGGGGTTTGTTAACACGGTCGTGTTCTCAATATTGTACATAAGTTTTTAAAAATAGTCCACTGATATTTTTCCTCCCTAATAGCATAGTGCCCTTGCTAACAAAACAAGCTAACAAATTACTAAGTCACATATCTATGACACCTTACCTACTTACTAAGATAATATTCTCAAACATTTTGTAAATGTCGCAGTTCAACGAAACATTCCAAATAAATTGTTTTTATGTTAGTAGGTAATACATTGTCCATTTTGATCCCGTTGAAAACACTTCGAAAAATTGTGTTTTGCTATGACCCTCCCGTCCGTCTGCCCCTTTGATCATACCTTATTGATATTATATGACTCACGTAAGGAATTTTTCCTCTTTCATATCAATGAATGTTTGTAAGTATATAAAATAATCGGGTGATATAAAATAAGTACCTGCCTAATGCAAATTCACTAGGTATTATCTAATTTTTGATTGAACAAAATGCCGCATCAAGAGTCCGCAGTAAGCTCGATTGTCCATACAAACGTAGGTACGCTCTCATTTTAAAACTACGTGTTGGATTGTAACGAAACTTTGCATATACAATGACATGAGGTATATTCTATGTCTGTAATTAGTTTATGTAGCTTCAGATACCATAGTAAAAAAATATAGCGAATTTAAGATTTTCATACTAAACTTGTTTTTGCTGTATTTCGTTTGTTTGATAAACTGGAACCATATAAACTAATTACAGACATAGATATACCTCATGTCATTGTATATGCAAAGTTTCGTCACAATCCAACTCGTCGTTTTAAAATGAGAGCGTAACTACGTTTGTATGGGAAGGTGAAATTCGGCCGAGCTTACTGCGGACTCTTAAAACCAACTCGCGATGCGAGACATAAAAAAAAATATTTTTGACTCCGGCATGGACTTATGGATATAAAGGCTTCTTTAAAACACAATGTTTGTTCATCACACTGTAATTATTCGAATCTGTCTGTACCGAATCTATAGGTACGCTATTTTTGTTTTACGCGTTTTGTGTCATTCTGTATACTCGAAAGTCTTCTCGCCAGACATACTTTCCGAACCACTAGTCAATCCTTATCATGTAATAGAGCCTTTTTGTCCTTCCAACAGAATGAATATTAGATTTTCGAACGAGTGAGCGAAGCGAACGAAGCTGATGCTTCAGCTTGGGCCGAAAATGGTTTGTCTGGCCGTCCGGCGTCTGTCCCGCTGTTCTTCTCAACAGGTCGCATTTCTCAACCGACTCTCTATCGAGTCTTAGATTTTTACCGAGTCACTTTTTCGTAATTCAAAAAAGGTTTTTTTGTTAAATAAAGATAGCTTTGCGAATTCCACAGCTCACAGTGCTATTAAGTAGTTTTATATGATTATGGCGGTATTATGTGCCAGAACTATTAGGTATATCGTGACCCTTTGCAAAGAATTAGGGACATTTCAAGTACCAAAATGGCCAAGTAAAAAAATGTAGGTGTCCCGTGTATAGTGCATTGGAACTCCTGGTTTACAAAGATACCCTGACATCAAACGTGCCGCGGTCTCAACATAGTTTTCCCTATCGTTTGTACTTTACAAAAGGCTGTTGAGAACAGTGCCATTCCGAGGAAAACTTTTCCCATACATGGATTCAATAGTTATATAGTTCCCGTACATGTGTGACTTATGTTATAAGTTGGATATATATACATTTCACACTTCAGTTACCTTTACGTACCAGAACAAAAAACTTTTTAAATTAGGATATCGATCTTCTCATGACCCTATAGAAGATGTCGAATTAAAACTGGCTACAAATTCATCAACATTAAGGCAGTTAGCAACGCCAAAGTTTTGTAATTTCCCATTTATTACTTAAGTCATGTTTCCGGTCCTCTATTTACTACAATAACTTCAGACACAATCAAGAGTTGATTTGCCGAACAAAGAGCTTCTCCTTAATAATTAGAAGCTTACACCTTAGATTACAGACAGCCACTTTAATGCTTTGAATAAGTTAATAACTTTCGGCTGTTGTTCACTTCATCTCGTTGGAACTGTTTATTCTCCAGAATCACTTCTAAGTGTTTCGTTATCAAAAAGAATTTATTATAACCAAGCTAGTTCTAAAATGTCAGTATTTGATATTTTAAAATAGACTTATTCTTGAAATATTGAAATATTGACCCATTTCGACTAGGTTGTGCTTTTAACAATGAAGGGTCTTGTGTGTAACAAAAGAGATATTTGTACTAATTATTGTTTAACTAATACAAATACAAATAGTTTATTTCTTAAAAACATAGTCAATTACAATTATGCTGACCCCCACACTTGGCATTGCCTGTCCCGTGGAGGATAACCTAAACTAACATTTAAGACGTATCTGGATCGACAAAAATGCTGCTAATTTAGGTTTTGTTTCTGATAGTTATGTACAGGGCATTACATACACACAAATTAAATTTAGGCCAAAACCTAGCTGAGAGCTCCCCTCCTATGTACCTACTTAAATAACACGAACATTCCAGTACACTTCCCAGCCAAACATTTCCCTGCCTGATTACATTTTTAGATTTTTGTGACTAGGTATTCAGTGTTTGCAGCTAATTTACTACCAATGTTGACAGTCGTAGCAAATTTAGGTATAACTAAGTAGATATCAAAACTTAATTTTAAGCGCAGACTGTATTATCTTTCCTAGTCATAAACCATGTTACCTTTAAAAGTAATGGAATCTTTTATGTCGCTCACTTCCCTAAACCGTCAACGCGGTATAAACCTAGGAATAAAGTGCACAGACGCAATTTTAAAGACAATATACTACCACACCCTACGGACCCGTCCATGTTATATAGTGGAAAGACGCCGTCAAAGTATTTTACGCGATTTGGAATAGCTTCCTCTAAAGATTTAGGTGCCGAAGGTGCAAACTTTTAAATAAAGCTATTTAAATTAAATACCTATTGCGCATTAAGGATTAATTTAAAATTCCGACGTCGTGGAATGTTTTGTAGCACCAGTTTAAATAGTTACTTACATTGAAATCATTAAAAATCGCCAATTCAAAATGAACGCTACTTATAAGAAAAGAGATTTGCTAAGGTTTCGTTCAGTGCAATTCACCATTTTCGGAAAAAACCGGAAATAACGTTTCCGGACATTTTTGCGAGAATGCATGTTGTATAGTGATGATGTTCTATCTTGTAACTTTTATTTGTTATATAAATAGTACTTATTCTTCATTTTGGTAACGAAATAGAAAAAAATAACTTTTACTCGGTGACGTCACTAAGGATGCATCTCTCTCTTCTCGCTATAATGCCCTTTCAGCAGGGTAAAAACCTGTGTTATGATTGTCGACGTGTCTTCATGGGATTTTATTGTCATTGTATTTTTTCCGAGCATAACAGTCATACATACTTATTGTGTTCTCTACTTAAAGGAAGATAAAAAAATAAGCTGATTTTAGTGCCGATCTAAATACTAGGACTATACTAATAGGAACACCTAATAAATTTAAAAATAAAATTATCATACCTTGGAAAGACGCTGTGGCGGGCTGGCTAGCAAACACCGGCGGCGGATTCTGATGCACAGGGGTCTGCTGGCGAAGTGTTATGGTAGACGGCGGGGGCTCGAACTGCCTCTGCGGGGGCTGGTACTCGTACTGCGGGGGGTACTCCGGCGGGGAGTACTGCGGCGGGTAGTCCGGCTGCGGCGAGTACTGCTGCTGGTACTGCTGCTGTGGGGCCGAGTACTGCTGCTGCGGGGAGTACTGCTGCTGAGGTGAGTACTGGGGTTGCTGTTGTGGGTACGCCTGGGAATTGCCGATCTTGAATTAGTACCTTTGTCATCCAGTTTCAATGTTTGCGCAATTTCTTGCTAACTGAATTAAAAATAAATTCAAATTTAGAATTAAGATTTGAAACCAGGGGTTGTGAACCTATACGCAACACATTGACTGCCAAGAATCGCTACGCGCTACGCTCTTAGTCGATCCCGTGGTTTCCCACTGAGTAGCGAAAAGCGCCTACGCGGAGAGCGCCCGCTTGGCGGATTCCTGACAGTGAATGTGTTGGTTTGGGAACTAATTCAATTCTAACACGAATGAAGTGAGAGTAAAAAGTGACAAACAATAGAGCGTCGCAATCGTTACCTGCCTATCTAATTGTGCATGAGTTTCACTCGTGTATGTAAGTAATACATTTATGGACTTCTTTTTGCTGTCGTAGCCGAGTAAAATCCGATGTTGTTTAACAGAATAAGATTCTAATGAACGATGGAATATAACATCTATAAAAATATTTAAAAATCCATAGGTAAGTAGGACTTCAGGTTGGTAATAACTACTAATAATAAGGGTTTTCAATCCATTTGTACCTACATATTACCAGTAATTTGATATTTACTTTGTAATTAATTTTGAAAAAAGCTCGTGCCCATACGTATATCAAAACAAGGCTTATCTATTAATTCCAAGTTATTTAAATAACTGAACTGAAAGCGATGTCCTTCAAAATTCAAAAAAAGCGTATAAGCATTAAAACGATAAGCGATTATAAACACTCAGAATTCAACGCAGAAAAGCTTTTGTACTCACCGTGCCTGAAACGTTCAAATATAATGAACAATCAGATCTGAATTAATATGCACAGCGCGTTTCTCAATACATACAGATACAAAACAACTCCAAATAAGCACGTGCATTCATTTCCAATGAGAGGAAAACGTGTTATGATAACATTTCACACTTAACATTTGAATAAGAATAATAAGAATAAGAAAAATGTATTCACTTAAACAACCCTTGTTTTACAGCATTTTCTAATGAACGATTGTGAAGTAGCATACCCAACTTATTGGTAAGTATCATGCGATTCTCGAAATTCGAAGCAAATAATGTGGAGCGGACTTCAAACAGTGAGTTAACACAGCGGTAATGACGGCTTATTCCCTGTTTCTCGCACCCCGTCGTCGCGGTAAAATGTATTCCAATAGCACCTAGAGTACACCGCAACTGCGGGATGCGGACAGCTGGGAGCAGCCCGTGATTATGACATTGCTGCGTTACCTGGGGAGAGTGGGGGGCTGGAACAGGGCCCCAGCGGGAACTAGGCTGTATGTGAGGGGCGGCGGCCGGAGAGGGTGGCCCTTGTCGGTACTGGGGTGCCGGAGTCGCGGACACTCCAGGTCCAAACGGGATCAGCTTACTCAACCCTGTCTGCCCTTGGCGCCTGCCGTCGCAGTACGCAGACTGGTTCTGCTGGTACGAAGGATTCTGCCGCTGCGAAGGGTTCTGCTGGTACGAAGGGTTCTGCTGCTGGTTGTACTGTGGGTTATGGTACTGGGGCTGGGGTGGGGTTTGTTGCGGTTGCGCCGAGTGCTGTGCGTTGTACGCGGGACTCTGCTGTTGAGACTGGAAAAGTCAGTTTGTGTTACCTTTCGCCTGGAGTGTTTGGTCACATTATTAATCAGTTGCTCAATTAACTCGAGTCTAGTGCACAGAACGCTAGGTCAGAAGCTACCTACGTACTTACTAAGCTCGGGAGGAAATATCAACCCCACGAAACTAAAAATAGCATCCTGTCAAAAATATAAGTTTTGGTACAAGCTTTCGTTTGTCGACTGGATTTTTTTGTAATAAAGAAACTGATATTATAGTACGTCATCATAGTCATCGGTTTACGTTAAGTGGATTTTTTAAACAAACGATAAATTTCATACAATTCGAGTCAATTTGGATCGTAGTTTCTCGAGAATGGATTGGCCGCGCTAAGTATGTAAATATAAAAACGCAAATAAATAGTTACTTAAATTACGCATGCAATATATCATCGTTTCCGCCACCACACTCAATTTTTAAATGTACAACTCCAATTGTAGCGCTGCGTTCTTAAAAAATGTCTCCTTTGACACTACAACTACATGTTTGGAGAAAAGAAACAAAGATACTTGTCGACGAATATAGCCCTAAATTGACTGTAAAGATAACCCAGATCGCAACCGCGGTGCAATAATATGTATTTACATTGTGCATTTCATTTTCCGTAAGCATTTTTTGCTAATAATTGTCGAGGGCTGAAGGTGAAACTATCAAGTTACGACTGCAGACAGGACTATCAAGTCCTGTCTGCAGTCGTTTTAAACGTTAAAAATCAAAAGTGCACCTTTTGGCCATGAAATTAGAGAGTAAACTTAAATGGGATCACCAGGTTTTCCTTCTAGGTGTGAGTATCGAACAGAGTTGTACGAGGCAGCAGAGCGGTGTGCAAGGAAAAAACCACGAATCCCTTTTTATTCTGCCTCGCGCAGCTCTAGTGGATATCCACCCTTAATATTTGCAATATCATTAGCTATTCACTTGTTGTTGGTGTTGCAGCTGGTGGTAGCCGTTGGTTTCAGGCACTGGCGGCCACACTACTTTCTTCTGACCTGAAACAAGATAATAAAGATATATTTTTTTAACTTTTTTAGAACAAACATTTATTATTCCACTTTGGTGATTCTCAATGAATTTATGCCCAATCCCAATGGTCGAGCTGCCTCATCAAATGGTAAAGAAACAGAGAAAGACACAACTTCTACTGAATTCGTAATTCCTGACAAAGTTGCGACGCAAACAAAATGTCGTGTAATGTCATAATTGTTCGACCCAAGAAAAAAAAAATGGTACTTAACTTTATCGAAGAATATTTATTGGATTAAAACAAGAATATTGGTGTGAGTATTGTATAACTTTGTATTAACTTCCTAGTTACAATTACGTTGCTTTACGGTTGCTCATGCTAAATCAGTCACCGCTTGATGAATCGCATAGTTCCTTTTAACACAATATTACGTTGTATATTCACGCGATTTTCTAATTTATCTCCGTTTACTTTATCTTTGTAAATAAAAATAGGTGAGTTTAAAATATATCTCGTTAAACAATCAGAGTTTTGAGATGGTATCTGGGTACATTACAGTATTCAACACTTTGAACTTATTATGAGACATTTCGCTTTAAATTAGTTCGGCCACCAACCGCTTGGCCAGTGTCCAGATTGTAGAAGAAAAATAACGAAATTCTAAGAAGCTACGTCTCGTATGTAATACTTGCTAATAACATGCTATTGATTACTCGAAGGATATCAATGACGTTAATTATGTTACGCTATTCAATCCTTTGCCGTACAAATGATATAAGGTTACCTATATTATACAATCATTAGTGCCGCATAATCTAACCCGATTCATCGTCGTTCATCTTCAATAAGTACTTCTTCAATAGGTACCTTCCTAGTTCGTACAGAAGGAAGGATTCGTGTTGGTTCACATACGTCGATTTAAGGGGAAACAAAAGAATAAGTACCTACCTATTATTGATTTAATAACGCTCTCAAATCTTTAAATGAAAATCCTTTAATCCAAATTGAAATCGGTTAATAATTAAGCCAGATGCTGGGCGTAATTATTAACTACGTTTTAATGATGGAAATTAATGTGAGTTGGCCGGTTCGGACAAGTTTAAGCTCCGAATCTAGTCGTGCTCAATGTCTTTTAAATGACGAATACAATAACAATCGGTTTTGATAGAGTTCGTACGAGCCAACATTGACAATAGGTAAATATATATAAATTGCTTGAGTTTTATAGAAAAAAGATTAGTACAGTCAAGAACAAAGAAATTCAAAACACAGTGTTTGTGTGTCATTGTTTTGTTCTACCTATAATTTTAATTTACGTTGGTAGAACATACAGTTCCTAATCCTAAGTTTTGTGCTACCGTACCGATAGGCGAATCCCGCCTAAGGTGAGGTAATCGTGAAGTACTACCTGACAAATAAAGTTAGTAGCAAATACATCGTGTAGATCTGGATGTTACACTGACAAACATAAGGATCGACCGATAGGTTGAGTGTTCTTCGATTAGACACGAGTCAAGACTGCATGCATAGTAAATTTAACAACGACTTGACAGACAGACGTTACAAGTAATTATCTATCATGATTTCATATCTGTTCAATTCATTGAAACGTTCATCAGGTTCATATTGCAAAAATGGTTAGAAGCGACTATAGACAAAAATGAGTATGCAGTTGAGTGAGATTATTTATCAAATTAAAATAGGTAGTCGACGGCAAAAATGTTTAAATTTTTTGCTTTATTACAATGTCATAAGGAGCTAAAGTGTATAATATCTTTGCAGTCGACTGCGCCTCCCAAATTGCACGCTAGTTAGGTATACAATTAAGTCCTAATTCAGATAAATCGCTAGGTCGTCTGTTATCATATTACTTCTACCAGTTTCTAGCAAATTTCGCTGTAACTTGTTAATGTTCACGGTTTCCCTAACTCCACCGGTAGGTACCTAACATGATGCGCCGGTCTTCAATTTCAGTTCAGGATTTATACTCATACTCGAGTGTACACGCAAGATGGCGGCTATGCTAGCCGTTCTATACTCATGGAACTAAAAACCTTTCAATGTGAGATATTTTCGCTATCACCTTTATTGATATGACTTAAGATTAAAGGTGCCTATTGGGGCAGTGCACCTTTTAATAGTAACCACGAGTCCACGACGGGTGCGTCCCATGAGATATAACAACAATATATATCATTTCATATTAATAACGTTCACAAGATATAATTAACGTTAGCTATAACAACAAAACCAATACTTTTATAAGGAATAACGGTCAATTGACATAATATTCATATTATATAACTTTTTTCCTATAATACTCAGATTGACTAATTTAATTTCGTATAACATACATGACGGTTTATAATGATCATAAATCATAACACATAGTATATTTTCGTATAAGGATTATAATACAGAAAATTAGGTTGGGGCAGCTAGAAAAAGGGAGGAAGGGGGGGCGGTGCCAATCACAAAAGGGGCTCGGGAGGCGAAGTCCCCCGCAGTAAAAAAACAAAAAATACTCTTAACAATGGTATTATTTGTAGGTTAGGTTAGGGTTATCTTGTGTCCCTTAGAGCTGAAATAGAGACCCCGCGAAGCGGGGTGACGTCGACACGCTGGCGGTTAGGTTAGGCTAAATTAATGGCGTGTTGATTTCAAAAAACTACTTAATTTCAATCTTTCAATGCCTTAGGTGTTATGAATACGCTTTAATCGATATGTCAATTGATATTATATTTAATAAGTACGTTTAAACAAGCTTATACACAGTGAGCGTATATATTATGACCGTTATATGATAAGTTGTTATACCTCGTATTATTTACCCAACAACGACATAAGAAGTTCTAGCCCCGCTATTCTGTGACTTGTTTTTAATCTCATCTCACCCGCAAATACATTCTACTAATATTATAAATGCGAAAGTTGAGATGTTTAGATGTTTGGATGTTTGGATGTTTGTTACTCAATCACGCTTAAATGGCAGAACCGATTTGAATGAAATTTTGCACGAAGATAGTTTATAACCTGGATTAAAATATAGGATAATTTTTATCCCGAGTCCATGCAGATGAAGTCGCGGGCGGAAGCTAGTATAACATATATCTTGACGCCGCGATTCGTAGTAACTAAGCATAGCTATAGTTTACGAGAAATGCGACTGGTTTTTTGACAGTTCCAATATGACGTAAAGCACTCTTTACGACATATTGGAACTGACAATGGATTTGCTCTAGCCACATCATATGTGGCTAGAGCAAATCGATTGTCATAATATCCGATTACGATTGATGGTGGCTAATAAAAGGAATCGATTGATTACTGTGTAATCATTATTTTTAGGATATCAAATAGAAAGCCTATACACGGTCGTCGAACTCCAAAGTAACATTGACATTTGTCGTGTTGAGTCAATACTGCATTCAGAAATCAATGCCATATTTTCAAACGGAACATTTTGCACAATAAAATATGTCGGTTACGATCGATTCGTGGATCGACGTGATTCTATTTCGTATTAAATAATACATTGTTATTTTCCTATTCACAATTATTTGATTGACAGACTACAATCGATTGAAACAGGTTAACACTATTTTTTTGTAAAGTCGTAGGACGTAATAATTTGCATACCGAATTTTCAATGCTGATTTCTGCTCAAATAAGCCGTAAAAAATATTACAACCCTACTAATATTATAAATGCGAAAGTTTAGATGTTTGTTACTCAATCACGCTTAAACGGCTGAACCGATTTGAATGAAATTTTGCACGAAGATAGTTTATAGCCTGGATTAAAATATAGGATAGTTTTTATCCCGGGTCCACGCGGACGAAGTCGCGGGCGGAAGCTAGTCATTTTATAAGTTCTAAAAAGAGCGTGCATGGAGATTGAACTTTATTTCGTAACTCGTAAGCAATTTGAAACTTTTTTTATTATTTCGATGAACAGTGCCAATTTACGTTATATGGGTGTCGCGATGTTTCAAAAGACCAGTCGCATTTCTCGTAAACTTGTAGAGGTCTAGTTTCGACAGCAGTGCCGGGTGAGGTGAAGCGCTGCTCTCTCACTTCAGTACGTCACAAGCCGTACATTTGGATGCATTTAATTTCCACTTAACGTTCTTGTCAAGTCATTGATCCCTTACGCCACGTGTGCAAAACTTGTAACCCAAACAAAAACACAATCATGAAGTGATCGATTGGGTCGCAGCTGATATGAAAACGATGTGAAAACAAAGCTGGTGACATTATTGTCTCCTATATATTGTAGACAGTTTTGGATTGCTTGGATATTTAGTATGAAAGCAAAATATGACGAGTCACCGACATCTCAGACATATTCCCCATTTCCATGTCTCAGGCTTTTGGTAGAGCCATAGTTAAAGCAAAGGCGGTCTCCTAGCGATGGATTTGTTTTCGTGGTTTCTCCAAATATATAATTTGATATTTCATTGAAAGCGGATAAGCTTGTAAAGAGCTAGTTTATTGTAAAGAGGTAATGAAGAAATTCAAGGAATTACTTCAATTAATTAATTTATTTATTTATTCGTTAGTAATGTATAAAACACAATCCAATATTGAGATTGTGCATTTTCAGTTCAATAAACAACAACATGACTTCGGTCTTTAAATTACATTTATATAAAGTCATTGTTTATTCAGATCACGGTAGTTTCGTAAATCGTGTTTATAACTAAAATTTAAAATATAATTTAAAATACAGCAACTAATGAATTATACATGCACTTTACATGAAACATGATAATTTAATATGAAAGTCAAAAGTCAACTCACAAGTGTGGATCGGAAGCACACGGCTACCGGCTAGCCAGGAGACTGTTTCACTACTTGGCTCCCGAGCCAGGTGTGCACAAATATCTACCGCATATTATATTTTGAGATACCACATTTTTAGGACAGCCGCCGTCTCCCTCTTGCGATGACGGACTCGCTGAAAATTGGACACACCTCCCACGGATGACTTGCATGTTGCAACGTTAGTCATGCAGATATTTACAAGTTTAGTACTGCTGATGTGGGACTAGGCCGTTTAGGCCACCTTGTTATCATTTATCAAAGTTTACCAAAGAAGTGTGGATTAATATACAGTAACTACATTTAGCAGCCGTTGCGGCCTGCTTGCAGAATAAAATGTATTTATTTCAAATATTTATTTCATTTATAAATTATAGGAAGAGACGATAAGAAAGCAGACGACGCGACGCGTCTATGAAAAATCTCTGTCGCGCTTGCTCTTCAGCCTGACAAAATATATTTTTACACAGTGTCAGTAGGGATATTCAGCAGGGCGACCACGATCACGTAACGCATTGTACGCGCGTCAGGTAGGTCTAAATGTCACTTTTTAAATGGAAAAATGACAGTTAACTTGTCCTAACGCGCACAACTTTAGTGTAAGTTTTTACAAAATTAAAGATGGCTGACGGAGGAGTTGGTTTCTATCAAAAACTTAAAGCTATGGACATAACAAGTGCCTAAAAAAAATTGGTGCTTTTGTCCAGCGTGTCCACATTTACGACAATTTGTTCGAGCACTCTGCCCCACTTAGAATAGCTTCGAGAAAAAGATGGTACGGCCTTTTTTTCTCTTTCGCTCGAATTGTCGGGGGCACTGCCGATGCCGTGCCCCCTGATTTCATTTCATTTCAATACTCTTCACGAAGTACGAGTATGAATATTCTATCAGGCAGGTCAGGTGCATTATGTTAAGGTGACGTTCTACCGATTGATGCATTTAATCCATTTCTGTCCATACAAATCATATTTTTGAGCAGTTTGCCGTGCAGTGGCGGAAAATTAAATAGATAACGACTTTTGACGACCACTTTAGCCTAGTTGGTAGTGACCCTGCCTACGAAGCAAGAGGTCCCGGGTTCGAATCCCGGTAAGGGCATTTGTTTGTGTGATGAGCACGAATATTTGTTTGAGTCATGGATATTTTCTATGTATTTAAGTATTTATTTATCTATATAAGTATGTTAATCGTCGTCTAGTACCCATAGTACAAGCTTTGCTTAGTTTGGGACTAGGTCGATTTGTGTAAGATTGTCCCCTAATTATTTTTTTTAACTTTTTTTTATAAGTAACAACTGTCACCTGAAAGTAATTTAACTGTTAAACTACATGTATTGCATTGATTCCTTGGACATATCTATTATCTATGTCTTTTTTGTTAATAGTACTATCATGAATAAATTCTTGACATTTATGGAATTCATTTGGATTTATTATACCTACTTGCCATTCATTTTGATGTCGAGCCAGTGGCATGTCCGATGGTTTCGGGTTCGTATAAAGGTTTAGGCTCCGTAAGGCTACGGAGTTAGGTTAGGTTAGGTTAGGTTAGGACTGTGTTATTGACTGTGATTGGCCGCATGTCAAAAACTGTCCACTTCACACAACTATCTATTTATTGGTACATACGTATATACAATTCCTACTGACCTACAATTGCTATACTACTGGGTTTTGCTTACAATCTAACTGTACTGTGTATTCGTTCAATGGCTAAGGCGTAGAAATGAATCGGGATAAGTAAGGAAAAGAAACTATTGGCAGAAATGAACCTTAATTAAATAGACCTTATGGTATAAAATTCAACTGGCAAATAACGTGAAGGTTAATTAATTCAGTTCGATTATAGAGCGCCTTATTGTAGGTAAGTGGTGATTGCAATTACTTTGGCCGTTGAGGTGTGTGATGCACATAATTGTAACGGGTTACATAACATAACCATGCCGCCGCCGATCACTATAATTAGTTATTAACTTGTTTTAGCTACTTAATTATCTCGCAGGCATGCGATAGTCTTAGTTGCGGAACGTAAACATTTTAAAAATAAAATGCCAAAGATAATATTAATAAATTTTAAACGGGAGTTTGGTCATATTACCAAGAAAACTTAGGTGATTTCAAGCGAGGCTGGTTAATAAATGACGGTTAAGTACTTATATCTTTTTACTTGCATCGTGCCTAGTATAAACTTTATAAGTGGCGATCTGGAACATGAGAGAACGTAATGCAGTTTTTATACGATATAGTTTTTTAAGATAAATGGTCGGAATATTTATAAATCATTATTACAACGAACATGTTTGGTTGAGAATATTAAATTTTTACAAGACTGACTTTTTTACTTGACCTCATATACTATCAACACGCAAAATCAACAATACCCAATGTTTCCGCGTACCGGTAAATAACAATTTGTCAGACTATGTGTTTTCAACGACTTCTTAAAATAAGACATTGATTCATGAACTGTGACGCGCCACAAGAATAGACTACATCGGAAATAGGTGGTTACGTCAATGAAGAACACTTTATTATTTTTAAAAGAACATTTTTTACGATCTTATTTGTTCACCTGGTTGCTAGGAAATAAATCTTGGCTCTAGAATGCTACCAGTGCGTGATAAAGCTATTTAAAACAAATGGTAGTTTTGTATTTCAGTGCAGTTTGGGGTAGCTACTCTGTTTTGTTTCAATAAACAGGTAGTAAAAACCAAGATCATGTCTAAAAAAAAACTGATAGCTCTCAAATCTGTTATTGGTACCTATTTATAGTAGACACAATTCAGCTACAATCTTTTTTTAATAGAATGACTATCCGCTTACTTGATAGCGTTTTTGTTTTCAGAACACTAAAACTATTTTTCATCGTCTTAATCCATGTTGCGTCCTACTGCCTCTCATGGATGATTAGTGATGAGTTATAGTTTCCGCGTTGGATGCAGGCAAGCTTCAAAATCCACACAGTACTTTAAAATTTGAAAAACTTATTTATATAACACTAATAAAACAGCCTCGGTGTTGGCATCTTTAAAAAAAAACGGCAAGAAACAGTCGCATAGGAATCTTCAAAATATAGACGAACATTTAAAAGCTAATATTCCTGGAGTGCCATAGCTTAACATGAGTTCTTAAATTGTACCTACACTCTTAAAAGCAAAATATTCACAGCACGTACACAGACAGAGAAAAAAAAAAGATTACCGATAATCACTGCCTCAGGCATGTCGGAAGTCGTTATTCCCTCGTTGTCGTTCGCGAACTACCAGAAACAACACCAGGTACAAACACATTTTGCGTAAAAACTCGCCGTTTGCCAAATTCACCCACAACCGAACCGAACCGGACAATCACCGTCGCCTCCCGTGGCCAAATATCACTTGACGTTTGGAGCTTTGAAGGTCTTGGACACCAAATACTCGGACAATCAACCTTAGCAAAAATAGTCTCCATTCATTAGGAGTTCAGTGATTCATTATAGACACGATCATTCTACTTTCATCTCTCGTGCTATCAACCGTAGTGATCGCGACGTGGAACCATCGATCTGTAAAGGTTATCTACGTTTGGAACCACAATTAGAAATGCAATCCATTGAGTTACGTAATTAATTCATGCGGAATATGATTTTGTTTATGAATATGCATCTGGTTAGTAAGTTAGCTAATGCACAGTTCTTGCTTAAAAGAAAAAAATGTTTATGACGACTATTTGCGAGGAACACCTTTCCTCCTCACTGACAAACCATGCAAAATAGTTTTTTAGGCATGACACATCAATCGTGTAAATATTTATGAAATCCTCGTATTAGATCTCTTAGGTACTAATTAACTCCATAATTCTATTTGCCATAATCGTCATTTGCCCTAACTATACTGTATAGTATAGTATTTCTCAGAAACTGTAACCTCTTAAGAATTGTTATAAACCTAACCTAACCAAACTTACAGGGCCCTATACAAAGTTTATTCATATTGTCCTGAAAATTTTACGGTTTCATAGAAAACACGATTACGGCAAATACTAGTAATGATACGGATACCGAAGCTATATGATAGAATGCACGACATTGTATTAAATCAGAGACCATATATATACCTTTGCCTTCGGTAAACTTCATTAAGTGTGTGTGTAAGTGTCCGTTTGCGTTTAGTAGCCCATCCCAAGCGTGGTCCGACACCGGCACCGTGTGTTGTGGAGGCCAGGAAGAATCGAAGCGTCGAGTGGCGTGTACCCTGGTTATCTCTATGGCTTGTTCTCGGGTTGCGAAAATCTCTGGCGAAGCATGTTTCGTTAGTAAAGCGTTAGTAAGCAGGTATGGAAAGCTAATTAGTGCTTGTAGATTTTTTTAATATATATTAAGTGAAGATAGGTACCTATTATAAAGGCTCTTTGAGTAGGTACCATTTTTAGCAAGTTAGCTCAGAATACTGTAATGTGACTTGTACTTTTCTTTAAGGATTATAAATAAATATTTTTACTTTTCTAATAACATACTTTTGTTATAAAATCATAAGTTAGGTTGTGAGTGCATTATTTATTACTAATAAGAGCGGTTACACACGGCGACTTTGGCAGTGATTCAAACGCGATACGCTGTAAGCAATGTATGGCTATTTTCGCGGTACAGTCGCGCGTTCGTAAAATGTGCGTTTATATCGCGGTAAAAAATCGCCGCGTGTAACCGCTCTTAACTGTCGTGAAACTCACCGGGATGTCTGCGCCCACGTTCCTCCTCCTCGAGCATGCGCAGTACGGCGGAGTTGGCGAGGTTGCCCGGCTTGTCGGTAGTGGGGTTGCTGAAGTCGATCCTGTAACAAATCGTCATATTAAACCTATTTGTCCATAATACTTCATACTCATTTGTCATTTTTAAATGCTAGTGTGAAACGCTCGATTTGCGTGCGTTCGTAGTGCTAAGGTCGCGTTCATAAATGGGCTAAGGGCATAAGGCCAATAAGAGCTGCACGAATATTTACGCTAATTTTATTTCACTTGCAGCTGTGTCCGGGTTCAATTAATTTTATCTTTGTTCAAGTCACAACTGTTACAAACGGTTTATTGACTATTGACAAACCATTACATATTTCCCCAATATGAATCATTGGGGCATTCGCATTTATAAGTTTTATTTCCCGTGTGTTTATTTTCTGATATTACAAATCGTCTATGATTGTTATTAAAGAAACCTTGTATATTAGATAAGTATGTAGATAAATATGTATAAAAATCCTCTCTTATTTCTAGTATTATCTCGGTGCATCCTGACGTAGCCCTGGGACCCCTTGGTGTAGACCCGCGGAGTTGGCGTAAACAAGGTTGTTCATAAAAGTGAACGCCATCGTACCTTTTACCCCTAGGTTAACCTACGACTAGGCCATAGTGACAATACACTATTTGTCAAGTGAGTGGGTTGATAGAGTAGCAGAGCGTCGAGCTTTTTGAATAATCTGTTTGTTTGTTAGTTTTGTGTTTATTCAAATAGGCCTTTAGATAGCAATTTTGCAAGACAAAAATGATTCTACCTTTATAATACTTGGTTCAGTTACATTGCACTGTCTCTCAACACTGCCACCTTACCTTCAAAATTGAAGGCTAAACGTGTGTATAATTGGAGGAATGCCGAGAACTCCCAAGCACTATCCAGTTACATCCTTATTCGTTACGAGAATCAAACTAAAATGGAATCGGATATCACAAATCCTAAGTACCTATTGTCTAATTAGCTTTATGCTTAGAACAGGTGCTCAATTCAATAACCACATTAAAGGATATAATCTGTTTAGCCCGTTCCATAATCAATTATGTTGATATCAACTTGACGACATCACATATCTAAATTCATCTTGCTTATGCTTACCTTATAGGTATAAAAACATCGCGTCTATAGGCGGTGGATAATTTAGTACAAATGAATCATCATTTTAATTAATGATTGTCATTGAGCCAAAATTAAATATGTGATTGTTCGATTACACCTGCTAATCTCGACAACATGCCGACAGGTTTGCAATTCATTTGTTTTAATAAATATAACGTCGCATTTGCAAACTACATACAGTACGATTACTGTTAGTTAAGACCTGACAGATGGATTGCCTTCATTTAATTTTCAACTTTAATTTCATATAGATAAAGCATTTTTCAGAATACTGTTACCCACATCTACCGATTTAGTAATAACTATTTTATTTGTATAAGATTAAAGTTGAAAATTAAATGAAGGCAATCCATCTGTCAGGTCTTAACTAACAGTAATCGTACTGTACCGTACATATTTTGAAACTGTATCGGATATTTTTGAATTAGTTATAAAGTAAAAATTTGAATTCTGTGAAACTTTATCCATAAGTGGTGAGCTGAATTTTAAAATTGCGGTTATTGAATGGAGGAAACGACCCGATCCATTTCCTCTCAAATTTTACAAAATGATTTCAGAAAATATTTTAAATAATTCACATGGCTTTGTTTGTTTTATCAGATAAAGCATTTTATTTTTCAGAGCTTGATTAGTAAACTGATAATAATGTTTTTTTCATCACGTAAAAATGAAGGAAATCAAAGCTGACGTGTATTGAACTCACAATACCTCAGTATTTACTATTCTCTTATCTAGAACAATCGCCTTTGAAATCTTTACGATTCTAAGGCTTTTTGCTTCTAAATAATTTTGCGGTTACTCTGTCTTCTATTAGCAAACACTTTCACAGTCTTAGTTGTTTTTCGAAAGCGCTGTAAGATAGTTACAACGTTTGTTTATAAAGTGAGTTAGCGGTGGGAACCAGCGCAAAAACTTAAACTGAAACAAAGCAGAAGCGTTGTTGATTCGGTTTCCCTATTCTAAATGGAGCGATCTTTCTGCTGTTGTTTTTTGTGGAAATTGAGTTAGCACCTTGTTGTGGACGTTGTTTTATCAAAATATCAAATTTGATTGGATTTTACCTTGCCATACCATCTCCAAGCCAATATATATCTATAGCCCGATATTGTCAGAATTGTGTTCGCTATATAATGGGTTTGTAATGGGTATGAAAAAAAAACCTACATGCCTCTAGGTATTGTACAAATTCGCAATGTTAGCTATTGCATGGTATTAAGTTTATATTTAGTTAATCCAATAAAAACCAGAACTTGTTCATTAAGCTTGAAAACAAAAGATTTATTAAGATAAACTCTGAATTTGCTTCGTTTTAATACGAATTTCTGAAGAAGAAAACAAACTATTAAAACTTTGCAAGTTTTCATATAACAGCTGTTCATTATACTAGTTTCCACGGTAAATAATACATTCATAATGATCAACAGACACTTTTATTCCTTAAAAATTAATAATCTTCAATGTAGATAAGCTCGGACGTTCGACTTCGCATGACGACTACACAAGATAGCTTTCGTGGATTATAAAAATTCATATGCTTTTATTTATAAACGTCCAATAAGCCAAGACTATTTTAGTTAACATACCCATAAAATTCGTTTGTTTTTATCTGTCACATTGACATTTGTATTTGTGAAAAAGGAAAAAACACTTTACTGAGAGTTTTGTTGAGTTTCTTATACAAGTAGGTAGTAAAGGAGGATGGATTCTAGAAATGGGAACGGTAAAGTAAAATTATAATACTACCGTCCGGCGTATAGGTGGAAACAATTATAAACAAATATTACGGAGATTAAAAACCAATATTATAATAAATCAGTTATTTAAACCGTTAATATCGTCAGGTCTTTTATACATTTTAACATAGTGACCATCTACTTTCAGTGTACTTTATGAATAACACATTAGGCTAGGCTCTATCTAAGTTATCATTTCCCACACGCATTTTGTTTGAGAGTTAGTAGGGAAGTAACTTCCGCAGTGATAGACCGCGCATGTGAACCGGCCCGTTGCGGCGATAGGAACTAGTTTTTTGCCGTCCTTACCTAATTGACTTGTGAACGCGATGGTGCGTAGTGCGTACGCAGACATACATATAATCAACAGTCGATGAGAACTACCGGTGTCATAATTACTTTACTGTACAATTAGTGTACACCACGTTGAACACAATATTCACTTCAGCATGGGAATAGTACGTTGTTTAACGAGGGGCGTAAGTGGAATATTGCGAACAAGAGTCTATCAGAAGCCCGACGCCGAAGGCGGAGGGCTTTTGACGACTCGAGTTTGCAATATTCTTACGCCCGTGTTATACACAATGTTTTTCATCACATTTGCGAGGAAATAAAATACATTTTAGATGAAATTAATACAAATCGTAATAAAAACTGCAACATGTCAGTTTTGTTGAATTTTACGTGAGGCGCGTATGGCAAAGACCCTTCGGTATACAGCTACGATTTGAAAACACTTAAAAACATTTTACATAGACACTAAATAACTACATATTAAATCTGTAAATATTTCTGTTAAACATGTTTTAGTAGTGTTAAGTTTAAATTTATTTATTAGTACGTTTTCAGAGATCGTATTTGATATAAAACCTCTTTGCTTTGTAACTGCCGCATGAGTGACAGATACAATTTAAGAAAAAATAGGCTATTGTAGCTCTATATGTCTGCGCATTATGAAGCCCTTTTCGAGCAAGTGTGATGAAAAAAATCTTTCATATGTCCGGCGTAGGCCTGGCCGGTTCTCCTCTATAGGTTGTATTTCTCAAGCGTTCTTTTTTGTGAGCATGTCAATACATATACAGAATCTCTGGTCGATTCAGATTTTAAAAATTAAAACGGCTAGTTCGCGAATTCAGCTGCTCACAGAGGGACTAATAGTAAATATAAATAATAAATATTTTCGGACAATCTCACACAAACCAACCTAGTCCCAAACTAAGCAAAGCTTGTACTATGGGTTCTAGACGACGATAAACATACTTATATAGATAAACAAATACTTAAATACATAGAAAACATCCATGACTCAGGAACAAATATTCAGTGCTCATCACACAAATATTTATTTGTCTGATGAGCACTGAATTGGGCTGACTGGGTTCGAATCCCGGTAAGGGCATTTGCCCTTACCGGGATTCGAACCCAGGACCTCTTGCTTCGTAGGCAGGGTCACTACCAACTAGGCTAAAGCGGTCGTCTAGTTTTAATGTTCTTTCAATATAATATAATTTTAAACAAAATACAATTATATCTCGGAGCATTTATGATGCACGCTGCGGCTGAGATATTCCACAACGTTATTAATAGGTATATCGACAAAACGTATTAACTGGTTAATAACCCTTGCAATGGCAAGGTACACATTTTGAACGCCAAGGGCGACTAAAGTTGTTGCGTGTTAAGCCAAGCTAAAAACGAATATAGGTTATATGGGGCCTGTCAAAGTCACCTTCATATTTTCAACTGAGGTTCATATTCGTTACTATCAATAAAAAGTTGGCGTGTAGCTGTCACCTTCGTACGAGAAGAATTTGGTCTAAAGGGTTGAAATTATTAAATTTCTAAATTCCTCCCAGTCACCACCTATCATAAATTGATCAAGGTAGGTATTATCTACTTTAATCCACCAGAGTTTACTTCCCGCCAGTGTGACAGTTTTATTATTGCCGTCCCCAAAAACGCGCCCTTTGGTGATAACAATGGCATTCATTATTTTAATCTTTTTATCTAACCGGTTCCCTGATTTAAAGCCTAGACGGCCTTATGTGTGAATTTATGTCAGACCAGAGAACAGCACAATTGATTATCATAAAACTGCTTAAAAAAATCGTTGACAAGTACCTATTGTTAAAAAGTCGCGAAGTTAAGATTTATGTTGACTTGGATAATGTACCGTTGAGGAATCGTAAAATGTTAGTAATTTGCGTACAAGCACATTATTGTTCACGTAAAGTGGCTAGCTGTGTATAAAAGTTTATGTCTCAAGGCGTGCTGTAATAAATCTTTACTAGAAAGTCATAATAATATCGCTACGCTCGGTTACTGAAGCCCTATTTATCCACAATCATGGACTTGTAGATAAATACTAATACAAGTAATTTACATAATTTGACTATTTTGATATGAAACTCAATTATGAGACGTCTGGAGGTTTTTTTTATTTTAGTTCGACGTTTCTGATCTCAAACACATTTAAATGTGTTTTGCACGCTAATTTCATGCGCATCGTTGTATTTTAGTTTTATAAGCATACGTACCTAAAACATTACTAAAAACAGACAAGTCTAGAAACAAATATCCATTTGACATTAGCAACACATACCTAAGCGACATTGGACTATCCTTACTGTATTAACCGTTTGTGCCTTATTTCACTTATGCAATCATCTGCCATATAAAGAAATCGAGTTTACGCTCACCTTAGTATACCTTTAAGGCAATGTGATCGGGTGTCAATGCCAGAATACAAGTAATATATCTGTTTACACAAACTTACCGTCAACTTATTTGCCGATATGATATAAGAGAAGATTAATTGAAAAATAAACAAGGTGATGTTACGAGAGAGGTATATGATATGATTGAGTTTGGGTCGCAACGTGTACCTACGTTAATAGACAGTAACTTTGATGTGTTAATACGGCTGTGTGGAAATGGAACGGTAAATCATACCCGAATAGAAAAAGTTGGTATACTGTTTATTATTTATTTAACCTTTATTGTACAAGAGAACAAATTATCGTACAAAAGGCGGACATAATGCCTTAAGCATTCTCTACCAGTCAACCTTTGGGCAAAGCAGACAAATTGTGGGTACAATTCTCATACATATTTGGATACTTCCATAATATGATACATGCCAAAATAAATCTTAAATCGAATGATTAAACCTAACACCTAATATCAAGTCTGTTACCATAGAAGGGAAAACTATATTTTGAAGATAAATAAATTATATCTATAAAGATGTCAGAGATGTAAATCTGAAAAAAAAACGTGCGTCCGTCCCAAACTAAAAGAAGTACTCAAATCACGATTATTTAATTTCCAAGGGCTCTTTTACAGGTCCGGAAAACTACCAGCGCTCCGGAAAGTATGACCCCTGGCAGGAAAAAGATTTTCAAGAAAATCGACGGTCTCATTACAAAAGTACAAACGCATTATTCAATGACATCTGGACGTCTATATCGAAATCCAATAATAATTTAATATGACAGTATAAATAAAACTCTCAGATATTGGTTAATATCATATCTGTAAGCGCATTAATTGCTTGACGAATACGAAACCATATTTCAATCAAAAATCTACTTAGGTATCCAGTAACGAATACTTATTCTTTTCCACTTCGAGAAAACCCATGTGTGTGGCAGGGTGTTCAATAAGAAGTAATAATAGGCATGTACGTCTCATTATGATAATTTCTGATTGTTGGTCATACTATGTCACTTTTTTTGTCCTCCTATTTTCCTAAGTTGGGCCCCGAAGGGGACCTCAATTAATTACCATAACGACTGTGGTATAAAATACACACAATAGAAAAAACAATATAAACGGAGAAGCAAACACAAACATGCAAACAGAAAAGAAAAACCTAAATATACAAAAGTACTTACAAACTACATACTACATACTATTATGCCACTACTCATTAATACGGTGAATAAATTAAAAAAATATTGTTTTGATGAAAGTATTCCTTTGTTTTTCTTATAAACGAAACAAAGATGTAGTGTAGAACAAATTCTGACGTCACTTAAATGGGAGGATATTTTGTTACATGTTAGGGACTTTGCTAGCCAAATTCTGGTGTGGTAATCAAAAAATGTATTTTATGATTAGAAGTTAATCTATTTTAATGCCACTAAATTAAATAATCAAAGTAATAAAGTTGAACGTAGGTTTTTCTGGACATCAATATATATTTATTAGTTTATTTAAATAGGGTGAACGTAGGTGACAAATATATGATTAACAGGGCAGCAGCCCTGTGAATCTTCAGGCTTGTGAATTCTATTACTAACTAGTTAACTACCGTGTAATCTAGATCAACTCTTTTACTTTTTAAAAGTACAATAGTTTATTCAATTCAAATTCAAACAATTACCTTTATATGTTTCGATTGATTGATTAAAATACTAACTTAGAAACTAAAAGTAATAATGTTTTTAACATAATAAACATGCACGGAAAATAAGGACCGTATTTAATAATTAAAAATAATTTTTATCTTTATACCCATTCTCAGAACTTATTGACCTCTTGTATTGACAGTTTTAGTTTAAAGTTTTGTAAATTGCCATCACGTTTAATTTTATGTCAAGACAAAACAGTAGGTACAGAGAGATAAAAGATTTAAATAAATTAGGAGGCAACTTTAATCAGAAGAAACCTTTTTCAGGATAACAATCGGTATGTTCTAATTTGAACTTTTTTATGAAGTTCGGAAAACAAAGATATTTTGTTTCGACACGTATAAATACATGCATCTACATTTATTTATAAATTTTATAATAAACGAACGTCTTTTTATTCTTTATACAGTTTGGTTAGATGCCCACATTTTTTTCTACTTTTGCAGGTTGACTGGTAGAGAAGAAGGAGAGTAAATAAATAAATAAACGTCAGTTTATATCTACATCAAGCTTGCCTGTTACAAAGTTGTACGAGCGAAACACAAAAATATAAGCTTACCCATTTGTTTCGATGATCGTAGCCATGTTGAAAGCAAACTGATCAGTAATTAATTAAATCCGATCACCACAGAAATATTTATATGGACAACAACAAACGCCAAATGATTAATCCCTATGACGAGCCTGATTATTTGCCAAACGATGACTCAGGGTGGGTCTGGTCACGCGGGGTAGATTACTGCTGAATGTCACGCCAATAAATGAAAAAAGCTATTTTTTTATCCAATAGCGAATCTAAATATAGAATACTTATATATTTTTGAGAGCTAGTAAACGGTCGTAGGAAATTATTAGTAGTTGAAATGTATATTTTGTTTGTTCCGTTGCGAATGCACGTAAAGCGCCGTACGCGCCGCGCCGCGATTTGCTACTGGCGCTCGCGCACCTCTTCTTCCTATTTTGCTTATCTTGATTTATTCTTTTTTGTCTTTTCACAGCAGAAAACTGATCGTTGATTAACTATCATGCCGGCAATCACTAGTGATTAGCACGAAGACCCGCTACACTGCTTTTCTAAATATATGTAAATATGGTGTTTCTAGTAATCACCGTGGTTATAAATATTGTCAACGATAACTGTGCTATGTGGTATGCAGATAATACTATGCCTAAGAGCAAGACTTTTATTAAATAGAAACTTCGACACACGTGAGAAGACGTACTAAGTACTCCCATAAAATGTCGATAGTTAATAAGTAGGTAGAGTATAGTAAAGAAAGAAAGTAGGTAGAGTATGGTAAAAAATAATAATCATTTAATATAATATGATGATTAAAATATGATGATTTAATAAGTAAATATAATCCAAACAATATGTTAATGAGAATGCGTTTAAATTGAGTCCAAACCATATGTTTATAAAAATGTTTTGAAAACAAAATATTTACGATTATTAATCTGAACCGAAAACAAAACAGAATAAATCGCTTCACGGAGTACAAGTCAAACGATCTCCGGGGGTAAAATTTAATTATTTCCTATAAACATTACAGATTTGATTACCAGTAGCTAAAACAACTTGCAATGAGCATACAACTAATACCACCACTTCAACGCTCCTTACCTACCACCCATACTATACGCGTATGATAGTCTCCCCGAACCTAAAAGGACTGACCCGCGTTTAAAAATTGCGTACATACGATCTTGAAGACCCACCGGCGTGGGTAGGTATTGCATTTATTTTAGCGTCGCTTTGATGGCATGCCTGTAACGGAATGCCAGTGAGTGCAGTGCTATATTTCAACCGCGTAAATGTCAGTGGCCCGGTAGAGTTCCATTATTGAACGGTCAACGGCATTCAAAATCGGCCCAACCCTGTTTATCTTCGGCCGAGTGCCTCAATGGGATGCAGTATAGGGGGTGTTATTTGGGGTAGACATTATTTATGTACTTACTTATCATTTTATTTAACTGGAGTTAGGTTGGTGATAGATATGATCGGTCGCCATATACCTTTGCCAATTTATCATGTCGCTGTCACGTCGATTGGGCACATTACCTGCACGGCTAGCACACGACGGCGCGCGAGCGTTCTCGATTTTTCTCGCACTATCCGTCTCTCTCTTATTAGAACACTTAGAAGAAGAGGTATAGTGCGATAAAAATCGAGAGTATGTCGCGGCCGTCGTGTGCTAGACGTGCTGGTTAGTTAATCAGTGGATATGATAAGGTTATACTTATATTTATTTCACTGATGCTTTTCACGAAGCGCCCTACTCCCAGCAGCCATAGTCAATTAATAAGTACCTACATAGAGTTGTATTTCTAATTGCCATGTTGAATTATTTCTGTATATGCAATGATATGAAATGCAGGTGAACAAAAAGTGATACGTGGAAGTACGTATCACTTTTTGTTCACTTTGTGTTGCGTATTTTTTATCTACTAAATAATAAAACGATTATTATATATTATCTGCCAACCAGCGTACTAATGAGGTTAATTAAAACTCCACTGAAAAACAAACTAAGTGAAATACATTTTTAAACGTTTAATCTCTATTTCCCAGCATTCCTGAGTACCTACTCCCGAAATTTATTTGCACACTGGCTGCCGTCTTTCACTCAGGATTGTTTACAATTCTTTTTCATCAAAGTAGGCGTTTACTTGTTTTATTTTAAAAGTACTCCTATCTATTCAGCGCGTTTTGATTCATTCACAAAGAGACTAGATGATAATAACTGAAAAATATAAACGGTACGCACTTTCGCTTGTTTCATATTTTATGTAATTATACTGTTCTAGGTCATTGGTAAAATTATTTTTGACTGGTAATTATTCGTAGATATAAAACTACCTACGCTAGCTTTTTTTACAAATGATTAGTTGTGAGAATTCGATTCGCAAGACTTATAGGATCGTGTTTTGTTTGCCGTACCGTTTCAGCGTACGCGAACGTGTGACAACGAGCCGGCGAACCACATTGAAATGAAATTGGAGTGGTACAGTCAGCATCAAAAGTAGCTGCGCAATCGAAGACGTCAAAAGCTCTTATTCCCTTGTAATAAAGACTTTTGACGTCTTCGTTTGCGCAGTTACTTTTGATGCTGACTGTACACACAATATTCTTACGTACCGGAAGACGCAGCGAGGGTAGACCCCCCACAAGATGGACTGATGACCTGGTAAAGGTTGCTGTAGTCCGCTCGATGCCAATGGCGCAGGACCAGTCACTTCGGCATACTTTGAGGGACGCCTATGTCCAGCAGTAGACGTCTTTCGGCTGATTTATTTATTTATTTATTGACAAATACATTTACGTGACATTACAGTAATAACCAATGCGTCACGAAACTAAAAACAACAAATAATACTATTTAGGCGACGAAACGGCGTGGCCCCGTTACATCGTCATCTCCGGTGTAGGATTCGGCAGATTGCCCCGGAACCGTCGAAACACGACACCCTTCGGCCAGAAGTCAGCACATGCGATGGTCTCCTGCAGCGGTCGCGGCACGCGCACCACAAACGAGCTGAAGTGCACATAGTGGCGCGAACGCAGCTGGAACACCCTCAGCGAGAAGCCGGTCTTCTGACGAACGTACTCCACCACATCATCAGCCGTGGCAGTGTAATGCAGGCGCGATACATATAGCGCCTTGCTCGGTGTGGCAACCCGCAGACCGGAACCAACCGGTTCTGCAGTACCACACTGACTCTTGCGCGGCTTGCGCTTCCTCGACACCGTTGTAAAACCCTCCTTATCCACATCGGTGCGCGGGGGCTTCTCCTTTGGAGGAACCTGAACTTCACGCGCTCTTGAGGGCGCGTCGCTCCGGTCGGCTGCGACAGACCGACCAGCTACGGCATCAGCATAGCGATGACGTGATTTAGAGGATGGGGCGGGGGGAGGCCCGGCGCGGAGGGGGCACGCGGGCCGTGGAACGGCATGCGCAGTGTCAGCAACATGCAAACTGACCGAGTCGACACTTGACGCCCGGTCATTAGTCTTGAAATTTGACCCCGCTGGTGACCGAGTTTCCGGGGCACTATTACGCAATCCGATAATTTCTTTGCGTAACTCGGCAATAGTAGCCTGCGAAACGTCGAACTTTTTCAAAATTTCAGCCATGCCTGCCTTAAGAGCCACGATTTCCTTCAGCAGGCTACTCACGTCAACTTGCTCTGGGATGCGGGACGGCAATCTGGGGACCTCCGTCGCCACGAACTCAGGCAAGTCGCTCTCACGCTCCCTCAGAACATCAACGATGTCCTTAAGGGATTTTTTCCCGGCCTCGTCTCCTCTCCGGTGAGGTATGAATGTGCCGGCGATCCCAAGGGACTGGAACAGCACCTTCTTCGCTGCGCAGATGTCGGCGGCACTGAAGCTCGCCAAACAGACCTGCTCCGCGTCCAACTCATCTTCCCGCAGTACCCGCAGCAGAAAGGTGAGTAGCTTATTCACGACGGGTTCACTCATCGTTTCAAAACTATTAGCAGCGGCCGAGCCGCGCTATGTCCGCAATTAATTAATTAATTAATTAGTCATCAATGCGTCTACGTCGCTGCGCGCATTGGACACGACTCCCTGATATGATGATGATGGTGATTCTGACACAATTCTAATTGAACCCCAGGACAAGACAGTCTTTTTTACGTTTGTGCAATTCGAGAGAATCCTCCCGCTCCCTTTGGGCTTTGCTTTTAACGCAAACAGCAACACGCCACACTGACCATTATTATTATTCTCTTTACTCAATTTCAACCTTAGGCTAGGTTTTTACAATAATTATATAAAAAGTAAAATATAAAAGCTATATACAAAACATAAAATCATTATAAAAACCTAACCTAGGGTACCGCCGGCAGCGAGGCGGGGCCTAAGCTGCCGGTGGTCAGGGCGTCAGAGACAGGAACCTCCTGACTATCCGCGCAGTATCCAGGAGTACCGCCTTCTGTATCTGACCCTTGATCCAGCCATCTAGCGAGAGTCTCTTGAGGTGATGGTCGAGAGTCTTCGCTATTAAACCGTTCGTCGAAACGACTATCGGGACGATTATCGTCGAATCAACATCCCACATGGCGGTTACCTCGTGCGCCAGGTCTAGACCTGGCGCACGAGGTAACCTAGGTACCTAGGTACTTGCTGGCTTTGTCCTTCTCGGCCTTCACGAGGTTCTCATCATGGGGGATGGTGTCGTCGACGAGCACTGCCTGGCGTTTCGATCGATCTGTCAGCACAATATCAGGCCTATTGGCAAGAATAGTCCTGTCCGTGATGACAGATCGATCCAAATACACTCGAGAGCAAAAGTTTCGGGTCACTAGCATTTACTTCAATATCTTGAAAACGAATAAAGCTATCGTATTGAAATAAATTGAACCTTATAGACAATTTAATGTTACTAAAATAAAATGCATTACATTTACTACTGACCATTTATTTTATTATGTTTAAAACGACAAATTAAAAATGGCGTCATTTTGCTTCCAAAACCAAAACTGAAAATATTGAACTTTTTATATTTACAAGTAGTTTTAACACAGTTTAGTACTTGGTATTACCCCCACGTGCTGTCTGGACTGCTGCAATGCGATTCGGCATGCTGTACACCAAGTTTCTGAAACACTGTTGGGGAATGTTCTCCCATTCCTCTACCAATGCATGTTTCAAGTCACGAAGCGTAATTAAAGGAGGATCTCGTTGTCTTAAACGTCGTCCGAGCTCGTCCCAGGCGTGCTCGATCGGGTTGAGGTCGGGGCTACGTGCTGGCCACACCATGGGACGAATATTCACCTCATCAAGGTAGTCTTGCACTACACGAGCAGTGTGGGGAGGGGCGTTATCGTGCATAAAGATGGCATTCTCACCTAGTCTTGCCATAAATGGACCGACGTGCTCGTTGAGGATTTCATCCACGTATCTTACGCCATTAAGAGTACCGTTTTCGATCAGTACAAGCTCTGTTCGGCTTTCCGCAGAAATTCCAGCCCACACGAGTACCGAACCACCACCGTATGCCACCTTTTCTTCAATACAGGCTTGCATAAATCTTTCTCCTGGTCTTCTGTACACCTTTGCCCTTCCGTCGTGTGTATACAGCATAAATTTTGATTCGTCCGAGAACCCGACATTTGACCAATTTTCAATCGTCCAATGCGAGTGTTCGCGTCCATAAATTCGTCTTGCTATACGATGGTGCCTCTCGAGTTTCGGACCATTTGCGGGTCTAAATGGTTTCAAATTACCTTCAGCAAGTCGCCGTCTTACAGTCCAAGCAGAAGGGTTGCTTCTACCAAGCCCTAAAAAATTATGAGTCAGTGATGTTCCCGTAAGAAACCGATTTCGCAGCATAGAGTTGACTAGATATCGATCTTCCCGTGCCGTCGTACACCTGGGTCTGCCTGTTATTGGTCTGCGTAGGTTTGAACCAGTTTCTAGAAACCGCTGGCGAATACGCTGAACTGTAGACAACGATACACCGACTATTCTTGCTGTTTCTCGCTGACTGCTTCCATTTTCCAGGATCGTGAGGATTCTCGTACATTCCTCAGGTGTGAGTGACATAATTACTACTTTAATAATGACTATTGGATACCTAGAAGACTTCTTATAAATACATTTTATGACAGAACAAAAACAAAAGCAAAAATAGTTGCGAAAATTAGAAGTTCTGATTTGAAAAAAAGGGATCATTATGTTTATAACTTTTTTAATGCCATTACTTCACGCCAACCAATAAGTTTTTATACGTGTAATGAAGGATTATTAAATTGTCTATAAGGTTCAATTTATTTCAATACGATAGCTTTATTCGTTTTCAAGATATTGAAGTAAATGCTAGTGACCCGAAACTTTTGCTCTCGAGTGTAGAGCGTGGCACGACCATTTTCGAGAACTGGCGCAGGGGTGTACTTATAGTAAGGCACTTCAGAGACCACAAGACCGTATAGCAGAGCAAGTTGCTGGTTATTATTATTATTAATATACCTGCAGTCTATCGTTGCAGTAAGGTCCACGAGTGCTCAGTTACCTGTCTCGTCGATGGTACGTCAGAATGAACTGTGTGTGTGTGTGTGTGTGTTTGTGTATGTAATGAGTGATCTATTCAGTGGTTCATATTAATGATGACACTATACTTTTTACGCTAACTAGAGTTTTTTCAATGTAATTTCATTCTTGCGACTGCAGCCTACGGAACCAAGGCTAACTGAATCAGTTTCCGGCTCCTGAAGGCTTAATACAATTAGTTTCTCGATACATATCTCCCATAACTTCACCTTCTGCTACCGATTTATTTTAATACATCAATATTCAATTCAAACTTTGCTAAACATTGTATGACCAATATTAAATAAACGTTTCTCAAATAAAATTTCTGCGAGTTATGGGTATGTTATTTCCACTTATTTAATCGTATGGCGTTTCATGTAGCAGGAATATACATTTCTACTAAGAATTACGAGCTCTTTCAATTCTTCATTTTTAAAAGGAAATGTGGAGGCATTTTATTTGAGAAACGGTTATGTAATATTGGTCATACAATTGCAATTGGTTTTGGTATCAGTAAATACGGCAAAAAAATGACCCAAAGTTTTTCCCCTATTGTGTTACACATACATTTTCCACATACATTGTATGGTCATAACACAACTAGAAAGTAAAAAAAATATTCACATTTTAGGACACTTTTTTTCTCCTATGATGGGATTATGAGCATAATTATTTCAAGATTTTATTCTACCGTTTTGTCGGCGTGATTGATTCATATACCCATGCCGAATGACAGCTTTGCTAGTAGGAAGAGAAAGGGTCATGGAAGAAAATATAGAAGGAAGGAGAGGCAGGGAATCAAGGTGGACCAAATAAAGGAAAAAGCTGGTGTCGTGTCGTATCACCAAATCAAAGGGCTGGCGTACGACAGAGAGAAATGGAAAATACTCCACCGACAAGAGGACACCTCTTCAATTTATGATGAGTAGGAAGGGTCACTGAGCTATGCCGCAGACGGACAGATGGACAGACGGACAAACAGACAGACAAACACACGGATATGCCGAAACTATAAGGGTTCCTTGTTGACTACGGAACCCTAAAAAGTGGTAAATTGTGGTCTCGATTTCAAGTGACTTTTCTTTGGCTCAGGCTTAGGTGACTGTTACGGAGTCGTCGATATATTTCATAATAACAAATGAACATCTAAGTTCTGTTATGCGGTAAGTCCGAAAATGCCTATGGTTATGCCTATCAATCATCAATCAAGATATAGTCAAGGAATGAAAAAGCTCGCCACTTTTCGTCCAAAAGTGACAAACAATTACATTCCGCGACTGTACTTCCAGTAATAGTCAAAATAATATTATTTTTACACATTTCGACCTGGGTCATTAAGGGAACAAATGTGGGTACGCTTAATGTTTAACGTCTACCCTGTACTGACAACCAGCGAATTTTGAAACTGTCCCCGTAAAATATTCTACAACATGCTGTATGGTGAATTATTTGTTTTATCTTATTGCATTGTTCGAACACATGTTCTCGCATTGGACAGGTGCCCATTAGGGGAAACTACAACTAGAAGTGCATTCCAGAAGTTTCCTTACTTTTAAATGAAGTTTGAGTAGTTCAGTGCTTATAAATAATTATTAAGTTGAAAAGTACGTGGTCCGCATGCGTATTACAAAGAATCCAGGCGGGTCTACGGGAAAAAATATAGCCATTAGTCATATGTCCAATCCGAAGGTTCAGTTTATATACTAGTGAACACCTATGTACAAACTTACATTTCACACACATCCTGTTATTAGGTAGTAGACATCTGTAAACGGACTACTGACATAAAGGGATTTATTATGCACGTAATAAATTGTGTTCCATCTCTGGCTGTCCTAAACCCAATTGTAAACAAAAGAAAGTTTTTATGGACGTGGACAAACGAGGTTTGGTCACAGTTTAAAAAGCAAATTTTCCTTGTTTACTGTTTTTGCCGCAGGTAAAAATTGCTGGTTCCTAAATAATAAAATGCGTATAGCAATATACAAGTCAATACCATGAGAATTTAACAAAGAGAGCTTAACATACCCTAATATACACTTGTCAAGTCTTGCCTATAACCGTACAGTCGAGTTTCCACAACAAGCTTTGACAAGCTTTCAAAAATGTCTATACACATTCTTTATTGTTATTGACATAAGACGCTTGTGTAGATATTTTTGAAAGATTGTCCGTATAGATATTGGAGAAATCTACTATACATCGTAAACTTCAAGCATTTTCGGTGCAGTATAGTAGTGGTGACGCAGGTTGGTATAGACAATATTAATCAAAATGATTGATTAAGGTTATTAAGGTAGATAAAGCTAATTAACAGTGATCGTAACTTTTATAGCATTTTTGGTGCAGCGTAGTGTTGTTAACGGAATTGGTATAAAGAATTACAATCCTAATAATATTAACCTTAATTAACAATTTTGATTGATATGTCTATACCAATTCCGTTAACAACACTATGCTGCACCAAAAATGCTACAAAAGGTACGATCACTGCTAATTGAGTATTAGGATTGAAATTGTTTGTACCAATTTCGTTAACAAGACTATGATGCACCGAAAAAGCTACAATATTTGGGTTGTCTACTTATACTTAGCTCTATAATTGTGTCGACTCTGAATTGAGTCACTATGCTTCTCCATATTATAAATAGCCATGACCGAATAAATGTTCACTTGCCGGTAAAATAACCCATCCGCTTATCTTCGCATTGACTGACTCGATCTGTATGCGCGTGAGTCAGGTAATGCGTTTATTTTCTCTAGCTCTACCTCAAGCTGCGTTACATTAGGTATATTATTTACACTAACAATTATGTAGGTACAAACCATGTCATTCTTAAATGACATGGTTTGTTTATTGCATTAGAAGCATGGTCGTTTAAGATCAATATTTTGCATTCAAGACTTTTAAAAGTAAGTTAATAATTTAGGCAAAATATTTTATTAAATGTTATCATTTGGATGTGCTAAGTGTACCCGTAATTATGTGGATACAATGTGAATACTAACTTACAACTAGGTACTTTGAATACTAGTTAAACTAGATTAGTTATGTGGTTTCCTAATGCATTATTACAGTAATAAAGCTTCTAATGAAACATCTTAGTAGGGGAATTAATTATTTCAGCTAGCCCTGAGACGTTAACAAAGATCAGACCCCGTAGCATGGACGGCCTTATCACATGATAAGTGACAAGATAGAGCGTGCATCACTGGCTGACACCGTTCAATAGAACGAGACGGACGCTCTATCTTGTCACTTATCGCGTAATAAGGCCGACCATGATACGGGGTCAGAGCTGCACTCCCTGAAGAGCAACCTCGGTTTGGTTGACTCGTTACGTAGATTACTCTCTGTAACCAATGTACGCACTGTATCCCTATAAAAAATCCTTTTTCTCAAACATGCAATGAAATATTGACGTGTTCTTCATAATGGGCTTCGAAGCGTCACGTTTCGGGCGCAGCGAGACGAGAGACCCGTAATGGCATTTCATACAAAATTGGAGGCCTAGGCCGGCAAGATGGTCTTTTTTCATTTCCCTTCCACTATTTGTGGCACAGGATCACGGCGTTCAGCCATGAAAATTAAAGTTTGATTTCTTGGAGTTTTTTTTTAATTTATTTCATTGCATGTTTGAGAAGAGCTATACATACCTCGGCGTGAAAAGGGGTTGCCGGCCGAGTACATATAGACGGCCGAGCGTAGCGAGGTCGGATAGTTATGAGGGAAACTTACTTCCCGGCCTCTATAGTAATGTACTATTTACGACGTGCTGACCTTTAAGTCGGGTAGGTACTTAGATTAGACAATGCCCGAGTTTCTAACATGAATATACCTATTTATTACGCATTCATCATACAAACTATGAATACATTTAGATAGAAATCAATAACATATTAGGGGTTGATTACACAAATCTAACTAGCCCCATAATAAGCTCAATAGGGCTTGTGTTATGGGTACTAGGCGTCAATATATTTAATAGATATATGTAAATACTTAAACAGATAGAAAACGCCCAAGACTCAGAAATAAATAGTCATGCTTGTCACACAAATAATTACCCTTACTGGGATTCGAATCCGATCGTTCGATATGCATCAGGAGAGAAGTGGGGCGCTTCCTCGCGGATTCTGTAGGTATCTAAACAGTGACATTCGCTACCCATTCCTCAACTAACCAAGTACCTACTTACAGGTTAGTCTGCACGAATTGTGTAAGATTAGACATACATTTATATCTAGCGCTTATAACCTTATCACATCATGCTAAGATAGCGAAGGAAATTCTAAGGAAATCCAGAAGGAAATTCTAAGGAAATCCAGAAGGAAATTCTAAGGAAATCCAGTGAATATTTAAGAAACAGAATTGTTCAGTCGTATTTACAAAAAAGAACTTAGGTATTACATACATTTTGTACGTTCCCTTGGGTCCTTTGGGTTGAAAAGTATCTGAGCAACCTTATGTCTTTAATTGAACCAGCGAAACGAACGAAGTTCTCCGGTTCAGCTTGGTTCAAATTCTTTCGTATGTCCGGATGTCCAGATTTCTCGCTGTCCGGGTCCGCGCTCTACAAGTCGCATTTCTCAACAGATTTACGTGCAATTATGTGAGCGGGTTCAATAGTGATCATAATTGTTTTTGTCGGGTTAGATTTCCGTATTTTTTTGAAAAAACGACAAGCTCGTGATTCTACTGCTCACAGAGCCACTATCAATAGTCATGTTCATATATGTTTGACCACTTTGTCCGGGCATATTTCCGAACTCGACTGTACTTTTTGAACGAGAACAAACTGGTACTAACCCGACGCCTCCATTGTCAAGGTTCGACAGGTGCTTGTTGAGTGTCTCCTGGATGTTCCTCTGGGAGTAGAGCCCCATGGGCGAGTTGAACTGCTTGTGCACTAACTTCGGGCCGGTGGCCATCTTGTCGTTCGTTCAGCGCTGGAATGCAAACGATAACATAAGTTGAGCAATCGTTTCAGTCAGACTAAAACAGTACTGAATTATTCAAGAAAAGAGGGGTCAGAGACATATGTAACGCATAAAAACTCTCATAAACTGGCGCGGCCTGGCCGCGGCGTTCAATAGTAAACTTGTCGTTAGCTGTCAAATTTACTATTTACCGCCACCGCAGGCCGCGCCAGTGTGTTGCAGGCTTTAAGGATAACGGTGACATCCGTCAAAATCACGTATACAGTACGATTACTGTTAGTTAACCACTGACAGATGGATTGCCTTCATTTACATACATACATACATTCACGCCTTTATTCCCAAAAGGGGTCGGCAGAACACATGAAACTTATGTTCCAGCGCCACTTTTAGCGTAACTGTGGGTATAAAAGATCGACAAAATGTGATATTGCAGTGATAGGTTGCTAGCCCATCGCCCACAACACACTTGAACCCTGCTCCCTTAGTCAACTTTTACGACACCCACGGGAAGGAAGGGGGTGGTGAAATTCTAACCCGACACCACACGGGTACCTTCATTTAATTTTTTAAAAGCTCTTTTAAAAGCTTTAATTTTTAACTTGCAATGTACCTAGTCGGCTCATAAGTTCTGTCACTGGCCTTTAAAATTTAAATTTGGAACTCCTAAAACAAAAACCGTTGTGCATTTGAATTTCGAATCTTTTTCAAATATTTGAGTAGTATAATTTTGCAATTTTCTGTTTTCTTCAACATGGAGTGGACGCTTAAAGATAGCCATACCGCAATAATTGCACTATATCGTTGTGGTCACTCGCCGACTAAAATTTTTAAGCTACTTGAAAATTTAAAATTCTCTCTAAGATTTGTGTATCGTACCATAGAAAGATACAGTGAGGTCTCTAGTTTAAATGACAAGAAAAGAAGCGGTCGTCCGCGTACGGCTAGGACTCCAGCGATTGTACAAGCAATTAGGGCACGCATTGCCAGAAATCCCGCTAGGAAACAAAAAGTTATGGCCCTCCAGATGGGTTTGAGCAGAAACACGGTGAAAAGAGTGCTTAATCAAGACCTGAGACTTCGTGCTTATAAACGAAAAACTGGCCATCTTCTCAATGGTCGACTTAAAGCTTAAGGCTTAAAAGATCTAAAGCTTTATTGAAGAAGTACGCTAAAAATAAGCACCGTTGTATACTGTTTTCGGACAAGAAAATTTTTGACATAGAAGAAAACTGTAATAAACAAAATGATAGTGTACGCTCGCAATAGTAAAGAAGCGTCTAATAGCATTCCCCGTATTCAAAGAGGTCATCACCCTTCATCTGTGATGGTTTGGCTGGGAGTTTCTTATGCGGGCGTCACTAGTATGCATTTTTGTGAGAAAGGAGTAAAAACTAGTGCCAAAGTGTACCAAGACATGTTGACTAATATTGTGAAACCACTATCCCATACGATGTTTCTAAACCAGCATTGGTTTTTCCAGCAGGACTCTGCTCCAGCCCATAAGGCAAAGTCTACACAAGCCTGGCTCGCCTCCAATAAAATCGACTTTATACGGCATGAAGATTGGCCCTCCTCTAGCCCAGATCTTAATCCGTTAGACTATAAAATATGGCAATATTTAGAGGAAAAGGTGTGCTCAAAACCTCATGCAAATCTAGACTCGCTGAAAAAATCCCTTGCTACGGCAGTGGCCAATATCGACATGAAAGTGGTGCGTGAATCCATTGACGACTGGCCACGAAGACTTCAAGCCTGTGTAGATAATTATGGCGGTCATTTTGAATAAATGTTATACATTTAGATTCTCTAGTTTATAAGCTTTCAAACGCTGTACAAATTATACGGAATAAACTTAAACTTTTGTTTTTATTTGATACTATGTATATGACAGAACTTATGAGCCGGCTAGGTATGTAATTTGTTCGGGTGGAATCTTTGAACTCAATTTTGAAATATATATCTTCTACCGATTGAGCTAAAATTTTGTATACACGTTTAGTTTGGATTAAATGCACGATAAGGTACGTGACGTCATTTTAAATCCAATATGGCGGACCATCCAAGATGGCGGAATAGTTATTTTTAATACACTTCTACAATATGGGTATCAAATGAAAGGGCTCGTTGAGAGCAACTCGAAAAATAATGTGATTTCATTAATTTTTTTTTTCGAAAATACACCCACATCTACCGATTTAGTAATAACTATTTTATTTATATAAGATTAAAGTTGAAAAACCTTTTCAAAGAAAGCTTTTATTTAAACGCTCTAAAAAGAAGAAAATACAATTTTCCTTTTAAATTTTAACTATGAACTTACAACCTCATTATACACAACTTATATGGTCATAAAAGCTTGTCGCGATGATCAATATTTAATTAATTCAATCAATTTGGAATGCGTAACGTATGTCTTAAGTTGGTTCCTACGATTTAAAGTGTCAGCAACTAACGCACAGGAAACGCGTAGAGATGAAAGCCATAACCTATGGTAATCGCTTCACACTAGGCCGGTTCGGGTCCAACCGTTGAACGTTAACGAAAATAATTAACTAGGCTTAGGTTGACAGTGAGTTACTAAAACACTGTTAACCGAGAGGTAATTTTGTTCGTTGTTTAGCATTCCAATCTCATTTCAATCTAATTGGCGTGCTCGCTTCCACACGCGTCAGGTAAAGTGTCTGATTAGAACGAGCGTGCAAAACAAATTGAAATGCTAAACGGACCGAAATGAGGCCCTAGTTGTCGACATTAGATTTTGTCAGAGTATTAAAATCATAATTCCAGTTGGGGACATTTATATCCTTTGTAACATTAAGGCAAAGCATCAGTACTTAAAATCATGTGTACAATTTTTATCCTCCTCACGAGATAATTTTATTACTCTCGTAAGATTCGCGCCGCGGGGTTGGCAGGCTTGCCGTCTTATTGCGTTTTTATTAGACCCACCATCTCGTACGACGACTATCATATTTTTCCCGAATAATGTGCTAGAGACACGGCAGCTTTGAGCAAATAAGTTTTCAATATTAGCGTCATTTCGTACAAAGTAATATCGAAGACAAACGGCTTGAGATAGTAGACACACAATGGCTATTTCTCCGGATGCTATGCTAAATCTTGCGTTATTGCTTCTAAACTATACCAACCACGTAAAGTTTTGCAGTTTTATAAATTCTAACTGGAATTCCTCGTTCTTAAGTTCTTGCTAAATTAAACTCGAAATGAAATAAGTGGTGATGCGCGACGTTGCAAATGAAATAATCTCCACATGCGGATTTTCTCACGACATTCCACTAAATAAAAGCAAACACGATTTCATGCTTGAAAGTTTAGCTTTAGAAAAGATTTAGTAATTAATATAATTTTACCTGCGCGTTTTAGAAGGTTATCTTCATGTTTATGAATTGTTGTTTATACTCATTTTGTAATTGAACTAATTAGGTACAGTCAGCGTCAAATAGTTAGTAGCAGCCAGAGTAGCCAAATATGTCGTACCACACCCTTATTCTTACAGTAATAAAGTCGTGTACCGAAATATTTGGCTACCTTGGCTGCCACCAACTATATGACGCTGACTGTACCTATGAAACACCAAGTTTAGTGTATCAAGTTAGATGGACTGTCAAGAATGGTAGGTAAAACATTTTTGATTGCTGGTTGATTATTGCTCCTTATCAATTTCAAGGAGTTTTTATTAGTTTATGACATATACATATTAAGATACAGACAACACGTGCGTTAACGCCTATCCCAATCACATTTAAAGCGAATGACTGAGCGCGGTGTGGACAGTTTGAACTGATTTATTTGTGTGCGAGACGGCTATTGCAAAATGTGCGGAAGCTCTCTGGACCGTCATTATGTACGACACGTCTAGCAAAATAAACCGGTGTTATTGTCTCTAGAAATGAGGCTACGTGAAATTGAGTTTAGTTAAACATTTTCAATGCATATAATCGACATGCACGAAAATGTTATGACTCGACCGAAGCTGCATAGCGAAGCAAACAAGTTAAAGAACATCGTCATCAGTGTCGAATAGATGTCAAGTATTTACGTACAAAGCGTTACAAATAACAACAATAACACTAACGAGCAAATAAATAAATATATATACTATGTATATTTGTCTTTATAAAGTATATACAGTATATTTTAGTTTAACACGTTTTTGCAAATCTCTATGCGCGTTTATGTGCGAGTGACCACTCGGTAGGGGTATGAATATTTCTTACCACTAAGTACGTATATATCTACGTGTAAATATTTGACATAGCTTTTCAAGATTAAACAAGATATTTAGGAATTTCGATATTGCGAAGTAAGTAGGTACCCACTTGATTGTATATTTCCCATTTCATATTAATTTTAATTCAATTTCGAAACTTAGCAATGTTCAAGGATAAAATAAACTTTAATTTAGAAAATGTACTAGGTAAATAGCCTAGTTATTTAATAGCAGTTAAAGTACCTGTGTACTTGTATTACTTGTGTTGATTCTTGTATTACTTTGTACCTATACATTCTATTTTACTGATCACTTTCTCAATTCGACAGTTCTTTCTGCGCCCGTATTTTTGACAATAGTTTTAATCTTTTGTATTTTTTTCTGCTCTAATTACTGGTGTTACGCTCATATTACTAAATGATATTCAGACCAAGCTTCAGGCCTGAGTAGAATAACAGATACCTAAATGTTAAAAGAAAGTGTTATTACAACTGTTTGCATCCGAACTGTCTCTGGTATCACTTGAGTGAGTTAATTGAAAGTTTGTTTGGCTCCGATATGTCCTCATTAGTGTATTGCTTTTACTGAAATGGTGTGAACGATTAACGCATTTTAATAGGAGAATGTAAAAAGTACGTGGGTGTAGCAAAACAGTGCTATAATGTTAACTCTTCGGGAGATGCGGTTTAATAAGTGGACGACGAAAGATTATCTATTTTCGTTCTGGACTCCCTGCTCACATGCGTAACAAATATTCGCCAGCCAAACCAGCTACTTTTGTTTTAAGAGCAAAATTATTTTTTCCATTTTACCAACAGCTTTGTCTGATACACCTTGCAGTAAACATTTTTAAAAATAAACAGTGAAAAGTAAACAATAATTATCCTTGGACCAGGACAGACGGAACACATATTCTTAATAGCTCTGAGGCCAGTGAAGTCGTTTTCTAGAAGAACAAGGTTAACAATACCGTCATCAAGGTTGAAAATAATTCCGTCGAGTAATTCGGAACAGTTATACGGTGTACAAGAATAACCCGTCGGCTATTTATACAACACGTTCGTGAAATGCTCTCTAGATCTAAAGTTATATCGATGACAGGTATGACATTACGTTACACTTGGCATGGTGCACCTATATTTCTTATTTTATTTGTGTCTAAGTAAGCATTATATGGGCATTGCGGCCAAATATAACGTAAACAATCTTTCTCTCAGGTTCAGGAGGACGAATTAAGGTGACTACCTACATATTCGACTCTCACTGCACAACGTTTCATGTTCAAACATGGCCGCCTGAAGCGTGGTTACGCAGAATGCTAGACGCTGGCGCAGCGATATTATGCGCGGAAACGTAACGACTAATTTCATTCCCGTGAAGTCACGGCTAATTATTTTCTTAACTGAACACCTGAAGTTAGTCATGGATGTCGAGTTCACCAGGTGATTAGCGGTGGAAATACAAAACGAAGCTTTTATTAGTGCTATGGTTTTAATGAAGCGGCGAATTGAACGGAGTGCAGTGTACCTTGTGCGGCGGTCAGGTTCGTGCGAGCGGCTTGGGCGCCTGTCTCTAACTGAAGCGGGAGTGGCCGCCCACGCCGCGCGCGCTGGCCCGCACCTGAAAAGTTCCGTGGGTGCTCATTATCTTGAGGGAAACAAAGAATATAATATTCTTAAATATAAAAACCGAAAGTTATTGTGACCGGTACCACGCGAAACGCTTTCCCAATTTTTGGAAGTTAAATTAAATCTAATTTCACTCTAAATTGTAGTGGAATTAATTAAGTTTAAAATCGAGTCACGAATTTCCTTGTGTTCTAGCTTGAGCCACATGTTTTATTCACAGTTCAAAGTGTGTTGACTCAAGTGTGTTTCAGCATTACATTTCTAGTCCTACGTTTTACTTAACAACCAAAAGTAATAAAATAAAGTTCTTATTCGTTTACATCGACAGATAATTCTGGACTTACCTCGGTTCAAAGGAATTGAATGAATTTATGGATCGAATAATTTATGAACTACTTTTTACGTCACACAACAGGTACAGTTTCAGGTATCCAACTGGTAACACGCACTGGTATGTGGGAACCGCGGCTTCCCGACCGCGAATGCGCACCGACGTCCGCTATCGCGAGAAATTTGATTAGGTTTACTCCAACACGGGTATTTTTAGTTTTCCCACACCAACCGTGATAGACGTCCATAGCAGATTCTTTCAGTTTCGTTCAATGACTCTTGAATCGTGACTAGTTTATTTTGACGGCATAAACAGCTTACGTACGGGCTTTAAAGAGGCATGGGATACCCACGGTTTTGGACAAATTAATACAGTCCTATGTTAGGAAAAAGCGATGTATGGCAAAATTCTTCTCAGATAGGAATTAAACGCCAGTCGCCTTTACTGTGGAAGACAACTTTTTTCTTTAACGCCTTTATTATAGTCAGGTATAAAGGGGTGCTTTCGGTATAGGATGTTCTTATTTATTCTGTGCTTCACTTTGGATTTTGAGTGTTAAAGAATTCTTGTGGTTTCTGACTTTGTTCACCTAAGGACCACATTAATGTCAGAGGATATGAATACATGACTATTACTACTATTCATCATATTATCATTAAGCTGGTCAGGAAATATACGCAAACTTATTGTTTTAAAGGGTCTCTCTCCCACATTTCTGACCCGCCATTAACTAAAAATGTATGTCCTTAAAATTAAAATAATTTATTGTTCTAGCTACCGAACCCCTAATTAGTTCCTTAAACTATTATACTCAGCTATTCAAGAGGGTCGCAGTTTCATACACGACATTTGACAGAAAGGGACGTGTTCCCACTGTCATGTTTCTGTCCTTCAATGACGGGGATTATGGATTAGAGAAGTAAAACATTCTGCAATATTCTTAAATGCCTAAACTTCAGAATGAGAATCAGAATATATTTATTAATTCGTAAAATATAGCCTACATAGGTCTTAAAGATAGAATAATCACTATGTTTTGCCAGGTAGGCGTACACGAACATGTTTATGTTATTTAATATTATCATGCATAGTTTTATAACATTAAAACTAATTTTCATTAATGCTATCAAATGCTATCTAACAATACTCTCAGTTATAAGTCAGCGTCATTCATGAATTAATGAGCATTATAATATCATTTTTTTATTAATAATAATTTCAATGTTAAATTGTGCAGTGTTTAATTCCTTAATAAAATTTGATATTTTATCATATATACATATAAAGGTGCCATTCCTACTTAGTACACTTTTCCGAACTAGCGCTGTTGAACGCACTTTATGATGCATGTCACTTTGGTACTGAGATGCAAGACAGGGTGCTTCGTTCACTTCTAGAAAGTCATGTCATGTTTGAATCGGCCAGTTTTGTGATGAACGCGTTTGATAATCGACTGTTTTGTAACCTCCTACGTAACCGTTCGTGAATAATAAGTACATACCTAATAATATTTAAATGAAAATGCCCTTTACACATTTTACAATTATTAATTATTATTCCCTACTAATTGTTTCTTGTCAACTATACAATACTCGTGCAATACAAATACTTTTTATTACGAACCTCAAAACATGAATCAAATAAACATAAAAACTTACACAACAATTACAACAATTAGGAAGACAAAGTCATAACGCATATGTTTTACCGCATTATTTATTACATTTTTGCATCATGATAGGAATAAAAGTATTAAACTTTACTTAGGATTGACAGCAATTTCTTACTCGACCTTTTTATTTGCTCCTGCTATGGGCAGGTTTACCTATTTTACAAGGCTCCTTCTGCGCAATATGTCATTATTAAGGCTTATTAGCCTGTTATTGAGTAATTTATTATTTGAATGACAGACAAATGCAGCACCATTTATTTTTATACATGTTTTCACTGCAGAATGAGTAAACAATGAACTATTATTGTATTTAACGGTACCGTCTGAACTTGGAATGACTAATTAAATGCCCTTATTCATACATCTTCACCAAACCTATTTTAGTTCAAGTACTATTCAAGTTCGTTTGTATATATCTGTCACTTTAACATGTATATTTTCGGGCAAGAGACAAACCTAACTTTAGTTAACAGACGTTTGCAAAATTGTATGAATAACGTGGGAATTGTCTTTGCTTACGGATATAGATACACATTATCACTGGTTTTATAAGTAACAATTGATAATCTTTCTAAGAGGGATATGCCCCGTACCCAATGTCACTGACATCATCTTACGTTATGACAGCACAAGTCACTAAATAATGTTAATTTTAGCCGGTTGCAACATGATATGTAGTATGTGTACGAGTAGGAGCGTGGCAGGTGGAGGAATGTTTCACGGCCGATATGATGCGTTTCATGACGGTGGGCGGATCGTGTTCGTGATGCAAACGTGCAATCAGTACTGTAACACACTTGGTTGTCTGGGCACTGCACTCTGGAAAAAATATATTTACAAAACAGTAACACAACATACATAGTATTTGAAGACGTATCTTATCTTATCTAGATGCCCTCATCTAAATAAGATAAAATAGATCCTTTCGGATGCACTTCGGCCCAGCGGGCTCTTTTGTGCTTTTGCCCTCTCCTTTATGCCTACTCCCAAGCTCGCTCCATCATTTCCACAAAGCGGATGATGCAGCTCAGCGGGAGCACCTTGAATTCCTTTGGTTGCGGATAGTCGTTACTACAGTAATTCATTCTTTGTCTGGCAAGGGCATGACATTCACACAGTAAGTGTTCATGGTCCCATCCTCCCCGCCACACATTCTACTGTCTAATCTATCCGACAGTCCCATCTTGACCAAGAGATCCTTGACCCCGAAGTGACCTGTGAACACCCCAGATATGATTCTGAGTTGCTTCCTACTGGATTTCCAGAGCTTGTTAGTGAGGACGTATCACTTCTAGATACAGTTACCTACAAAAAGATACACATATTTCACCTGCTTTGACGGCAGGTTTTATTATAGGAGGAGCTTGGGAGAAATTAAATGTTAACTAGGTAGGTAGGTTTTTTAGACCTACAGAGGGTTTCACAGTTTAAACACCTTGGGCATTATGTGACGGCAGACCTTAAGGACGATCTCGATTTGGAGAGGGAACGGAGAGCGTTAGCGGTCAGGAGCAATATGTTGGCTCGTAGGTTTACCCGATGTTCAAAACCAGTTAAAGTCACCCTTTTTAAGGCATACTGTCAATTATTTTACACCTCCATGTAGTGGACCCATAGGATACCCCTATGGGTCCACCATACGCTGAAAGCCTATAACGCTTTTCGTATCCTGTCCTGATGAGGTTGCCACGGTTCTGCAGCGCGTCACGGATGTTTGCCGAGGCCCGTACCGACGACTTTCATGCGATCAGGCGAAAGCGGGTCGCATCTATTCTAAACCGCATCCGACGCAGCAACAACAGGATACTGAAGGTTGCTGATAGAACCGATGGGTCCATCCTAGGTTAATAAGGGTTAAAATTACAAATTAAATTTTAATTATTTTCATTGTATTGTCATTTTTTAATTTATGTAAGTTCCTCTTCTTGACATTAAGTAAATAATTTGTAAACGCAAATGATTTGATTTGATTTGTATAGGATATTTGTATTTGTATGGAATTTTAAGGTTCTGAAATAAAGATATATATATATATATATATATATGTGTGTCATGGATCCATCCCACACATCCAATCTAATTATGTAACTGAGTTAGACAGTGATGCATGAAATAAACAAGTTACTCCGTAAACAAGGTTCTTACATAAATATGAGCCTAAAATTTGATTAGCTGTAAAAAATAATGGCTTAATTTAGGCAGTGTCTAAGCTAATTAGAGAAAATAGCAAAATAAAGAGAACAAATCCATGTCTTCACGCTTCTCATGTTATGATTTCACCTTCAGCAAACCGTTAATCTAGCTATCTCGGCAAATGCAACTTGCAACATTAATTTAGTGTAAATCCGTACTGACTTACAAAAGTCGTAAACAGATAATAAATCGATTATCCTGATTATTCCACTTTATATCGGGGAGAGCTGCGTTTGACAGATTGACGGGCGCGTTTGCCGCAAGACGCTACCCTGTACCCAGGCTAGACTTATTGCAGCTGCCGTTAAACTGTAATCAACTGCTAGTAACGACAGGCCCCCTGCATTGTAAAGTTACCTTGTCGGGTAGTATGAAATCCACCTATTTTTGATTAAAAACCTACTGAAGTTCTAAGGTAAAGCAGGTATTTATTAAAAGTTTAGCTTTAATTTTATCGTGAAATGATGTGTAGCGTCGTCACTTAAGTTTATAAATAATAACAAATTCACTATTCTATACATAGTTGTGACGAAATACAACATTGTTTTTAACTGCCATATTTTGCTCCATTTAACATTAATTTGAAAGAACATCATGGCGACGTAAAAGTCATGCATTTTTTACGAAGCTTCATCAAAATATTTACAAAGTAGGTACGTGCAAGTTTGTAAGCAAATAATGTTACCAGTATGAATGTGTGACAGGAAATATGTATTTACAACACTACGATATAATTATTTATTGATACTGATTACTTTTCCAACGCGCGCAATAAATATTATCTTTCACACATTGAAACAACATGCCGATTAATCATCATCATCATCATATCAGTAGAAAGACGTCCACTGCTGGAAATAGGCCTCCCCCAAAGAGTGCCAAAGTGACCGGTCCTACGCCACCCGCATCCAGCGGACTCCCGCGATCTAGCAATGCCGATTAGTGTGCGTTAATTTGAATATTGGTTTTTTACTACACTTACTTACATTTTTATGGTGCGATTCTATTATTCTGTCCGTCTCTCTCTGACACGAAGTTGAATATCTCAGGAACTACTTACTACTACTGCTATTGAAATACCTAGAAGTAAACAAGGCAAACTCACGTGTATGGAAAGTCAAAAATAAACGTACTATAACTAACTAACATATAATGAAGTAAAATGGATCGTGAAAGTCTTCTTATAAACCTCTCTAACCCGGCTAAAATCATTTCATAATCATTCTCTCCACATTATATCCTATTCTGTTTGAAACTTTTAGTTTTGTATTGGGATTTCCCATCTTAACCCTGATAATCCTAAGCTAATTATCTGATACTCATCAAATATTCAGAAATCTATTAGATTCCCTTATAAAAGTGGGGAGCATTCATATATCCGTTTTATCCATTTAATATCATATTAAATCCTCAATCCTAATTATCCTTATATTTATATTTATTGTTTATTTATTTATTTAATATATATAACAGCATACTTACTTTAGGGTGTCGCATCAGCCAAGTGGAAAGCAGCCCCGAAGGCATATTTAAATGCATTGAAGAGCATGTTCGCAATTTACCTCGACATTAGCGGCAATATCCTCGCACGAGGGCTTTTTGATGCTAGCGATAGAATAATATTGAAATTGACGTATTAATACTTCTCGTGTGCTTTTAAGTTTAGGCCTTTACGGCCCGCTTTTGTAAACTTCTGAGAGTTTATGTCAGAGGCAAGGCATTTGAATACTACATAAATAAATATTGAGGGACAATCTTTACACATCCCCGTGTGGTGTCGGGTTAGAATTTCACCACCCCCTTTCCCCCTTCCCGTGGGTTTCGTAAAAGTCGACTAAGGGAGCAGGGTAGAAGTGTGTTGTGGGCGATGGGCTAGCTTTATACCCACATTTATGCTGTGGCCCTAGAACATAAGTTTCATGTGCTTTGCTTACCCCTAACTTTTGGGAATAAAGGCGTGAATGTATGTATGTATGTACGTATCACAAATCGACTTACTCCCATAGTAAACTCAATAAAGCTTGTGATATGGGTACTAGAGGACGATATATTGTAACATAACGTGTTCAAGTGCGAATCTCTTTCTTGCAGTATTCCTATTTCTGAAGTGTGTAGGTAGTTAACTGTGTTGCTGTATGTACAATGCACTAGCAATCGTACTGAGAATTTCGCATTTACCCACCAATTACAGAAAAAGGCTAAGGATAAATTGAGGATAAATTGGTACATCCGATCTCTTTTCACTTTCGTACTTAATAATGAGTAAGAAAGGGATGGAACTCTCAGACCAAGAAAAAAAGACAGACGGAGCGTCACGAACAGTCAAGTGAAGCCAAACCACATACAAACAAAACCAAGCTACATCAAGTTTAGCCAACGCTCACGCACACATATACAAACAAAATTGCACAAAACTCTTCAGCACGTGTCGCAATGCTGCCAAGATCATTTATTTCGAGTTTTGTGCGATTTAATTTGTTTAGCGTGTGCTAAACTTATGGGGCTTGGTTGAAAACCAGTTGGCTTCACTAGATTGTTCGAAACGCTCCGTCTGTCTTTTTTCTTGGTCTGAGGATGGAACCATGTTATCTAACATACTCATATTTTTTTATCAATCCAATTCAACATTTATTCATGAACAATACAATGATTTTGTTTGAAATTTGTAAATACACTTAATAATAAAAGTAAATACTATAACTAGAATCAAGTACATCATTTTCACAGATTTCAGTAAAAACTAGTTTTTTAATCTTTTGCAAATATTTCTTCAACAGGTACTATAAAAACACCCCGTCCACAAATATGCATTGTCTCCGCTTCCTCGCTCGCACGATGTATCGTTCACCCAGGCATAAATGTTGCGACAAAACAAGTATCTCTACTAGCTTAGCCTAATAATCGGATTCATGATGACATTCATTGTTATATACAATATCTATTTTAAATAACTACTTTAGTCAACTCGTTTCGTTAGTCGTTTACCTCTCTAGTCTGAGATTTTCACAGCTGTCACCCGAACCAAGCTATTTTGAAAACGCCAAAGGTTAGAAAGAGAGAGTTGTAGTATGTACTTGCAGCTTTGGAAAGCTTTACAAACCTCTCGCAAAATCCTTTTCTCAAAAATCATATTGTCACTGTCAAAATTGTTTCTTAACATATAATACAAAATAATACTTCAGACTACTTTACAAGTATTTTATATTAGATATTATCGGATATCAGATGAATATACTACATTTACCTGTAGAAATTGGAACTTTGATTTTCACATATTTGGATACGAAGTCAAAAATAAATGCCTACGGTGTAATTGAGTTGAAACAGTTTTTTGCGCCATGTCTGATGAGGAAGGTAAATATATCCAGGAGCACTGTCGCCACGGCCAAGACGTTAAGTTTAGACGCTCTCCAAGACTACGCCGGGAACATTCAGGAACTCAATTTAAGCGGAATTCAAGATCTCACCGCTCAGCAACTTTTCCCTTACTTGCAGAAGTGTACCAATCTGAAAACCTTGGACGTTACCTTTACTAGGATATTTTTACCTGACGTGGAACACATTTGCTGTGATAGTTTAAAAAATATTAGCATAAATTACTTTAAATGGCCTCGGAAACATGACAAAGATGAGGTGTGGAAGAAATGTTCGGATATTTTTAAGAGACAAATGTTTGAGAGTGTTCACTTTGTCGTATTAGAGTTCTATGACTCCGAATCCCCGCTTAGGTTTATGGAAGATATTCCAATGACTAAGGATTTGAAAATCACTCTTGCTGATAATTATAGGGATTACTCGGAAGTCGAGGAACACCATCACTTATCAATTGATGTCACAGAGAGTATTGACATACATTTTGAACACTTGTGTTATATTTTTCGTGACTGTCGCGTATCACATAAAACTTGTAGGAGTTTGAGAGGTGTATCAAATTTGGACTACAAAAAAATAGAATACATCTTTATAATGTATTTAGAAACAATATACATCTACGTGTCACCCATTTTTAGTCCAATGTTTGGTCTGAACTGTGCTGACTTGACAATTAATATTTGTTCGCATCTACCTTTAGATTTCGTTTTGGACGGGAACATTATATTTAAAGCTTGGAATAAAGAAGTAACAGTTTTTGATGATGAGTTTTTCAGAAATGTTTTGAGTGAATTAACAGACTATTTTCCCACTTATATTTGCATGCATACTATGGTGCCCATGAGAATTACTGAAGCCCCGAGCCATTGGTATTGCATAGACTCATGCGATACCTTCAACGAATTATTAGATAATTTACCCGAAAATGTTACCCTGACAGATTTTTGTAGACGGGGTTCCGTTGTACGATGGAATCGGCCCGTTACGCTAAAACCGGAACTAAAATCAATGAAGAACATAACGTTTCTAAGTATAAGCAACATTTGTACGAAAGACGATTTCTTTACCTTTCTTTTCTTGCAATGCAAAAAGCTGTACACTCTTGACGTATACGTTGAAAACCGCGGCCGGCCAGGCTCGTACGCTAGCTGCACGCTATCTCTTCTTAACTCGATACATCTGACCAAGAGCCTAAAGAATCTGAAGCTAACTTTAGAAGATATAGATTACGGGATGATCTTCTTTTCTGTATGTCAATGTTCGTCTTTGGAGAACGTCCATATATGCGAATATCAGCGTGTTTTAGCGGACTATGAGGCAGATGAAGATAATATCATGGCGTTTATAGAGAAGTGCTGCAACTTGTACAGTTTGTTCATCGAAGCGGATATGGATCCAGAAGCGTTGACTATACTTATGGGAACCCTGAGGACTGCCGCGCAGAGTATGGGAAGAGACCATTTATGTCTTGAAGTATGCGATTGCTATGGCGGATGGAATCCATTTGCAGACGTTTTCAATCCTAGTCCTCTGCGTATAACGGAATAAATGGTCTGTATGTAGATCGATGATTTGTTATTTCTATGTTGTTTGTTAATTTGTTATTTGGAAGTTTGTAAGTATCATGTTGGTTGTTGTTTGATTAAAAGAAAAGTATTTTACCCACAACAAATTTCGAGAATACGGAATATGGTTTCTCGTTCGACATCGGCTATCTTTTTCGAGATATCTCCTACGAACCGAGAACTGGCCCCCAGATTCTGAGATTGCTTTGACGGACATCAGAAAAAAACCACTATAATTTTACTTCTAATGTGGGTTTTGGCTGTATCTATGTTTGGCTGTGTTCTGTCCCTCCCTTGATCTTGAACTTCATTATATCGTACACCCAAAACAAATAAGGTTTCCCAACTGATTACTTACAGCTAATAAAAACAGGAAAGTAATTTTGTGAGACGACTTTTACAAGCGCGGCTAGTCACTACACTTGCGTCGAAGTTAAACGTTAGTATAAAGGACCTTATTTAATGTCACTGTCCTTCTAATATACGAGTTTGTGGCTTACATGGACATTAAAATACCAATAATGATTATAGTGATGTTTATTCACTCGCAACGCTAGATAGATCAAACAATTAATAATATGAGATTATTAAAACTGCATATTTTATATTGGCAATGTTTTATATTTCAACTCATCAATTGCACTATAATATCTATACAAAATTAACATAGTTTTACTACATTTAGTATACCAAATTTTCCATGACATGAAAATATAACATTAGCGGTTTTGTTTTGTTAAGCTATGACAAGTATTATATTAATTAAATTAGTAGTACCTACGGACGAAGCAGTTTTACATTTACCCAGCTCTTGAAATGTACAACTCTTCGTAAGAAAAATAGTATATTTGCTTTATATTATGAACTATGCGTTAGATCAAAACTTCAACAAAAACAGTCTTAATACAACACTGACTAGAATACTTTCGACTATGACATTCATCAAACTCAATAAAGTTGAAAGATATAGATAATCTTAAAACAAATGTGAAACGACAGCAAAGTTATAGGTCTAGCTACTAGTAACAAAACCAAGGACACAAGTCAACTCCATACCTAACAATATATATTCAATTATCTGATTATTATGTACACAAACTTACGAAGTATTTTAATAACATTTAAAATTGATATTTAATATTTGACACGTAGAATGTACGTCGTAGGTAAATATTTCCTTATGTTTAGTTAGAGTAGAGTACGGGTACTGTGTGGATGGTGTGTCTATTAGCTAGAGCGGATATGTCGCTTAATCTTGTTGCCTGTTTTCCTCTTCCGCGCTGGCCTTCACTTCCTTTGGCAGAGTCGACTGGAAAATAACACATCTTTTTAACATTTTAAACAATTAGCTGCTTACCACTATAAATACTATAATTCAAATTTGTGTCTCATTTTTAAGTAATTTCATGAAGGAGGACTACTTTTGTTGATTCGCATCGTATTCGTATTTCAATGTACTTCGTGCGCGTGTCATGCACGGCAAACTAACGTGTTAGAAATGACCCGCGAAATACATTGAAATGACGGGACAGTGATAAATCAAAATCAAGCTCAGACGATAATGTGTACAAATATGCGTCAGCGAAGTACAAGTTTTAGGACAGGAATGTACATTAGCGTAGTTAGTATAGTAGTTCATTTCATTTAAGTAGCCTCTAATAGCAAGTGAGACTATTTCTGGCAAGATTTCCTCGCTTTCATGTGAAGTGGTTCATTTAATTGCGGAAAGGAATTCGAAGTTTAAGTAAGTCAACCTTCATCCGCTTGTCACTCTTAGGAATTTAATTCATATAAATAAGTTTCAATGTCGTTGGCAAAGTTGGACCCTTTTGCCGTACCTTCCTGTCAATGTCTATGGCTACCTTGGTGGCAAAAGTGACGGCGACGGGGTAGGGTCATCACACAATTTTAAATGAGAAATATCAGGCTTTTATTATCTTAGGATAAGTTTACATTGGTACTTTGACGCCAATTTTATGAATACCATTCCAAAATACTGTTAGAATGAAAATTTTAAATTGTAATTCCAGACATACTTTTTACTACATAAGCACGTATGTGTAAATAAATTTTAACCATAATAATAAATAAAATGAAGTTTTACGTAGTATCTTATTTACGTAAATATATTTATGTCGATAATGATAGTGTAACGCCATCGTTAATATGAATAGTGTCTGAGGATACCCTAAAAATGTTAATATTAATTATGAAACAAAATGCTAACCACCTATACCTGGCCAATTGTTTGTATTGTGGGCGGCATGAAGCTATGAAATGAAATGAAATAGTTTATTTGCAAGATTACGGTTAGAGGATCTTAAAAATAATAAAATAAGCTCGTTGCTTTTTCATAAAATATCAAGTCAAAATATCAAGCTCACCCTTAAACTTGGCAGTGTATGTTTAAATGTACACATTTTGTTAGTATTTTTTTGTAATTTTTAGGGGTCCGTACCTCAAAAGGAAACAACTGAACCCATAAAGGATCACTTTGTTGGCCGTCTGTCTTTCAAGATCCTTTATCTCGGGAACGCATGAAGGTATCGAGTAATGGGTGAGGACCAAATTCTTGGCCAGTAGTTAGCCTAGTTAATTGGTAGTAGTTAAAAAGTTCCGTTGTGACACGAAAATTTGCCATACGGAACTTTTTAACTACTACCAATGAACCACGCTAACTACTCGCCAAGAGTTTGGTCCTTACCCTAATATCAACTAATAAGAAACATATACTCAAGTCTACAGTCCTTTGAAGCTGCAAATAAAACTTCTTAGTTAGGTAACGTAAAAAAAAGATACGGCTGTTTATGCCGCAATATACGTGTATTTCGACATTCCGTTGAGCAAGAACTATGAATTTGGTAAGTAATATCGATCGTCTTATACTACAAGTACAGGGATAAATCTGAAAACGATACATTTGTAATTAAGTAGGGAACCCTCTGTGGGCGAGTCCGACTCGCACTTGTCCTTTTTTCTTTAATGATTTTTTGTGCTCATACGGCGCTACCGAGGCCTAATGCATATTGCCACATTTTTTACATTATTTTGCCAATCATTTGTTCGGTCATACAAAATACATACTTCGAAGGGCAGTAAGAACATGTTGTTGTCAGATCGGCGGCCGAAGCGTAGGCGCATAGAGGGGGCGCGGGCGGAGCGTTCCTGCTCCTGAAACAAGAAAAAAGATGCAATGGCCGCGTTTGGAATCGGGTTAGAATCGCACCACCTGCTTCCTACTAAAAATATGGTTTACTAAAACATTAAATTATATTAGCGTTTTTAGGTTTATTTCATTTTGAAACGTGATTCTAAGAAGCTTTAATATTCAAGAATCCTAAAAACTTAATAATATGAGACCCAGAAGTAATTATATAATCCTTATTAATATTATAAATGCGAAAGTGTGAGTGTTTGTTTGTCCTTCTTTCACGTCGCAACGGAGTGTCGTCTTGATGTGATTTTTTGTATGGAGATAGTTTAGAGGCTGGAGAGTGACATAAGTAGGCTACTTTTTCCAGCGGGAAAACATCTAATTCCCACGGGAAAATTCAATATGTTACATTTTCCTATAACCACGCGGGCGAAGCCGCGGGCATCAGCTAGTTAGATATAAATAAAGCATTAATTACAATAGAAATCCACAACGCAGCCTGCCTCGTCTAAAACACAGTAATCATCTAAGCTGTTACACACTTCGTCAAAAAACCTACACAAGCAATCAGTAGCTTCAGTAGCATTCAAATAATATAAGCAGCAACAAGCTTTGTCAAATTCAATTCAAGCATTAATTGTCTTTTTTTTTAAGACTTATCTTGAATATTATAGAGCAAATATAAATTAACCAAGATATAGATTATAATAACTATAATATTTTATTCGTAGCTGAAAGAAAGTCTTATAATGATATATTAAGAATGTCTTGTGTGGTTATTGTAATTCAGCTTGAGTTAGCAGAACTAGTACCCCTATTTTGTGTGCCTTACATCCAAAAATGTTTCCAGCTCTATTCTCTACGGAGTTAGAATACATATGCGTAGGTCGTAAAGCTATCACAGAAAGTAATGTCTGTTTTATTAAGCTATATTTTTTGTTTCCAATATGTCACTGTAAATAGTTCAAATAAAAGAAATATTCCGGTTTGGCTCGGTACATTACAAAAGAAATTGGCATACATTGAGCTAACGTACCAAATTGTTTGGTGCAGTAATGTGTATTCAGCTGGGCCCTAGCTATTTCTCGAAACTATTAGTTTACTAGTATATTGGTTATTAGTGAAAAATCTACAAGTCCTAATATTTTCTGTTTCTCAAAAATAATTATTAGAGTAGTAACTGTAGAAGTCACTGCAATAGAGAGATCTCTCAGGGACCGAAGTCCCAATGAGAGTTGTTTGGATTTTGTATATATGCAAAGTGATCTATGAAACTTCTATAGCGCGATGCAGAACACGTCAGATTCGACAGCTGACAGGAGGGACGCCACATCAGCCCCCCTTCGAGACAGAGGGGTCAGCGACGATGTATGAAGAGTGCAGCTTGCCAGTTGCTCAGAGCCAGCGTGGCGAGCGAGCGCTCAGAGCCATGGTGGCGAGCGAGTAGGAGGGAGAGAGAGAGAGAGGAGAGAGAGAGAGAGTCTGGCTTGCTGAAAGAGTTGGGCGTCAGTCAGGATCCTCAGAGTTGCGCTTATGTCCATTGTCGGAGGTCACCAATGTAGAAGTCACTGCAATAGAGATCTCTCAGGGACCGAAGTCCCAATGAGAGTTGTTTGGATTTTGTATATATGCAAAGTGATCTATGAAACTTCTATAGCGCGATGCAGAACACGTCAGATTCGACAGCTGACAGGAGGGACGCCACATAACTAATACTGGTAAACTAGGTAATAAAAATATTTGTGGGGCTTGGCTGAATGCACCTATTACATGCCTTCTTACATATTAAAAAGCGGGAAAAGTTCCCGCCACTTTTTTATTAGTTTTCTTTTGACGTTTGCACGCTGCCCTGGTCGATTGTGCTCCGTAAGGTGTACTTAGATTAAAAATCAGTTTTCGTTTTAAAATTAAATTATTAAAGTTTATATACTTGTCCTCGTTTAAAAAGTTATTTTAACACCCCTACTAAATCGCGTGACCACAAGATTTTTGTAGAGAGAAGAGTTTTGTATTCGGAAATGTATCATAAAAGTAAAATATTTGAATTAGTTTTGCCTGCTATTTCTTGCGCGTAGGACTAGTAAATCGAACTTATACATGCATACATACTTATAGCCCCCATTTCGTTCGGTAAGGGGTAAATGTCAGAATAAAAAGTAATTCTATGACCGTTTTTGGGACCCAAAATCTTCCAAATGCCATCAAAATCGGTTCAGCTTGAATTTATTTTGTTTTATTGTACTGTGATTATAATTTAAAACAAACGCATATTTAAGTACTTCAGTCTAATTAATAAAACGCTCTCAACGTTATTACTAATCTAATCAGACATATAAAGTGAAATGGGAATGGAATCATTTGCTATAAAACTAGTGAATTACCGTAAAAGTGTCAATAGTGGCTTGTTAGAGGGAATAATCTCATTGCGAGGTTTACGCCACATCAACATTTTACGAGACTATCGGAGACACGGGCCATCGAGCCGGGGCCTGCTTGTTGAGCAACGACTCAAATAAAAACATCCAATTAAAGCTCAGGTCAGAACTAGTAGATATATTTTGTGATAACATATACGACATATTATATACAAACAAAAAAATACTGCTGTATTCACTCGCGTTAAACAAGTGTGCACACTTTTTACAAGCTTTGATTTACTTTCACCTGTCCCGTTGTCTGTAATCAAATCTTGCAAGTTAAATTTGAGCCACTTCCCGGTTTCCGATTGAGCTGAATTTTGCATGCATGTATAAATCGCGTGACGATGCAATATTATGATGACGGGGAGCTGACCTGATGACGGAGCTGGAAGGTGGCCATAGGAACTCCATAATAAAACCACATAACATAATCCCATCGAGTTTGGGCTCGTCAGAATCGTCTCAATGAGTAGTTGATGATGGTATACAGAAAAGTACAGTCGGCAATAAAAGCTTGTACCAAAAATGAAATTGTTGACAGAAACTTTTATTAAAACAGAGTTGCATAATATACTACGTGTTTTTTTCAATTTCCGTTAATTGCAAGGGGACATAGGTAGATCAAATAAAGTTAATTTCTCCAAGACAGTAGTATCTTCTCTTACTGTTATCAAGATATTCAATATTTTAATTTAATCCGATTTGCAGCTTTAACCACTGTTAATGCTACATTCAATTACTTGAAAAAAAAATTTTTTTTGCAAATAATAATTATGCTTATTTGTTTCTATGAATGTACTCTGCAATATGCCGAAGTTAACGGAAATTCCCGGGAACACCGTGTATATACAAATATTAAAAAGGTAGTCTGTGAAACGTAAGTGTGTAACTTTGTAAGTTTGTGTGTAGGGTGTAATCCCCAAAATTACTCATCTGATTTAAAAACGAGCGGTAAGGCTCGTGATTTTCAATCTGGACGTCATGGGTTCGAGCCTGGTTTAAAAAAAAGACTTATACACGATACGAAATACTTATCGTTTGATATTTAACAGTATATTTTACATCAAGGAAAATATCGTGAGTATACCAGTCTACTAGTACTTAAGCCCAACAAGGTCTAGCTTTCCCTCTGAGTTGAAAGGTCAGATGGCAGCCGCTTTGGGCTTGTCCATATATTACGTCATCGTTTTTTGTCGATTTTTAAGCTTGGAAATACGTGTCAAAGCGTACCACGGGCTCCGTGGAGAGAAAAACGCTACGAGGATGATGAATGATGGTTATGTTATGTACCTCTTGTGGGAAGATGTGTGGCACGGCGTGTTCCTCGGAGCGGCGGCCGAAGCGCAGGCGCACTGGCTGGCGGATCTCGCGCAGAGACAGCAGCTCCTCCATCTCATCCAGCTGCAACAAACACCTCGCTGGTTATGTGCTCCTGGTACACTTGTATAAATGCATTCATGCTGACAGGATAAGAAAAGTAAAAATGTCTAACAGAAGTTATCTTGTATGTGTGGTTGTTATCAGATTTATTTTTTACAAACATTAGATTCCTACTGCTATCACTAGGAATCTAATATTTAAACCTATTTAGTTAGGGCGCTTAAAAATCCATTTTTTTCCAAAAAAATTAAGTCACATATACATTTATCTCTTTTTAGGATTTTGACACTTGCAATGCGCACCAAGCTCCGATGAAAATAGTACAGGTACTCTACAAAATCATATCATATGAGAATAAAAAAAGCATTTCAAAATATGACTGTAACAATTATATTACTAAATAAATTATCAATCGCACTGACACATTGGACTGTTAAATGGCTGTAATTTGCTCTGTTTCCGCATTAGCGTCGGGTACCAGTCATGGATCTTAAACAAATGAGATCTAGCGTAAAGAAGACGCGCAGGATCGTGGAAAGTGGAGGAAAGCGAGTAGGAAAGCGGACCCTGGCAAAGGCCGGGATAAAGCTAGGTAGAAGAAGAACCGTGTAGGCTCGGACAAGAATAGTTCCACGGTCTCCACTACCTGTCGCAGAAGGCGACTAAAGGGGGTCAACGGGGGTCGCAGTGTTCTGGCGGGGGCCGGGGCACTCGCTTAAGAACCCTAGGGAAGGTGACAACATCTCTTCGCCCTAGGACGAGCCAAATGTCGCGAAGTGCGACGGGGTCTCCGGTGCGTTCAGCATGAGATCCAGTCCCCTGCATGAGAGCGCAGATGCAGGTCACCGTGGAGTTTTTAGTGGATAGAAACACCACATAACCCCGTCATCCCCCGGTGATTGGGAATCTGACTAGCAGGTTTCCTCCAAAAAAAAGGTAAAAGAAGCAGATCGTCTGTACCTACCTATGAGTGACGCAACCTTGATTCTAAATTCTAAACATAAACGCAGTGGGCGGCTAATATTGGAGAAGGGTAGGTATTGTACCTCAATGGAGGGTTGTGTAAAAGGTTAAGTAGTGCCGTGTTTGCGTTGCGAAGATTGAAACCCCTAGTATGAGACGACATGTTACGTAAGGTCTATTTTGCACATTTCCACTCTCTGGTATCGTTATCGTACTCTAATTTGGAATTTCAATAGAGTGCTTGTATTACCTACTAAACCGATCATTACATTCATTACGCACGATCTTTACTTCGCAGCGCAACATTAGTTGCTCGCTGTACACCTATGAGGTTATTTTATTTGTATGGAGTAATCATATCAATTTTTGAATGAACAAAAATAAACCTAGAAAACAGAATCTCGTCGTGTAGGGTGATTGAAAACGTTCCCAAGTCGTATTACACTAGCGACCACAAACCCACGAATCGTAAGTTCAACTTTTTAGAACCAGCTACCTACGTAAAACCGAACTGCGGCGCTACCACGAACTTCGAAAGTCGAAGTTCGTAATACATGCATCCCTGTCACTCGAGTAAGGGAGTGCGATAGAGATGGAAATACCCGAACTTCGAATTTCGAAGTTTGAAAATTGAAAACAGTTTCGACTGTTTAGGTTTTTGCTACTCTTGTTACCTTACAGCCTAAACTTTCCCGGAAATATAGTTTGCACTTTTGAGCATTAAGGGCATTGAATAAAGTCAACACTAGTGACTGTTTATTGTTGTAAATGGAACCCAGTTTAGAGGAGCTGCAGTAACGTTAGGAGTGCCTCAGGGCTCTATTTGAGGACCATTTCTATTTTTGGTTTATATAAATGACTTGCCGTCTCTATTAAGCAATCTATGTGATATAGTATTATTTGCCGATTATACATCATTAATCTTTAAGATTGACCGAAAATCAACAGACTATAGCAAAGTTAATGGCACACTGGTCAACGTACTCGATTGGTTTACCGTTAACAATCTGCTATTAAGTGCCAAGAAAACGAAATGTGTTAGATTTTCTTTGCCTAATGTTAGACCGGTGGAAACTAGTATATTTGTAAATGATGAGTGTTTAGAAATAGTCCATAAAACCTTATTCTTGGGTATAACATTGGACAAAAATCTACAATGTAGTGCCCATATAGCCGTGTTAGCGCGTTAACTAAGTTCAGCCGTATATGCTATTAGAAAATTTGGACAACTGACCAATGTTGAAACAGCTCGCCTAGTTTATCATAGTTATTTTCATAGTATTATGTCGTACGGTACTCTGGTTTGGGGTAAAGCAGCTGACATACAGGCAATCTTTGTATTACAAAAAAAGAGCCATTCGTTCTATATATAACCTGAGAGCAAGAGAATCCGTGAGAAAACTCTTTAAAGAAATTAGCATTTTAACAGTGGCGTCCCAATACATTTATGAAAATATTGTTTATGACATTAAGATTATTAAGAACATAGATTCATTCTGTAGAAATTCTGATACCCATAATTTAAATACACGAAATAAAAATAAAATAGCAACCAAAAAGTTTCGTGTTCGTAAAGTATACAAGACTTTTTTGGGTCAATGTATCCATTTTTATAATAAATTACCTAATGAAATTTTGGCTCTACTCTTTCCAGCTTATGCCATTTCATTCCTGGACTATACAATATGCTATAACTACTTGCTCTAAAATTACTTTTGAGTAAAGAAAACCTAAAAAATACGATAGGAAAAAACAACGGGACTCCTATCCAATATTTGGAATCGCAATGCGCTACCGAATTTGCCCTTGCTCGGTTCACACCCCATTTCTGAAACACCCTGTATGCATATATGTAATTCAAATGAAAATCAAGTAGAATAAATGTGTCTCTTGATAATAATTTAAAAGTTAACCATCTAGTGAAATAGACAAAGTTCGGCAATCAAACATCCCAAATCGGAGAGACGTATGTTGTATGAAATAATATTACTGAACACAGACCGCAGTTATTGCCTACCGGGCATGAACTGTTAATTTAATTTTACGCCAATATTGTGTAACCATCAAATCACGTTCTGTAACACACGGTATTATTATTTAAGAGTCACCATGCGAGTCGAAATGTCAATGTATAATGTTAATATATCATGTTACTCGTTCGTATTTCTACGTTACATTTGTTTCGGTTGCTACAGATATTACGAGGTTGACCTAATTATGTATCGTTAATGGATTTCTTAATTTCTTATAATCATTTGATAATAATTGATTATTATTCATAAAAAAATAAATAATAATAATCATACAAATTCAACATCAAACATATTGCAATACATTAAATTGCGTAGGTAAGCTAGAAACCCACAATCGCATTTTTGTAAAAATCCGCCAGATAGGCCTCCGGAAAAATCCATTCAGCATTACGAGGGTCTAGTTTGTAAGTTGCTGGCGATTCGAGCAAACAAGTAAATCGTTCGCTGGCAGCTTTTAACGAAACGAACGTATTAGCTTAGTATATTATTATTTTTTGTCAACAAATAAATAACGTAAGTAATATTATCTGAAAGTCAATCTGAGAGATAGATTTAACATTCGTTTTGTAATCAATTTACTCGCACTTTTTCAATCACACTATACTAAACTGCGTGCCTGGAGGCAAGTGCATAAAACATACAACATTCATCTCAGATGGACGTCCCGTGAGTGCGAACATTATCTGCTGTGAAATTCTTAATGCATACCGTGGGTTGCGGGTACAAAACAAATTTGTTGTACAAAACAACCGCTAACGCTGAACTTTGCGTGTTAATTAAAGATGCCGTCTGGTTTCTGTATCCTCGTTTAGAGGTCCGTCCATGTACTATAACATAATTTATTCAAATCAAATTTACTTTTCAGGAAACAAAAGCCTAACATACAATAAAAAAATCTTACACGACTTGCCACATTTCGATTAGTGGAAGATTGAAAAAATATTCGCCACGAGCGGGATTTGAACCCGCGACCCCTGGAATCCGTCCATCGCTCTTGCCAACTGACCTTTTTATTACACTATCCCGGGAGGCTAATTAGAAGAGTGGAAGGGATTAACAGATTCGTCGCCACTAGCGGACCCGGGCCATTTTACAGAGAGTTGTACACTCGACTTTTTTCTTACATTTCTATATAACCTGGTTTTTACTCAGAATCGAGACCACTTTCGATTGTTATACAAGAAAAAAAGGGTCCCAAGCTTTTTATTCCATTCCGTTACCGTTTCCATACTAAGCTTGTATGATGGTAACGGAACGGAAAACCGAAAATTATATGTAACATTTTGGACAGTTGTTTTCTCCTATTAGGTTCGAAAGTGCTCTCGATTCTGAGTACAAGAAACCAGATTATATCAAAATTTAAAAAAAGTCGTGTACAACTTTCCGTAAAATGGCCCACTACGATAGGTTGTTCCAATGTTATCTAGCGAAAAATGTATACACGCATTATATTATTCTGTGGTAGGTGGTTATACCCAACTTGGAGCTACGGTAGCCTAGTGGTTCAGGCATGGGGCTTTCAAGCGGCGGTCGTGGGTTCGAATCCCGGCTCGTACCAATGAGTTTTCGGAACTTATTTTTACTTTATTTTTTAGTACGGAATTTTTACCATTAGCTTTTCGGTGAAGGAAAACATCGTGAGGATACCGGTCTAATCCCAGTAAGGTCTAGTTTTTTTCCCTCTGGGTTGGAAGGTCAGATGGCAGTCGCTTTCGTAAAACTAGTGCCTTAGCCAAATCTTGAGGTTAGGTGTCAAAGCGGAACCCGGGCTTCTTTCGGGGCACAACCGGGAATAACACTAGGAGGATGATAAGGTGGTTATACCCAACCTCGACTTACAATACTAACTACAATAGAAGCTGAAGTGTGTTTTTGAAACTTCCCAACGGCGAATGATATAAGTTGTCGCCTTTATCCTTGTTGTAAAACGTATGTATGTAACTTGGAACCAACCCATATCTTATTTTAATTTCAGTCGTAATCCTTCATCCTTCATGAAATTTTCTGCCAATTCATGTCGCTGGGAGTTATACTTATTGTCGTAAAATTGCTAGGAATCTTACACAGTAGCTAATACCAGTGAAGATTTCACTACCGAGGACTATAAATTAATGTTCCTAAACCTTGTACTTACACGGTTATTATTATGTTATCAACATAGACGTTTCTAACTTTCTGTTGCTCACCTATTCTAGGTATGCAATATTGTATATTTATGTTCATAAATATATACTAATAGGTATTACAGTCCAAAATCTAGAAGAAAAGGTTTTTTTTGTTTGAATGAAGTATCACTCATTTTTATTTAAAAATAATAAAATGTAAGTTTAAATCAAGAATACTTTCCGTTTGACTCGCATAGCCTTTACTCACTATGTTTCCTTAAACATAGTGAGTAGGCCCTTGCCTATGCAGACAGCGTTTATATACGTCGACGGCGTGCATAAAAAACGCAGTCTGCATGGGCCCTTAATGTGATATTAAAACCGATTTCCCATTCCATCAAGGTGCAATCTTAACCCCGCCGTGTTCGGTCATAGTTAATTCCCGGTTAGCTGTCTATCTTTAACTCTTAACGAATAGAGGCGAAGCAAAATACTATAAATAATCATAAAATACGAAAGAAAAAATGCAATATACTCGTACGCTTTCCTGAATACAGCGAATTGTTATGCGCATATCTTTGGGAGTATTTTCGTTCTTGCAGTAGAGAAACAATCATAATATATAGGTATTCATTTACGTGATAGTCGTATCCAGAAGTTCCCATTGCTTGAAGTTTATTTATAAATTCAATTATTCAAAGACTTCAAACTCGAGTTTTGTCGAGCGTGCATTAAGTTTTTGTCTTATAGGCTACCAAGGAGAACATAATTTAACTTTTTACCTAGTTTTATAAGTTTTTCAAGTGACCAGATTTATATTTTCACACTGTAGATAGACTGTAGACCAATTTTAAACAAAATGAATTAATTTTGTTTAAAATTGGTGACGACCGCATAACTACGGCTACTTCCCGTAAACCACTGAATTTTCTTCGATTATTTGGTACTTATTGTTACTACCAATACCTCTCTATCACCCATCATCACTTCACTCACTGTTTTCTAGTCATATCGCCTTTCACAGATTCCACCCACATTCAAAAAATGCATGGAAATAAAAATTACACAATCTTTTTGTTGCTTTCAGTCTTATTTTATTGATTTAAACTTTATTGCACAAAAAAATAAATTTTGGTACAAAGGGCGGCCTTAATGCTATAAAGCTCTTTACTAGTCCATTTTAAGGCAAAGCAGATACATTGCAGTCTTCTAATGTTAATGTTAATTCATATAGACACTTCAAAATCATATGAATTATGGACTAACATTTTATAAATATTAACTTTTTATATTTAACGTCATTATATATTTTCATTATTAGTTAGTTAACTTAACAGTTTATTTATCTACACTAATATTATAAAGAGGAAAGATTTGATCATTTGTTTGTTTGCATTGAATAGGCTCCGAAACTACTGGACCGATTTGAACAATTATTTTACCATTAGAAGCCGACATTATCCCTGATGAACATAGGTTACTATTTACCGCGGGAAAATGCTTCATTCCTACGCACTAACCGTGCGAAGCCGGGCAGCTAGTATGCAATAAAAAGGAAAAACTGAGTTATTAATAATTTTATTAAGGCTGTGGTTACCTTCCAACAAAACATCCTATACTATTAAACGAGCACGTTCTCATCATGAAAATGATATTGGATAAAGCTTCACCCCTAGTTACTTGCATCTAATATCAAAAGGTACCTACTATTGAACGACGAAACATTATTGTCCCTCTTTCACTGCATACATATTATATTCAGTTTTTAGTACAAATAGCAATAAGTACCTATATTATAATTACATGAATGATTCTTGAAGACTTGAAATATCAATAATTACTTATCTGTTACCCTTTGTGCTTACAATCGATATTATATAACGTAAGTTAGTACTTGAGATTTTTTTTGTAGTTTCTCTTTGTACGTGACGTCGTATAGCATGATATGATCCTGTAGTTATAATTTAAAGACTTATGTTCTTAAATAAAGTAATAATATTTGCCAAGAGACGTAACAGTGAGCTAGGTCGCTAGGAGGTAGGTAACAGCCGAACCGCAGGAGGCGCAAAGGCGAGCGCACAGACCGACTTGCGCGCGTGCCCGCGCAGCGCGTTGTACTGCAGTACCTATATAGGAGCGCGTACGGCGCCTAGCGGCAGCAGCCGCTCCCCAGCCACTGATACTAGTGATGTGACGTGAACAACTCACAGGCGCTTGTTGCGGCATGTCGGGGTCGGAGCGGCGGCCGAAGCGCAGGCGGCGCCAGGGCGAGCGCACGGACTTGCGCGCGAGCGCGTGCCCGGCCAGCGCGTCGTACTGCAGTACCTATATAGGAGCGCGTACGGCGCCTAGCGGCAGCAGCCGCTCCCCAGCCACTGATACTAGTGATGTGACGTGAACAACTCACAGGCGCTTGTGGCGGCATGTCGGGGTCGGAGCGGCGGCCGAAGCGCAGGCGGCGCGAGGGCGAGCGCACGGACTTGCGCGCGAGCGCGTGCCCGCCCAGCGCGTCGTGCTGCGCGAGGAGTGCGTACAGACCGCCTAGAGCCTCCCAGCCGCTCGCGCTCTCCGCTGCTGCTGATGCTGGAGACAATATACAAAATTGTTAAAATCGTATGAGATGCGTCATCCTCAAACAATAGATTGGAATGGTGTTGAGTTGTGCCATCTCTCTCTTTCATATTGTTCGCGCAAGAGATTATGTCGCACGAATCAAATACGACTCCAATCTGACGTTTTTTTTAGCTGCAGCTAATTTCAATTTGTATTTGGTTTAAATATAATAAACTTCGTAAGGCCCGACGGCCTACTTTTAGGGGCATTTATGTGAGCCTTAACAGCCCAACTTCAAAGCGCCTTGTAATAAAATTTTAATCCTATTTTAGGACTTACGATTCGTCCGTTACACATTTATTAACGCATCAGAGGCTCAATCGGATACTTATTTTAAATTAAATGTGTGTCGTTTGCTCGTTCTGATCAGTTAGCTAGAGCGCGAAATGTGTTTGTTAGGCCGTTTTTATAGACAGGCAACGCGTCAAAAGTCGCCCAAATATAGAGGCGTGAGCGTTTCCATACTCGCCTTACACCACGCGTCTCGCGTCGTCTGTCCAATATAGGTGCACAGTCTTCGATTGAACCGCAGCGCTAGCGAGTCTATAATTAATTTATTTATGTATTTATTCCAATACAGTAACTTATATTACGTGTTAACCCTAATTCAATCGTGCCTTAAATTATGGACTTAACCTAATTATAATGCTTGCACACGATACGTACTTTTATCTATTCTGTGATGATACACAAACATACTTTTATAAAGATAGATCACTTTGGTCCGCAACTAGGATCAGTATGTGTACCTATGGCGCGACTAACAGGCGCTTTACAAAGCAAGTTGGTAATCAATAATCATTATATCATTATAAGTATGCCCCAGTTTAATGAAAAAAATATTTTCATAATAATTCATTTCATAACATTCCAGGTCTCAAACCAAACGATTAAAGAATAGCACATAAAATGACACGAGTATTGATACGTAACAACCTTTCCTAAAATTTTATTTTACCCAATTTCCGAAATGTTCCCGATTCCCATCCCAAACACAATGCAAACTCGAATCCTACCATAAAATTAGAAAATATTCCGGAACCAATTTATTCTGGATAGGTAGTGCTCATGTAACATTTTGGGAAAGTACATATTCTGAGAATCGAGATTTAGAAAGGTAAGAGAGGCTTCATAGGTCGTGTATCGTGTGGCATTTTGGAAACGAGCGGTATAAGGAAGGTACCGCCTAAGATAGCCTATAAATACTAAAATAACACTTCCATACAAAGTCTATGCAAACATATTATTTCCAGCTGCATTCATAATTATATGTAGGTATAGTTTGTATTTAGGTATTGATAACACATTAACCTACAAAAAGAAGTGAGATACCATAAAAATCATTCCATGTAAAAAATAGGCCGTCTCGAAACTCTTCCACCGTCAAAAGTGATGAGATATTACGTAGAGCCAAATCAGGCATTCTTATTAATCTTTATTCACTTGCTAAATAAAATCTGCAACTTGGAAATCGCACAACTTTACTGCATTTATTATTTTTTGCATTCTATAACTACGCTGTATTGTAGGTATGTGAGACCTAGCCAATTTTTTACATGGAATGTTTTTATGGGATCATATTAAATGGGCGCTAATTTTCTAGTACGTATTCTCAATAGGGCTCATCACCATCAGACAGGCAAACGTGGTCGTTTCTCTTAAATATGGCCGCGGGGCTGTCGAGAGGCTCCACTTTTCTTTACATTATGCTTGAATAATCAGCTTTACTGATTCTAAAGACCAAATCATAATTAAATAAAATATCTAAATTCACACAAAGAAATAGCTTTTGTCTAACACTTTCACTACCGAAAAGTCCGCTGCGCAGATTCTCTGTTCGCAGACAGCTTTCATTTATAAGTTTGGCAATGAACGTGTTAAATGTGTAAATAGGTATCCTTCCTCCTACAGGCCAGAGATTAAGAAAAACCTACATAACTTTCCAATTGAGCTTAGATTAACCCTTCTCTCGCTATATTCAAACATGCCATATCGATTATTCAGGTCGTCATGTGCCTTCATAATAATTCATTGTGTGTAACATATAGGGGTTAACTGCCGGCCGAACCCTTGCTGCTATATTCGTCACTCTTGAGAGAGATATATGCGAACACTTTGTCTGAATGAATCGAGGACATCTGAAGGTTGTCTTTTCTTATTTTGAATTAATTGCAGTTTATACATAATATGTAAAATAAAGGAATGTAAATTAATAGATAATCCAGTGACCTTGCAAAGGTGGACTTACACGGTATATTGATGCAGTTAATCATAATCATAACCATCAATAGTTTACACTGACTTGTTGGTCAATAGTAACGGATATTATAGTACGTTACACTGTATGCAGTAATGTAATGAGTATTAAATACATATACAGGTAATGCATCGTTACATTTTTCGCCAGTTTATAATATAAGCAAACCATATGCCTATCACTGTTTAGTGATGTGCCGTTTCCGGCTACTGTGATGTGCCGGGTATTTTCAGATCTGTACGGGGAAAATTGTGGAATATTCCCAGCTCAGCCCAATTTCCCCCATACAAGACATGAATTTTCGGGAATATTCCCGGGAGCGGCACATTACACTGCACAACCAACTTCACCGGCCACACTCGGCCGATTATATATTATTTTATATTTTGTGAAACCACATGCATATCGTGTCATTGGCCCGACATTTTACGAGCGCCTACTCCAAGCACTAAAAGAAGAAACTTGTAATGAGTATTAAATACATATACAGGTAATGCATCGTTACATTTTTCGCCAGTTTATAATATAAGCAAACCATATGCCTATCACTGATTAGTGATGTGCCGTTTCCGGCTACTGTGATGTGCCGGGTATTTTCAGATCTGTACGGGGAAAATTGTGGAATATTCCCAGCTCATCCCAATTTCCCCCATACAAGACATGAATTTTCGGGAATATTCCCGGGAGCGGAACATTACACTGCACAACCAACTTCACCGGCCACACTCGGCCGATTATATATTATTTTATATTTTTTGAAACCACATGCATATCGTGTCATTGGCCCGACATTTTACGAGCGCCTACTCCAAGCACTAAAAGAAGAAACTTGTAACGAGATATTTAAGAGACGACTAAGAAACTTTTTATTGGAAAATCCTTTATATTCAATAGATGAGTATTATGAAATCACTAATTAGATTTATAACTTATATTAAATTGTATCTCTATTGACATCAAAATTGTATACTCATTTGAATTGTTTACGTATTCTTAGATCAATGACGGTACATACGGTGATTTTATTTTTATATAATTTTGTATGCAACTTGTTGACATGTATCTATGTCAATCATTCACTACGTTTAAAATATTTGTTATTATAATTTTAATTTAATTATTTGTTATTGTTTTTAAAATTTAATGTACCTAATTTGAAATGTAAAATAACTGACAATCACAATATAAATTCCTAAAATAAGTGTAACAGTTTTGTTAAATTGTATATTGTGAGATAAATAAATCATATCATATCATAAAAGGGTACGAAATACAGAATAACATTATGTCTATTTTAATGAAGTTAAAACCAATCAATAGTTTCGTCATGTATACATTGATAACTTAGTGTTGCTAAACTATACAATTATTTTAATGAAATGTACAAATTACAAGATATAATTAAAATCATAAAAAGATATAAACCTTGAAAGTTTAGAAAACATATGCATCTTATTTATTTATTGTCCAAGAGTAAATCTTATAGCTCTCAATAGAACCCATAGGCTTTTATAGAAACAAACCTGTATGTCAACCTAAACGCAGTATTTCGCGACCGAAACAGCAATATACTTGATTTTCCATACAACGATTAGCATAAATAGCAACGCTGTGACGTCATACTTCTAAATCAATTAAATAGTATCAATAGTTTCAGCTGCGGCCAGCGAGGCCTGTCTGAGTTTTTTTTTGGTATTTATGTTTTTAACTCGTAATTGTTGTTACCCCCATACAAACATTTGTTCCTCTCCAAAAACTGGTTTGGATGTCATCGTAAAAAAAGTTTAGGAGCCATGCCTATTATTGATGAAAGGATATAAAGACACAAAAAAGTCGCCCAAATGTGACAAGTAAGTTTTCTAATTAAACCATAATGAAGAGAGTTAACTAACTGATCTTGCAAGTAAGTTTTATTGGGAAAGGGCTTTGGGGAGCGAAAACAAAAGACAGCTATGTGCGCTTGTTAAAACTTCATCCTTTACTATGATTACACGACAGAAACAAATCAAATGTCTCAAACGTACTTATTCCTAAAAATTTATTAAGAGTACCTACCGAATATAGTAAAACTACGTTTTCTGAAATGAATATCTACACTGTTTTGTTTTTAATATATACCTATGTTGGTTTATAAATTATTAATTATGTTTACATTTCCGGAATAGCAATTTCTTAACAAATAATTATAACCTCTCTTTTTGATCGCAGTGATTACTCACTAACTTAAAAATCCATACAATTAAAAAAAATCAAAGCAAGAATGAGTAAAGTTAAAAATATATTGAGTGCACTCTGCAAAGCTTAGACATCCTACAGAACTTTAGCTGTAGCATACTGCAACTATACATATACATACTCATCTCAACACTTTCAAAAACATACTAAATTAGGATCAAAAGAGTTAAAAAACAACGCGTTTACAATTAATGGAATCAGTGCCGACGCCCTGGGTTAAATGAACAAGCAATAATGGGCCTTGTTATGTTCGTCTAAGGGTCATTGTATTAGATAAGGCAGACAACCAAGTGAAGAGATAGGGGGTTAGAAATGTTAGAATGTGCAAGATGGTCAGTGAAGTCGTTACTTTTAAAAACTCTCATAAAAAACACGGATTTGTTAATCGACTGAAAGAGTGGTTTCTCAGTAACCGTTTCGGTTTGGTTCGCGAGTTTAAACTTAACCCTTGGCCTTTGACACACATTAACAACAATCCAGGTTATTCGTAGGAACACGTAGAATCCGCTGAGGTTCTCCTCAAGTTTTGCTTCTGGGAACTTCATTAATTACAAACATTTCTGCTGCAATTTGTACTTACTACCTCGTATCAACTAGGTACGTGTGTACGTTGTTCGCACTGTCGAAGTTTACTTAGCGACTAGAATTTAACTTAGCTATTTGCTTGCATTAATTTGTTTTGATTTGATTTTACTTATTGTGTATCTCAAACGCGACATAAAATCCATGCCTAGATTGAAGTTAAAAAGACATTTGAAGTAAAAAAAAACATTTAATTAAAGTCATAGGAAGTATGAGAATATAAAGTAGACGGAACTTAATGACCACTTTTGAATAAAATAATTAGGTAAGTATATACCTAGTCATTACTAAGTACTTAAGGATTATGTTTTCACTCAAAGCGAGATTGATTGAGCTCATGTAAAATTTTACCGCGACCGCATTTAATATACTGTTAAAATAGTTTCTGAAAGCAAAATGCTCTCGACCAAACAAAACTGTTTACCATATCGAAGCGACTGCTCACTTTGGATTGCCGCACAAATCACGTTTTATTTAACGCATAATCACTTTTTTATACCTTCACAAATATTACAGTTCAGTATCGTAACGCGTAAAAGATTCACCGCGATTACCCTCAAGGTATAAGGTAGTATAAAACTTTTCTGTAATCCTAATCCTAGAACCATTGTTATTACTTTATCCGAGGTAATGATTGGCTTAATAGATCTTTAGCTATTATTCCTTAGGAACAATGACGATTAATAAAACGTCCGTTCCTTATTTGATTAATAATAGAAAATGCAAATGAAACCATTGTTTTAGCTAAATACGTTTGTTTCGTTTCGGATGAATTGTTGAAGTTTCAGACAGTGATTAAACCTGGAGGTTTATTTTTGTCCGTCTCTGCCGATCCCAAACATCATTCAACCTGTTTCGCCAGCTCGCTTCCATGTACGTACGGTATAAACTTTTATTGGATAGGTACCTATATATTGGAGTGGATAAATTTTATTAGTCCTGTTCCTTATGTCATTTGCACTCGATCGTCCGATCCCTACCTATGACACCTCTATGACGCTTTTTAGGGTTCCGTTGTCACCAAAGAACCCTTATAGTTTCGCCATGTCCTTCCCTCCGTCCGTCCTCGGCTTAGCTCAGTAACCCTTACAACTAGATCTGTAATTTGCCATGGGAATATAAATCAATACACCTAAAGTGGGGATGTACATTTTTTTTCTCATTAAACCCATGGTATGGATTCGTTTGCGAGATATTGGGCTTTAAAGCCCTAATTCTTGTTTGAGTCATGTGTTTGTTGTCAATTTTCGTACAAATTCGGCCGACTCACCCGCACCGCACGTGGATGTAACTAAGACAGACAGGCAACTACGGGACCCTATACTGCGCGCGGCCCGACACGTATTTGGCCGGTTTTTGTAGCTAAAATTACAGACGCAAACTTATATGGTGCGTATTGTACCTACGTTGCACGCCTTGCTAAGTTAAGTTGTCATTATGAACGCGCAAAATATTAAAATGTATATAAATAAATATTTATTGCCGTATTCATAAACGTTCAACACACTAAATCAGGTAAACAGCCTTTAAAATTCGTTTTTCGTTCGTAAAAATCTTTATCTGTCAATTTGGTTCACTTTGTTCGTAAGAAAGGGAAAAAAGACATTTTATTTGTCTGGGGCATTCTAAGTTTTATGAATAAAGGCGTTAAGGCGATGCCTTGATTTGAGTCGAACACGCCCCCTAGACAGAGACACGCTGATGCCTTCCGCGCACGAGGAAAAGAGATGTAACACTCTTCGGGAATGGCTTTTTTGGACAAATTTCGATAAAGTGAGATTTTAGATGAGATAAAATACTATAGTATTAACTTGATTGTGTCGTAAAATAATGTATCGTTTGAGTTAGGCTGAGTAAAAAAAGGAAAATACAGGCCCAACTTTGGAATTTTTTTCTATCGAGGAAATTTTAAGCAATCATGTATCGATAAAATCAGATAAACAAGTCAAGAATCATATATCTGAAAATCAGACCTTATTGTTTCTTAATCTAGTCAGAACGGCGTTTCCAAGCACGCGATAATTTCCAATGCACAGCCTTCACCTCGAAGTCCTGTGTTTTTCAATAGCAGTATTCATATCTGCTGGATGTACTATACCAAGTACAAACCAAGAATAGTGCTGCAGACCGAGATAAAAAAAATACCCGGTACATGGGGAATGAAGAATTTGTACTTGGGTAACATTAGGCAGTTATTCGTGCTATGCAGTTTCATTATCAGGTCTGAACTACTATGCCTAGTTTGTACTTGTACAAGTACGCGGGGACTTACGAGGTTAAGGCTTAAAACAAATCGAAATAGCCCTGAAAGTGGAAATGGTTTCAGTCCACCTCTCCGGGAAACGGGAGTGATTATTATGTACCTACTGTATATGGTCAATAAGCAGGGCTTATACTTTTAGTGCCGATGACGCAAAACAAAATTGACGCCCCGGACATTCCAAATATTGTTATTGTAAATTATCACTCAATCATTATTCATTATTCATTTATTTATATACTGTCAGTATATAAATAAATTTAAATTCTCCTATTACATAATTTCAAATTAAAACGCAATAACTTTCAACAAATATTTCGTTTGGCAAGCAATACACGATAAAGACAATACGATATCTGAACTTTATTTGTACTGCACGTCTATCATGGGACGGCCGCGACATACTCTCGATTTTTCTCGCACTATACCTCTTGTTCTAAGTGTTCTAATAAGAGAGAGACGGATAGTGCGAGAACAATCAAGAGAACTAACGCGCGCCGTCGCGTGATAGCCGTGCTGCCCCCCTATTCTGTAACTTGTTTTAAAATCACCTCAACGCTCACCCACAAATATTTCTTGACACCGCGATGCGTAGTAACCAAGCGTAGGTAGAGGTCTAGTTTCGTGACAGGTGAACGGCCGGGTGAGCCGCATTAACGCTTAGCGAATAACAGCCCAGATCTGCTATTCGCTAAGCGCTAATAAGGCTAGAAACTAGACCTCTACCGACGGTGGTTGTCACACTGCCGCCGCGTCTCTTTGCGAGACGCGGAGCTCGTTGTATGCAAGTACCTCAGTTTGTATATAAATTCCGCGTGGTGCGACACACTGCAACGCACCTCCGTCCGGCGAAATTTGTATGCAGCGACGCACCTCCGTCCGGAGAGTGGAGCAGTGTGACGACCGCCTTAGTTACTACTAAGATATATTTGTGGGTGAGCGTTCAGGTGAGCTTAAACAAGTTACAGAATAGGGGGGGTGGAGTGGACTCGCCCGTCCGCGGTATATCGACAATGAAGTATTTCTTTTTCGCAGACGCTTGCAAATCTACTTCAATCTTCCGTCATTACATAAAATCAATTTATTCTCTTAAAAAATCAAATATTATTGTAGGGTATTGCCGGCTGGATGGATATGGCAATACCCGTTAATAAAAGGAACAATAAATTAAACAGGCAGATAACGAAGTGACCCTATTGTAATAGGTAATGCCAGTTCCTTTTTTTTCCTATTGACATAAGGAACCCTTAAAATTGTTTCAAGCTGAATTCAAATCTGCAAAGTTTCGGCAGACTGGCCAGATCACTTATAACCAACTGAGCTATCGAAGTCATTGCTCGATACTAAATATCTTCTAAATAGTCACTTCTTTTAGTAAGCCTGAGGCCGCGTTTACGCACAGGTTTAAATGTTTCCTAAACTTTTAAAAAATCAAGGACTTCCCAAAATCAAACACATACCTGATGGGAAGGTAGTGAATATTCCTCGAAGAAAATTATAACTTAATTAAACATAAAATAACAAGCGAAGTTAAATAAGAAAACTTGGCAGTACATTATTTTATTTATTTATTATTTGCTTTCTGTCGTACCTACTAAATTTAGTTCCTTATGTCTATTTTTACCCCTTGGGCGCTTTAAGTTTACCGGCTGCAAACATTTTTTGTTGCGATAGTTTGTCTTATACTTAGGTAACGATTTTCCAAAAATGCCGAAGTTATTGAAATAATACCAAAGAAGTACAGACAGAGTTTACTGATGTTTATTGAAGAAACAAACCGCCGTAAGCGGTGCTAACCGCAGCAAAGCATTGATAATTTAATTCAAGAATTACGGTTTCAGCTTGAAAGCTGTCGCGGTGGCAGAGTTAAAATACGCTGAGGTACAAAAGTGCCTGTTTTTAGTATGTGTACATCAATACATAAATTAACATACTTAGTATTTAAACAAAGTTTTTGATACTTAGGCACATAACATTAAAGGTTGCCTTCAAGCGGCCAAATAATTAATTCTATATATAGAATTAAAATCTATAATTGAGAACCATTGGCTCTGTTATTATATCGTAGTGTATATAAATATATAGGTATCACGCTGCTACATGCATGTTTAAATAAATAAATCAAATGTTTGGGTGTCAAACTGTAGTAATATTCAAGGTTCGGTCGATATCAAAGATATGTACCTATACATCGCACTTAAACTTTCTTGGGACATATTTAGTCATACAAATAATTATACGGTTAAACCCTGAGTTTACAGGTATTAAATGTCACTACGGGCGACATGTTTCAAACTTTTCGGGTGTTCTTCTACAGAAACATGTGGCCCTTAGGCGGATATCACACTGCGCCGCATCTCCAGACGGAGGTGCCGAGCTGCACACAATTTTCGCCGGACGGAGGTGCGATGCAGTGTGTCGTACCACACGGAATTTATATACAAATTGAGGTACTTGCATACAACGATCTCCGCATCTCCCTCCGGAGATGCGGCGCAGTGTGACTCTACCTTAGTGACGTAATTTAATATGTGAGTTTAACCATTTTTTTGCCTTATTACAAAGGAGTGAAAGTGTAATCACTTTGACATCGACCGTACGATACCTCTTTACATCTATACGATATCTACTACGTCTATACGATATCTACTGTACTCATACGAAGTTCATCGTAGACGACATTGGAAGGTGTAGATTATAATGAGATACGTGATTCTTAGCCAATGTTAAGGTTGACTTAACCCAACGTGGTTCTGATTATTACAACTTAATCCAAGGGGCTTCGAGACTATGAACCGACGACCTCAATTCAGGGATTCAATATTAGGTAATTACTATACAAATGTTGTGCCATGATATATGAGTTAAAATGTAAAAGATATGTCTATAATTTGTCTATATCGTCCTAGATGTTAACTTTATCTTTGTTTTTAAACTAAAAATATAAATGTTTGAAAGATGCATATATATATGTAGGTACAGTCAATGTCTTTAATTATTGGGCCATTTAGGTGTCAACTAATTTTGTTTTTTTAATAATCTCTCTAAATGGCTCAACAATAAAAATCCTTGACTGTAGTACCACTCCAATGAAATGCGAATAAACTACTTATTTTCACTACACTTAAGCAAAATGGTAGCTTTCTAGAACGTTTAAGTCGAATATCTGGATATGATAGCAATTTACTCGCCGTCTGGACTTATCTTTAAATAACGACAATTTTATTTTACTAGACTATACCATCCAAAATTATACTATTAATTATACGATTCCCTCCTCATATTCCTTTTTGCTGCAGGCGACATGTTTCGAACCATTTAGAACACTCATATTTCAAACATCTTTGCTATCCATCTTTAAAAAGGAACTTAACCTTTGTTTCCATACAAGTGACACCTAGCTGTCAAGAGTGCAAGGTCTCAAATATATAAAACACAGCTCAATACTGTGGTGGATATACTTACCCTAAGTTGGCTTTATTTTTTATGTCATTATTTTTTTCCGAGTCCCCTTATTTTTGAGTGAGTAACGTTGATGTCTATTACTTAGATAGCTTTTACGGCGACAACAAGTGCCTATACGGTTCCCTTTCCGTAAAGTGATGCCGTCACATGTTCGTTACCAAATTGCTATATCATGAACACTGGCTAATACATAGCGATCGAAAATTCAGTTACACGTTTACCTACACTTGGCAAAATCCCCGAATAAGTTTAGCAAATATGGATATAGCTTCCTAAAAATATACTTTGTATGATCATTTCTTTGTTTAAGTTTCTAATCTAAAAGCAAACAGTTAATAGTTTATATTTAGTATTTTATTTTTAGGATAAAACTTTACGCCCACTTGCTCCTCAAACTTCTTTAGTTGAATGAATTACTTGTAAATTAGATAACATTTAGTCATACTTAAATAGGTATATAATTCTGCTGACGTAATTTTTTTAGTTTGTAATCCTGGAAATATTATTAACTAAGAAAAAATTGTCACCTTTCATACGTCTAGGCCACAACGCGACCGCCAAATTTAGGTAAATATGTAGCCGAATTTTTGAACCCATTCTAATATTTTCATAGCTACTTTGCTGAAGCTAGGATTCTAAGAACACCTGCGCCGTGATACCACCTTGCATCTATCTTGTTTGTGAAAAGAGGACATCTCTAGGATATATTTTTTATGTTAAAGGGACATGACATAGGGATTATCCATATGTCGGAAATGTGTTAAATCTCAGATTGGGCCGCTCTAGATACGACAGGTAAGACTGTTGATAATTATCGCTGGTGGAAAATCTTCTATAAGTACTTAAAAAGCTATCAGTAGAGTAATTTGTATTTCCGAATAAATTAAGTCATGAATAATTTACAATTACTTTACTTTACAAAAGCATCAAACTTTACACTTAATCTTTCCTATAGGGCGTCCGATATTATGCAAATATTAATAAACATGATACCGTATCAGAGGCTGGTGTTTGATAAAGTATGAGAAATTATACATAAGTAATAAACAATAACAGGGCTACAAAATACACATGATTTCATTCGTAATCAAAATACATTCAATCGTGTGTTAAAAAACAACATAATTATACAGTGCATCATCGTCATCGTCATCGTTCAAAGTTAAGTGCCTAGGCCTTGCCGGTGAAGCATTAGCCGTTATGAGTGTTTCTAATATTATCTGTAGTTACTTAGAATAAACTAGTTTGGTTCGTTTTTATGTCTGTCAAATAGTATTTGTATAATTATGAATAATGTATTGTACTACTTGGCCCTCTTTATTCTGTATTGACCTAATTTGAGTAAAGACCATTTATTTTAACAAATAACTCAACCTCATAGTTTTAGTGGAGTAACAATTAAAAAAAAAACATTTTCAATACCAAAAAACTAGTCAAATCATGCAAACATTAGCTATTGTATATTTCGTTTTGGTAATCTGAGGGAACGGCAGTGTCCCCGCCAAGTCGAGCAAAATAGCGGCACAGCCGTACCATCCTTTTCTCGAAGCAGTTCAGGCCATTGTATTTATATCATCATCAATGGCCTTTAAGTCTATTACAGACTATGCAAGTGTCAAGAAGGGAGTCAACGTCTCATGGCTGTGTAGCCAATGCGGGAGCGGCGTACACGACGGCAAGCCTGGTAGGTGTAATTTGCCCGCAGCGAACAAGTTTTTTATATACTTACAGTCATATTGAGGTGGAAGCGCCTGCGCGGTGGATCCGGGCAACCGGCAGAGCGCGGCGAGCGCGCACGCGGCCACCACGAGAATGCAGCTTCGGGACATGTCTGTAACAACATTACAGGTTATTCAATACTTCACAATACTCATCCTTCAACCTCGAATCTCGAACCCGAAGTTACCATACGCTTTTCCCAAAATCAAAAATGCGAGATTTGAAGATCTAACGGTTCTGGAAAAAAATAGATGTGCGCAGATGTGTTATACACCTGGCATACTTGGCAGCTACGAGTCAAAAATATAAAAAACAGCTTCGCACATACCTAGTGGATACGACTATTCACCCTTAGTCAATGGAAGGTATGTACTTTGATTTATGCACGGGAAAAACGACGGTAAATCATTTCTCACAGCAACAGCAATACACACACAACACAATTTTCTAATTGGTAAAATATTATCATCTGTCAATGATAATTCGCGGTCCACGGTCGCTTGTTACTATCGTCACTTGTCAACCTAGCAATGTATGACGAACTGTCATTGTTAAGTAACAATTTTGAACTTGGTGAAATAGGGACCAGGGGTGATCACGCAACGTTTCGAACGTACGTTAGGACAACTCAACTGTCATTTTTCCATTAGATCTACCTGACGCGCATACAACGCGTTACGTGATCGACCTGCAGGTTGTGTAATAGCGAATAAAACATGTAGATTGAAATATGCGTATTATAATAATATCCACATTTGAATGGTGACAAAAGCCTTTCAAATGGAAACGATATTGAGGTACCTACACGAAGCCAAATATTATGCGAGTGATCGATTCGATAATAGATTGCCCGAGACCCGCACATTGTTATAAAAAAAATGTACTTACGCATTATTTCACTGTCTGGTTTCGACAAACTAACATCAGTATACAACTGAGGACTACCTTAAAAGAAAATGTGCTTCAACAATTATTCAACAAAACGAACTAAATAAGTAATAATATATTATTCAAGAGAAATACAGCGTGTTAAATAACTTTTACCTTCACTCTGAAGTTAAACAAAAACTTTTGCGTTAGCGATATGGCATTTTAAATATTAATGCCCAAGCGTGTTAATGAGTAAAAAGTAGAAGCGTAACATTGGCGTGCTTTCAGCGGGAAGTTAACACGCGTCACGCCGACCATCGCCGTGCCGTGATAAGCGTGATTGATCGCGTCACGATTGAAACGGCAACGTGTCGGTCGCAGAACACAGGACTGCAGTACGGCAAGCGCTTATCGTAAATGTAAAATGATATTAGGATAAAAACTTAAAAAGGCTACATAATTTGTTCATTTCTACCTTTTGCCCGTCAAATTTTCTCGTTCCGATATCTTCCATCTTCGGAATAAACATAGCATACTACCTATATAATATCCTTTTCAGGGGCTTTATTTATTATTTATTTATTTATTTATAACATTTTAATCTTAATTGATTTGAATGTTACTTATTTTACTCACTTACATATTTTATATACGCGTAATAATATAATCTATAAATGTCAACTTTTTGAAAGAGTGCAGTAAAGAAAATAATTTAGAAAAAAGTGGAGTAAGACGGTACAGCATGAAACAATTGTTGTTGAAGTCCTATATATGACACCTCGGAGATGCAAAAGGCCTTCATCAGCACGCACCACTCACTTTCGTCGGTCCGCCGCCATGTATGCTCAGGGGCCAGGGCGTCCGCGGTCATAAACACAAAAGGTTGAACCAGAAGTGCCAGTTTGATTCACGGTCTCTTTTGTTCGGTAACACATTTATAATTCGTTTATCGAATGTTATATTTTTTTATACTTGGACGGTGGCAAACAATCACATGGTCTGCCTGATGGTAAGCAGCCACCGCAGCCTTCAGAAGTTTGCGATTCCAGGAGAAATATGAGCGCGTTGCTCCCTTTATTGATTTGAGGTTTCATTGTGTGAATAGCAAGAGACGAACGCGGGTCTCAACACTTCTTCAAAAGCTCTGTCGACCTTACATGTAAGATTAAGCTCTGTGTTCTGCGGCGGCCGCAGTAGGGGCCGAACGCAGCCGTTAGCCTACTTGTTGATCCCCATTTAGCTAATATGGACAGTTTGAGAGCCTCTAAATCTACAGCATCGGCGTTTAGGACCTCTTTGCATCGTGAAATTGGGTCAGTGTATCTATTACGTAAGAACGTGTCGTTTCTGACCTAGTATTGAGTTTATCATACGCAATTCCTGATGATGTATTTTTTAGACAAAAAATACTTTATATATTTAAGAGATTGATTTGATTTCAGAAAAAGGGATGTAATTGCAGCTGGCACTGAGGACCCTTTTCTCGGACAACGACACATGTCTTCGGGTACCGCTAATATAATCAATTTAAAAAAATATTGTAGCATTTAATCGTTTTTCAGAGACTACTCCTTGACTAAGAATACTGATACTGAAAAGGGTTCGAAACATTCTACGCGCAATTAAATAGTCATCGCTATAATCCGTTGAAATCCTACTATATCCTACTAATATTATAAATACGAAAGTTAAGATGTTTGGATGTTTGTTACTCAAGCTTCCGCCCGCGACTTCGTCCGCGTGGACCCGGGATAAAAACTATCCTATATTTTAATCCAGGCTATAAACTATCTTCGTGCAAAATTTCATTCAAATCGGTTCAGCCGTTTAAGCGTGATTGAGTAACAAATATCCAAACATCCAAACATCTAAACGTCCAAACATCCAAACATCTAAACTTTCGCATTTATAATATTAGTAGGATACAAAACACAGAAATTATGTATAGTAAATTAACAACAAAGCAAAATACAATAATAATGATAGGGGTTAAATTCACCAAAAAATGCTTTGATACCCTAAGCTAAGCCCTCTTACCAAAAAAAACATACTGAACACTAAAAAAAAATCTACCATTACAATAGTAAATAGCAGCTTTTTTAGTAACGACTGCAAATTAAATTGTATTCGAAGACCCAATTTAGTAAATAATGACCAAATCTTAGCGAGCAAATTAATACAATATTTCTACCTAAAAACTAAATAACCTACTATGATTGGCATAATTGCCATCAAATGTATGCATAACTATTACCAAATAAAGTATAATGATGCCAAATTTACAAGTGCTACCAAAACCCGAATCAGCGAACCCCACTTCCACGTGGTCTTGTTTGTCCTACCCCTGTGTGTATTTAAAAGCCCGCGGAGTCAGAAGCTCGCGAAGGAGGTCCTGAGTTGAACGGGGTGCACGAGGTCGAAGCGAAGCGAGTGGGGGAAGGTGGCGAGCGAAGCGAGCCGGCGACCTCCCGAGCGGAGCGTAGGTTGAGTGCGCACGTGAAACGAAGGGCCGGCGAAGCGAGTTTCTGGTGGGAGCCCGGGCGGAGGGCGGGAGACTGAGTCCCAGAAACGAAAGCGGGGCTCCGTAGAATTTAGGAAATTATTTTACTATTTTTGGGTTAGCAATGATTTATTAGGATAGCGTTTTCTTTAACAGGATAGGAAGATGTTATAATTTGGGTTATTATTTCACATTAAAATGGTGATCAAATTTTGGTGATCATTTACTATTTTTGGGTTAGCAATGATTTATTAGGATAGCATTTTCTTTAATAGGATAGTATGATGTTATCATTTGGGTTATTATTTCACTATATCTGGTGATTAGTTAAACATATGCCATAATGATATCATATACTTATATCTATCACCTAGTGAGAAAATCAAGTACCAACAAAGCAAATACGCTATGCCACTTCCAGTCTACTCAATGATTTTGTTATCTCAAAGCCTCCATCCACCGAACGCGTGTCGTGCGCGGCGCGTGTGCTGCGCGGGCCCACGCAAGTTGTAAAGCATTGAAACTACACTTCAAACACACATCGAACGCGGTCCGAATGCGGGCTCGCGGCGCTAAAGTTACAACCCGGCAGCGCGGCCGCGTGTCGTGCGCGTCGCGTGTTAATTTTAAGTTGTCATAATAAGTGAATTGTAAAATTCTTAATGAGAATAAATGATCTTTAAACCTAACCTAAACATAAAAAATTCACTACATACCAATACAGTAACGTTAAGAGTGACGGAGGGATTTTGCTAGAGGGGTAAGATGTGTTTTCATATATTTAACCCCTCACAGGCTTTCATGACTGCTAGTTGTCAAATTTTGGATGTCCAGGTGAAAAAACACAACTTTACAGATCCCTGGTGAATTTTCACCTTCAGGCTCAATGTGAAATTCCATACCGGGTATTGGCATCTTATGGGCAAATACAATGCGTTTTCTTCAATATAATCCAGATATTTTTCAACACTTGAATGGATCACAACTGCCAAATGAAACAAAATATATTCATAGTCAAACTGTCGAAAGTAAGTTAACTTCCGTCAGCATTAACGGACATCCATAAACGAATATTTCTGGTTAATTTAAAAATAGAAAAGCGAGTTTAGTTAAACTATTTTACACAGGAGCAATTACGTTGGCACACCATAGACGTCTGGGGAATAGTAATATTTCGATAGAAGCTAAATGCAATGCTGAACTAAACGGCAGTTGCAAGTTTTAATTGGTGACCGCTATAAAGGTTTGCCCGGATGATCCGAGTCCAATTTGGTTGCACTCATTTGAATAACAAACTTGTACCTAGCATTTGCCTAGCTACAACCGCTGAGAAATTACTTTTTACGGGTCTCAGAAGTTGCTGGATAGTTCATATGCTCTTTTAGTTACTCTTTAGTTTTATAAATTGTAGTAGGTAGAAAAATTGTATGTATGTTGCTACAAGTATTGACTATTTTTTGCATGTAACGAGAACGCAGTATTATTAGCATAGGTACTATTCTTTTTAAAGTAGCATCATGTGTAATTTAGGCAGATGTGGAATTATAAGTATATACAAAAAAACTAAAACCAACAGACTTAAATTAAATGAAAATGCAACGAATATTATAACAAACGAAATTATTAAAAGTAATTACGACAGATCTGTTAATTTATTTGTTTCGAGTGCCAATTCAAATATTCTACTTGTTTTCCATGAAACGAACTTATACTAGCCACTGATGGAAAATGTTAATTTGAATTTCTTTTGCTACAAATGAGTCGTGGCATCTCTGTTCTTGGAATTGTATAATCAATTTAATCTACATTACTATAATTACTATTAATAGGAAAAAAAATCATCTAGGTACGTGAGCAGACGGTAAACTAAAAACTGCTTCTCAATTTTATAAGGATCATATGAGTAAAAGCGATGGTCATCGGTCGGCCACCTTCATGAATGGCGAAAATAAATTGCGGTTGGCCTTTAGGGACCGCCAACCTTATGAAAACTCGACCTCATAATTTTGAGTCATCAATCAATGGGTCCCTTCACCCGGTGATAGGTCTGCAACTCAACTTAGTCATAGTGATAGTATGTTATAGGGTTGTGTTAGAAAATATATTTGAAGTTAACTTAACGTAACAGAAACTAAAATATATACTTAAGACTAAATATAAATACTTAATTATTTTAATCGATAGTGATCATCATGATCAATAATGCAACAATGGATGGACTACGTTTCATGTATCTAGGGTGAATGCCTAGCTTTACGTAAATAACGAACAGCCTTTAAGTTGTTTTTAAGCAGTCGCTTCCAAATTTTTGTGTAACTTTTTAATATTGATAATGGCTTGACATGTGGCACGTGGGGTGAGGAAAAGGTCGAACCACTTAAGAAATTTGAAGATTCAATAATATGTTAAATTTGCCGTCAATAGAATTTGCTAACTATGTAAAAAACCGCCATAGTGAAAGACAATTTCAATATGGCCGTTTGTTTACATAGTTAGCAAATTCTATTGACGGCGAATTTACCTACGAATGTTAATGTAGTTACTATCATTAGTAGGTTATAAGTTGGAATTTTAATTTTAAAACCATCGTCTGTAATTATATCAGGCCACAGACAGCTGTTATCACGAGTGAATGACTTGTACGTTTTTACTTATTATACGCGAAATCTAGAACGACGCGAAAGTCCGATCGGACGACGGCAAGTTTGGTAATGTTTTAATAAATATTTATAGCAATGTTATGAGTCGTATGTCTTTAAGTCAGCAAAGGTCAATCTTGATATGAAAGACTTCAATAATCGTATAACAGATACATGTAATTTTGTTTCGAAGTTTCAGGTTCCTGGATATCTCTCAAATAAAGTCTGTGAAGAAAAACAGCTTTGCATATATTTTTTTAAGCAGGAGAGCTATGTTCTCGGCAGGCGACTGTTCAATTAATGTACTTGTCCCTGTTGGGCTCCTTTGACCCTAGGTAGTCTATTTATCGAATCATTTTATGTGTTGGCTACATCATAGATTTTACCTACATTACCGCTAATCTGATGTCTTGTCGAAACCACGAGATGTATTCCAACCGACTATGCCTTTGTCCATAAATTTACTTTCCCTGACTTAATCGATAAAGGAGCTGACAAGGCGTTCCTAATTTTTATGTGGCCATAAATATGCATAAAAGATTGAACAATGAGCTGCTCCGTCGAGTAGATATTTGTGGAATCCATTCACTCTCAAATTTTTACGTTCCGTGCTAGTCGTAAATTTCCGCAGTCATATAGACGAATTTTCTGCCGAAAAATAAAAGGACATCTTGCACAATGTTTTCGTTTGTTTTAAAAAATACGCGCGGGAAAATTCTAAAGGACATGGCTTATATAACAATATCTGCGTACCAAATTCTTATTCGTAAACATGGAACCACACCACGGCGCACATGAAGCACGAACGTAATCGTATGTATTATGAAGTATAACACTATAAAATCTCGCGCTTTATACATGTGTATGTCATCATCGTCATATCACCCGAAAGACGTCCACTGCTGGCGATAGGCCTCCCCCAAAGAGTGCCACAATGACCGGTCCTGCGCCACCCGCATCCAGCGGACTCCCACGACTTTTACCATATTATTAGTCAACCATTTGGGGGGACTACCCTCGCTGCGTCTGCCGGTACGTGGTTGCCTCTCGAGAACCTTTCTACCCCAACGGCCACTGGTTCTTATTGTCCTTAGACCATTTTTAAGAAGTTTCAGGAGCGAGAGAAAATCGCAAGAAACTTGTCAAGAACGTTCTCTGAAACATTGGTTATAATCATCCACACCAACCAACCGCTCTCTCCATTATAAAAATTATACCTACAGCCAGTTTAAATGATCCTGAGTGATGAGTTTAATTTTTTTTATTTGACGTACCTATTATTATTTTCCATAATGTTGTTTGTCCGAATCATTCATATGCCATAAACTTTACCTGCCATAATTTTAAATGCACTAATTTTACTTGACAGAATATTCTTTTGCCATAAAAAAATCTACATATCTGCGAGCCCTTCGAATATTGTGAATGTTCGGTTACGCTACGGCGCTTCGCCGGCCGCTGCCGCGGCGCGCTGTAGGGTCGCAGTTCTACCAAATACTTTGTTCGTCGTACCTACACCGACCTGCCTTAAAGTAGAATAGGAACGACGGCAGCGAGAATATGAATAATAAATCAAATTATAATCAATCACCCACGTCCAAATCTGTTTACAAGTCAAAAGATTGAAAGACAAAATTATATATTGTTAACAAAATTATGGCCTTTATTATGTCAACTGAAATTATGGCAAATGAACTTCTGGCAAATAAAAGTATACGGAATAAAATAGGTACATTTCTAATTTTACCGGAACAATTAAATCGGTCTAGCTGTTCTCAAGTTATACGCTTACTAACGATCATCACTTTTAATTAAACTATGGTTGTATAAAAATGTTTCTGTCGCATGAATACGAGTAGAAAATTGTTTCCTAACCAGTGAGCATAACTTTGCCAGGCGGAAGTGAACAAAAATTCTCCGAGAATGTATTGCAGGAGACTTTAATTACAAGATAATTTTGGAGGAAGAGCTATTGTTAAAATGACAAAAACGGCGTACACCAATGACGTACATATTTTTTTACATTAACGTTATTATTTAGTAGGTAACCAAACCAACTCCTTCTGCAACGTTTTCGGTTTCCTAAATTTGGGAGGCACCTATCATTATTTTTAGACGACGATATATATTGTAGAAGGATCGTTCGGAACTGACGTAGGCTATATTTTTCCTCACAGCACTGCCCGCGTTCTTTATTCTATACGTAAGCTGGTCTGTTTCAGTAGGGATTGTTAGAACTGTATATACCTAAGTAACGAGTCTAAGTTTTTATATTTTGTTTGGCTGAATATATTTTGTCTAAATATTGAAGGAGGGAACAAAATCCTGACCACTACATCGTTATGCGATATGCGTTATGCGTTATGCGATGGACATGTAATCAGGTATATTTGAGCTCGTTAGAGCAACACTCGAATCAACAGCCGAATCAGAGGGGCTACCGCCAAACGAAAACGAACTTCGTTCGTGTATATCCCTCTCTATCGCTCGAACTAGCAAGTGCGACAGAGATGGAGACACACAAACGAAGTTCGTTTTTGTTTCGCGGTAGCCCCTCAGAAGACATTTTACGAATATTTCCGCAAAGGGTTTACAGATTAGCATTAAGTTTCATTATATGCTTAACCGGGTAGTTGTGGTTTTTACCCTAGTAGCATTTCAAGTTGGCACCGAGTTGGCCCAACGAAATGCCAACGAAAATGCTACTAGGGTAGACTTTCAGTCTAGTCATAAATATGTTGGCAATCTTTGGAAAAGCACCATTAATTGTGGATTCCACACTATGAGCGTAAATAGTCATTTGTTTTATTACCGATGGAAAAACACCAGTTTAATAAATATATTGCTGACCTGCGACAAAGCTCCTTTGCATGGAATTCTCCCTGGGTTATTACCCTCTCTAAATAAACTTCTAAAGTTTACTAACGGGAAATGTCTCAAAAACAACGTCTGCAAAGCTTTGTAAGCTGTTCAAAATTACTTTCTGCTTAAATATCATAAAATGACGTACTTTCTTATTTAAATGATAATTAATTATTAGTAACAGACTATTGATATATAAATATTATATAAATAATCGATGAAATAATCTTCAGGGTGAATTAGATTTACCTAACGCTCAAGAACTTTAAAAAAAAAGTTTAAACCGACTTCAATTTAGTACCTACTTCACCAAACCACATACATATGTACATGAAAATTTCCACATTCCCTTTCCCATTTACTACATGAAATGCTTTCCGAGAGCAAATGCGTTGACTATAACAGAAAAAATCCAAGTCGCTATATGTGGGCTGATAATTAAATTCACAAAAAAATTACACAATGTCAATTCCTAAAAATTTACATTGTGTAATTTTAAGTGCAGCTGTACTGTATGTTGTGAAATAAATGAATCTATCTATCTATCTAATATTTGAGGAGTTCCGTAGATTCCTGAAGGATCTCAGAATTTACACTTTATTAGTTGCTTGCTGCTGCAAAGGAATCATGTCAGAATCTTTGACGTACTTTACATGCTTGAGGAGTTCCATAAGTCATCTGTGGTCTTCATCATCAGTTCCACTTCACCAAAATTGCGACTTCAGAGGGTGAAGGGTTCGTTAGAACCATTTTTTAAAAACCTTTACGATTACATAACGCGAAATAATTTGCGCGGCGCGAAACGCGACCCGAGGTTGTCGCTCTCTCCCAGTTTGGCAAGATCGCCATGAAAGATGGTGAGGGAGAGCAAATACAAACGGCTTTTAGATCGAACGATGATTGAATACTGCCCAATAAATAGTGATACATCGCTTATGCGTTAGATACACGTATTCTTATCGTTATGTATACGTACACACTTCACACGAGTTATAATAGATAATACCGAAATCACTACACGCGTGCCTATAAAATTTGAGGGTTGCCCTCAATTTCCCTGAGATCCGAGATCCTGACTTGGTGACAATGGGACCACCTTAAGAGTATACACTTTCGAATGAAAAAAGACTGAAAATCGGTCTATAGAAATAGGTGAATATAAATTTTAAAAACACGGTGAAACTTCCTCCTTTTTTGAATTCGGTTAATTAACAATAACTTCCTATAGATAACAATATATGCCTACACCTCTTATAGAGATAAGTATATTCACAGAAAAATAGGCGTAAAATCATAGGAAAAAATGTTCACAGAAAGTCACATAGGTACAACACATTATACGTAAGGCGAGCGCTGTAAATATATTTCAGTCATTTTATGAATATAAAGAGAAGGGCTTGTGCTGAGATTTTTCGAATATCGAAATTCGAATGAGAATAAGGGGAAGTTATGTCAGACATAAAAATCCGAAATTACCTAGTAGTACTTTGCTAATAAAATTCACTATTCTATAAGGAATTGTTCTCCAAAGCAGCAAAACGGCTTATATTTTTTTATCATGTTTGTTGACACGTTGATAAGGATCAATTCGTAACCACATATTCGGCGCTAACCTAAGCTTTTCCATTTATTTGACGGCAGGCGGCCGGGCGCAGGGATAATTCATTGCTAGGCTTTGATCTACCAAGCGTTAAATTGACACATGTTGCGCAGCAGTGTGCACTATACTTTATCGACGCGTCGTTGTTACAATAACCCTGGTTGGAAAGCGAAGAAGGTTGCCTTCGACTTGTTGTTGGAAGATGAAGTGTTTACTAAGATCAAACGCCCCTGAAAGTGCAGCCTTGACCGAATAGTATGGAGCACCCAGCATGTAAACTTTAAAAATTTCGACCCGTTAGGCAACTTGACCCGTCCTGTTTTACACATATAACAATCTTGCTGCCCCAAAATAGTTAGTAAGGACGCTCTTTCTTCTTAGTAGCAATTTGAAAAAGAATCTAACGAGTTTTAAATGTAGTTGCAAATAGCAAAAACTTGTGCGTAGGTATACAAATCGTAGTAGCACGTTTAACTTGCTCAATTTCAATTTTTGGTTTTCAATTATTTACCGTTGGTAGGTACTTCTGAAATACTATGCTACATTAGAATAGGATTTACCTTAACAGTTACCAGCAATAGGCAAAAGTTATAAGTACTTTAGAGTTCTCCAACAAATAATCATACACATTTTCGATAATTGAAAATGAAACTTCTATATTTATCTGCAAGGTCACTCATCGCTCAATGTTTTCTATAAGCATACTAAAGGCCCTCAGGAATCGCAATCTCTGAATACTATATGCATAATCTGTGTCAAGAGAACCTCCTCCAAAGCACGTATCGCCTGAGAGACCATTACGCGGTCGCATGCACACGAATAGCCAGTTAACAGGTGACTAGCGGATTTGGTCTAAGGTCGATAAATAGTTAGATTGTATCTTATCTAGATACAATCTAACTATAATCTAACTAAGTAATGGAAGTCAACCTTATACAGTCTCCTACCTAACAGGGCGAAGCGATAAACATATTTGTGCGAGAACTGGTACAAAGATAGCTTTATATTTTTAGTACAGGCAAAGATATGGTGCTCAGTCGTAAAACGGCATCGTAGTCCGGGAAAGGTTTAAAAGCAGTTTACGGAGTGAACCATCACTTTAAAAATCAAAACTAAAGTGAAGCGGCCATTGTCACTGAAATTTAAGGTTTTTCGAATTTCATTGACGTTTATTTCTAATTGTGTTAAAGTAGGCAGCAGTTTATTTGTGGCCTACCTACCGAAAATCAAATTTCGCTACATAAGCAGTTTTATCTATTCTCTTTAATAAGAAGTTCCTACATAATTTATATTTATGTAATATTGTATATAAATGTATGTGCCATGGAGTTAGGATCTTTATAGGCTGGTAATGATGATAATGTATACCTAAGTAACGAGTCTAAGTTTTCATATTTTGTTTGGCTGAATATTTTGTCTAAATATTGAAGGCGGGAACAAAATCCTGACCACTACATCGTTATGCGATATGCGTTATGCGTTATGCGATGGACATGTAATCCTACTAATATTATAAATGCGAAAGTTTAGATGTTTGGATGTTTGTTACTCAATCACGCTTAAACGGCTGAACCGATTTGAATGAAATGTTGTACGAAGATAGTTTATAGCCTGGGTTAAAATATAGGATAGTTTTTATCCCGGGTCCACGCGGACGAAGTCGCGGGCGGAAGCTAGTGTGAAATATATATTTTTCTCAAATGTCTAATATTATCACTAACAATGCAGTTTTCCTGGAAAGCTGCTCAAGAATACGTGGATTACATACATAAACAGAGACCTAAGCTTAACAATTACCGTTTCGCTACCGTTAACGCGATAATGTAGAAGTAACGTCCCGCTTCGTCACCTCGCCGAGTTGCAGTCACGTGGCTCTTGACACGGTGCACGTTAGACACACTTAAGTCAAAGCATTCCACGTCTTAACACATCAGTTACTCGGTGTAGAACTTGATCCCTTATACAGGAGAAAATATATGTACATCCAAAATTCAGCTTATGTTAGGGAAGGTCACAGTATTATAAGTTATCACAGTCACACGATTACGAGTATCATGTGTAATTTTATTCATACTAATAATAACGGTTCTTAACTCACGTATTCATTGTCACTACGGGCAACACGTGTTTCGAACTTGGACTTCTTTAAGGTTCTCACGGTGTCTCCCCGCAAACTGGAACACAGAACGCCGACACGGAATAGAACTCCCGACGGGTTCGTGAGTTTAACCACGTGTCACGAAAGTATCAATTCAACACTTGTATTTGTTTGAAATAATTTAATCTGAATGTTTAATGTTTTATAGAAGAGGTAACCAACAACGTCAGACGTATTCACTTATTATTTACGGTTGAATCTCTGATACACCCCGCTGTTTTTTAATAGAAAAGGTAAAATGGTTAATGGGAGTTGATGGTATAAAAGTAAACGCTGAAGTGATCGCAATCAAGCGAACTAACAGAAAGTTTGTCCGACAGTTAGGTGTCATGGAAGACAAACGACCCGCCCAGGTGATTGCAGGCTTTTTAATCAACCCCTGGTAAAATGCCACGCCTCTGGCAGATTGGATAACTCACAAGACAAACAAAATAGTAAAACGCAATAAAGATACATTAACAAAATATTTAGAATACAGTTTTGTTTACCTACTGAAATACTTAATCAAAGCGTTGACAAAATAAAGGCTTTAAATTAACTGTACGCCAGGATTAATTTTGCTCCACAAACTTAGACAACCTTTAAATTATGTTTAATATACTGTTTAGTTAAATAAACAAATTGTTGTATATACAAGATGATAACTAACATAAACTAAATTAAATTAAAACTAAGTTAAATCTTAAAAAGGCCATCGAGGCATTGTATGTACCTAGGATGCTGGCGGCATTTCCTCGCTGAATTGCAATGCTGATGCGTTGCGTGAGAAAGCCGCCTGCTCTTATTATTTTTTATTTGAATAAGCTACATTGTCTTATGTAGTGACTAGTGGTAATAAAATTAGTGGCATATTTATTTGTGCATGGCAGGTACATACATTGAAAATAGTACCCCCGCTATTTCCTTGACTCTTGCCCGTAACATACAGCTCTTAGTACCTACTATTTTACTTTACTACTATTCTTCAACGAGAAATACATTTACGTTGAATTTAATCGAACAAGAATAAGTGTTATTCCAAGATTAGTCCATACTATTTTGTTTTTAACCTCGGATTAAGTCTATTTGCTCCTTACTTACTACTGACTTAATAGTTTTGGAAATTGTATCGAAATGACCGGTTGCCTTACGCGTATCCAGCTATGATGAAAACAGTGCGTGTTTAAGCGTGCGTTGCGCGTGAGTGCGTTGTTTGTTTGTATGCGTGATAATCAGTGATCGTAACTTTTGTAGCATTTTTGGTGCAGCGTAGTGTTTTTGTAATTATCAATCAAAATTGTTAATTAAAATTAATATTAACTATATTAATGCTAATTAAGCATTAGGATTGAAATTCTTTATACCAATTCCGTTAACAACACTACGCTTCACCAAAAATGCTACAAAACTTACGATCACTGGTGATAATATTATCTTACTAGCTCTCGCCCGCAAGTTCGCCTGCGTGGACCCGGGATCAAAACTATATTTTGGTCCGGACTGTGAACTATCTTTGTGCAAAATTTCATACAGATTAGTTGAGCCGTTTGGGCGTGATTGGCTTACAAAAATCCAAACTTTCGCATTTATAATATTAGTAGGAAGTAGGATAGATCACGAGTAAAGTGTTCAGTTTGAGAAGCAAAAGGATACTCTTATCTAAATTAAATAATAATAAAGTGCGGAAGCATCCTGTTTCGACCAAACAGGGACCAATCCTGCTTCCGTCAAACATTAACCTCTCTATTGCATTGCACCCAAAACCAGAATCAAACTTTGTTAGAACATGATAGAACAATAGCGTTTGGCGCTGCATTAAACCGCAATTCTACAGAATAGCATTTCGAATTTCTGTCTGTCGATGACCTGTTTTGTGATTTCGCAATCTATTGCAAATTAAACGCTTTTCCCATTGAATTGATACCATTTTTCAAGCGAATTTATATAAATGTTTCTAAGCATCTCATAACGAGGTCATATAAAAGAGCTTTCATACTCTTTATGAATCATAAATAAATGCCACGAATGTATTAAAGTTTATACCGTATCACCTGAAATGCAGTACTTGTATCTTTTTGAAAAAACTAGAAGTGCATTTAATAACTTTCAGAAGTCCTACATTCCGGTAATTTAAGCACATACTCACAGTTGCCTCCATTTGCAAAGCAATAACTGCGACTGTCCTAGTATCGATTTTGTAAAGGAACATATGTACATTGGCTTATTGATTGACTTTAGATTTAACTGGCAGCCGCACACTGAATATGTATGCAACAAACTTAGATCACTTCTAGGAAGATTAATTATACTGAAATATAGGATCCCATACTACACCTCAAAAATTTTATACCTAGCATTAGCCGATTCGGTTATACGATACGGTCTTTGCAGCTATGGACGATCGTACAAAACCAATCTAGCCAATATATTTAATCTGCAGAAAACAATATTAAAAAATATTATACCGAACAATATAAATATAACTTACAGTAATGATTACTCTCACCATTTCCAATATTGCAAGGTACTTCCCGTACAAAACATGGTCAAACTTTCCATACTCAAGGAAGAATATAAATACATTACCAAGTTAAATGAATACCACCGTAACATTAGGCTAAGGAGTTTATCCAATACGCACAGATATGCACTACCAAAAATTAAAAACGTTTACGGCATGAGAACTAATCATTAAATCCTTCCAAAATTAATAAATAGCCTACCAAAACACATACAAGATTTATACCTATCCAACCCTACATCAACCAAAGATGTAAACAAGTATTATATGTCAAGTAACAACCATGATTACGCCTTGTAATAACCTAGTGATAGATCTGTTATTGTTAATTAGCTTTAGGTACAGTAAACTGAAAGAAAGTATATTGGTATAAACTTACATGATTCTCACACTATATTTTTACTAAACCTCAGAGAGGTAAATAAATAAGTTCATTATATGTGCTTGAATCTCGTTTAGTAGGGGAATGGTGTGAAGGTAATGTAAGTACTTACATAGCAAATAGTTAGTCCGAACTCTAGCTTTAAATAAGCCATTAATGGCTTTAGCACATAAAACATGAAACTCTGCGATAAAATCAAATTATTTGGAACTTTAAACAAAAAAAAATATTTTTTTTAAATATTTACACAGCATTGCAGATTACTTAAGTCTAATACACTGTGAAACGAAACATCAATTTAAAGAACAAAACAATAATAATAATAATAATCAACTAAGTACACTAGAAAGCCTATCATCCTTCATCTCACAAAACTTCAGACACTCCCTACTCACAGCTAGCTGTCCCTCGCCACGCAAGCAGATCACACTCGGGTGTTGACACCAACAAGGCATTCAGCAGCGTCAGGGCACGGAGGTGCGGCGAGTTCCTGTGCGACACAGTGCGAGCCGGAGGCACTGCTAAAAGCGGGGGCGTCTTAGGTCTAAGAGACATTCGTGAAACTTCTGGAACGTACAGCCTCACAAATTAGTTCACTAGTTCTAGGCAATCTAACTCTCCTCGTAAAACACGGCAAACAAAATCGAGTAGACTGGAATTGCGCCTCACTTCCAAAGTCAGAGTGCCAAGAAGAAAAAAATGGAGACAAATCATCAGGGCTGCGAAATCCAACAGTCATCACGATCCTCAAGAATAAGGAAAAGACTGAGAAAGAAAGAGAGAGAGAGAGAGATTTATATTCGAAATAAAAACAATTTTCAAACAAAATCTTTTTTTTCATTTGCCTTTATAAATGTTAAATGTTGAGTTGAATGTGAGATCCTAAAAATAAACTTAGTTTAAATTAACGTAGAAATACCAAAATGTAAGCCGCGGCGTTACAAGTTATGAGGCTTTTGTTGTGGCTATTATGACGTAGGATACGTAGGCCTACAGGGCGCTACTTCTCTCCCAGCTAAACCTCAATCCCGACCTCAAGTCGTTCTGTTGAATGCCCGTTGTGTCGCGCCTGCAACTATGAGTTGAGTTTAATTGCTTCTAAACTGCCTGATTTTAACTAATGCTACACCGGACACTAATAAATTAGGCGGCATATAAGGGTTATCTATATGTTGTACAACTGAGTCACAAATTATTACTTTTGGTGTTCAATATTGTTTGTAGAAATTATTAAAATATGACATACAGGTGATGGTTATTTCACACTCATAATAAGAATAAGAATAGTTTATTTACCAATTATAAATTTAACAATTGATATGATCAGCGACTTCCACACTAGGCCCAGCCTGTGTCGTGGGAGTCGGGATCGCTCACGAGAGGTACAGTATATCATGCGGCGTTAATAATGTATACTTATACTCGTACATAAAAGAAGACTTCCTGACTGATTCATCATCGCACAGCCGAAACTACTGGGACTAGAAACTTGAAATTTACACAAGGATTTCCTTTTATGACGTAGGCAAGGGGTAAGACGGGTATTTTGGAAATTCCACCCCTAAAGGGGTTAAATAGGGGTGCAATGTTTGTATGGGGGAAATATTATTTTTTGAACTAGATACTTGAAACTTTGTAGAAAGATTACTTATTAAAAAACACAAAAGTACTTTCAGCGTTTTATAAAATTCCACCCCTAAGGGGGTTAAATAGGGGTGCAATGTTTGTATGGGGAAAACATTATTTTTAGAACTGGAGACTTGAAACTTTCTAGAAAGATTACTTATTAGATTACAAAAAAGAAATTTCTGCGTTTCAGCAATTTTCACCCCTAAGGGGGTTAAAAAGGGGTGCAAGGTTTGTATGGAGGAACTTTATTTTTTGAGCTAGAGACTTGAAACTTTGTAGAAAGATTACTTATTAAAAAACACGAAAAGTATTTTCAGCGTTTCAGAAAATTCCACCCCTAATGGGGTTAAATAGGGGTGCAATGTTTGTATGGGGAAAACATTATTTTTAGAACTAGAGACTTGAAACTTTCTAGAAAAATTACTTATTAGTAAAAAGTAATTACTGCGTTTCAGCAATCTTCACCCCTAAGCGGGTTAAGGCACTGGTCCCACCGCCGGCTAGTAAGCTAGAAAAATTGGGCGAGTAGCATTACATTGCGGATCTCTAGAGGTCGATTTATCACACTGTGCCTGGTCAGCACGCAATGAACCGTTACTCGCCCAACTTTTCTAGCTTACTAGCCGGCGGTGGGACCAGTGCCTAAAAGGGGGTGCGAGGTTTGTATGGAGGGATTTTTTTTAAGCTTTCTAGTAAAATTACTTATTTGTATACAAAAAAGTAATTTCAGCGTTTAAGAAAATTCTATCCCTACGGGGGTTAAAAAGGTTTACGGTTTTGTACGGGGAACACTGGATTTTTTAGCTAAAGACTTGAAACTTTGTACAGATTACGTATTAGAATAGAAATAAAGTACTTTCAGCGTTTTAGAAAATTCCACCCCTAAGGGTTCAAAAGGTTTGTATGGGGAAAACTTCATTTTCTTAGCTAGAGACTTGAAACTTTGTAGAAAGATTACTTATTAAAAAACACAAAAAGTACTTTCAGCGTTTTAGAAAATTTCACCCCTAAGGGGGTTAAATAGGGCTGCAATGTTCGTATGGGGGAAACATAATTTTTTGAACTAGAGACTTGCAACTTTGTAGAAAGATTACTTATTAGAATACAAAAAATATTTTCTGTTTTAGAAAATTCCACCCTTAAAGAGGTTAAATAGGGGTGCAAAGTTTGTATGGAGGGAACTAGAAATTTGAAACTTTGTAGAAAGATTACTTATATGAATACAAAAAATAAATATGCGTTTTTTGAAAATTCCATCCCTAAGGGGGTTAAAATAGGGGTGCAAAAGTTGTATGAGGGAAACTTTTCCGTTTGAGCTACTTGAAACTTTGTAGCCAGATTAGTATTTGATACAAAAAACTTTAATCGTTTTGGAAACATCCACCCCCAAGGGGGTTAAAAAGGGTTGCAAGGTTTGTATGGGTGAACACTTTTTTTGAGCTAGAGATATGAAACTTTGTAGAAAGATTCCTTATTATAATATAAACAATTACTTCCAGCGTTTTAGAAAATTCTATCCCAAAGAGGGTTAAAAAGGGGTGCAAGCTTTGGATGAGAAACACTCATTTTTAAGCTGGAGACTTAAAGCGTTGTATAAAGAATTCTTATCAGAATAAATAAAAGTTCTTTAAAACGGGATTCAAGGTCTATTATATGAAAACCAAGAAAATGTTATAGTAAGAGATTTTTAACTTGTCTTAGCCTGTATGTTAAAAGACTACAAAACTGAGGTTGTATGGAGAGCAATACATTTTTAAAGTAAGGGATTTGTAACTTCTGTTTTAGACTGTTTTAAATTGATTCCATAAGGGGGACACATTCATCCCCTAAATGGGCTAAAAGGATGTTTGTACGGAGAACAAGACAATTTTTTAAAGTAAGGGATCTGTAACTTCGGTTAAAAACTAGGAAACTAATTACAGCGTTTCTTAAAATTCATCCTCTACGGAGGTTAAAAAGGGTTGGAAGTATGTATAGGTCATATATAATCCGACTGCTAGCAGAAAAGTAGGTTAGGTTAAGTTAGAACCACGACCCTTACAGAACCGAACAGCTACCAGAAATGTAGGTTAGGTTAGGTTCGAACTGGGATGCTCCCAGAACCGAAAGGTAAGTAGTAGTAGTAAGAAGGTGCAGATTATTTTGTTTATTTAATAATAAGACGGTAACAAGTTCTACGCGGACGAAGTCGCGGGCAACAGCTAGTATATATTATATATATATATAATCACACCTATAATCACAAAGCAAATTGTAAAACAGACTGAACGGTGAAATATACATCATTTTAAACCGTTCCATCATGTAAACCTGAATCCTTCACACAATTATCAATTAATTACTGATTATTGAAAAGTATAGTTCGATTAGGGCGCTACCGGGGAAAACGCTGGGAATGGTGACTAATTGAATAATAAACCCACTAAATCGAAATTCGTAAATTCCAGCCATACGTTAAAAAAAGACTTCCAACATGACAACTGTTTATTAATATAAATATCAATTAGACAAATCAAAAATAAAGTTTATTTCAAAATTATTTCAGTTTCCAGTTTGGTCAAATCCAGCCTTAAACAACGTACAGTCAAGTGCAAAAATATGTACCGATAACATCCTCTCATAAATAAGTACCAAAACCTTTATCCGCTGACATAAAAGTTATGGGACATATTTATGAGGAAGTTGTATGCACCCATATGTTTGCACTTCACTTTTTAACCACCACTTTAATATAATAAATGCACATACAATTCCATTAACTCTTAAGAAAACAAATTAAATTCAAATAAGCTAAACGGAAAACACACGTAATGAACCTCTTTCATGGAGGAAGTAGAAACGTGAAAAAAGTATGGTTCGTCGATCGCCAACCGGCCAGGCGCGCGGGCGGCGGGAAAAAGGGAATACGATACGACCCGTGACGCATAACGGTACACTGGCTTCACACTGAGCACATATCGTTATTTCAGACGGTATCATTTGATATCAAAGGCGATTTTGATGAGTATTTAATTGAATGTAGGTGGGTAAGGACCAAATTTTTGGCCAACTTAACTCACTCAATTTAATTATCTATGAATGTTTTCCGTTGTGACATGAAAATAAGCAATGCAATTCTATGGTTAAGTTTTGTGGCACAACGGAACTTTTTTCACTTCTTCAGTTTGTATGGCTAAAGAACTACCGACTAACTAGGCTAACCACTGGCCCAAGAATTTGGTCCTTACCTAGGGATATCCCGGAATAGCACGGTACAAGTTATAATAACAATCTAAAAAAATATACATTCAGAAATCTACCAGTGTCTGAAGAGAATGCAGCTCAAAATTATCCCGGAAAAGACCATCTTTGACGCTTAAGATTACAAGCTACATGATGAACTGAAATTATGAGAAACCTAGAAATTCTGCTGGGAATCGCACAAAGGTTCGAGATAATTCTTTTCACAAGTGAGCGCTTTGATCAGCAATCAGAATAAGTAGTTTTAAAATCGGTAACGGTGCAAAAATTGCGCTTGAAGTGGTGAGAAATCAAAAATAAATTGTTTACTTAATCAAATTATTGTTTATTGGTTTTCAGGCGTGAGTCGAATGTAAAGTTCCCTAATTAAAGAAGAATGAAGAATGTTAACTCCACAATTTGATCGTAGATTTTCCAAAACCTTGATCAATCAACAGTAACGTTCCAGCAGCTAACGTTTCATAATTAAGTTTGAAACAGAAACAGCAATCATCCTTTATCAAATTACCGTTAGTCATATTTGCCATTTCGACTCCATGTATAATGTCGTCACATGTGAATTTATTACAAAGCGCGAGGTTCAAATTAATGTACTCACGAAGGGTGACGCTAAATCCGGCTGAGTGAAATGTATCAACACATTTCACGCTAGCAAATTGGTATGTGCTTTAATAGATTTGAAGATAATATTGTTACGATACCGATTTAAATTTCTTGAGACAGGAGCCAAGGTCTTGTCGTAAAAATGTGAAACACGATGTGTACAATGTTTCGTGTACGGTTGCTCTGACTCTAGGTCCTGTGACCACAAACCTGCGGTACGTGGATTACATTTTCGTAACAAAATTACAACAGCACGCCTGGTTGATGTGTATATCTGAGAATAATGAGGACATACCCTGCGTACATTAATAACACACGCTTCCCCGCAGTTAGGCCGACATTTATTATTTAATTGCAACGTGTGGAGTGCGCTGTAATAATTGTTTGAAATATTATGTAGCATAGCAAGTATGAATGTTCATTTTGCAACCCCTCTTGAGTAATCAATGTAGTACAAAATAAAATAGGTAATGTCATGGTACGGGGCGCTTTAGACGACATCAAGCCGCCCGTTGTCTGTATAATAGTGTTTGTTCTAATGAGCCGATGTTTGTATTGTGTGTTCCAGAAGTAATTAATTACGAATTATGTTCGTCGCTGTCAATGCCAATGATATTTCAACGATTTTCGCTTGCTGGGTTCCAAGCTAACACAAGGGTCATTAAAAACGAGCTTCAAAACATAACCCATTCAGCGCCACACTACGCTCTCAGCGGCTTAACCCATTTTCGAGGCCAAGCAACGCTACGTGTGCTACACTGTAGCGCGTAGCAGCATTTGTCCGCTTTGTAGTGAAAATCACCCGTAGAGGCTGGTTCTTTACGTGAGGCATTGAATGGGTCGGCATTATGCTGAGGCGGGACCTTTTCGTGACACGATACTTGTCATGAATAAATGTTTTTCTTTCTTTCTTTCTTTCTTTCTTTCTTTCTTTCAATGTCCACATCACATGTATTTGTGTTCGTGATTGTCACTATATCGGATAATTTGAATGCGATTGGGATGTTAAAGTAATGAAGATATTGTATGGTCATTTTGAGTTAAGTTATGTAAACATTCACACAGTTTTATTCATTAACTATCAGTTAGGAAGAAAAGTTACGTAATTGGTGATTAGTCGTATCCCGTTAGCGCCGACGCCGAGATTGCAGCGCGCAACAGTTTTTAGAGGTGATTTAGGGTAGTTATTCAAACGGAATGAGGGTTCTCTTAATGTAATTTCCAGTCTCGTTCAGAACGAATTTATGTAACGACCGGAGGTCGGCCAGTGTCGTCCAGTGTCGGCCAGTCAAGGCCTTTTGACCAGGGGTAATCTGCACAACTTGTATAATGTTGATTGCGTTCGTTAGTAGATCCTTTCTTACATAAAATTATAATACGTATAATTCATAGAAAACTTTTGTTATTGAATTCTGATAGCGTGAAAAGGTTGCGACATAAAAGTGGTACATTTTATGTTTTATCTTACAGCATTTTGCTTTAATCAACAACGTAGTCGTCCTTGTTTTTTTTTTTGACATTTTAGACTAGTGGTCAAACGAATATAACTAGACAAACATTTAATTATTTTGTATCTGAAATATATTTACATAGGTTAGATTTCGGAGAATTAACGGTCTCTGGACCGACCCCCGTATTTGTTGATATTATTTAATAGAAAGGAGAGGCTTACTTTTCTTTTGAGGCGAGTGGCCGATTTGGGGCTAAAATAAGATTAGAACTAGTCACATATTAAAAATTCTATAAAGTTCCCGTTTTCTCAGAAAATGTTTTCGTTTTAAAATTGATTAAAGGTACCTATGTGTTCTGAAGCAAGAAAGACTGTGAAGGAACTATAGGTACATTCATTATTTTTATAACAAAAACCTTTTTTTTTAATACGTAGAGAGATTGCTTACTTTTCCTCCACAAGGAAATAAAAGATCAATGTTTTCCACGGTGTTGAAAGTAATGTTGAATAAGTAAAAAACTAAATAAAAGCTTGTAAAAACATTGCATATATTGTGTTGTCTGCTGCTATTAGGTATTTATTATACATTTTAAGTACCTTACTCTGTACTTTCTTTAGCATAACTTTTTTGAATAGGTACTTTATTATTTTCCAGAAACAAAGCGCAAGTAATAAAAAAACAATAAATAACTACAAATAAGTAACTTCCATAACGAATAAAAGGAGGCAATGAAATCATTTCTCTATGAAAGTTCCTTGACTTCGTGTGACTTACTTATGAGTACCCTTTGCTAATGAAGAAGGCACCATGATTACCCAAAGCCCCACAAATAGAGAATACTCACTTCTTTACGGAGCAGCGGAGCGCAGGTACTCGCGCAAACAAAAACTAATGGCCAACTATGGGAGCGTTTACATACGCGCGTAGGAGATCTCATATTTGCGTGTCGAGCCGCGCCCCGCGTCCCTGCACGCGTCATCTAACCATAACGGGGACACCGAGCCGTCTAGCATGCGAGGTGTCAAATATAGGAAAACACATCTTTCCGCATCTTTAAATGGAACCTAAAATTTAGGTCGGTGTAGGTTTGAGACGGCTGGTGGTAATCCACCCATGATAATTATGTCGTAGCATTTTGTATGAGTAAAAAATTAAAGTCTAACCTACATAACTCCGATATCTTAAATTGTTAATTCTTTTTAAATATTTTACCTTATTTTTTTCCTATAAGTAGTACAGTCAGCGTCATATAGTTGGTACCAGCCAAGGTAGCCAAATATTTCGGTACACGTCTTTATTACTGTAAGAATAAGGGTGTGTTACCAAATATTTGGCTACTCTGGCTGCTACTAACTATATGACGCTGACTGTACATAGTTCCATTGTACTATTACCTACATACGCAGAACTAAGTATCTGCTCTCAGTAAAACATGTATGTACCCTAACTAGGTTCTGCCCGCGACTCCATCCGCGTTTTTTATATCGTCGTTATAAGGAATTTTTAATTTTATAGTTCAATAAAAGAGTTTGCCCATACAGACTTTGCACCCCTATTTAACACGCTTAGGTGTGGGTTTCTTCAAACCCCTAAAAGTACTTTTCTTGTACTGCAATAAGGAGTCCATACACAAAGTTTCAAGTCTCTCACTTAAAATTTTACACAGTCCATATACAAACTTTCAACCCTCTGTTTACGCCCTTGAGGGTGGAATTAAAAAAAAAAAACCTTCTTAGTGGGTACTTACGTTATGTAAACTACCTATTGGGAAAAAACAGCTTTCTCGGTTCAACGGTTTGGGCCGGGCGTTGATTATAAGTCAGTCAGTCAGTCAGTCAGTCAGTCAGTCAGTCAGTCAGTCAGTCAGTCAGTCAGTCAGTCAGTCAGTCAGGACTTTTAGGTTTATACGAGTATACGTAGATTATTTCATAAGTAATGAATACTATAATTCAATAGTTCAATATACCTACTGATAATAAATTGTTGAATGGGCAAATAAAAATGTCCATTTGGGAGTAAGTACCTACTTGAAAATTAAATAAAAAGAAAGAAGGCTTTATATTTCGAGAGGTGTTCTTAAATTGTAAATAAAATACAAAAAAGTAGGTATTATTAAAGTAAGTAAGTACGTATCAATAAAGAGTTTCTTTAATCTTTGTAATTATCGTTTCTTTTGAGCGAAATAAAATCGGTGTCTATTAAATAGGCTGCCTACGTTCAAAATCAACGTTATTTGGGATCCGCTGTTCAAACAGTTAAAAAACCTTAATTTTTCTGTCCATTTGAACTTGTAATTAGCTGTATTATGAACATATCCTCTAGCCGTAGCCGCCCAAAAAGCTTTTAAAAGGCATCCAGCAGGCATTGTATCGTTCACCCTATTACATATTAGATTAGAAAAATTGTGCGATAATCGACATGCCAATACGAGAAAAAACATTATGAAACACAAAAACAGACTGTTTGAAAAGCACTTAATGATCGAAATAAGTAAAACAAGTCTCTCTATGGTATTCTTAGAAAACGAAGAAACGTAGAGCTTGTCCGTTAAAATTCTAATGTTAAGTAATATGGAATGTGATATAAAAACAGAGTTGCTTTATTGTTTTGTTTCGTTAGATTTTAAATCAAAACTACCTAATCTAATTCTTATTACGATTTATTCAAAATGCATTACAATCGTCTATGGTGGCCATGGTGGGCGGTTGACACGTTAAAATCAGAATAGAATAGTCCAAAGGAAAATGTAGAAGTAGTAGTTAAGTTTTTCTTTTGAGCTTTCTATTGAATTCAGAAACAAGATAAACAGCTTTTCAAAGTATGGTATGCGATTGCATTGCCCGGTTCCAATTAAGTTTGTTGTTTCTTCACTTACTGTTCCTGAAAGTAATAAAAAGTTCCTATTGAATTATGTGCATGAATACCATGTATGACAGACGATAATAAGACCAAATAAGCTTTTAAAATATATCGCAGGTAGGTATTTTTAGGGTTCCGTAGTCAATCAGGAACCCTTATAGTTTCGCCATGTCCGTCTGGCCGTCCTTCCGTCCGTCCGTCTGTCTATCCGTCTTCGGCTTAGCTCAGTAACGATTACTACTAGAGAACTGTAATTCGGCATGGGTATATAAAAACAATCACGCCGACAAAACAGAAGAATAACATCTTATTATTTTTTTGTGTGGGGTATCGTTGGATAGCTTGGTCAAAAATATTATGGGTTTCTTAAAACGATTATTCAAATTAGTGATTCGTTTGCGAGATATGGGGCTTTAAAGCCCATATTTTTGTTCGAGTCATGTGTCGTCCGTCCCCCTCTGCCGGCTAAATGCCTGCTACTGGGAATGTGAAAAAAACGTGGCAGTAGTACATATAATAAATTTAAGAGGAAAATTATCACGGCTAAGTAGGCATAACTATTTAGGTACCAAGTAATAGTCGACCAACTTAAAATGTACTTAGAAAGGCCAACTTTCGTACAAATTCGGCCGATGCAAACATTTAGTTGGATGCGCGAGTGGATGTAACTAAGAAAGACAGGCAACTACGGAGCCCTACACTGCGCGTGGCCCGACACGCACTTGGCCGATTTTTATTATAATTTGTACTTTGTCTTTCAAAGTCTACAAAAAGGCATATTGTAAAGGACAATTTAATTATTCGCTCATAGTGTAGCATCACGCACTAACCATAATTACGTCGCTCACATTTACGAGGAGAGTAAAAGAAACTATATTATCGAAAGCAATAAAGGTAATAAAACGCATGTGCCCGTAAAATCCGGAGGTGACGGCATTTGCCTCGGCTAATCGAACCCGAGCACAAGCACTGGCTAATCCACTTGGTGCCGTCACAGGCAAAATACTTGCCTACATGGTGGTCTCCTTGCTTACAATGCGAATGGGCCAGTTTACATTTTCATTAGTGATCAGGATCACTTGATCAGTGCCAGTCCAAAAAAAACCACTCGCACTTGCAGCAAACGTATGAACTTCGGCAAATCGCTGAAAAAGGTATGAAAGGTATTTCGATGTATCGAAAATTATTTAAATCAAGTTTTCTCGTGCCAACGCCTTTTTCATGTCTATAAATCCGAAAACAATTATGCTGGCGCAAAGTTGTTCGTTAATATTGATAATCCTGTTGGATGGCAGGCCGCTAAATCTAGTTGACAAGTTAAACTGCCTCGGGTCGCCCGCGACGAGCGGTGCAGTAGGGTCACAGTTATTGTGTTGGCAGGTGCAAAGCTAAAAATGCATGCGTTTGAACTTCCGCTAACGACGCTATCTAAAAACCTAGTTAAAACATGCAGATCCGGCCACCCGCGCTGGCAACATAATATGAGCATCTGTTCGTTATGTTCACGCGTCACGGAACTAGGACCAGGAGGTCTGTTTTGTTTGTCGCTTCTTATCTGCTTCGCATTGAAATAATGTAAAGCTTGCTCGCTTCGAAGCCTGCCATTTATTGCGTGCTTGCGTCAGAGCGAGGACGCAAATTATACAGAAATGCGAATACGCTACGAACTTAGCCAGTTAGGTGTACGCAATTGAATAATAACTAAACAGTTATAACATACTGTAGAATTTCGGAAGATATTAAGTTTCTAACATTATTCAATATTAGCACATTATAAATCCTCTGGCAAATATACATATTATAAGATAGAACTACACTAAATTCATATAATAAAATATATAATTAGGGCTGCATTTACTTTTTATAGGTTTAGTTTATAATATAGGCTTTGTTTAGTTATATTTCGTTATAAATATTTTCCTGTTACTTAAGTTTATACCTTAGTTGTTTTTATCTACTAAATAGTTGGTTCTATAATTATAACACAATTCCTCAGTATGAACAACGTCCAAAGTTTGCTATTTGCACAAATTCCTTACGTGTTTTCAACAAAATGCTATTCTTCGTACAAATTGCATTTAGAGTACCTGCGCGAAGAATTCAGTTCACTTAGAAACGAGCAGTCTACTTTAAAGCACAATATTTGGATAGCTTTCCATTTTTGGCGCTAGACGACTGAACTTTTTCCGTAAGTACTTTAGTAATGAAAATGAGGCAGTAATATTTTACCCGTCCTATTACGCCACGTCGCGTCATGGTTTAAAAATGACTTTTTCTTAGCTTCAGTACAAAACACTACTAGTCAAACAAAGAAAGGCGAACAATGAGAAAGAAAGCTCGTTAAAAATATTTGAATGCCAGTAATACTCTGATAAATCTCCAGCATTGTCCCATAATATTCGTGTTCGTAAATAATCATTACATTAATCCCTGAATTGCCAATGTTATTTGAAAATAGAGCTTAAGCCAAGTAAGACCCTAATAATGACGGTTCATGAATGAGACACTCCGCACAATGACACAGAAAGAGTGAAGAGGAGTGAAGTACGCTATTAACGACTTGCTTGCTCAAGGTACGTTCCGGATTGTTAACACATCCTACTTACGTGATACTTATCTTAAAGGGCGTACACAATAAGGCCTGTAAGGGCCCTATAACGGTGTGTAAGTAATTGGGTGACAGGCTCTATTGATACAAGTGATGCAGTGTGTAGTAGTCAAAGTAGTAATTGTGGACGTAAGTAGTTGTTGAACGAGCGAGCGAACCGAAAGAAGTTCGCCGGTTCAGCTTGGGCAAACTCTCTTTCGTATATCCGGCGTCTGTTCGGCTTGTCTCCTCTACATGCCGAATTTCTATAACGATGCTTGTGAAATTTTGTGAGCAGGTTCAATAATTGTATACTTAGATTTTTTTGTGGATTCGGTTTTTTTTAAAAAAAAAAACTTTTTGAAAAAAAGACAGACTTGCGATGATAAATATATAATAAATATGTTTTAAACTTAATCTAACAATTCAAAAGAAAGTATGTTTTCTGGAACGGATATCGCAATGATGTCGAAGGTTAAGCTCACAACAAACATACTCGGATATTTGGTGTCTCCCGAGTATTGAAACATATGGACAATAAACAACCAAAAATGAAGTCTTTTTTATAAGTTCTGTGTAAAATAAATTGTGTATGTAAAATATACCGGAACTAAGTCTAAGTGTTTAATTTTGAATACTTACGTATACTTAACACATGTCCTAGGATACACATTTTGATTGATTACTTTCTCTTCTATTCAATCGAATGAATACTCGTACCTATTTTATTTTCAGTGATGCTCAGAGCTCGGACTGATCATCGCAAAACAATTACAACTCGGAAATGAAAAGGAGTGTAAAAGAGCCGTATTATGTACAATAATTATATTTATAATCGAACCCAAACATGGCCAAAGTTTAATTACACAATACACTGTTGTGTGTGTAGAATTAACGTCAAATTGATCTATTCATTTTAGTTGTGATAAAATACCGCAGAGACATCACGGTGACAAAGCTATGGCAGAAATTCAAAGGTCAAATGCTAATTGCGAAAATATCCTCTTTTCATAATGATAATCGTACACAAACACATATTATGACGATGTTACTGTATCTTGTTCTGTTTTCGTATTTGTTTTGCGGTGATTAGTCCGAGCACTAGTGATGATATAGTTTTTTTTGTTCTTTCTCGCACTGCATAAGTGCCCGAAGCGCATCAGTTCAAAGAAAATATATATATATTTATTTTATCAAGATAAAATTCATAAATAAGCAGTAAACATTCCTTTACTCTCACCCTGTTATTGAATGATGCAAGATGATGATGGTGATCTTATTGAATCGTAATCTAAGTGGATACATAGGTACCTAGGTAGGTACTTCTTTGTTTGCTAACTTGTATCAGACCTAAAATCAGAATCTAGATCGTTCAGAATTTAGTAAGTCACCTCCGGAATTTTTAACGAAGGGCAAATTAAGGGCGAGTTGCACCAACTTACTATTACATACCGATCAACGTTTAATATGGCGCCGACAGCTGTCACTCCATAGAAACTTGTCAAACGACCAATATATTCGATTTTAACCAACACCGCGATTATAGACGGTTTGGTGCAATCCACACTTATGTTTTTTAAAATCGTACTGTATGAGTTATTAGTAGGGCTCGGAATTTTTGATGCAGAGTAGTAAATTATATATACTGCTTCTGACTCCGTTATAGCACAGAATAGATAATAGTATAAGTACAGAAGGTACGAACGAAACGAAAACGTCATGTGACTGCAGGCAAAACGAGTTGTATTAATCGTTTTGGTCACCGTTATTTCATTTCAAAGCTGATACAGATTACTTTGCATGACGATAACTATATTTTCCTACGAAGTAACACATTAGCTATCTGTGTTTCTAATCATTAGAAATGGCGGTGAAATAAAACGACAGAGTAGCCACAGCATTTATTATTTTTACTAAATGGAACTTAATCGCGTATAATTAAATTTTTTATGTACCTCTCTCAAAGTCAACCGACGTTTCGGATGTGTCGCAACATCCATGTAAACGGGACAACTGTTTCCGTCCGTCGTCCGTTTTCTGAACTACCCGCACTTGATCTTTATTAACCACATGTACACTAGGGTGTTATTAGCGTTGTGTGTCGGCCGGGACACGTCATGGATTGGTGTGTTTTTATAACTTCCTTGACCATAAACTGGGTTCTTTATAATGAGTTTATTGAAACGTAGATGCTATCTAAAATGAGAATTGACATTTACTCCCTACTCCTTTGATCTTTACAAAAGCCACTTTTTTTTTAGCCAAAACATCATGATTTAAGGCCCTCTGACGTCGTCGACTCCAGCGCAAGCCAAACGGATCGTTAAGGCTATGTACGAACGGTGGAAATGAATTGGCTCACTCGCCGCGTCGCCGATAGTGAGGGCTGTCAACGACTAAAAATAAAATAATAATGTATTGCCCATTTATTTTTTGCATTCAATATAGAGAACAATAATTGTGTATTCTTCATACGTTATGTACATTATTTCATCTTTTAAACATTTTGAAGAGAACTTTTGAAGTTACTTACGTATTATAGAATAGAAAAACTTTATTTCGCAAATAACAGTAAGTACATTTTAGATTTACACTTAGATGCTATGTTAAAACTAAGATTAGATGCGAAAACGGAGTCCACTCAGCATAATGTCGCTCCACAAAAGGCGAAACGATGCTGGTAATATTATGTGGATCCACATGTGGTGCGCTACAGAACTGCACGTTACATAGTACTACTACTTAAAAGATTTTATTTATACACTAATATTCTTGTTAAATGTATTTCATCTAAAATTACAAAGGATGCATATAGAACCTAAATTTGAATTTGAAAATAAATTGCTACCTAGGTACGAAAGTGTACATAATCATACACAAAGACACTGGAAGGCTATGCTGGATTTATTTGTTGATTTAGTAAATACACTTTTAAGTTTTTTTTAATGAATTTATTGTGGGAGCATTTTTGACGGGGGGTGGGATGTTGTTCCAGCATTTCGTGGCAGAATAGGTAAAGCTGCCACGAAAAGACGCACTTCCGTGTCGAGGACAGATAAGTCGAGGGATCCGTCTAGGACGAGGGTTCGCAAATCGAAGCTTCTGGAAAAGATATGAAGGTTCCTTAGTTTTAATGATGCCGAAGAGTAGTGTGGCAAGGTGCATAGTTCGACGAGCCCCCATCTTTAATAATTTCCCCTGGTTTAGAAAGGAAGTTATATGGGCTCGACGAGGAATTGGATAACAAAACCGCGCACACGCGTTCTGTAAGCGCTGAACTAGCTTTTTTGAACGAGATAGCAAGCACTCACCAAAAACTGTATCAGCGTAATTGAGTTTTGAAAGAATTAGAGAGTCACATAATTTAACCCGCATATCGACCGTTAAGTAGTTTCTGACTCTATAAAGAACACTTTACATTTATCTCTTAAATAATAAATCTTACAATTTGGACGAATTGAATACACCAAGACCGCCAGGCCACATTTTATTGGCTCTGCTGCAACCCACAGTAATGCAAAATCTTGTTGCTTTATTTTTTAAACATTTTAATGTGTATAATAAAATAAAATACACGACTCTAAAAACTGCGTCGGTGCATTTATGCCGTTCATTTCAGTCTTTGCTCACTTCAATTTTATTTCTTTAATGAATGACACTTGATTTAATAAATTTATATATTTTGTATACTTTTGAAACTATCAATCAATCATTAAAAAAAAAAAATTATTGATGAAGTGATGAATAAAAATTATTCACTGGTAATCGTAAAAAGGTGACATCTACTATTATAAGAACCTCCTTGACTATGACGTACCCTTTATAAGCATACGAAGTTAACGTTTTAGTAAGTAGGTATACAAATTCACATATATCAATTCAATTCAATTTATTAATTTACCAAACATACCTTATTAACTAGTAGGTAAGACTATTAGAAGAGTATTACCACAAAGGCTCAATGTAGAACAATCAGTGGTCCTCACACTAGGACATGCCCGTGACGTGAGAACCGGTTTAAGGCTTTACTTAATAGAATTATACATCTGATGCGTGAACAGATTACATTTATGGAAGTAGATTACAGGCTGGTAAACCAGCTAAGTAACATGAAAAACAAAGTACTCATAATTACTAAGTATAACACTATTTTATCATAAACTATGTGGAGCAAGAAGCACAATCTTTTAAATAAATTGTTCTGAGTAATACTTGATTCATACAGTGTTATACATATATGGAAGTATACCTATAATATTTCTTTTATTATTATTAAATAACTACGTATTATCTATTATGTTCATTTTCTTGCCTTTCGGCATCCTTCGGGCGTGCCGGGAGAAAAAAAAACGCGTGATTTGAATTTTTATCATTGTTTTTGCAACGCGCTGCGATACAATATCTTTTAGGTGTCTTTTTATTCATTTCAACAGAAACAATGCAACACACAAATGGACGTAAATCGCGGAATGAGCCGCGCCTGGTTATAGGTAATGTCGAGTCGGAAGCAGTAGGTATTACAAGAAGAGGAGACTCATCCCATTTGTTATTTGCAATTTTTAATCAAAAGTTCCGAGCCCTAATTATATTGAAATGACCATGCTTGTTGTTTTTTTTGTTTCTTTCAGGGATTAATCTGATGCCTGTGATTGCAACTCGACATTAGATAGAACTCATGAAAATTTTGGTGCGACATTGCGTCATATATATATTTTTAAATCGCTTATCTTAACTGATCCCGAGAATTGGATACATTACAATTCGTTTGAATGCAATAATATAAATTTATGGAAATGCTGATGTTTGAGTATCACAAGGTGTTAAAGTGGAATTCTCCTGACAGGGTATATATAATCTGCATCAGTTTCTCATTACCGAGACGGGATGCGCTTTACCGGTTAATCTACAGGTCTGGTTATTGCTAATCTGACAAGTTTTTTAAAATAAAATACCGATTTTAAACTGATTACAAGATATTTTTTTAATTATTTGATCTTTGTTGTCATAATGATTCTCAAGTTAATAAGCATTTGAAACGTGATTTTGCAATTATAACAAGAGGGAACGTAAGAAGTACAGTATCCACTTTAAATTTTCAAGCCACTGCTTTTTGCCGTTGCTATGTACACTGGTGTTATTGAGACGTTTCCTAGCGCTCCCAATCTTAATGGAAATATCGAATATTGGCAAAAGAGCTGCTTGCATTTCCTGCGCTAAATCGAACTGAAGCGGTTTGGGGTTTTCATATTTGTATGGTTAGGGACAGAATGGAAAATATTTCTTAAAAATGGGTTTGAACAGAATTAATTTGTGTTGCAATTGCAATGATATTTACAAATCTCGCTTTACGAAATAATATATATATAATTACGTAAAGCGATATATAATTATAAAGAGTGCTCTAAACTCAACACCAGAGCCACACCAGACATTTTAAGCTTTATATTAAACTTGTTAAATTAGCAATAGTGAATGGAACGTACAACGGTTACTAGCACACTGTCAGACATAATAATTAACTGTAACCTACGATTTAAACGGATTTTACGACGGACTTTTTGTTTTATTTAATAATGCAATATCGCGAAAACCGAAGACAATATCAGAAGTTATTGTATAGACTACCTCATGTGTTTTGAAGTTACTACGAGTATGTCCATATTGTGATAGGTCAGAGTACCTATTGAAGCCGACATGACCGGTTATAAATGGCGCCACGAATTTAATTACCTAGGCGAACGCTGGTTTTACATAATTGACTTGCGTTGGACATGACTGCATTAAGAAGCAAGAACCTTGCGCTAGGGCAATGGTCTTAGGCGAGGTTATGGAGCGCACTGAGACAGTACTTTTTGCAAGTCGACTTTGACCTGATAATGGTTCAGTGGTACTGACAATGCAGCTTTGAAGAATCACGCACGAACTTTGCCCAAACATTTTTCACAACGCAACATTAAGAACATTATTGGCTGTTTCGCCAATACTGTTTAGTTGTATGTAAATTGTAAGACTAGCATTATATGTTAAAGCTGTTGCTTTTCTAATAAAATAATAAAACATGTGTCAAAGCGTACCCCCTTATTCTACCGAGAAACGTTTCACCGAATGCATTGTTTCGACGAATTTTCATTTCATCGAATTTTTGTAACTCGGAAACCGTTAACTTTTTAGGTGCAGCTAAAAGGGCATTGTGTAGAACCCATTAGTTTAGAGTAGGTTTGTTTTATAACAATCCTGAAAAGTTTACTAATACTTAAAAAAATATTTTTTGATGAAACGAAAATTCTCCGAAACATACATTCGATGGACCGTTTGTCGGTAAAACAAGGGTAAACCGTGTCAAAGAAATATGAAGAACGGCTAGATGGCTTTATTTACCTGATAGAGAAGGAAACTGGAGGAGATCTGAAATCAAACAAATTTACAGTTAAATTATGTAAATCTGTGAATAAAGTTTTAGTATCGACTTAAATGCTATTCCAAGAATATATACTTTCTCCTCAATTAGGTTCCCAACGTATCAACTCGAACACCATTGAAGTTTCTCGGTTATTCAAACAATCAAACAAACATTTCTTGAACTGCAAAATTCGACATTCCGATTTAAACATTACATATCAAATATTTTTTGGTTCGTGTTATTTTTAACTCCGATTGGCCGACGCCGACTCTCTAGAATTCCGATTTAAATTTGTAAACTCGGGTTTTAAACTGAAGGTCTTTTCAAGTGAAACTTCCCGGGAAAATATTTACAATACCTGTCCTCTTGTGAGTATCGAAATTATGGAATTAAGTTGTCAATTTTCATAATAAACGCAAGAATCCCGAGCGACTTAAGGAGTAGAGGATTTTATAGTCGACGGGAAGACGGTGGTGTTATTTTAACGGGGAATATTGACAATATATAATAATTTACGATTACCTTTTTTTTATACACTGACGGTGGCAAACAAGCGTACGGTCCGCCTGATGGTAAGCGGACACCGCAGCCTATAGACGCATGCAACTCCAAAGGAGTAACATGGGCGTTGCCGAACCTTGATATGTTTGTGGATTCGCCGTGTTGACAGCTGAAGGAACAAATTCCCTCGCTCTCAACACAACGCATCCTCGGGAGCTTTGGCGACCTTGCTCACCTCCAGGAACACAACACTACTACAGAGCAAGTAGTAGTGTTACTATGTCTGTGGTCTTGTGCAAGGCGGAGGTACTTCCCCAGTGCTTCCAAATTCCTATATCTACACAGATATTTTCACATGTAATAATATTGTTCTTTTCAATATTAGAAAAAAAATCGTCAGTATCGCGATAGGGAAATATCACACATGAGTGCCTAAATGTACCTACTGTTATAATCGTATTCTGACAGGCCTGTCCCGCATGCCAACTGCTTTTGCACACCTCTGAGATGCAAATTTACCCGAACGCGGCTGACTCAGCCGGACAGTAACACTATCGTTCGCACATACGAGTAGGCACACGAACAGAGGAGTTACAACCCTTTATTTAACTGACCGTTTAATGTTAAATATGGAGCCAACACGACGTTAAATTTGAAATAATCGGGCTAAGAAGTCTTTCTCGCCTCGCACTATGCCAGTGTTTCACAGCATCAACTTAATTTGAATTCATCACAGCCGAGGCTGCATGCATAAACCTTTGATATAATAATTGACTGAAAGTTATACAAAGAAAGCGTTAATTGCGCATATTGAATATGCAAAAGAGAAAATAATAATCTCAGTGGAAGATGCGGAGCTTCGCCCGCTTTCAGGACTTGGTGAGTAGTTAAATGACTCTCGGGCACAAGTCGATGTATCTTAATAACAGCATTGTGATATGGCGACCAAGCGGTGACTTTATATTATAGCGGCGATTTTGCTTGCTTATTATTCTATTCTAAGTGCATTCTATGATCTGGTTTTATTCTCATGGAATCAATAATGTGCCCATTAACGAAAAAGATTTGCATCGTCCGATTTTTTTATTATTTCTACATCTTAAGAAAGGATGTGTCAGTATAAGAACTTGCCAAAGCTCCAGGAGATGCGCTGTAGTGTGTTGAGAGTGTATTTGTCTCTAGCTGTCAACACAACAAATCCTCAAAATAACAAAGGGTGAGCAGCGCGCTTGTGATTCTTCAAACCATATGCGGCGGTGACTGCTTACTATCAGGCAGACCGTAACCTTGTTTGCCACCGTCGTATAGAAATATTTAATACTGTTTTTGTGGATAATTTATTTATATTACTGGTAACATTGAGACCTTTCGGAAAAGAGGTCTCGCGTCAGGTTTTGGTGGCATTCGTATATCACTCTAGATGTGATGCTGTCACTGCTCAGTGCTTGTAGTACCGATTTACTGTCTGAGAGTTTCCGTATGTTTGTATTCTCGACTTGTCGTCTGTTTATGGCATTGCAGGCTTCAATTATACCTACGTATTCAGCCTGGAATACCGTGTTATGTTCACCCAGTGGTTTGGATATGTGTATGTTTAAATCCTCTGAAAACACACCACATCCCGTTCCCGTGTTCGTTTCTGACCCATCTGTAAAAATTCTAAGGTCTGTTTGGTTTAGCCCCTCTCTCGAGTCTTCCGTTAGTGATATGCCATATCATCAAGAAAGCCTGGAGACTGGAGTTCTTGGTCTTTTGTCGATTGAAGCCTCCATGATAGGGAGGCTTGTGATCAGTCTGTTATGGATCTTTGTGTGGGGTGTGTTTAGTTTCGTTCCATAGGTTGAGGCTTTTTAGGCGTATTGCCGTCGCAACCGCTTCCTTTTGTATATGCATGTGTAACGCTAGGAGTCCTAGCACGATTTCTAGTGCTGCTGTTGGGGTTGTTCTCATACAACCTGTAGCCGCAACACATGCTAGTCTTTGTGTTTTCTGGATTTTGGTAATTGCACTCGTGGTTTGGGTGCGCGGCCACCATACTATGGCACCATAGCTTATCATTGGTACTATCACCATTTTGCATAGCCACAGGTGGGGATTTTATGTGCTAAAATATTTTTTCACAAACATGCTCGGAAATGTATGCGTAATAAATGTATGTAAATGTATGCGTAATATCACGAAATGAAGACATGAAGTTTCTTGTTTATGGCTTCCTACATTTCTTCTTGGCCTTACGCCAAGAAGTAATTGTATGAAAACCCAAAGTAAAACCATTATTGTCCGCTACTCTAACTTTTTAAATTTGCTTACTAATATTAAACTGACAAAGGAAAAATTACATTCTGCCAACCACCACTAGACTGTAAGCATAATTGCGACATAGAAAAAAAACAAAATCTATGGTAGGTACTATACTTATGTGCGGTTAAACTTGGTGCTCGAACGGCTTCTTCAAATGGCATGTTTAAAAAATAAAAAAAGCGGTAAATTACACAATTGTTTTCTGATCTTTCGTTCCGATTGTAATTATTTTTATTTTTATATTTCCTCACATCGTTTGAGAAAAGCACTATACAATCCTCGGCCGGAACAGGGATTGCTGCTTCACGGCCTCTGCAGTAATTTACTATAAGTTTTTATAAATAATGTAGCTTGTACTCCCATAATGCTGTCAAAGTGAACGCTTAAGTTCGCGATCCATTATGTATGATCCGTCCATACTTCATGCGCTACAAATAGCGTAGCAGGTGCTACGCCGTAATCGTAGACCTCTAAAATGAGTCATTATTCTAATATTGTGCAGTATTGTGTACGGTCGCCAAGGTATTTGAGTCGGCAATTTACCAATCGGTTCAGGCCCAATCTAGCGGCCAACTGACTGACGCGCTATATGGCTTCCGGAAGGAACGCAGTACCACAGGTAACCTAATTCGTCTCATGGTCAAGTCAGTGAATGCAGGAGACCAGGTGGATGTAGCGTACTTCGACTTCCGGAAGGCATTCGATACCGTCGACCTTGATGTCTTACTTGTGAAATTGGCAGACGCGGATTTCACTCCACATACTCTTACTTTCTTTCCCAGCTATATGAGTAACAGGCGCCAGGTTGTGGACTGTGCTGGTCACGTGCCAGAACCATATTTCACAAGGTCTGGTGTAAGTCAGGGGAACAATTTGGGTCCCTTAGAATTCATTCCTGGCGTTGTCAGAAATTCCATTTGTCTACTCTTTGCTGATGACCTCAAGTTTGTGTGCTGAATTAATGACAGCTCTGACTGTATTACAAGAGGATATACATCGGGTGGTTGTATGGAGTCAAACGTACAAGCTACATTTCACGAGGCAAAGTGCGCCATACTCTCACTTCACCAGATCTCGGAATCGTCTTTGCTACCAATATGTGTTAGAAAACACCGATGCAGCGCGTTGAAGAAGTGAAGGACTTCAGAAGCTATATAGTTTCAGTATGTAAAAGGGCTTTCCGAAATCTGGGATTTGTGATGAGGCAGGCTCATGCATTTACTAACATCAAGGCGAGTCGTGTATTGTACGAGGCAATTGTCAGGAGTCACCTAGAGGGTAGTGCGGCCACACGAGTCTAAATATAGGCAAATGTTGGAACGTATTCAAAATATTTTTTTTAGGTTCATATATTTAAAATTATACGTAGTATACCCTTTTTATCCGTTAATGTATCCTACATTGTTCGTATTAGGAATGGTAGGATACAATAAAATTTAAGTTAGAAGGGAACTGGGGCTGGCTTCATATATATTTAAGTTTGTACGAGGCAAGTTGAGCAATCCTGGAGACCTGGCGGCGGAGGTGCGTTTGAGCGTACCGGACCGGTATGTGCGGCGGCGGCGGCGGCCGAGCCTGCTGGTGCTGGCCGAGCCGCGCGCTCGAACGCAACTCCTTCGCCAGGCCCCCTTTACGCGCGCAATTCGGACCCTTAATCGAGTAGCGATCGAGGTAGATTTGTTTTTTTGTCCTTTGAACGAATTCACAAAGGCCACGTTATATGTATTATGTTACTGTAATTTGTAATGTACCTATGTTTTTATTTTCCGTTTTGTGTCAAATTCCGTACGTAATAGGTTATCTTTAAGAAAATGTTTTTGTAATTAAATAGATTTTAAAAGGATGCGATTCCGACTAAACCAAAAATCGGTCATTATAATACGAAAAGCTGTAATCGTGTACTATACATTCCGCTGAGTTATGAAAATCAAGTGAAAATCCCATACGTTCAGTAAAATGGAATAATTTTGAGGACACTGTCGCAAATTACCAAATTTTGTATAGAATCACGAACTCTTCCAACCTATCCACTTTTATTCAATACTGGCGTAAAATAAAAATGTAAATCGGTCCGGTAACTGTGTTTCTCGCGTTTGATCTTGACACTTTCACTGTCAGGAACCCGTCTCGCGGGCACCTTCGCCATAGTCGATTTCCGCTACACACGAGGAAAATCACAGGATCGTCTACGGCAGTGAATCTGTTAAACGTTAGCACACTCTAATCCGAATCACGTAGGAATGCGTACTATATATTACAAACCGACCCTCTGGACAACAAATTGATTTAAGCTTAATATCATTGAGTACGTGATAGGCATGAATTAAAAGTTGGGTATACACGGGGTGTCAGCGATTATGCGAGCTCACACTCGGCACGGGAACGGGCAAGTCCAGATCGGGATTAGGCCCGGCCATTCGTGTCGTTACGTGACTAGATCAGACTGTGCGTGGCCCAATTACAACAATGTGCTTAATTTGAAAGAAATGCTGAATTCATTGAATGTACCCTTTTTTAACCGATTATTAACCGACTTCAAAAAAGGAGAAGGTTCTCAATTCGTCACAATCGTATATTTTTTGTATATGCCCCGGAGTACCTACTCGAAAACTTCCCAAATAGTCCCATGGTCATCAGGTCCGGATCTGATGATGGAATCTTGGAGAAATCGAGGGAAATCTTCTAGTACCGCGAAGAACTGAATTGAAGTCGCTTAAAACTTTGTTTTTTAAATAAATTCTGACTTCATCAGGTAAGTAATGCTAAAGTAAAGTAAGCTGTTATATAAAAGTGAATTAAATTTCGCAATAGCAAGACGCGTACCAAGAACAGGTTTTGCCGTAAATAATATTATTTTCAAGCCGCTGGTCGGAAATGGAGCGAATGATGGTCAGAATTGAGGGTTCAAAAGTGCGGCCTATGAATTAAAAAGGCCTATAATATTTTTTGGTCCAGTTGGAACAGCGGTTCAATCAATCAGAGCCGCACGCGCTTCCCGCGGCTCGGGCGAGCAACGACGGCTCTCTGTCATAGTATTATGATCTTTCAATTAATTTAGATTCATACTTATGATTATTTGCAATGTCCTCGCAGTAGGCGTGAAAAGAACTGTGTAATGTCGCTGTCAAAAGTGCAATATATGGACTCGTCATCTTAAAGGTCCAAGTGTCTCAAAGGCTTGTGTTATGTGCTATTCATTCAAATCCATTCCCTTTCAGTCCTCTGAGATAACACTACTGCTCCAATATTAATTTTTGTTACACATTAATTAAAGTCTTAGTAGACTGTAAATTTATTTTCGATTTTAGGATAAATAACATAAACTATTAAAATATGTAATCGCAATCATAAAATTCATTCTCCATCGCCAAACGTTAACAACCTATTTTTTATCCAAAGATCCAGCTGTTTGTAGTAATAAAGGAGGCCAATATTGTTTACCGAGAGCTTACATCTTGACCGGACAAGGAAATGCAATGATAAAGACGGTCCAGCTAGCTTTTAAAGCTCAAATAAAAAATGAATTTAACGTGAAAATACTAGCATTCCACTGTTACTAGGTTACTATACATATGTTAGTGATTTTTATATGTTTCATTCTTTTTTCAGTCTCACGAGCGCGGTGTATTAAGGCGATGCCTTGATTTGAGTCGAACACGCCCCCTAGACAGAGACACGCTGATGCCTTCTGCGCACGAGGAAAAGACATGTAACACTGTTCGGGAATGGCTTTTATGGACAAAATTCGATAAATACCTAACTTAGAGACGTTTTATTTAAATTTCATAAAGTGAGATTTTAGATGAGATAAAATACTATAGTATTAACATGATTGTGTCGTAAAATAATGTATCGTTTGAGTAGGCTGAGTAAAAAAGGAAAATACAGACCCAACTTTGGATTTTTTTTCTATAGAGGAAATTGTAGGCAATCATGTATATAAAATCAGATAAACAATCATATAGTCAAGAATCATATATCTGAAAATCAGACCTTATTGTTTCTTAATCTAGTCAGAACGGCGTCGGCTTCGTCGGAAGTCGGAATCGGCTTAAGGCCGTTTGCCGTTGAGGACGTTTTGAGAAGGGTAAAAGAGAAGAGATCGATCTTGAACACCATCAGCACTAGAAGGGGGAAAATGATGGGTCATTTGATACGGTACGACAACTTCTTTAAAACCATAATGGAAGGAAAGATAGAGGGAAGGAGAGGCAGGGGAAGACCACGACGCAGTTATATAGACCAAATAAAGGAAAAAGCTAGTGTCGTGTCGTATCAGCAAATCAAAGGGCTGGCGTACGACAGAGAGAAATGGAAAATACTCCACCGACAAGAGGATAACTCTTAAATTAATGATGGGCCTTAAGGCACGTATGACAACAACAATACAATTAGGATACCTACTGCTCTCACGTTTACCTAAGGTGCTTATGGCTGAGGTACTTCCTCAGTTAGGTTGCTGCAAATATGAATTGAATTGAATTAAATGCTCAAACGTTACGACTCTAAACGCTTAAATTAGTTAAAAGTATAATTTTCATATTCGGTTCTCTAAAAATTATATACAATTAGAATCACAACTTAAGTTTCTGACTCCCCCAAGCTTCCGATATATTTATTTATTTTGAAAATATAATGCAACATCTCAACGTATCCCCACGAGGCAACCAGATAATGAGGTGTCAAAACTAAGTCAATTTCCAGCAGCACTCGAGAGTCACTGTCTTTGGAAATAAGATGTGTCAATGTCACCTCTAAGTAAATGTCTTATAACTTTGAACTACTTTGTAGGTACTGGATAGAATTAAAATTGAAAGTATTTATATAAGGTTTAGACTTTTTGTATCAATATTGTCAGAAAAAATGGAGTAGAAAATGAATTTATTAGGCAATCTTAGACTTAAAAAATAAACTCGTCGTTTGCTTAGAATTAATTTGAATTGTGTAAAACTTTGATAATAAAATCCGAGGGCAGAAATACATACATTACAATTATACATGGGTATGTATAAGTATTCTGGCTCACTTCAATATGATGTAGTTTAAGTTCCTCATAACTGAACTTGGATTGTTTTATGATGATATGGCATAGGTTTCGGACTCCGAGAAATTTTACTGTGATAGATCTGTGTCTTGTCTTTAATTTTTATCACCTGTGGTTAATTAACATGTTAATCTGCCCGGTCCACGCGAACCATGGCAAGGCAATGTTTACCATTGTTTACCCAACGAACGACTCTTTTGCCAGAGCACTGTATTCCATATTCAACTCTCTAAATATGTATCTAAGAATAAATATAATTTACCAAAATATACGAATACTTATTGAATTTAAGAAATGAGTTTTCGTTTCTAAATAAATTCACATACACTGGACCACAAACCAATGTAGCGTGCGAAGTTTTCGCGGCCACGATCACGGTGACCACCAAAACATTTGCTCGAACCCTAAAGCCCAAATCTACGGTCTGAATATTCATAAGTGTTAAGCGAATTCGGAACCCGAAGGCTTAACCACTAATTTGGGTACAAATAGTTACGTCTGATTTCATTTAGTCGCTCAATTAGTTCAGTGTCATTTAAATATTTGTAGATGGACAATTTGATAATCTACTCTAATTATATGATTTTAATTCTGCTAGATCTTCTAACAATTTGCTATTAACTGTACCTTCGTCATCTTCCAAATTTTACAGTAGTTCGTTCACTTCTAAGGCTATTTGACTGTGGAACTCTCTCCCTCTTGATATAAGACAAGCTAAATCTATCGGCAACTTCAAATCTCTTCTTAAAGAACATTATTTGTCTCTCCCCTAACCCTGATTGTCTTACTATTATTATTTTTTGGCTGACTGTTTATGTATTATATATTATATTTTATCTGTGATATTTGTATATATGTATGATTGTGTCTATATGTTTATATAATATATAGCTATTTATGTACGTGTGTTTATATAGTTATTTTGATTTTGGCTGATTATATAATCTCTGCGCCACCTACTACATAATCTAGTTTTATCTCTTTCTCCGATACCCAAAGGTTGTCTGGAAGAGATCGCTCTTCAGCGATAAGACCACCTGTTGTCTACCTCTACCTTCATGTTATTGTATTGTTTCTCTTTCTAACTGCTTTGTTTGTGTGAGGTGTGCAATAAAGAGTATTTGTATTGTATTGTAAAGACTTGCGTTTTAACGAACAAATTACGTACACTTATAATTGTGGAATACTAGCTGCCCGCGTATTGCAGAGAACAAGGGAAAACCCGCGGGATCCACAAAATATATAGCCATCCAGAAAGTCCATTCTACACACAGGTGAAAGAATTTTTGAAATCGGTTAAGCGGTTCCGGAGATTAACCAAAACATGCAACTTGCAAAGCAATGTAATTTGACACAGACTTTTCCTCTTTATAATACTATTATAGATAAAAATATAACAGGCAAATATAAACCGGTTACTAGGGGAAAGTAGTAGTTGCCTTGTTAACGGCTCTGGAAAATTCATAAAAAATCTCCTGAACTTTTAACGAAGTCATCACGCCGATGCCGATGCTGTGCCCCGTGCAATGAATGAATGAATATTCCACGCAAACAAATTTATCGTAACTTTGCCTTCAACAAGTATTACCTCTGCTTAGAAAAAACTCAGGGTTTTTTTAATGTATATATCGCCTACTCCAATTATTTACAAAGATGCGATTCAATATGCAACTGGTAAACCTGCATCTGTTATCTCATCAGTTTAAAGGTAAAGGTATTTAAGATATTTGTTGCAAAAGATTGTGTAAAAAGCAAAATACTAAACGCAAATTCTGCAAATGAAGCACGCTCACCATAATTATCGTGGGTTCGTTGGCAAAGTTACATTTCCTTTTACTTGTGACATCATTCATGAAAATAACAAGCGCCCGGAAATCGAACCGGAAACACCGGCCTGATCAGTCCGGCTCCATTAGGTACTTTTGGTGTGACATTTTGTCCGACAAATATTTATTTAAGCCTCTCTCTACCGGTAATTGGGGCCCACCTGGCTGAAATTAATAATGCATCAGTTGCCCGCTGAAACAAAAGGTCAAATTATTTTTTTATATCAACTGATAAATTTAATCAGATCATGGACTGGGGCAAAATGTTAATTTTCGAGTTCATCTTTTAATTAATTGAAATTGTTGAACGTGTTTGAAATAAGTACATTTATTTAGATAAACAATACACAAGTATAGGTTGGTTGTTGGTTAGCAATATTTTTCGGGAATACTCGAGGCCAAGCGATTGTCGGACGAGCTTCCGCTTGGATGAAACTGCAACGCCGTGGCAGAAATACAATATTTTTACTGACTGAAGAATTGTTAGAATTGTTTGTTTTGATTCTTTCCTTGTGGCGCACTTTTTCACATCTCGTTTTCACTAAAGCCTATTTTAAAACCGATTTTGGCAAGATTACGTGTGCGTGCGAAGAGTACAGCATATGCAGCTGATATGAGTGAGAAAAAATTATGAAAGTAATATTTGCCTTCACATTAGTATCCGTCAGATATGCAACTGTCTACAAAAAAATATTCACATTACTAGGTGATAGTCCATAATTATAATAATATAATACGATGTGTCATAAAAACTTTGTTGAATTATAAGGAAAAAAACTGCTATAAACTTTTTTTTAAAGGTGTACCCAAGCTTCAAGAGCAACTGCATAATAAGGCGTAACGTGCCTTCCAGTGACGTTCATTATCCACAACAACTAATGAGCGCATCCATCTCGGTCGCGCGACCCGACAATTCATAATTCTCGGTTCGTTGACTCTCGCGCACCTTTCGATCTTTTTCCGTTGTACATTCTCACCATTGAGATCATGTTGACCCGATTAACTGCCAATATGCATGAAGGAAAACAACGGGACATATTTTAGTGGATGTATACTTACAAGAACCACCTAACTAACCCATCTTCGTAAATATAAACTGCTTACGGCATTGAATGCTTACGGCTTAGTCCGCCTTTCGTACCATAAGTTGTTCTTTTGTGCAATAAATATTAAATAAATAAACATACCCCGACTTCATAACTTCAAAAGAAAGATAGTACCACCACCATTCAATAGTCCAGTGCGCATAATTTTCACTTGTATTCCGCAATTGCTACTTACTTATAGTAATAGGTATTTGCATAGTCTCCGGTAGCATACGAAGTTCTCAAATGTCAAATAGTTTATTGCGTTCCATGTGTACATTATGGTCTAAAGACGAAAGAATAGCTTTGCAGCAACTAGCAGCTCGCGACTGACAATTGTTTATTGATGAAATTTGGGATTTTTTCCGGAGAAAGCGGTTTCCACTTACTAAACGTCAACCAATCACTTTGATTTTTACGTCGATCGCTTCTGCATAATATATTCTAGGTTCATAGGTCTCGCTGTAAAAAAAACATTACATTGTTTTTATAAAACAAACGGCTTAATTCGATCAAGTTTTAATCACAAAAATTTAGTTTTCGAGGTGCCTATAAGTTTGAATTTATTGCAAATTTTGAACAAAGTTAAACCTATGAACCAAGTCTTTAATTGTGTCAATAACGTACAAAAAATTCATTTTTTATGGACAAGTACGTAGTATTCTTCCCTCTTAAAACTATATACAGTCTCAACATGAACCATGATAAAAAAATAAGCTCATTAATATCTGTGACATGGCAATATAACTTATAACATTTAAGAAGATAGAATCTCGAGTAAATCCACGAATAAGCTCGGATTGACAAAAATGTCTTGTACAATGTATTTGACAGGGCTGTCGTCTTAAGCACGTTTTAAGGCTTGTACCAAAAATTATATCTTCATTTCAATTATTAAATATTTATAAACATTTCACGATGTCGGTCAACAAATAACAAGATACGCGCCACTTCGATAGTCCTTTAAATTATCGCGGGGGCACGTCACAGCTCCTAAACGTGAAATATTTGGATCTATTAGGTTTACACCAAACGAATTTGCGCCGGCTTTGATTGTTATCATAATAATTTCTAAAATGAACTTCTATAATGATTTGTCCATGTGTAAACATGAGTAAGGCAGGAGTAAGGCCATAAATAACTGTCAAACGTGTATACGACCATAAATGACAAAATTATCACCACCGTAGGCCGTCCCAGTTTGAAGCCCCTCGTAGACTGGGGCGGCCTGCGGTGGCGATCAATAGTAAACTTGTCATTAGCTGTTAAATTTAGGTAGTATTGACCGTCACCGCAGGCCGCGTGAGTATGATTCAGGCCTGCTTCAGGCCTAATATTTTTACTTGACATGTTTATATTCATCTCATCCGTATGTCATAAAAATAATGAAAAACCTTTTTATTTGTAACATTGATATTGATCAATTAGTTTTCAATTTAATTGATAAGTATTTGATCTAAAAATATGTACGGTGAATATATCAATAAACACGTACGAAAAATAGTCGTTCGAGAAGGCACCTTTTTATAGTCTGTTTATAGCGCAGCGCAGTCAACAATAAAATGAAGCCACAAGATTATCTGAACGCGGCTTCTCGGAACTTTTGTGCAACTTCGCGTTTCGATTTCGGTCAACAACTCTTCTGGAATGATCGACGACATCCAAATGAGATAATCAATGAGGAAGTCTTTCCTTAAACCAATTTAGGGTAAGTGGGAGCGTATAATTGCAAACAAGATACAAAGTTAACGTCTGCGGGGGACAAATTAACCGCGAATTGTTGTAGGGCTCCTAATCAACTTATTTATAAAAAGAAACATTTAAGTTGTTATATAGCGAGATGGCGACGGCGAGATGATCCGGGAATTCATAATTTGTTTAAACGACGACCAAGTTACAAAAAATAAAAAAAAATTAATAAATTTTCGTACATGAAATATATTTATTTCTTTTCGTATATTTCATAGAAATGCAGCATTACGTGATCCGGCAATAACATCAGTTCAGATAGTGTAACCGGCTGATGTTTTACACGTCAATTCCAGCCCAGCCACTCGCTGCGAGCTACGTGGGCGCTCACTCGCAGACTTGATAAAAATAAGCGGAGTTCTGGATGCCAGTACAAACAAACTTATTCCGCCCACGCCTTCGTCTGCGTGGACCTGGGATAAAAACTGTCCTACATTTTAATCCATTCATGAACTATCTTCGTGCAAAATTTTATCCAAATCGGTTAAGCCGTTTAAGCGTGATTGAGTAAAAAACATCAAAACTTTCGCATTTATAATATTAGTAGGATATATTTGTAACTACTGTGGCCAAAGTATAACCTGCATGCCCACGGCAAAAAACGACACAATAAGATCACCAGTGTAGCGAAGGTTTTGGTTGAAACCACAGCCTGTCATCTATTTAAAATTATAAGACACCAGCTTGCGGCGCTGCCCCTAGGTACCTATTACAAATAATGCTAAAATATAGCTTTTTACATTTCGTAGGTCTATTCCACATACTAATAAAATATTTATTTATTTATTTAATTATTTATAGTATTAGTATAAGGTAAAAGTATACCTAGATTTTGTCTGTGCTGTAAGATCGTACCTAACATAACTTGACTTGAGGATTTCTAACAACCACTCGTAATCGGAGAATCGGGTGTGAAGATGCATTCGACTTCGAATGATTATATATAGACTTATTTACAAAGGTGAGATAAAACCACCACCAATAAGACACCAACAATAATACACTCTTATAAAATGAAGAGAAGCAAGTTTTATAGTGCGTCTGTCAGTCACTCAGCTGAACGTAACAAAAGACTTGTCAATGTAGTGACATTTTGTTCGGCCAACATAGATGAGTTTCATTCACACACGCTACGTGGCATTCACGGAAAACAGACAGCACGAGTAGTATTCGACGTTGAGATACTCAACTACACGGGACAGTCGGGACTTCGCAAACTATGTTGCACAGCCTTCATCTCCATATTTGCAATACGGACATCGCTCCTACGACAAAATTTCTCTCACATAGCATACTATTACAACATCTCCACTTGAATAAAAAGGGATGTCCCGTACATTAATAGCTATACTTTATCTTTTGATATTTAAAGAAGCATCTGATCAGTTTCGCTCGTAATTTCTGGGAATAGTTCCTATTTGGAATCTTCGTTCCTTTGCCGGAGCTCTGAGGAAAAAAGAAAATCCTTCAGCCTAGCTCCAAAATTATATAAATAAGTTTATAACATTGCTACTTGGATGGAGGAAAGCACGCAGCTTTCGGGCTCACAGAAACTGCTTGTACGACTCGAATGGAAAAATTACATGTGCGTTGTATAAAATCAATAAAAACTAACCCTGAATATTTATTTATAATGTGTATAACATATGTGTGAATTTAGGTATATAGGTAGTTTGTGCTAGCGAAACTTCTAACGCAAGGTATAGGGAATGTTAAGTACCCACAACTCAACGTGGATGTTTACGTAATACGTACAATAATTAACAGGTACTTACCAGAAATACTGCGTTTTACTGCTTATCTCTTAAGTCCCAAAATAGCTATCTCAAATCTACTTCATTAAAACTTCATGCTTCATGGATGTGGTCAGATAGTCACGTTCGTACCTCGACCGTAAAAGTGTTACAAACGGAATGTCAGGATATTTTTTATTTACCCATATGCTAAACGGCCGAACAAATGTGGGTGGATCTTGACTACCAAGTTAAGTAGTTTATAATTTGCACAAAGACATAGAATAGCATTACTGAAATCATCTCCCAATGGAATAAAATAGGGAGTGGAAGTTTATACATTTACAAGGATGAAGTAAAAGCGGACAAAAGGTAGTATGAAATATGTGCATATCTATTTAATATATGTAAGAACTCTGTGCCATCTTATTGCATCAAAAGTTGCTCCGCCTCAGAGACGCGGTACCAGGCGTTGATATGATTAATGATGCACAGCACACATATTAGACTAAGTACCTTTATTCCATCAGACTTGATAGCTAATTTCATAAGCACTAATGACTATTCAGGAATGCTAAGAAGTAACGACCATTGAAACCGAAGCGAAATAAATTAATAGGATTTGGCAGCAAAGAATTTCTATTTAGCTTTGCACAAACGAAGACGCACTTCAGTGACCATTTGTAAACTTTATCTCACTGAAATAAGATCGTCCCTCGTTGAGTCGAAGATATGGCCGTGATATTTACCTCGATATAGGCTGGAAGTGACGCTTGATTTTATGGTGCCTCCAAAGAAATACATAATTTACAGTACATATGGTGCTACTTTCCCGCACTAGTGCGGAAAAGAGCACTTTTCATGCATATGTCGAAACTTTAAAGAGCCATATGTTTATGATTGTACGATACGATAAAACGTTGTACGATACACGTGCGAATAGGTAATTCGCGACTCGTGTCGATTTAAAACACTCCCTTCGGTCGTGTTTTAATTTATAACCACTCGTTGCGAATTGCCTATTATTGGCACTTGTATCGTAAATAACTATTTTATTTCAGTCAGATTCCGGATCAGAAGTAATAAGAATTCGACTGTCATCTCATATTTAATCACGCGTGAGATTTACTAACGAGTAATGAACAGACTGGCCACACCAGGCAAGCCGTATTGTCATACTGTCGTAGTATATAAACAAATAAATATTATGGACAAGGAGCTCCTGGACTAGCGAAGCGAGGCGTGACGAAGCGGAAAATGTCATACTACTGGCGATAAAGCAGTCATAAATAGTACTATCGCTAGTGCTTCGCCAGTGGACAAGCAGCTTAGGATTGAACAAAAATGTATCGTCATATCAATATATCCTACTAATAATATTATAAATGCGAAAGTTTAGATGTTTGGATGTTTGGATGTTTGTTACTCAATCACGCTTAAACGGCTGAACCGATTTGAATGAAATGTTGCAAGAAGATAGTTTATAGCCTGGATTAAAATATAGGATAGTTTTTATCCCGGGTCCACGCGGACGAAGTCGCAGGCGGAAGCTAGTAATATAATATACGAGATTACCTTAGTGTCGATTTGTGTGTTGACCTGTGTGAATCACTTATTATCTAGGTTAAACTATTGTGATGTCGTGTATGATGGGGCAGGTCGTTCCAAGAGGCTCATACAACGAGTGCAGAACGCATGTGCTCGTTTTTGTTTCAGTCTCTCCCCGATCCCACATCACTCCATACTTGAACGCCGCTAACTTGCTTAACATGCCATGTTCGGGGTGGTAAAACACGAAACTCAAACTGGTATGGTCCAAAAAGGCGCGCAGGTTTAAGGCAATAGCCATTACACCTATACACCGAACCGCTGCGTTTAGAGGTAGTTTCAAGTTTGCGGCGTCTAAGTGCTGGAATGATATCCCACCTCCTATTCAAGGAGCGCTTAGCAGATACACCTTTAAGCGTATGCTTATTTGTTGACGCTCCAGAAATTAAAATCCTAATCCCCAGCACTGTGACAGCAATAAATATGCCAATTGCTAATTATTGATGTTATAATTTGTTTTTAATGTGTACTGTAAATATTAATATTTTATTGAACCTGCATCTAGTTACCGTGTACATGTATTATCTCACTTTGTATTTATGTTTATTTCTCTTTCGCCTGCCCCAATACTGTAGGTAGTTTATTTATTTCATTTGTATGGCGTTTCCGTGAGTCACCGACGATGCTGGCTAAGAACCAGCGCTGCAGGTGTCTGACACCTCAGCATAATGCGGAGCCTGTACCCGGTTTACTGCCGCAGACACACTTGTTGTATGTTTTATCTGTGTTTTTGTTTATTTTATTGTTTAATATGTGTGTCATGTGTGTTTGTAAATAAATGTATCTTTCTTTTCTTTCTTTTCTTTCTATATCATGCCATTGGCGCAGGATTAGGTACAGTGGATGTTCGTGCACGGTGTCAGATCATGGAACAAGCCGTCGGAGCCGCAAATCGATCTCCTCGGGCCACACATTGACCGGCGGACGCGGCTCCAATATACTGGAGCTAGAATATGCACAGCTATTCTTATTTATTATTCATACGCAGTCTTCGAACGCAAAACTTCAAACCACGCATTTTAAAACCGCTTACTTATATAGTGGCCAGCAAATTCTTCAATGCGATTTCTGGTAGTTAGTAACGGAAGTTGCTTAAAAAATTGATAGAGTTCGACACAGAGACTTATTAATCGTTTTGCATGCGTAATCATGTTAGCACGTGTGTTGCTCTTTTAATACTTCTGAAAGGTAGGAAAAGGTTGGTAATAGAATATGTAGATAAGAAGGTATACTGCTATCCGTAACGATCAGTCTCTTCCATCAGCTGTAGCTATTGATTGTTCGAACACAAACCATGTCTCTATTGGGAGGACATACGTTCATTATTGTTTTGGCAATAGTTAGGCCTGTATCCAGTTATACGATGAATAGCATCAAACTAGATTGAATGTAAATCATTGACGAAAATATATCTGTTTAAACTTGGTATGGGGTGATGAGACATTGATAGTAAATTGACAGTTCCAGATAAAGATTTAAAGATATTGAAGAGTCATGTTCCTTTTTGCAGCCTATTTTTACTAAGTAGTAAAAACTACTAAGTACTACTAGAAAGCTGTAATTCAACATGGGTTTATAAATTAATTACGCTGACAAAATGGTAGAATACAATTTTTAAAATAATAATAATTAAGGTACCTCCCCTCGACGTAAAGTGGGGATGTATTTGTTTTTCTCGCTAAACCCATGGTGTGAGGTATCGTTGGATAGCTTGTTTAAAAATATTTATGAGTTTACAGAAATCGTTTTGCAACTTAGTGGTCCATTTGTGTATCGCCCAAATTGTTGTTCGAGTCATGTGTCCCCCCACCCCCTGCCGACTAAATGGCTGCTACTGATGTGAAAAAATTCGTGGCAGTAGTATATATAATGAATTTAAAAGAAAAACTATCACGTTAGCCGTATAGTATATATAGTATAGTATAGACATAGTTACTAAGTAATACCAACCGACAAACTTAAAATGTACTTGAAAAGGCCAACTTGCGTACAAATTCGGCCAACGCAACCGCACCCTTTACTTGGCGCGTGTCGATGCAACAAATACAGACAGGCAACTACAGAACCCTAAACTGCGCGTGCCCCGACACGCACTTGGCAGGTTTTTTATAAGTTTCTTAGTTTTTTACATACCAGCCATTTGTAATGTATAATATAGGTGTGAAAAATTATTAGCCACATTTTATTTTGTTTTCAACTTTGCACTATGATCGAAATTTGGAATTTCGTTAGCGGACGCTTCTGCTTAATAAAAACATTTACTGTTAAAATAGGTAGGTATAGCTAAATAGTGCTAGTATGACGTAAGTTCTTCTAACTTTGATCAGCTCGTGAACGAGGTATTTTTTAATATTTCCAATTAAAATATTTCCATTAAAACAACCAACTGTCCTGAAAAAAACTTACGCAAACGGCGCCGTAATTAATGCAACAGTTTAATTACATAAACGTAACAAGGGCACAACTTTAAAGGATCGCGGCCTAAATTAAAGAAACGAATTACAAACAAGCAACAGTGGAACTTCAAGAAAAATGTACACCAAAGTAATTTCGTTTGGGAACTTTTAAGAATTATGGCCCAGAGACTTAGGAATTTGAGCACTTTTATTAACCCTCGCGCTGCCACGCGTATGTACGGGGCTTACATTAAGTACTTATAGGTGCGCTCCGCAACAAGTGGCACTTTGTTTCCCGAATATATCTTATTGGAAAACAACACATGCAAAGCGTGAGTAAGGTCCACAAAATATAGCCGCAATATAAAACGCAGTATTACCATTTTTGCGTGCTTATGGTACAATTATTCGTCCATCACAGAAACGGTCAATATATGTATTTAAAATACTCACATGTAAATCTACGGTAGGTACAGGCCAATCATCTTTTGTTTTTCGAGCGTATGTATGTATTTATGTAACTATGTCTTATTGTCTGAAAAATCAGAATTGTCCGAAACAACTACCTATTTCATGTGGCTAAGACTTTTTTTCGATTCAGGAGTCTCAATTCTTCGCACCGACAGATGAACAATAAAAAAAACTGTAGAAAAATCTTACAGGAAATACCTACTAATAAATATATTTTTCACCTCAGCAGCTCGAACAAGCATATTTTGCTGCGTGAAAACAGTGTGCAAAATGCGATTTTGCTCACTCCGTGAGACAAAGTAGGTTTTTAATTTTGATGCGGAGCACTGACATTTTGTTGTATGGGGTCTATTACAAGTTCAGAATATTTGAACTTTATTAGCGCTGTCCCTTTCATTCCATTACGAAAAAAGAAAATGGCAGACGTAGGTCGATCCATAATTCGACTATCAAATTTCAAAGTAGACCCCCATAAAAGTACACGTTCGAAAACTATCAAATTAACAAGTTTAAATTACCAAAATAATTATACAAAGGAATTTTCAATTGAAGAATATTTAAATAAAAGATCTCAGAATAAACCCCGTTTTTCCTAATAAATAGGTAAACATGAATTTTATTACGCTAGCTAATTAATAAATCTAGTTTAAACAATCTTAAATTTTATGAACGTATACCACAGATGCAGTTTCCGAAAGCAAGCGCGGCGCCCCGCCCCTTTTAAATAATTGCGCGCTGTTAAATTTGTTTCAGATTTTATTAGGTACCTAAGTACGAGTATATTGTTCTTCATTGTTGCGTTATTGATATTGGTTTTAAAAAAAAAACTACCAGGATAAATCAAATCTATATCTAACTAGGAAATATAGTGAAGTCAGTGACGTGACGAAGGCAGTATTTTAACAACAGTACGGCTAGTTTTTGGTGTGCACGCGAGATACACGTAATATGCTAATGTGTGCCCTTGTGATGATAATATATTTCAAAAATATCTCGTAGATATTAGGTAGTAAAATCTGTGAATTTTAACAATAATTCGGTTAGTTTAAGTGATGTGTTAGTGTCACGCGACACTCGTATAGCTACTGAAATATCCTTTGGTGTCTCGCGCCTTGTCTCGCCTTTCTAGTATTGAGTAGCGGAGCGGCGCTGAGGAGTTAAAACAAGCAGTATAAAGAACGTCTAATTAAGTTTTCTTCCTGAATAATCTTGAAACGAATAGGTACGTGATACTATGATATATTTTTTAATGTGAATATGTTCTCACTGCTGAGGTGAAAATTTGTATGTGTTACTCAATAGTAAAGTATTTGCATCTCGTGCTTTTGAGAGTGAAAATCAGCACTCGCAGTAAAAACAAACTTCAATCTCTTGTTGCACAAATAACTATAAAACGACATGAAAGTGATATTTTACGAGTTGGTACTGTATAACTCTGTGTATTTTTATAAAAATGTATGGGAACATTTTAAATATTTTTCAACTTATTTTTTATTTTTATCTTTAGTTCTTTCTGCCTGGAAACCGCCTAGCGGGCGCTCTGCTCGAAGGTACTTTCCGCTACTTAGCAGGAAAACCACTGCATCGGCTACGCACTACGAAATTGTTGGCAGTGAATGTGTTCATTACGTCATAGCTATAATTTATCTAAATAAAAGAGTGCCATCCAAGAAAAAGGTTTTAAAATGCACCGCATCAGTATAGTGTCCCGCGGTCCAGTAAAACAAGTTATGGCCGTAGCGGCGTAATTTCCTCGTAAACCGCTTTTAGTATCAATCATAAGATACAACTCGACACCGCTTAGAAAACTCGTAGATTACTAGATATATGCGCAACAAATAAATTGTTATAGTACAACCAGATTTTTTTTACCATGTCGAGCAAATTGCCCATTTTCCACCCCAATTTTGCGTGTGCGAAGAAGAATAAGAGAATTTTAAAAGGATCTGTATATAATATAATCCTATTGATGAAAAACGGTTGCCATAATCGCTTTACTTGTTTTTAAATATTATTACTTATAACAAAGAAAGCACCCGGAGTTACAGTATAAAATATAGCATATTATGTTCTTACCGAATCATTCTGTAAAATGGCAACATTTTTCTTAAATCGGATGACTAGTCCTGGAGATTACTATAATCCTTACAAACTTACAAAGTCACAAATTCACAAGCTTCGAAATTCAATTAAATAATTTATTGAATTTAATTTTACATGACAATTAATACTCAATGTTATAACTTGTGTTCTAGTTAAATTATATTGTTACACTAGTATGCGCCCGCAACTTCGTCTGCGTGGACCAGGGATAAAAACTATCCTATATTTTAATAAAACCATCTTCGTGCTTTGCATCCAAATCGGTTGAGCCATTTCAGCGTGATTGAGTAACAAAAACATCCAAACTTTCGCATATATAATATTAGTAGGATTAAGGTCACCTTATACTCGTAGGTTTGAAAGTTGAGGCCGGCAGCCTGGCCTAAACCTACGAGAAAGTATAAAACCTACTTTTCTCATTTATTTACATCACATTATAATGTCAATACAGAGTGAAACCTAAGTCGGAAACAGATTGTTTTGTTTCTATCGCAGTATTTTAAGACAAATTCATTGCATTAACTCTAGAAGCAAACAATTAAATTTTATCGATAATAATTTAATAATTTTAAATAGCAAAAACACCTTCTTATGGTTACCCTATTCGAAAAGACTTGGTCTGTAGCTTAAAGTGACAGTTTAACGCAGCAATTACGGTGAACATCAGTAATTAACGAATTACCAAACAAGGTTTACATGTTCTTGCCTGTTGTCACGTCCACAAGTTTAAACTAAAGTTAAACAGAAGATAAGAAACACACATTTCCGTTAACGACATTCATCATGTAAATGTGACATATAAAACCAAATACGCCGAACATATTCCTTTTGCCCACAAGTTCCAAAAAATGTCTGTGCAGTGTTAACTTCAATAAATGTAAGTTAGCACATAGCGCCAGAAACCCGCTTCGTGAGCGCTCTACTCGTGAGCGTTTTCCTTTTCTTAGCGGGAAAACATGGTATCGACTACGATACGAGCATATTCACTACCAAATCGTTTGCACTGAATATTTGGGATCTTCTTACAAATCATAATATCGAGATGATCCATTATACATTTCTTATGTCATTATCTGATAAACTTATCACGACTAATTACTTCATAGAATTGATGAATGCTGATGAAACTCAGAGATAGTGACGTAGGTAAATTATTTGTAAACATAATGTTTTCAAATACAAGATAAACCCTCTGCCAATTTTCAGTCACTTACATTTTCTTATTCCATAGCAGGTATTTAAAACAGATATATTTTGACTTTCTATACGTATTCAAAAAATATTATAGTCTCATCTAATCCGTAACAGTGAGGGGACCGGGGCCAACACGCAATTACCTTCAAATTAAATTTGTTCAAAGTAATTTCATTTTCACCGTTGCCTTCTGTCAAGTATTCCATAAGAATGTCAATTGATTGGAGTTTTGAATCTAGTAGGGAAGGGGCGAATTATTTGACTAGTTATTTAAACATTTATATGTATTGTGATTGATTTTTTAATAGGAGACTGTGACAATTCAAAGGATAAAGAAAGATGCATTAGCAATCATTAGATTGTTTTTACGTGATTGCCTGAGTATATTTGATGACATTATAAATACTAACCCCCTTATTCATAAAACGTAAAATTCCTCTGCTAAATAAAATGTGCTTTGTCCCTTTCTTACGAACACAAAATGTCAAAGTGACAGATAAGGACAAACGAATTTTAACGCCATTTTAGTTAAAACAGGCTTGTAGGACGTTTATGAATACGGCCGTAAATAAATACAGGGAACAATATTACGCAAGTCAACCTATAGACCCAAATAATACTAACTAGAACTACACAACGATAATACCCTTACAAAATAATACAGAAAAATTAAATACGTAAATCCAATGAAAACATCCAAGGCAAATGATTTTTTTTTATATACCCTCCTTTTTTCAGTCTATCCCTTTATCCCGTACCTTTTTAGCTGAGCCAATTATAGAATCAAACTACATTTCCTTCGTACCTGTTGAAAATTATTTTCAAATATTATTTTCAATTACGTTCCCCGCCATAGCAACGGATCCATACCGAACAACAAGGGAAGTGGAAGCTCTCTAAACCTATATATACTTGTGACCTTTATTTCCTAGAGCAAGCTCTACGGCGTAGCGTCGTAGACGTCATTCGGAGTGCACACCGAGCTGAACTGTTTGGCAAACAATAGATTATTTTTTAAATCATAGCTCTGAGTAAAGAGTGCCGAGCCGAGGAATGCAGAGCTGTCCTTTCTTTTATCAGAATTCACATGTGTGTGTTTGTACATTTGTATGTTTAGGTAAACTCTTGCTAATCAATGTTGTCCCTAAGTCATACTCTCTTATCTGATCTACATTTGGTTAATACCTACCAGAAAATCGATATTATGGCTTTAACATTATAACGGTCTAATTAAATTATTTCGAAAAATTTATACTCAGCACAAAAAATATTTTTGATTCACTATATAAGACCTGTGGTTAAGGACAATTACGAACGCTAAAACCATTCCCCACCGCGCTACGCGTAGCGCGGCCCCGTGGCCCGCAGCCCGTAGCTCAATGTTCGCACGCTGTAGCGGTTACAGCGCTACGGGCGATTTCCGTTTCCAAATATTATTGTGTTTTGTGATTGAAAGTTTTATTAAATATTCGAAGATTATGGGGAGGATATCAAGTTTTCTAGTTTGAGACCACTGAGAGAAAGCTTAAGCTTATTCCATGCAGGTACATATCAATAAGCACTACACTCTCCTTCCCTTAAGTTTATGACTCGATTCTATCAAGGTATTGTGTAAATCTAGTTTGTGCACAAATTATTCATAATCAAGTTAATTGTGTCAAATCAAGTAGTGAGGTGTCGGTAGTGACCCCGCCTGCAGAGCCGGCGTGGCGGTTCGAAACCCAGAAAGGGCATTTATTGTATATGTGTGATGAGCACAACATATTTGTTATCTTAGGCGTTTCTATGTATTTAAGTATTCATTTATCTGTATAATTATGTATATCCTTATCTAAGTTGTAGTACACACAGAACAAGCTTTGCTTTGTCTGGGTCTAGTTCGGTCCAAAAATCGCCCGAATCTAAGGCAAGAGGCGAGTCCGATATTCGAGCACGGATTATATAATCACCGCACACATAATCAGATTACCACGGCGCCGACCACACGGCGCCTTCACACGGATACTGAACCTAGCCCAAACATCAAGGATTATTTTCCCCGCAAACAAGTAAAAGGGTAAATAGCGGTTTCGTATGATCTTTAGAATTGATTGACAATCCTAATGATGTATATATTATGTGAAATCTATTTTTCAAACTAAAAACCGAAGCAATTATTACTTTCTTTTATTGTCTACCACCGACGCTTGCCGCGTTCACACTGACACCAGTATGGAGGTTCTCAGAGGAATTTCCTCCGGCGGACGCTCCGGCTGCGGAATGTGCTTCCTGCTGAGGTTTGCCCGAGGGACTACATTGTGGGATTTGTCAGGAAAATACTACATGTCATCGTAAAATTGCAAGAATAGGTAGTTAGTTTATAAGTAATTTAACAAGTGAGACAAAGTATAAACTGACGGGTAGGTTAATTTAATCCCATCAGGCGGGCCGTACGCTTATTTTCCACCAACGTGGTATAAAACAAAATGTCACGGTTGCGTTTTACAGAAAATGCAGATGAAGCCGTGGAATAAAAGCTTAAGCCCATCTCAAAGGACCATTATATATACAGCCGAAAGAATTTTTGAGGAGATGAGTTAGCTCCTTAGATTACCCCTTATATACAAATTCACAAAGCTACTCACAAACTATACTAGCTTCGCCCACGTATTGCAAAAAACGCAGGCAAACCCGCGGGATAAGAAAGTCCATTCTGCACGCATTTGAAGCAATTTCTGAAATCTGAGAAGCAGTTCCGGAGACTACCCAAAACAAAAAAATCTTACAAAACTGCAATCTCACAGGCTTCCTCTTTATAATATTAGTATAGATTAGTGCAAACCGCTTGTTGATCGAAGTAACAACAATACAGTGCCTACCAAACACATTTCTCACTGGTATACTGAAACCTCAGAGCCATCACATAATCGGCTCAAATCTTTCGAGTGTTCAGCGTGCTCGGTGCTCTGCGGTTTTCATTTGACCTAATTAATAGGTGATGAGCCTCGTGTGATTATTGGGAACTCAAATACGCAAAAGCCGGAGCTTGGTTTAGACCGTACAAGCTCAAGAAAATGTACGTAACCATAATTGGTTTCACCTTCCTCTTCTTGTTTCTGGTACATATTTGTTTACTTTGTATTTACTCTTTATACTTCTTTAAAGACCGACCAGGAAAATAAAAAAATCTGGTCTGGGGGCGCTAAATTAGCAATAATTATGGCAACACTAATTAATTTCCACTCTGTCATGTTGGCAGCAAGGTCGGTGATGTTGTTTAGAGAAATAGAGTCTAACGGTGGTATTCATAAACGTCCTACAAGCCTGTTTTAACTAAAATGGCGTTAAAATTATTTTGTCCTTATCTGTCACTTTGACATTTGTGTTCGTAAGAAAGGGACAAAGCACATTTTATTTAGCAGAGGCATTTTAAGTTTTATGAATAAGGGGGTAATCCTTCAGACTTTCTCTCCGGCAAATACTTCGTCATATTGTAAATCACTTTTCTTCAATCACTTTTAATAGTTTTCGGCATTTTAACGCAATACAACACGTACCAACGACAACTCACTGATAGCAATTGACAGATGCAATTAATGACGTCTTAAAAGTTACTGTTGCCAGGTGAGGAAATTAGTTCCAATAGTTTTCCGCAATGTGGCGAAACTTTTTATTTTCCTGGTCGGGCTTTACTCATACATATATCAAAAATATAACATGTCACTTATATTTAATTACATATATCAATCAATTTCATTAAGCAAAATAAATATTGTCCTATTAAGGCTAATAGTTGTGTGATGAGCACGAGAATGTTCATAAATGTTCAACAAACCCATTTTACCTGAAATGCCGTTCAAATTCGTTTGTCTCGATCATTGTTCCTTAGGTAATAGAAAAGGATAGTCTGGGACGATTTTTATTCTTCTTTGATTGTTTCCTAATATTAAAGCCAAGCAATAGATGGGTTAGTTATTGTATACAAACTTGAAATGTGAATGCTCAAGGATCACACTAGTCACTCATGCCTAACAATGTGCTCTATGCACGAGCAATCATCACACAAGAGACTGAATGAAGAGATACTCACAGCCTGTCGTTTCATTGTTTATGCTCTCTAATTACTAGCAAATTAGCGTCTTCGAGCGAAAAACAATTCCTATGCTTTGGTTTATTTTCAACGGAATATGGTATTTGTTTTAATAGGCATTCGGTTTTATTCAGCGGTAACGCAACAGTGATAACCCCAGACTCTCTAGACCCCGGAATAGTTTTTTTTTATACAGTAACATTTGATTAAGTTCCTTTATTCGTCAACAACCATTGACCAACTAAACATATTTAAATAAGTCTTCCCCGCCCGATATATTTACTCCGCATTTAGTCAGAACAACACAGTTTGTTTTGACATGAATTAAACTAAACTAGCGAACACACGCGAGAGAAACAGCACGCTTTATTCGGCAGTGAGCAATGCCTGTACCGTTCCTTATATTTTCGTAACATTCATCGGGTGCTTCTTCCTGTACCTTTTCTTGACATTGTATCTTATTAGATGCACAGTTTTTGATGCTACCTTGCATTGATTTTGCAGACATATTTACACTTTACCGAGAATTCAATGGTTTGAGCCAATACTCGGTTGTTCGACTGGCGGTCGTTATTTAACTTTAGATTTGTGATTATTTTTTGGCAAAAGAGATTAAGTAATACAAAATTTTTACATTTTGTACCCACAGCGTCCTATGATACGACATGTCAATGGACTAAAGATGATTAGAAAATGGAACAGTATTTAAGTATGACTTAAGTTCAAGCTGACGGACCCCTTCCCGCGAAAGTGTCCGGCTACTGCACAAACCCCACAAAATATCCTAGTATTCACACCAGCAACAAAATGTGTGAGTTTGTCAGTATTCTTCTAACAAGCTTTGTAATTTTAACTTGCAACGTGCGTATGAAATTAAGTTTTTAGAGTCCATATGTAACAACTTGTCAGTTTCTAAATGTTTAAATTACTTTTTAAATACTGGCTGGTATACCATACAGCTAAACTTTGGCATATTTATTGTTATTGTATGCTTATAATTGACAATACGATATCATTGTACGGTCGAGGTCCAAAATATGTTTACATTTTTGCACCTTATTACAAGGCAATAAGGTGCAAAAGTGTAGACATATCTTTGACCTCGACTGTACCACGAATTGAATCTGGTATAATGGTAGCTAAAAATTGTCATAGGAACTTCTAAATTAGACTTATAAATATGTAGTATTTGGGCTTGGACAGGTCTTAAAAATAAGAAATTAAACAGAATCTTATTCTGAATAATATTATTGTATTTCAAAAACTAAATAGTAGAAATCTAGACATGTCCTCTACATTATATGTATGAAAATATGCCGAGTTGTATTTTTAGGATAAAAGCGAGCAATAGGTATTCAATATAAATATATTCTTATTCTATAATCAAGTTACATTTTGTCAGCACTAGGGCGTACGTAGGGGTTACGTAGAGTTTAATAGAGAATACTTTTCAAAACGAGAAAACTGAATAAACTGCACAAAATGCATTTGTGTAAATACTTTCAAAGAATGTGATCGAGTGGAGAAGGAATCGTGAAAATAAGTAAGTGTACCGTTTAATTTGAAAGAGAGGTCTTACAAAAGTTATTTATCTTTCAGAGCAAACCAAACTTTTCAGGCAATTTATTTAAACTATTTCGTCTCATTGTTCGAGGCAAACAACCTATGCATATGTACCTCGGCGAAAACAGACTGCATGACTCATGTCATGAAACCCCCTCGTCAGACATTGACATACCTCCGGGTCTCAGCCTCGACAGTTTATTTTAAGTACAGAATAAACAATACTGCATACAAAACAGCAAGGCCCAGCTACTAGACCTATGACTGATAGGAAATCGCCGGTAACATAGCTAGGTGCGTAAGGGAAAATATCCATTAGATATGTACAAGCTTGACTGCTAGACGTGAATAATTATATGGAAACCCAGATTAACACATCCCTAGTTGTTGATATTCACCCTAAAGCTATACACATATCGCCTAGTGTCTGCAATACGGCCACATCTCAAATGTATTTTACTTTCGAGATGAGACCGCATTGCACTGTGCAATAGAGCCACATCTCAAATGTATTTTATTTTTGAGATGTTGCTGTATTGCAGTCACTAAGCGATATGTATATTGCTTGTCAACGATAGCATTAGCCAGCTCTTCTCCTCGTTCGTTTTGACGAACACTAATTAAAGTACCGCTCGTCTTCCGTGTGTGTTGAAGATCTGATTTTGTACATAGCACCCACCAAACCACTTCGTATTTCATTCAAAGTCAGCATAGTTATCAGTTTATCAGTGCACCGAGGATTCACACAATTTCAAAACGTCGGCTAGCGCACGCGAGAAAAGACCTCTTGGAACATTCAATAAAGTACACTGATAAATCTGGCGCCTAGCGGTCATAAACATCGCAGTTAGCTCGGGCTGTCATAGTCGAAGATGTGTCTGTGTACTCTGTCTGCTCGGGTGCAATTCCATAAACAAAGTAAACATTTATAAAGTGAATTCATTTGTATACTCTAGTATGCAATTGCGCTTTCAGTTTACTGGGCAGGATGCAGCAGTCTCGAGATGTATGGAACTCGAGATGTCTGTATCGGTTTAGGGTTTTTAAATTAAACTGATTTATACTCGAGACATTGAAACTGGAATATTTAATATCGCTCTGGTAATCTTTAAATAATTGCACTGAATACTTACTTAAAGAATATTGTCAGTGGTAATAATTACCATTAATGGTATTGACCCTTTATCACGAGCCCATGCCTCCCTATAAAATGAATATTGCACCAAGCGTGGAAAAACTGGCATCTTTCAAAGTCTACCTATACGTGTTTTGTGCGGTATTTAGATTAGACGAGTCCACATGCTTTATATATTAAAAAATTGTGCCCATCATTATTTATGTCTCGGGAAAAGAAGCATAACCCCTCGGGGTGATATATGGCAGGTAAATGAATTACGTAATTTATTCGTATTCAAAAGCGCGACTCACGACTGAATCTTGTTTTTTTTCAAGGGTGCGTATTAAGAAATTTTCTTGTGTATTACAAAAAATATACAAATAAACAAAGTACATTTTTTTTTCAATTTTATATAAATTTAATAGGTAGGTACCCTGTATTATTTGTTTTTTTTTAATTAGTTTAATTATTTTAATTCAACAACACAATATGTTTTATAGATATTTTATTTTTATTTTTATTGAATGCATACTTTGTTTGTAACTTTTTTGTCTACGTGTGCTCTGCGACCGGCCTTTCTTCCACAGGGACCATTCTGAAAACCAGCGCTGGGCATCCAAGCCCAGCAAATGCTGAGATTGGGACCCATTGTACCGGCTAAACATAAATATTAAAGTTTAAGTTTAATTTTAAATATATCTAGTGTACTTTTTAGTTTATTTTTAGTTTTTCATGCAGTAGTTCTTAAGTTTATATGCGGTGTACTTAAATTATTTTGTATTATGTTTAGTTTGTGGCAATAAATATCTTTATTATTATTATTATGTATGTCTTTCCCGCTCACGGGACAATGACGTCCCGGACCTTTGGGAGGCGTGCGTGGAGCTAGGTACCTACAAAGTACCAACTGAGCCAACACGTAGAGGCCCTTTTGACAATTTAATAAAATGCAAGGAGTACACCGAGCGGATGCTGTCTCTGCCCGTGTCATGGGACGCACACAGGGACAGCACCCGCTGAGGAGTATAGGGCCTATTGATGGTTGATGGAATCTAAATGAAACGGGTTATTGGGTGAAAATGATGGACTAGTGGCTGGGCTATTGGGTGAAACATCGGACGCCTGCCTAATAAAACTGTCTCACTTTTTATCTCTGGCAGACGGTGACTCGCCAACTGCTAGATGGGCCCCTATTAATAGCGACATTAAAAAATGGCCTAAGGGCAACACCGGTCAGAAAGCTGGGGGGAAGAGAGGTGGCACTGGACTTTAAACATATAGCCAACTCGCCACTTAGGTGTCCACATCAACCCTCGAGCAACAGCTCTTGCGACTCCACTCTGAACGGCCAGTAAAGGCAAGCCAGAGACAGGGGGCCTGTCCAACCATCCACCCGGTCGGCTCAACCTGACCACAGGACACCCCCAGGAGTACTCAGGTACGTAGGGTCGCTACGCCCTAACAGCCCGCCACAAGCTGCCTTACGTTGACTGATTGCACCAGAAATCTGGTGGGCGATGGGGCCGTCACATCCCTACGCCTTTATTATTATTATTATTATCTTTATTCATCTTTTATCTTAAGCTAGGTTTTTACAATAACTATATAAAAAGTAAAATATAAAACTATACATACAAAACATAAAATCATTATAAAAACCTAACCTAGGGTACCGCCGGCAGCGAGGCGGGGCCTAAGCTGCCGGTGGTCAGGGCGCCAGAGACAGGAATCTCCTGACTATCCGCGCAGTATCCAGGAGTACCGCCTTCTGTATCTGACCCTTGATCCAGCCATCTAGCGAGAGTCTCTTGAGGTGATGGTCGAGACTCTTCGCTATTAAACCGTTCGCTGAAACGACTATCGGGACGATGATCGTCGAATCAACATCCCACATGGCGGTTACCTCGTGAGCCAGGTCTAGGTACTTGCTGGCTTTGTCCTTCTCGGCCTTCACGAGGTTCTCGTCATGGGGGATGGTGATGTCGACGAGCACTGCCTGGCGTTTCCATCGATCTGTCAGCACGATATCAGGCCTATTGGCAAGAATAGTCCTGTCCGTGATGACAGTTCGATCCCAATAGAGCGTGGCACGACCATTTTCGAGAACTGGCGCAGGTGTGTGTGTTATTATTATTATTATTATTGTGTTCCAATGTTTTACAACTGGGCAGTCAATTTTCTCCAAAAATGCTGTTCAGGAGGCTGTTGTCACTATCCGTCACACGGCGCATCAGCTTGCTTTATATTGACATGAAGCCATCTATGTGCATCTATTAAGCACAATTTAATTGATATGTTCTACCTAAGACCGTAATTGTTTAAAAAAAATTGTTAAAGGTAAGAAGGTTTGTTTTTATGTTATTTTTAAGGTTATAAGGGCTACGTTTATGAATTATGATAGACTAAGCTAGCTTCGAAGTAGATATCTTTTGTTCTTTTTTAAGAAAATTTGATTGGTAATTGCCTAAAACTATAATTTATTTGGCATTGATTAAGAACATTGGGCATAAGCTTCATGATTATAATATATTGTATATTTAGCAGTTGCGCAGAAATAAATTAAACTGCTTTCATTTTTATCCTATTTTTGTAAAAAAAGCAAGAAAAAAGTAAGTAAGTAAGTAAGATATTCAGTTTGCTTGAGCAAGTAAAGTGACTGATGTTCACTGCAGTTGAGCAAGTAACTAGGCAGACACTGACACCTCACCTGTTGTAGCAAATAAGGTGCAAATGAGTCATCACGGCATAAAGCAGGACCAGCGACTGTAATGGTGAAGTTGATCCAGCTTGGAATCCTCTACCACCACCACGTCTGCCACTGTATACTAACCCATCTGCTACCACATCTACCTCTGCCACGTCTAAGTGATCCGTGATAAGACTTGAGTTTAGCGGTACCTATGTATAGGCAACTCGCAGTTTCAGACGCCGTGTCCGTGCTAGCATCACTAAAGCTGACCACGAGATAACGCGGAGGCATGTATTGCGGATCTTCGTTATCTCCATCAGATGCAACCAGATTTCACAATCAACTAGTATTTACTATCCTAATATATTATAATATTATAAATGCGAAAGTTTGTATGTTTATTACTTAATCATGCACATTGACACACATGAAATTTTGCACCCAATGTCCTTGATAAACCTAACATTTCGATAAGTGGCCTCAAAAATCTAAAATGTGAACTCTTTGTTGCAAATTAAAAGTATTCGGGTTTATCCTTTATACTAGTATATAAACGTAAAAGTACTGACTGACTGACTTAAATCAACGCCCAGCCCAAACCGTTGAACCTAGAAAGCTGTTTTTTTTCACAATAGGTACTTTATATAACGTAAGTACCCACCAAAAAGGGAATTTTGAAAACTCCACCCTGAAGGGGGTCAAAGGGGTTGAAAGTTTGTATGGGGATGGAGTAAAAATTTTAGTGAGAGACTTGAAACTGTGTATAGCACGATTGAGATAAACACGGATGTAACTTACCTCTCGTAAAAAGTTGCGCCATATTTGACACCTGGCGTGACACTGATCGGCAAAACAGTGCAAGTTCAATACAAGGCCTTGATTGAGTATTGGTCTTTACTCAAACCAATCAGAAACAACGAAACAAAATAGCAAAATGCGAAACGTGCGGCCACTAGGCGGCAATTTTGAATATGTGACTTATTGAGAACGTGGGCAGAATCCGGAAGTATAAATAAAAGAACTTGGGGTAGAAACGACTAAATTATTGAGAACATTGGGCAGGACGAGATAGTGTGGACCAAACGCCAGGTAGTATCCACCATTCCCATTTTTCTTTCAGTTTATTCATTTAATAAGATATTATGCTACTAGGCTAACTGATTGGTAATTACATTAATTACACTGATTTGATCCGGCAATCGCTAATTAACTAGCCGTACGAGTATACTTTTATTTGATTTGATTACAGGAGAAGGTCAACCAATACGCGTAGCTTACGGCACGTCCGCCTTGTTCATTTGGAGAAAATGGCAGTGAGTGCTGTACGAAACTGATTTACTAGGTTAATAAATGAATAACCTACTTTTAATATTTCTACTTTATAGTGCTTCTGTTATTAAAATACGAGTTCTACGCTCGTCGATTGACAATCTTACACAAATTGACCTAGTCCCAAACTAAAACAATAACGAAAATAAAAACACTTATATTAATACTTAAGGGGCTACCCGAGGTTTTCATCGATTTTTGACAGGTTTTGAATCGTATCTCCTACTTTTGCACTACAGATAGAATTATAAATCAAACGGCTATCGGTTCTTCAATCTTTTATCTCCATTTTCATTTACCGGATTTTTAAATAAATGAATGGTCTAGGGATTTCATTTTAAACCACTTAAGTATAACCTTTAATACGTGTATACATTAAAATATCGCATAACATCTAAAATAAATGCCGATCTGAAGAACAGTATCAGTAAAAAAGCTTAAGTTAGGTCGGGACTTCGACCCCACCGAAACGAACTACCAACAGAAAAGTAGGTACTGTGACCCCTACAGAAACTAATTTCTACCAGAAAAGTAGGTTATGTTTGAACTGTGACCCCCTTCAGAATCGAACAGCTCACAGAAAAGTAAGTTAGGTTAGGTTAGAACTGTGATCTTTTACATAAACAAACTGCAAGGCGCATATGATAAGTGTATGCTATTTGTTTTGTTTATATTTTTTTCATTATATCAATTGGTAGTTGCTTGTAGAGAATGCCTGAGGCATTAAGTCCGCCATTTGTTTTATGCAATAAAGTTTAAGTAAATAACTATCGTAAACGATATTACGAGTATGTGCATTTTAATATTGTTGTTGTTGTAATTCTTCTAATTATGTAAATTAATTAAGTAATTATAAGTATCTAAAGTTCCTTACACACAGTAAAATTATACGTTTAGCACGATATTCTAACTTAACGTTATACCATACAATATCAACAACAACTTTAATTATATCAATTATATAACTACAATATACAACTTCAATTATATCTCATGAGCAATATATAGTTAACTCGTTTACGTTCTTTTACTTACCCATTTTTTTCTTGTGTCAGAATCTACTATAGATTTAATTATTAATTCCCCCGCATGGATAGGCGATCCATGCGGGGGGAAAGGCGTGATCACATACTTATAATACAGAAACAAGTCTAGGCCTCCAATAGGTACTTACACGTTTTCTTGTATCCAAATTATTAATAACCTCGGTTGTTGTTTGCGTTTTTGTACACTGTTAATAATAAGTGTATAAACACTCTCAGTTCCAAGTTTTGTTTTATTTGCTCTCTAAATGGATATAGATATCCGTACAAATGCTTCCATCGCCGCAAACGTACGTAGGTGTATTTAAAACAGGAAAGGACTGAATAAGCTTATTTCTTATTTCAAAGCCTTTTGGCTGAAAAGCTTATTAAAAAAGTATCGGTAAGTAAGACATATGTATTAGGCAAGTTATTTTATCGTAAAAACACTTCTCTACCAAAATACAATTATAAAAAATGGGCTTAATTTTGTATAATTTGATCCTGGCATTTTTGTATTTAATAAAGTCTAGGTGTCGGCGACCTTTTTAATAAATCATTAATATCCGCTAAAAAGAGTTGGGTAAAAAATATTTTTAAAAGCTAGGCAGGGAAGTTGTAGCAATAGTACAAAAAGCAAAGAATAGTCAAAAAAAGATTAGCCACCGTACATGTAATAACCAAACTGTTTCTAATTACCATTTAACCAATTAATGACCACGTGAACGTTGCTATAGGTCCCCTCTAAATTAACAAATGTATGTTTTTAAAATACCTTGAAGGGACCTCAAAATTGCTTAATGGCACTTTACCTTCAAGAGTGCTTTCTAACGGCTAGAGGTAGGTGGAGTGTTGTAAATTATTATTGTTACGAAGCAGCTACGAACGAACAATATTTTAACCACCTTAATTGAGTTTTGGAAAACTGTAAAAAGTTTAAGTTTACAAATCAGTAAAGATAACGGAGTAGCTGTAGAAACTTGGCCGGAATATATATTTTAATATAGGTTCGGGAAGTTCGATCGTTAAATGGAAATACGACACTAATAATAATACATTTTTCGCTGACAACGCATAGTAGGTATTTGTAGGAAATATTTGCTAATGGTTCCAAAGTAACTTAAAGATCACCGAATTAAGAATGTGATTAATAATATAACTAAATTTTACCTGATTTGCTGTTCAGTCTAAGCACCCACTTCAAAATAAGCGATAAAAAACCGGCCAACAGCGTGTCGGGCCACGCTCAGTGTAGGGTTCCGTAGCCCGTTCCGTGAACCGAATGTATGAGCAAGAGTGTTCAAATTTCCAAATCTAATCGACCATGTATTATAGACAGACACAATACAAGCAATACTTAGCGAACATTGTTATTATTAGACAACGAACGACCAAAGACAACTAAGACAATTCGAGCACCACAAATTTTCGACCTAATGTATGTGCGCACCTGCTCCGACCCCATTAAATCAGGAAAAATCTTAACAGCGACATGTACAATGTGAGCGTTCCGCGTACAGCGACATCTATCGGCAAATTAAGTAAACTATTGCGCGCGAGCTTAAAGTATGGAAGATGATTTTTATGGGATAATTATTTATTGCGTGAACCGATTTTCACCGTTTTTTACTTTATTTGAAAGTAGGTCATTTAATTGTGATTTTGTAGAAATTACAGGTACAATAAACACCTGCTTATACGGTTAAATTACAAACTTAGTTCAGAAATTATTTTGTATTTTTTTTCAAAAACTATTCAACCTATCAAGTTCAAAATAATTTTCCTAGAAAGTTTTTATAAAGTTCTACTTTTGAGATTTTTTGCATATTTTTAAAACGTATGGTTCAAAGGTTAGAGGGGGGGGACACATTTTTTTTTATTTCTGGAGCGATTATCTCCGAAAATACTAACATTATCAAATAATGATTTTAGCAAACCCCTATTCATTTTTAAATACCTATCCAACATATATATCACATGTTAGGGTCGAAATGAAAAAAAAACTCCCCTCGTTACGTATAGGGGAGGTACCCTAATAAAAAAAAAAACACTTTATTTTACCACTTTGTCGGCGTGATTGATATACATATTAGTGCCGAATTTCAGCTTTCTAGTGCTAACGGTTACTGAGATTATCCGCGGACGGACGGACAGACAAAGCGACACTATAAGGGTTCCTAGTCGACTACGGAACCCTAAAAAAGTCTTCCACGATAAAGCCCTAGGCTAGAGTGGGAGTTACCGTTCAATTATTAAATAATTTTAGCATTCAATTCATTCGAGCCAATTTTTTTTCTGTGGTCTTACTCTTGTTTTATCTTTTTTACAAAAAACTATAAGCAAACGTAAGAAAAAGTGTGATTTAGTCACTTGTTGTAAACTGCTCTCGTTACCAATTTGTTGACAACCGCACAACACGAAGGTATATTGTCGAGTCGTGTAATCCAACATTTTTCGAAGAAAATTGTACAAATGTTGCCACTTTATTTCACACTAGGCTTTGACCCCACTCCCACGGGGCGGACACATTTTCCTGGAAACCTCGGGAATTTTATTCTTTTCTAAGCTGTACCGGAGCAACGCCTTAAGTAAATTTATTTACAAAAATATGATTACGTACCAACGAAATTCTCTTTTTAGTGGCGAGCATATAATATTTTTGAACAATGCAGGAGAGAATACGAATAGTTTTGGCAGACATTACGATAGTTACTTACAACTCATTTATCATACTGTTTAAAATATCTTTTTCACCTTTACGTATCAAAAGATAATGAAAATTACAATTTTTACAATTACTTACTTTAACTACATTTCGTGTTACTTTATGGCGAATATTTTAACATTATGGATACTTCTGATTAAACCGCTGATTCTTTCGGCAGTCCTTTCTCACGCAAAAGGTATCAATCATGATAATTTTATATTAAATTAAAATTAACATTGAATATACCCTATATTGATGCTCTGTGGATAACATTTGTTATTCTATAGTCGTCAATAAAATAACATCGACCAAATAACAATTTGATAAAATTTTCGAATAGCTAATATGTATTGTTAATTTTTATTTTATATGTATTGATTATACCATATATGTATGTTGAACGTTGTTACCTAGTCTATAGTGAAATTCGACCATAATAAATACAGGGTTAAGCTCGTACACTTTCCCGTAATGTGCACTTTCTGTAAAGGTGCATTTTTTTAGAATGGTCATTTTCCCGGAAAGTACACTGTCTCTAAAAGTGCACTTCCCGATATGTACACTTTGTCAATAGGTACACTTTCCCTGAATGTGCACTTTCGCAGAAGGTATATTTTCCCGGAAAGTACACTTTAGGAGTAGGGGTGTCCCTGTTTATAGTACTAAGGGTTTCTATAAAATAGTGCAAATGCAAACAGACGGACAGACGGACGGACGGACAAACGGACGGACAAAAAGACCGAAACTATAAGCGTTCCGTTTTTGCAATTTTGACTACAGGACCTTACAAAGAAAATAATATTCATTTTTTTACAAATACTTTTATTACTTTCTAAGTGTCTAAATAATAAATAGGAAAGTGTACATTTTGGGAAAGCGTGCGATTTGGAAAAGTGCGTTGTTTGAAAAAGTGCACATTTCGAGAAAGTTTCCAAATCGGGAAAGTGTGTTTTTTGGAAGTGTACATTTTGCGGAAAGTGCACCTTTGCAGAGAGTGCACATTTCGGGAAAGTGTGTTTTACGAGCCTAACCCTAAATACAGATACCTTTAAAACAACGTAAAACGTGTTTTTAATGTCATTTCTTCGCCTTTGACACATTTATTTGTTTCCACAAGACATTAGCCTTCTCTCGGGAGTTCTATCGTCGTCCCCGACGATTTAATATTGTATGGCTTTCGCCTTTCGGTAAATATAAATGGCTGACTTTCTTTTTACTGGGAAAGGTCGGTTACCCGTATCAATTCCCTTCAACCAGCTTGTATTGTGTGCAGAATGAACAATTGAACAGTCCAATTAGGGCAAAGAGTTAGAATAATTATAAAATTAGAATAAAGAAAATCCACATACAAACATTTTCAAACCACCTCCATAAAATTGGGAATCGAACCTGGTCCATATGTAAAAACGTTTTAGGTATGTCAATTTGTTGTGTGGTTAGGAATTAATTTAAATGTTGTCACTAATTACTAACACGGTAATAATTCTTCAATTTAGACATATAAATAAATAAGATAAATAAAAATAACTTTATTGAGTAAATTAATGTTACAACGCTGCTTACATGTTATAATTATATCAAAGTGACTTAAGGAGTCACATTTTTACATTGTTTTTTAAATAAAAGTAACAAATTATCGAGTAAGCGTCTTCTGCTCCCCGTACTAGTATTAAACTGTATCACGGTGGAAACAGGATTCACCCCCCTTATTATTTCATCATTACTGATCTTAGAAGATAACTCATAAAATTGCGCCCTAAAGGGGCCCGGGGTCCGCTTTGACACCTAATCCCAAGATTTGGCATATGCACTAGCTCTAGCTCTAATCTTCCAATCCAGAGGCAAAACTAGACCTTATTGGGATCAGACCGGTTTCCTCACGATGTTTCCCCGTGTTCTCAAAAATAGAGTTTCCCCCATACAACCTTTGCTCCCCTATTTAACCCGCTTAGGGGTGGGTTTTTCCAAAACCCAGAAAAAAAACTTGTATTATAATGATATATATAAATTTTGAGTGAATGCAGTGGCACTTAAACCCTGCTGGGTTTTGTCCGCTGCCTGGCCGTGTATTCTGTGTAATAATGATAAGTATAAATAAATTAAAAAAAAAAAAATAAGTAGTCCATACACAAACTTGCAAGTCTCTCACTTAAAATTTTACTCCATCCTCATACAAACTTTCAACCCCCTTTTTACCCCCTTGAGGGTAGAATTTTCAAAAATCCCTTCTTATTAGTGGGTACTTAAGTTATATAAGCTCCCTATTGTGAAAAAATCAGCTTTCTATTTTAGTGAGTCAGTGAGAGTTTATTTAAGTGAGTCAGTCAGGACTTTTACGTATATATATATACAACATTTGCCAACAACTAGGTCAATATAATAAACTAATGAATCTATCCAAGTAAAAAGGTAGCCGCTACTCAGGGGGTCATGGGCAGCAACTTGATAGGTAAGAAAATAACTGCCACAAACAATATTGTTTACCTAGCCGATATTATGAACGGACGAGGGTGTTGATAATGACATTCAATTATGCTACTTACTAAAATAGGTACGAAGTGTCCATGTGATGTGAAGAAGTGAGAAAGTTTTCCTTGTCAAAGTCTTTATGACGACGACATAAGATTAAATTTCACCTGGACTGCGGAAAAGGTTTTGTAATATACCTGTAACTGTTTAAGATATGAGATGATCCTAATCAGAGCTTGGAAGAAGTTCAAAATAGATTTCATTTACAGAATTAGGAATAAGGTTTCACCCAACTGCGGCTAAACCTGTAAAAGATAACGTCCGGTATGCGAAGACGAAGGCTTGAAAGATACCCACTATACAGGGTGTAACAAAAATGGGGTATGAACCGATCAAGGGCTTAACAGGTATCGTGTTCTGATAAGAAAAAACAGAAAAAAAAATTGACGAGATTTTTTTTTACATTTGTATGGAGCTTGTCGCCCCAGTCGGCCAACGCTCCATACAAAGGTAAAAAAAAATCGCGTCAATATTTTTATTACACCCTGTATAGCGCACATCCAAAAGTAAAAAACCCAGTTCTACATATTCTCCTTCGTCCTAGACAGGAATACATTTACATTGTTCCGAATTGCAGAGGGACTCTAATGTAATATACATTAGAGTCCCTCTGCAATATTCTAGCTGCGACTAGAGCGTACACTTTTAGAACTCGCGAGAAGCAATATACAGGGCTCACAATGAAGAGCCATCTCATAGACGCACAAACAGCGTATTCATAAAGGAGTGGTTCAATCGATCATAGGAAATATTCAAAGATTATATAATGTATGTACCATGAACATTTTATACTTATATCAGTGTGTGATATCGTAGCTTCCAAACATAAATAGATAGGTCACTCATGTGCCTTTTTAAATAGATAGTATTTCGATCGAGATTGATTTTAACTGTTTTGTGTGCCAATGGTTTTGATAATTCGCTCACGCCTAAACGGATAAACGGTTTAAGATTAACTTTGGTATACAGATAATCAATAGCCAGTATCAAAGCAAAGGATACCTTTTTATTTCGAAAATCATCCCCGAAAGTCCAAATATCCGGAAAACACGCTTACTATAATAGTTCTTATACAAAATGAAAACGATGCATAAAATCGTTTTTGCTAAGTAGAATACGTACAAGTCAGAATACGACGTCGTCGAATAAAAAGGGTGTTTTTAAGAATAGGTTCTCCCAAAAAAGAGTAATTAGGGGACGGGAGGGCAGGGTCCCTAGTAAAAAGAAGGATATTTTATAGGCACTCGCTTAGTAAAGGCTCGCTTAATATTAATTCCCTCGGCACGTATTGAAAGGGGTGAAATGTGACAAAAAATCGAATACGGCTCCCATTCGATTGCACGAAATGTAAGAATGTTTTTTGACCTTTTGTCACTTGCTGTAGGTACTACGGTAGTAGATTGAGAACGAAGCAGCAATTCGTTCACAACAAATAGCTAAAATTAAATGCTCAAAATAAATAATAACACATCTTATCTGAATAACACATACCCCTTCTTCTGTACAACGTGGAACGCGTTCGCATCCGACCCGACTAGATTTTACAATTTATAGTCAACGTCACATGTAATGTACAATGTACGAAGATGTTTTTTTCGTACTTACATTGAAACCTAGCTTAAACTCAGCTTCATACACCTCTTGCGGATTGAATATCCCCTTATTCGATTTCGTTCATCAAGTTGCATTTCCATTCGTTAATGTGGCGCGCGTTTGATGCGATATGAGGTAGCGACACACGTAGCGATGTCATCAGAGATCCCCTTATTTCAAAGACAAACATGTCACCGAATGCATTGTTTCACCGAATTGTCATTATTAACGAGTTTTTTTACACGGAAACCGTTTACTTTTTACGTACAACTAAAAGTTCCCATTAAGTTCAGTTACTGACAACTTTTTCAAGATCGTGTTTATTTTTAACTTCTAAGTCATGCGTATCTAAACTATTTTATTGCACGCACACGAGTATTTTGCTGCTTCAAAATAAATAGTCATAATATTTTCGCAGTTCATCGAAAAAATATTGGTTAGCCGAAATCTGAATCCATTCTAAGATCATTTGATTTGTCAAAATTAAATGTAGTTAACTGGTCCGTGCGCGGACGAAGAGCACAGTATAATGAGCTCATATTATCGAGCGAACGATACAACATTTTGAGGGTAACAGTCGCCTCAATAAGGAAATCGGCTACCATCAATTCTCTCTCTCTTCAATTCAAACTTTGATGACAAAAATATGTCTTTCGGATACTAACAGTTAGACGGATTGGCACTTTGGCCACTCGCATCTCATATTCTTGGAAACACTAATTTCATGAACAGTTACCCAGCAAGCAGCATTCTTGTCCTTATTATCGGCATTATCACAACCAACTCGTGATCGACCACACTTCAGCAATTAATACATCGTCTCCAATATTACGTGGAAGAAATGCGAAAGTATTGTATTACGACCGCAGTATTAGCCTACATCTCACTTGGGGATAGTACTAAACATGTTTTACTGTGTAATCAAGTTTTAGTACTGAAGGACCCTCAACCTACAAACACTGAGGCCGTGTTCACGACTTTTAAATGAGTATTCGTGATATGGCAACATGTGTAGTCTATTTTGTAACATGGCTGTGGTGTCACCGGCGACGTGATAACTTCCGCTGTTGGCATTTATAGAACTGGCCATCCAGCTCTGCGCGCGTATTACAAGGAAAGCTGGTGGGCGGAATAAAATGTAGTATATGTCCACCCGGTAGGTCTTCTCTGTACACTGGTGAAATAATTATTGAAATAGGATGTACAAGTCTGGAGGGTAACGTACCCCTCTACATACATAAAAACTCATAAACTTTACCCCTTTATAATATTAATAGGTTCTGATGAAATCGATGTATATGGTAGTGATAAAATCAAAATGGCACTAATTCAAACGGCCGCCATTTTTCAAGCTATCTTTAAAAACCATGAATATGATCACTATAATGCAGTATAAAACCAATTATAGATGACTGGCACTACGCTGACGACTGCACGATTAGACGCGGAGTAATATAGCTATACTAAACACAATGTTACACGTACTCGTATATTTCGTAGATTGAATGTGTCATTTTGTGTGTTACGTGATTTAGATCTCGGTTTATCGGCCGACGCACGCACACGACACGACCAAATGTATTTAGAATTGGTTGACCGAACGCCGGACGACACTCGTACTTGGCACGGGTCTGCGTAGCGCAAATCATCCTATCCTATAAAGACGCTACACCGACATCTGGCCGAGCCGATGCGATTAAATAGTATAGAGAGAGCGTTCAATAGTATGGTATGGACTAATATTGGAATAACTGTATTCTTGATCACTACTTAGAATGAAGTATATTTTTGAACCTGCAATGCCAGATGGGGGTCGTGCCAGGTAAGGCGATCAAATTTGAATAGTCGTTTTAGTAAGTTAGTTCATTTTCTAGCTACGGTAGCCTAGCGGTTCAGGCATGCGGCTGTCAAACGGCAGTCGTGGGTTCGAATCCCGGCTCCTACCAATGAGTTTTTCGGAACTTAAATATGTACGGAATATCATTTTCGGTGAAGGAAAAACATCGTGAGGAAACTTGCATACATCCACGAAGAAATTCAAAGGTGTATCTGACGTCCCCAACCCGCACTGGGCCAGCGTGGGGACTACTGCCCGTTCCCTCTCATCCATGACAGGAGGCCTGTGCCTAGCAGTGGGACGGTATATAGGCTGATTTATTATTATTATTAGTTCATTTTCTAGCTGTCTATTTTTATAGGTCTATATTAATTATATTACTTGGGTATATTAAATTTAACTTTGTCTTTAAACAACTGTTAAAGTATTTAAAACTTTATGTACATAATTTGCAACAATAGTTTACTTTACTGTAGACCATTAAAGAATTGGTGAAAGGCAGGAAAACGAAGAAGTGAATATCCTGGGTACTCGTACTACCAGTTTCGGTGCTAAATGGGAATTGACGATGACATTGAGGTTGAGCTAATTTCGAAGTCGCAGTCGATCGTATGCTCCGAGTAAAGATGATAAATGAAAATTTCTTGTTTATCGGCAAATAGAACCTGATATTGAATATTGTGGCAAATAAGACGCTCGTTCTAATGTACCTATTGTTTATCTGTGAATAATAAAAAATGCTGCTTTATTCAACTTCGACTGCGCGGTTGCGAATGATTCTTGAGCTTCTGTTTTTTGGTTCGAATATTTTATAATCTTTAGCCACGGTCAGTTAGGTTTTCACAAAAAATATAGGCATAAAACCGGGCCTTTTCTTCAGTTTGTTTTATTGTAATCTCAAAATAATTTATTTTTACTTTCGTCAACTACCGTATTCTTCTTCGATTTTTAAACTTATCTTAGGTATTCATCAATTCATCATCAGTATGTTTCCCACGGCTGGACACCGGCCGCCCATCATGAATGAGAGACAATATACGGTTGCCCCGTGCAGCTGGCCTATTATTTAGGAATAGTTATGTAAGGTACACCTAAGGAAGGCCCGGCTCCTAATGAGGCGGCCCCACATTTAAAAAGTCGCAGTTATGGTTGACCCAATTACTTCGATTTCGCGGAAATATGCGTTTACAACCAAAAACGCTTAACGCTGCCATAAAAAAAAAAACATTTTTGTGTGTCGATGTCGTGTTAAAATATTGCACTATACGTTATATTGATTTCTGACTTTTTACGACTCTTCATTGAACTGAAGTAAGCCTAATAAGGCCCTAATAAGTAACCCTAATAAGGCCCGCTGTGTTTATTCCTAACTAAAAGGCTGTCAAAAAAAAAAAGATTTGATAATGATTGGATAAAGAACGGGTTTTAAAAAATTATGATTTCTACAGGCTTGTATAAGGAATCTGACGTTTGTGTTTATTTTCCTAATATAGGTATAACGTTATTTTCGTTTTATAACATTTGTTTCATTTTCGTAGTCCTAACGAGCTCAAAGGCCCGCTTCCTAAATTTTGGAATGTGCGTCATTTATTTTATAGTATGGATTTAATTAAAAAGTTTAGACGAGAGTGCAGTTTAAACAGTTTATAACGGTAATACACCGGGGTGGCATCAACATTTTTTTGTTCACTGGATTTTTCTGTGATAATGTAAAGAAAATTGCGGTGGTTTCTTTATGTTTTGTTTGTTTTACAAGGCAAAGTTTTTTTTTACAAGGCTTTGATATAAGGTGGCCCTTATAAGGCGCCCGTACCTTATTAAATAGGTACTGTACTGTGCATTATATGTTTGTTACCCGGTTTAATCTATCACAAACACTGAAGGGAATCCAAAGACAAATCCACATACAATAGTACTTTGAATTTCTAGTGCTTAGTACCTACACATTTTTTTAATTATCACCCGCACTTTATTTATTGATTAGCTTTCTAATTTATTATTACATGCTGCCTAATTTACCCCACTGCTGGGTAAAGGCGTGATCACGTGAGAACAATGTTAGTTTGGCACATTCATAATTTTACACTGTCGTGTCTATGTCGTAAATATTTTTTAGCTTCGTGATAATGACAAAATTATCCATAAGATAAATTCTGTATAAGTATTTCTTAAATTCCTACCTATCCATCAGTCAAAAAATTCACACAAAGTTGGATAAGTGTGACCGTCATATCACACATTTAATTTAACCTTCACGTGTCCACATTTTCATGAATATTTTTCCGCTCGGTAAAGTTTTACGCTATGAAACTTACCTGAGAGCCGAAAGGAGCGCGGGAAAACACTGAGCGAGTCCTGTCCCGGTATGATCGCGCGCATCGGTTCTAATAACTAAGTTTTGAGGCATGCAAGCCTTATATAGGCGCCGGGAAAACCCGCCCACCGCCCCCCCGAGGGGCGGCGCTCAGCATCCGCCTGAACAACTCGGAACTTTACAAACTTCATCTCAATGATTAGTTATGATCTTGACACACGCACTTAACCTGTATACGTAAGTGGTAAAATCGTGTCAATGGAAAAACCCTTCCTTGGTGACAAGTAAGTCATAAGTTCACGTCGGTTAAGCCTAACAAAACGAAGTCATACGGCGATTATACTGTAAGGGTCAAGCGTTTCAAAAGCGTCCCTACTTGTATGCATCCAGCCGACTTCGCCATATCAGCAGGCCGGTGCTCGTCGCGTCCCGTCGTCGTAGTTGTCACGTTGTCGTAGGTAAAACATGCAAAGCTCTTCTTGCATTCTCGTCTCTACTTGCAGAACCTGAAACGACATAACAACTCTTACAGAAAACGGGAACGTATTCATAGATGAAAGAATGAAAATGAAAAATGTTAATGAAAAATGATTTATTGGTAATCAGAAAAGGTTTACACAAGCTAGGTTAGAATATCCATTTAAGTAAAAAAATACTTGTGTCAGGAGACACCGCTCTTCCATAGATTGACGGAGCGTTGAGACAAATCTTAACGTAATACTTCTAGCATTTTAATAAAGATATATCAACTGCTAACGAAGTACATCACAATCGTATTGGTGCCATTGACACAATCATGTCAAAAATAATAATAATAAATAAAAAATGAATAGTTTCACAAAGTAGAATCGCAATGAATAATATACCGCTATGTACTCCCTAATTAGTCAATGCTATGTACTCCGTAATTGTCGCATATATCAGTAAGTAGTAAATACATTTTAAGATTAATTTAAGTCAATGATGTAAAATACGTGATGTGGATGATATAAATAAATAAATAAATGTTAAAATAGTTTAAATATGTGCTATCGACCTCAACCGCCTTACTCTATGTATGAGCTGTGTGTCACTGTTTGACATGTTTACATATCACATCAGTTGTCATTACGTTATGTTGCAAAATTATTTCTCTTGATATTAAATGTAGTTTTCCCTTAAAAACTGCGTCCGTTATTAGGTTAAGGGCCCAGATAGCCCCGTAGTCATCCGTAGAGCAGTGAAAATAATATTTACGAAATTTATTTCCAAATAATTTGTTCGACGTTCGTTGACGCGAGAAAACAAAAGAATATTTTTTCCAACGGAAAATGTCTTCGAATAATTCTTTCGCTTTTATTGATAAACTTACGGGACGTGATAATTATCCAACATGGAGATTTGCGGTGCAAACCTATCTGCAGCACGAAGAACTATGGAGTTGTGTTGAAGGTTCCGGTACCGTGGACCCTAAGTTGGATATGAAAGCACGATCAAAGATTATCCTATTGGTCGATCCAGTGAATTACGTGCATATACAGGAAGCCACGACTGCGAAAGAAGTATGGACAAATTTGGAGAACGCATTCAATGACTCAGGGCTCACGCGTCGTGTGGGACTACTACGAGATTTAATTACGACAACACTGAACGGATGTCACAATATCGAGGAATATGTCAGCAAAGTGATGAGTACGGCACACAAACTTCGCAATATCGGGTTCAAGGTCGACGATGAGTGGCTTGGTACACTGTTACTCTCTGGTCTTCCGGAAACATATCAACCCATGATTCTGGCGATGGAAAGTTCAGGTGTGAAGATCTCCGCTGACTCCGTAAAAGCAAAACTTTTGCAAGATGTTCGACAAAGCGACTCTAACGCGTTTGCCGTGAACTTTGGACATGGTTCCAACCGTAAGGGTTACACCAAGAACTATAATGAGACTCAAACAAGCAAGGGACCGAGGTGCTATACTTGCAATAAATACGGTCACATCAGCAAAGAGTGCAAGTCGAAGAATAAGAGGAAGAGTCAATGCTCCAGATATGCAGCAGCTTTTGTGGCAACTACATCAAACGATAACTCTTGGTTTGTTGATTCGGGTGCGTCGGCGCATCTGACAAAGCACCAAGACATACTATTTGACGCGACAGCTCCTTCTATCAAATATATTAAAGTTGCTGACGACAAGTCGCTGTCCGTCAAGAGTTGCGGCCAAGTATCTCTGGATGTGTGCAATACTAAAGGCGAGCAAAACAAAATTCTCCTCAATAATGTTTTCTACGTGCCAGACCTTGCTACAAACTTACTGTCCGTGAGTCAAATCATTAAAAGCGGTGGCCAAGTGAGATTTAATGCAAAAGGCTGTTTGATACTGAACAAAGAGAATGCGATTGTCGCAACAGCAAGCCTGATCAACAATATGTACCGGCTGAACACCACTCAGGATCACGCATACATATCAGCTGTTGACAACAAGGACGCCTGCTTGTGGCATCTGCGCATGGGACATCTAAACTTCACCGACTTGAACAAAATGAAAGAAGCGACTACAGGTGCACAAATGTCGTCGAAGGACTCTGTCGTGTGCATAACTTGCTTGGAAGGGAAACAAACACGTCTGCCGTTTAACAAGGAAGGTTCCCGAGCTACTAAAAAGCTAGAGATCATCCACTCAGACTTGTGTGGCCCCATGGAAACAAAGTCACTGGGAGGTGCAAGATACTTCATGACTTTGATTGACGACTACACGAGGAAAGTTTCCGTTTACGTTTTGAAAACCAAGTCAGAAGCGCTCGAGAAGTTCAAAGAGTTCAAGAATGAAGCTGAAAATCAACTTGAATCTAAAATTAAGTGCCTCAGGTCGGACAATGGCACAGAATACGTAAATAAGGACTTCTCAGACTTTCTGAAGAGAGCAGGTATTGTGCACCAAACGACCACACCCTACACGCCCCAATTAAATGGTCTCGCAGAGCGTATGAATCGCACGCTGATCGAGAGAGCAAAGTGCATGCTCCTGAACGCCCAACTTCCGAAGCTGTACTGGGCTGAAGCAGTACACGCAGCTGCTTATATCGTCTGCAGATCACCTACTCGAGCGTTGTCATACAGAACCCCTTATGAAATGTGGTCAGGTTTAAAACCAGATGTAAGCCATATGAGAACATTTGGATGCGAAGCTATGGTTCACCTACCGAAAGAGAAAACAAAGAAGTGGGATGCCAAATCAGAGAAAATGAAATTCATTGGCTACTGTGAACATACCAGCGGGTACAGGTTCATCAAACCCGGCTCTAAAATGGCCGTGAAAAGTCGTGATGCTGTCTTCCTAGAATCTACCGTGAAGACAAATTTCGTTCCGGTTGAGTTAACAAACGAAAACTCAAGTTCAATAGATCAGCTAGAAGAAAGTAGTGAAGAAGATACCGCCGAAAACTATGATTCAAGTCAGACTGCCTGTGAGTTGACAACTGAATCTGAACAATCAGAAGAATCAGAATACTCACCAGATACGACTGAAAAATATGTTAAACCCGAGTCTGACAGAATGACATTAAGGCCAAGAAAGCAAGTGAATGCAGAGCTGTCAGCTAAACCCAGTGGCTATTTATGTTACAGCGAAGAGACTAGTTTGACACCGCAGACCTACCAGGAGGCTGTCAACTCAGTAGAAGCTACAAAATGGAAAGTCTCTATTAATGAAGAACTGGAAGCTCATGACAAAAACGGAACATGGACCTTAGTAGAGAAGCCAGCAAACGTAAAAGTGATCGGCTGCAAATGGGTGTTCCGTCTGAAGGACGAGCCAACCGGTATACGATACAAGTCGCGCCTTTGTGCTAAGGGGTACGCACAAACCGAAGGTATTGACTACCAGGAGACATTTTCGCCGACAGTCAGGTATGATTTTATTCGATTATTGTTATCCGTAGCTGCTCAACATCATCTGAAAATGATACAGTTCGACGTAAAGACCGCCTTTCTTTACGGAGAGTTGCAAGAGAACATATACATGACTCCCCCTCAAGGGTTAAACGCAGAACCGCATCAGGTATGGAAATTAGTAAAATCGTTGTATGGTTTAAAACAGTCGCCCCGCTGTTGGAATACAAAGTTCGATTCAGTACTGAAGAAATTTAACTTTACAAAATGTAGTGCTGATCAATGCGTTTACGTTGGAGAAGTAAATGAAACTAAATGTTATCTCTTGATTTACGTTGATGACGGACTCTTGTTATGTGAAAATGAATCTATCTTACAAGACATAATCAAAAATTTCGAATTACACTTTGAACTGAAAACGTGTACACCAACCAATTTTGTCGGCTTGCAAATAGAGAAATGTGAGAAATGCATTTTCATTCATCAGACAAAATACATCAACCAGTTATTAAACAAATTTAACATGAGCGATGCCCACCCTAGCACTGTTCCCGCTGATCCGCATACGAGGCTGGAGAAGGATGAAAGTGACAGCGTCGTGGAGAACATTCCCTACAGAGAAGCCGTGGGATCACTGATGCACGCCGCAATCGTAAGCAGACCAGACATTATGTTCTCTGTGAGCCTGGTGAGTCGATTCCTTAATTCTTATAATCAGGATCACTGGAACGCTGTCAAGAAAATATTTAAATATCTGAAAGCCACTAAGGACTTTGGTCTCTGCTATCGATCAGAAATGGCAAGCGATTTGGTCGGTTACAGTGACGCTGATTACGCCAATGACCGTGACACCAGACGCTCTGTCACTGGATATGTATTTATGAAAAATGGCGCAGCTGTCACTTGGGCAAGCCAACGTCAACAGACTGTGGCGTTATCCACAACCGAAGCAGAATTTATGGCTGCCTGTGCCGCCACGAAAGAAGCCATCTGGCTTAGACAAATGATGTCTGACATCGGTCAGTTCAATCAAGACTCTGTCTGTTTGAACCTTGATAATCAAAGTGCTATGTGCGTTATTAAAAATGTTGACTATCATAAACGGTGCAAACATATTGATGTTAAGTTTAACTTTGTCAAGGAAAAGTTTTCTGAAAAGGTTATTACTTTGAACTATGTCAGTACTGATAACCAAAGTGCTGATATGTTAACTAAGCCTTTGTCTAAAGACAAGTTAGTTAAGTTCAGACATGAAGTCGGTATGATCTCAAAAGTAGACATACATAACCAAACTTAACTGTTTTATGTTTGATTACTACTATAGATAGTTTGTTTGTCAATATGTTTGTACGTCCGTATTTCTTTTTGTATTTGATCTTGTTTAAAGAGGATATCTCAAATTTGGTAGAAGTGTTAAAATAGTTTAAATATGTGCTATCGACCTCAACCGCCTTACTCTATGTATGAGCTGTGTGTCACTGTTTGACATGTTTACATATCACATCAGTTGTCATTACGTTATGTTGCAAAATTATTTCTCTTGATATTAAATGTAGTTTTCCCTTAAAAACTGCGTCCGTTATTAATAAATAAATGTCTAACCTAAGTATTTTTATCTAAGTAATAATAGTTTTTTTTATTTAAGACTAACTTTTGTTTGCATAATCGTTTTCTAATACACAAGAAGATTTTAAAAACTGCAAAAAATTGGGTTTTTTAAATATGACAATATAATAGATAGTATGGATGGATAACGAGTCGCTAGTCAGCGTCTTCAACCGACAACACCTTACTTAAATTATAATTTTCACTACCATACCATAAATTCTAAAAACTCACATTTTTCTATTTACATTCCATTATCTTTCGTCGTTAAGTGCAAAAATATGTATCGATAACATCCTCTCATAAATAAGTGCCAAAACCATAATCCGTTGACATAAGAGCTATGGGACATATTTATGAGTAAGTTGTGTATGCACCCATATTTGTACACTTGGCTGTACAAGAAATTTCATAATTCTCTTTTTTTATTTCTTTCTATTTGTTTCTTTAAAATTTATTTGATTTATTATTCACTATGTTTTTAAGAACATTTTAATATTAGTTTGATTTGATAATATGTATTTTTACCCTTCAAAGCCTCGTACATCCTCTACAATGCCATTTCATACGTACGAAATCGTGTGGTACAAAATGTCGTACCGCAGCTATGGTTGCAATCAATTTATTTGAGATACCAATATATTTTCGTCCAAAACGTCTCGCAGCGTCAGAAAAAGGGCGATATTGATTTACCTTTTCAACAAAACATCCTATTTCCCAGCGGAGGTGTCGACTTACCTAATAGTAATTGTAATATGTATTTACCTGGAAACGATGTATACCTATCCTATGGAAATGATGTACTTATACCTATAGTAAACTTGTAAGCTAATTTTATAATTGTGTTTTTTTTTGTATTTCTAGGTATCTGTTAATCCGTCTTTAAAGGTTATCTTTTAAGGGATCCGCATTCTAAGGGTATGAACATCAGTATATTACTGAGCTGTATGGTTTTGTTAGAAATTATAGGAATAAAAAGATCAACGTATTTAAGATAAATGTTTTCGGTGCGATGGAATTTCCCTGAACGCAATTTCGGAGAAATCCATGAAAGTGTCCGGGGTCCGCTTTGACACCTAATCTCAAGATTTGCTGTATTGTATATTTTGTTTACTTACTGTGTTTTTTGCCCAGACGTTTTTTGACATTTTGCATGTTGTGCGTTTTATGGTGAAGAATAGCAAAGTACGTACCTAAGTAAATTATAAATACCTGTCTTGTATATATTTATTTATATCAAAAATCAAAACCGTCTTCAGTTAAGTGGTGCCCTAGTTCCCTGTAAACCGCGTGAAATACACAGAATGTATAAAGTACCGGACGACGCGTCGGGGTTAGAACAGCCCCCGAGGGACGTATTTTCTAAGTTACTGGTCTTACAGACTCATATTACTTTTGACAATACTATTAGTAAGTACACTGATGATAAGTATTAAGCTCTGCACAATATACGTATACATAATAGTAACCTCGTGCATCACGTATCGGTGTGATTTATAAAGTAGGTACAAACAGTATGTGTAATCTTGCTCCAAAATTTCATAATATTTGTCTGTACTAATTTTTATGTTAGGAATTAAACTGGTTTATTTCAGCTCTCGGTCGTGCTAATGTAAGTAATTGAAAACTGATCGAATTACAGCTATAATCAATCACTTGTATCGGCCCACTTCAGACCGATTAAACAAATGTTTACGCAAAAAGTAATTAAAAGGCGATTTATACGCTTAGTCAATCTTCCCGCCGTCATGAGCTCATGAGGGACTGTTTGCGGATACGGACATGTTAAATAGATCATTTGCATGCAATGTTACCAAAGTAGAAAGCTTGAAATTATGTTTTATATTTTAATTTTGGAGTTACAAAATATATTATTATAAAAGAGAAACGGCAGCCTCGAGGACTTTTGCTAGACTCAGTAAGCGTATAAATTAACTACGAAATAACGAATTAAACCATTTCTAAAAACAAATAAAATGTGACTCTCGCCAAGATGGATAAGCTAAGGCATCTATTGACGGCTCAAAACTCATGCATTGACTTAACTTTTTGACACATATTGACTTCAACATCTGTTTCAATAAAAATACATACCAAACAATCAACTTGTACGACTGTAACGAATCTGTTTCGAAGTAGGTATAATAATACTGTCTGGCCTTACAGATAAATTGGAGTACATTGCAACGATTTTTTGAAGATTCTATAAAGATTATCAGTTGGTAACTACTATTTGTTACAAAAAAGACTACACAAGATAACATGACATCGATACTTTTCTGACATTGAAGAACACACAGAAGAAGAACACACACACAGAAGATTGAAGTGACAGTGTAGTGGCCAGGTCAGTGATAGTTTGAAGAGAGGAAAGCTTAGAGGTTTTACAGTTATTTTTCTCCGCAAACTCCTCATATTTTATGTTTATTTAAATTACAATACATTAATTAGTTTTTTTGGCCTATATCCGATTTTGGTTTAGTCATATTCAACATCGACTAATCGTAGACTCGTAGACGTACCTATGTTGTAGTAAATAAATAATTTTGTAAATTAAAATTGTATGAATGACCTCTTTAGTGTGGTACTTAACGAAAAGCCTGTCGAATAATCATGACCAACCACCTCACCATTATATTGTTTCTGTTCCCAGAAATAATCATACTGTCCTGCTTTTACTTGTCAACTATGATTAGCGAGCGTAAGCCTGTTGATATACCTGGTGTTTTTATTAATTTGCTTTAACTTTGACAGAGTGCTTGGTACATTTATATAAGTTATCCTGTATATCGGTTTAACCATGTTCGAAAAAAAAATATTTTTTCATGTTTCATACAAAATAATTTTATATTTACTTGCAGACTATTGTAAAAGGTCTTTTAGAGTTGAGGAAGAGTTAGCGTCAATTTGGTGTCAACTACGTCAGTACCTTAAACGTTGTGCGTGACAGCATTGACAGCTCATTAATAAAAGCTCACTGGTAGTGCAATTGCTTATTACGTACAAGATACGGGGCTTGGTTATGAATTAAGAAGATTTTACACTGGTTTAACGTAAGTTAGTGATTAAATTTCGATTTGAAATATTTTAAAAACGGTGCGAGTACACGTTTCTTTGAGAAATTATCTACATAAGATGTAAAGAATCTGCCCTAAAAATTTAAGCAAACGAATTAAAACACCCTGTATATTATATACTTTTATATTCATCGTCATCATCAATGTGCCCGGCACAGCCCTCCTCTCATAGGCGCGAAGGAATGGTCAGTAGGTAGCCAGCATCACGCTGAGCCGGGTCCTTTTCGTGACGCATATAATATTTCTTTTTTCTTTTCTATGTATTACTGTGTATTTGCTGTCAAGAATAAATGATTGATTTATGATTTTAGTTCCTACGCTGGCCCAATGCCGGTTGGATACCTTTGAATGTAGTACCATATTTCGATCAGTGGAAAATAGAAAAATTATTCGCCACGAGCGGGCACTAGCGGAGCCCACGGTAGCTCAGTTGGATAAGAGCAAAGGACGTTTTCCAGAGGTCACGGGTTCAAATCCCGCTCGTGGCGCGGACGTTTCGGCTTAGTTAACTTCTACTGCTCTTCACAGATGTATGCTGGTTTCCTCATGTGTTTTCTTTCTCCGAAAAGTTAACGGTAAATATTAAATGTTTTTTTTTCATTATATCTTTAATATACTGCGTGGAACGGAACGATGGACTTTCCCACAAGAGGGGGATTATTGACCGCTAGTACGTCACATTTTCCAGATAAACAATTTTTTTTTTACATTTGTATGGAGCTCGTCGCTCCAGTCGGCCAACGCTCCATACAAAGGTAAAAAAAATCGCGTCAAAAAAAATAGTTTATCTGGAAAATGTAACGTACTAGCGCTCCACGCAGTATATGTTACTGTAAAAGCCCGAAGTGCGGTAAATCTTAGGTTTACCACAGTGACGCGGTAAAAGTCGAAAATAAAGACGCGTCTTATATAACGATTTTTAATTTTTACCGCGTGCAGTGAACAGTGCGATAAAAGTTCGAAATGAACGGTGATTTCAAACCATTTTGGATTTTTTCCAACCCATGTTGGTAAATCTTAGGTTTTACCGGTAAATCCTAGGATTTTCCGTACTTCGGGCTTTCACAGTAACATAACAGTAACTTATAAATATTGACTTTTGAAATATAGGTATCCAAAAACCATTAGAAACAGTCAAAGCTGAACTGAGAACGATCGGTTTTAAAAATTCGGGCGATAAATCCACAATTAACAAGTTTAGTGCGATATAGTCTATTGGTAGTTCAGCTCGGCTTACTAATTATAGTAAGCCGAGCTGAACTACACGCACTTATTCTGGTTTTTTATGTCGGCATTATACGCTGGGCGGGTAGCTGGTGGGCGTTTTATCGCACATCATTACGTGAGATAGAAACAACAACTTTATGAGTGATACGGGCTACCAGAGAGCCAGACTGGGGTAAATCTGTATAGTCCAGTCAATGAACTGACAACTTGTATGGAAAAAATGTCAATTTTGGAAATAATTTATAATAGCTTATTTTTGACGTGTAACGGATATATTATCAATTAAATAGTTACCCAGCGACAAAATCCGACAAAATTTCAGACATCAAAAAAATGATAAATTAACTAGCTTCTAAAAAGTCAGAAAAAATATTAATAAACATGTTTGTCTTTATTTTGGTTCATTTACATTTGCTCTATAATATTCAATATAAATCGTACAAAAAAAGACAATGCATGCTTCATTTAAATCTACATAATTACTTCCGGGTGGAAAGTTTGCCGGATTCTTGAATAAATCATCTTAAAATTAAAATTTAAAATTAAATCAACAAAAAAAACGCTATTATAAATTAATGTTTTTCAAAACCGTATTTTGCCTGAAGTAGTACTTCAATACTAATATTACAAAAACGAAATTAACTGTCTGCCTGTTATCTTCTCGCGTTGAAACCGCTGCATAAATTTATGAGCTACTAACTTCCACCCGCGACTTCGTCTGGGTGGACCCGGGATAAGACTATCCTTTATTTTAATCCAGGCTATTAATTATATTCATGCAAAATTTCATCAAACTCGGTTCAGCCTTTTAAGCGTGATTGAGTAACACACATCCAAACTTTCGCATTTATAATATTAGTAGGATAGTGTTGTGTTCCAAAGAACGATATAGGATATTTTATATCCCGAGAATTCTGTTCACTATAGGGCTAAAAAGTGTAGTGGAAGTTTGAACGTTATTAGTAGCTACAGACTAGTGAGTCGGTGAGCTGTAGAACTCACGAGCCTTTCTTTTTTAATATTTTTTGTAGTTCGAAAGAATGACTCGACAGCAAAATAGTATATAATTAACAAACCGGCTCACAACATTTCCCCAGAATCGGTTGAAAAATGTGACCTGTAGAGGAGAACAGCGGGATACCGGGTCTTCCGAACATCTGGACATACAGACATCTGCACAAACAAACGATTTTTGGCCCAAGCTATTATGATTTATGAACGACGAACAATATTATGATGTCACTTGCGCAAACCTTTAAAAATACATAAAAATTCGCTGTGATGATAGCTTGAGGAGCCAATGCTAAGCCTCGAGATCTGGTAATCAAATTCTTCACCGTCATCAACGCGCCCTCGGGAGCTTTGCAACTTAGTGCAGTCACCGGCATTAATATCTACCATAACAAAGCGGGCAAAAATATCTGCCACATCCTTTTGGCCCTAGAAGTGCCCTAGAAATGGAGTCGTGTCAGATATTTATGCGCTCTTTGTTATGGCAGATATGAATGACCTATCAATTGCACTAACACAATACAACATCTTCATGCAAATGCATTCCTCCTTTAAAAAAACGTCTTCATCTCCGCTAATATATGCGTCAACAACCTTTACCACACCGCTGTACTATCGACAACACAGCTAACTGACCATCGGTGCACCTTAAGTGCATTGTAATAAGGTTCTATATAAACACAGGATGGTCAGTTAACAGTGTTGTCGTTTGTACTACCTAGAAATACCTTCTTAAAAACATTTCCTTTCCACTATTGCAAATTTATTGAAATCTCCTTCGCTTCCTAGCGCGAAAGTGCGATTTCAAGCTGCAATTCTTGCCTTTTCTTTCTCAACGGATAAATAAGTAGGAATACGGTATAAATAAAGGTGTGATTTAAAAATCTTTCATCTCTCTTTACCAATGTGTTTTTTAACCGACGAAAAAAACGGAGGAGGTTCTCAAATCAACACGTATATTTATTTTTTTACTAGCTTCCGCCCGCGACTTCGTCCGCGTGGACCCGGGATAAAAACTATCCTATATTTTAATCCAGGCTATAAACTATCTTCGTGCAAAATTTCATTAAAATCGGTTCAGCCGTTTAAGCGTGATTGAGTAACAAACATCCAAACATCCAAACATCTAAACTTTCGTATTTATAATATTAGTCATCTAACCACGGCTCAAATAGGAAACCATCGACACGAGAAGAAGAAGAATATTAATAGGATGTATGACCACGCATAACTTTTTAAAGAGTAGTTCGATTTTGATAATTCTTTTTTTATTAGAAAGGGTATACCTCAAAGTTGGTCCCACATACATTTTAAATAAAAATTTCAACCCTAAGGGTAGGAAAACAGGGATGATTGATTGTTCACTTACTGATTGAAATGTATGACCACGCATGTGTGTGTGTGTGTGCGTGTGTGTGTGTTGTGTTGTGTTGTCGTGTGAAAAACCTCACGATGAATAAGCTTTAGAACTGTCAGTCTCTTGTGTGTAGACCTCTCAGTCTCTGCATTTCTGCTAAAGCTCGTTCATCGTGAGGTTTGTGTAATACCTTATTTGCATGTAACTAGTAATTAAGTTAGTAATTAACTAAAGTAAGCCACAGAAAATTAAAAAATTAAAACTTTTTAACAAAAATATTAAACCGCCGAAAAAAAACTGAAAAGCAAAAAATAATAAACCTAGTACTGCGTCGAGCACTCGGACGTTTACCTTAGGTGTGCTTAAACACAGACAGACCACTACGATAGAGTAATTAACGAGAATTAACGACTACCAACGAACAATACATCCTGCTAAGACTTGTTGACGTATTCCTTGAGATTTTATGTCCAAATCTACACTCAATTAGAGTATAATATACTTATATTTCAAACGATAGAAATTGTGTAATGTGTGTCTTTCATTGCTTGCTCCGTGTACTTCATACACGGTGGAGCGTAAGTTAAGAGAGCTATGGAATGAAGATATGTTAAATTATTCTGTTAATATTGGCTAAGCGTAACATGTAGTTATGAATGCGTTCCATGATTTTATGGGGTCTCCATTAATGGCTTTTACGGGTTAAAGTTATTTGTAAATGTAATGTATTTTAGGTAATATAACCTTTATGTGGGGTCATATACGCTCGCGAAACGGTTATTCATGTGCTCAGCACTTGAAATATTGGTTAGCCAATACCATGTGAGTCATTCTTCTTAAAAAAGGTTTTAAGGTTTCAGAGATCGATTTCTGATGAGCATAAACTTTTTATCAGGCTCCCTCACGATTTTTCTTTCACTTGGCTAATAGTAAGTATACGATTTGTACACAAAACATAAAACACATATTTTAATAAATAATTCAAAAAACATTAATAAGCGACCTTATTTATACTTACAAGTAAAATTCGATTGCTAAATCCCGTATAACGACCTAACTTTCGTAAGATTTTTTTACAATTACGTCATTCAAAGGTGGCCGGAATCAAGCCGAATCAGCGTAAGTGGGTTATGCCTTTCTCTCGCAGCAGGGTCGTAATCGAGTCACCGTCAGTCACTACCCTCATTTAAAATGTATACAATGCAAATATATTTGTATATTTACCACGCTATTTTTGCTACTTATCTTGAAATTCCTTATTTTGTCTTCAGCGCCGCTAGCAGGCGACTAAGTTTGACACTGACACTTGACACGCCCGTCACCTGACGTAAATTAAACTGGAAGTACTGGGTCACGCATAAAATTAAACTTGCTGTTTGTTGGTGGTTTCTATTGAAATTAATAACCATCATAAAGTAATTGTACAATTCAATTAATTGTCTGGCGTGCTAGTGAACGAACATCAAAACACACATGAGACCAAATTCGCTGGGCAGCGCGTCCGGTGCGTGAAAAATTTGACATTGGCGCGCTGATATGTGATGAGGGCGATGCAATTTATGGCATTGCATCTGAAACCCCATTTTATTATTATATCATTTAAATATATGATGACCAAACGTTATAATCATACGTATAGTATATCCATAATAATCCAAATAGTCCAATGATTTGCAATAAGGTCAGTGCTTCTCAACCTATCAATAATTAGGTAATTATAAGGGGCCGTGCAACTAGTGTAAAGTACCACGCAGTCTGTATGAGGCTGCACAAGGTGGAATAATTCAATCCAGTGAAATTGGGATTATTGAACGCTACGTTTGCCACCTAATATAGGTATATAATATAGGTAATATGTTAAGACCGTTCCAAATGTACGCAAATAATTATGATAAATATTGTCTGGCAACAAAGGAAGGTATACATTTTTTATCTGGGGGCACGGCAGTGCCCTCGCCAAGTCGAGCAAAACAGCAGCACGCCCGTGCCATCCTTTTCTCGAAGCAGTTCAGGCCATTTTTGACCCCCCTATAACTTCGTTGTGGATAAAACTCGAAGCCTGAATTTTCAATAACCAAGCAGGCATAAACACGGTATATTTCAAATTTAATTCAATTTGATTAAGTATTTTAAGAATTATAACTAGTCAAAGTTTCTTAATTTTGTCACTCACTCACTGACCGATCATCAAACCTCTAAGACACTTCTTGCAGACATAGAAGCTTCAAATTTAGAATACAATTAGTGGTTAGTGTACTCGTATAAATCAAGGGAAAACTAAAATATTTTGCAATTTCGGTCCAGTTTTCTACATACACCAACCATATAAATATATAGGATTACAAAGTTACATTTGCAGTGAATGGGACAAAAAATTAAAAGCAAGAACAGGGACTGCATTCATAATTTGTATGTAAATATTGAAAACACAATAACCTAAAAACAGAAGTGAGATCCATAAAAAAATCTTCCACCGTTAAAGGTTGTGAGATATTTCGTAGTTTCGTCGTTTTACGGTGAAGAGTTTCATAAAACTTGGCCTCTTTTTTACATGGGATGTTTTCTATGGGATAAACTATAATAGTAAGACATAGAACTTACTCTCTCACGTCTCTCACTCTCACTTACGTCTCAACTGTCGAATACTTTAATTAACTTTGGTTTTTAACAACACTCGCTATCCGCATTCGATCTGTATTGGTGTATCCTATACACCAATTCCTACCGAGTTCACTATGAGGAACTGGTTGTCCACTGGTAAGCGATAATAAAACTAATCTGACCGCGACCAGTGCAAGGAAAATGCCGTCGTTCCTTTTAACATCATAATTATTGACTTTTTTTTGCCTCAGACAGTTTGAATCAACAAACCCTGAAGCAAAGATTACATATTGCAAATAGGGAAAATTGCACAAATTTAGTCATGTGCCTGACATTTGCCATATAGCCATGAATGGGCGACATGTAGGCGTGCGCACATCATGCCAGCTGGCACCGTAATTCATGCTAGGGTAGGGGTTATGTTCAAGATCTCATACTGTGATAATACGTAACACTTCACTCATCCATCATTTCGTCCCTTGATATGAAAAGCTATAAAAACGTTACGTAGAGATTTTACGTAAACAGCCCGTCTGTTCTCGTCTCTTTTTTATGTTTTCGAATTCGTTTTGATACGCCTACGCTGTATTTTATTTTTATTTTCACTTTGACCCATTACCATTAGGGAAGAAAATTGAATTCTTGTTTTTTTTTGCGTGTTTTATCGTAACTTTTTTTGCTCCATTGCAAGGAAGCTCTTCTTCCGTTTTCCTTAAATACTTGAAATTTCTAGATAAAGGAATTAAAGACTGGAAACGAATTGATATATTAATTATGTTTCTACAAATCTTTAATTTACGCGTTCTTTTGCGTAGCCCGCGTTCCGGTGATGTTAAGCGAGGTTAAGCAATATATGCCAAGGTCAGTTTTTGATGGGTGAGCTTTGAATGTTTACAAATCGAGACAGCTGATTTGAAAGGCTTTTGATTCTCGCACCAAAATTGGGCAGAGGTAGGTACATTCGGAGATACAAATGCCATGAGTGCTCCGTTTCCGCAATGAAAGTTATATATGTGTATGTTTTGGGCAGACTGCCGGCCGGGGTCAATATGATTATGGCGTCGCTTCCTATTAATAGGCGAATGTGCAGCGGCCCGAGACATCGACCCCACGACACGCCTCCGGCATACCGTGTAAAACATGCATATCATGCAAACTCGTGTAGACTAAGCCTTCTGGTCTGCTAGATAGTGAGACAGACATTCGTTTTAGAATGTGGAGTGTTCAGTCCATGAAATCGGCCGCTCTATGTATGCGATGGACATAAGACAAATAAGTTAACAATGAAGAATGGGGCGCGTCTTCGTAGATTGAACGATCTAAAGCGGGCGTTAGATGCAAGCCATTTAATCACTTCCGCTGATAACACCTGTGGAAAAGACGTCCGCGACGTTCTGATCTGTCAAGTCTAACTGATCCACAGCGACGAGAGATAAAATTGCAGCTATCATATCATACGACCATCACCTCACGATCAATGCGCGTATTATCAGGTACACGTAAACCTCAGACTGCAAGAAACAATTAAGGTTTCAAATATATTTCAAAACCACGCTAAATATAATAAAAAATAACGAAAACGCAATAAGGTAAATAACGTGGGCATTTGAATATGTTGTAATTGTGCATGACCTTATGCATTAGTTAGGTGTGTAAATACAAGCTGGCCCCATCGTGTAGTGCTGCATGCGGTGCCAAACATGCGCTTTGCAACCGTAATCTCGTGGTCATCGCACGTGTCACATAATCGCATTTACCACTACCAGTGGATAAGTATAACGAAAATCTTAAATCGCCTTTATCTTGAAACGGATGTTCCCAGTTGAAGAGTGCATGAAACAGTTCACAGAGAGAATTGCATTTGAACAGGTGACATAAGAGATTTCAAGAAAGCCAACTGGCTTTTACAAACCTATGTCACTTTCTCGATTATATCGTCCATCAAACCGTTTAGAAGCCCGTGAAATGGAATTATTCTTGTCCAGATACATACATACGTTCGAAAATATAACACTTCTTTAGAGGCAGTTGGGTAAAAAGTTAGAAAGTATGATAAGCCATTATAGATGTACTAGCTTCCGCCCGCGACTTCGTCTGCGTGGACTCGGGATAAAAACTATCCTATATTTTAATCCAGGCTATAAACTATCTTCGTGCAAAAGTTCATTCAAATCGGTTCAGCCGTTTAAGCGTGATTGAGTAACAAACATCCAAACATCTAACCTTTCGCATTTATAATATTAGTAGGATTACAATATTTACAATTTGCAGAAAAGAGCATAATTAATCTCATTTTACAATACATCTACATTATGTTATTTACAATCTATTTCGTTCTCTGTTATCCAAATTCAGTTGGGATTCGAGGGATTAAGAACTGACAACCAATTATCTGGGGCTTGACCTAAAAACTAAATATTCAGTTTGACTGAACCCGTATTTAACAGTTGACATTTGGATGAAATGTTTAAATATATCTGTGATGGTATTAACTTTAACAGCCGAACCTGCTGTGAAAGTTTTTGTACAACGGTTTTAACTAAAGGCTTTTATTGCTTTATCTGAACCTTGTACAAAATACAGAAATGTAGTAGTCCTTACTATATAAATAAACTCTCGGAATTGGTCATTCCGGATGTAATTTTTGGTGGGACTGTCATCCCCTTCACTTCTACCTTTAGGAAACTGGGTATCATCATGGACCAGATGCTCTCTTGGTTTCCCCTTATTGCTGAGCTAAGCCGAAGGATCCTCCCTGCACTCTCTGCGTTTGCAAAATTTTCTTCCATTTCATACTAAGGTGACCCTTGCCCAATCTCTTTTGCTTCCACTTTTGGACTATGGTGACATTGCATTCTTAGATCTCAATGAAGAACTGCTTGGAAAGCGTGAGCGATTACAAAAGGTCTGTATTAGGTATATACTCGTACATATTTGGCCTGCGCAAATACGACCACATCTCCGAATTTCGTTCTCAGCTCGGTTGGTTACTGATCCGTCGGCGCAGAGATGTGAATATCATGTCCTTACTTTTTAACGTTCTCTTCAATCCTGCTTCTCCTCCGTATCTGAAATTTTCACTTATATAGCTATCGGCAGCACTCACCGTTTGAGGTCGAGCGCTAACCTCACCCTTGCAATACCATCTAATAAGACGCGCACGTTTTCAAAGTCATTGACGGTGCGTGCTGTGAAGTTGTGAAACGGTTTGCCGTTGTCTTTTAAGGCCTCCATCCACCGAACGCGTGTCGGGCGCGGTTGAAGCGGTATATTCACTCCGCAAGCGGGCGGCGTGTAGCAACGCGGTGGTACGCAGCGGGCCCGCCGCGTCATGCCTCTCTCACTACCAACACATTTGATATGTGTTGGTAGTGAGAGAGTCTCACTATCTCTATCACACTCAGCAGCGCGGCAGCAGCGCGGGCACGCGCGGGCCCGCCGCGTCAGCGACGCGGTAGCAACGCGTGTGCAGCGCGGGCCCGCGACACGCGGCCGCGCTGCCGAGTTGTAACTTTAGCGCCGCGGGCCCGCGTTCGGACCGGGTTCGATGTGTGTTTGAAGTGTAGTTTCAATGCTTTACAACTTGCGCGGGCTCGCGCAGCACACGCGCCGCGCACGACACGCGTTCGGTGGGTGAAGGCCTTAAGACAGTCCCCAGTCTGTGGCATCACTCGAGGAAAAGCTGAAAGTTGTTGCTCTCCAATGACTCGTGATTTAATTGGATACTGTATGTATATTTTGTAGATATAATTATTTTATATATATATAGATATATATATATTTCTTGAGTGTATAATATTTTATATTATTTGTTTAGCTTTTAGCATATGTATATTAAGATTAATTTACTGTAGCATAGAGGTAAATACGTCTCTGTACGCGTGTTAGTTTGTCTATCTTTTATTTCCTGATCATGTCTTAATTGCTCAAAGGTAACTGGAAGGGATCCTTTACAGGATAAGTTCGCCTTTGTACCTACTTAACCTATTTTGTCTGTATTTTTACCAATGTCTTATTTACAATAAAGTATTTACATAAATACATACATTAATGCCATATATATCGCTCCTTGAAAAACATAGTGTCATTACGAGAAAAACGTGTTTTTTGAGTACAGGGTCTCAAAGTTTTAAAAATCTTAAACCGTCTAAAACTGCCATTTTCGTAATAAAAATAACATTGTTTTGTTAGTTTTGTTAGGTTTGTGACTAAGCTTGTTACATATAACAGTAATTTGTGGTATTTTTATTTTACTATCATGAAAATCGAATTTAAAAAAAATTGAAATGTAATTATTCCATTTTTTTTTGCTTAATGTCACAAAAGTTCCCTTAACTTTGATTTAATTTCTGGAAAAATGACACTATATCCGGTTATTTCAAAGAACTTACCGTTTATTTTAATGAAGAATCGCTAATAAAACATTTTTATATCAATGTTAATCAACGTTTATTAAAGTTAATGACTTCTAGTCTCAAAAACGAACAAATTTGTCTTAGATTCTCTCAAAAACATCTCTTAAAACAAGACTCTTAGAATCCTCGTGGCTTTTTGGCCCTAATTCTTAACAATAAAAAAGTTACTAAAGTAAATCAACTTAAACGACTTTCAGTCTTCAAAATGTCAAGATAATTACCAATTAATTAATAATTATTAATAATTATTTTTTATTTTTGTTTACTCGTCCAAAATTCACTTACCTGCTCCGTTGTTGTCCCATTTGGCCAAATACCCCCATCTAATTCGATCTATCGACCTACTTTTAAAATCCCAAATTGAATCTATTTTGAATATCCGATTTAGCGAGCAGGCGTGGACCCAAGCCGCCAAGTATGGTGGCTTGGGTACCCGTAAAATTTCAAGTGTTGCTCTGCCGGCATTCTTGGCCTCAATTCATAGAACCTCGGATCTCACATTCTTCAAGCCTCTCCGGCTACAAACTGCGAGATTGCGTGCCTGGTTGAGGCCTCGAATGCCTGGGTAGCTGGACCGAATCAAAATTTTCCGTCCTGACCTATGATACAAAGGGCCTGGGATACCATACCATACCATAGCACCAGTTTCCACCCTAGACTCACTTCTAGACAACGCGACAGGCAGGGACCGAGCGCCGCTTCTCGCATCATCTAGGCCAGAGTCAGGTCACTGGCTCCACGCCTATCTTCGCCTTACACCGGCACCTTTATCGACCCAGAGACGCTTCGCATAGAATCGCTCCGCTTTGAGTTGCTCTCTGTGCCGACCACAGCTGTGCTTCTTGTGGATCTCATGTAGATAGCTTCGGCCACCACGGGCTCGCCTGCTCTTCGGGCGCCGGCCGCCTGTTTCGTCATGCCACCCTTAACGACATTCTGAGAAGGGCGCTCGTCAGTGCCGGCGTACCAGCCCCTCTGGAGCCCCAAATAGTGCGGAACGATGGTAAGCGCCCTGACGGGATGTCGTTGATTCCCTGGAAGATGGACCGTGCGTTAGTGTGGGACGCCACTTGCGCCGACACACTAGCTGCGTCCTACCCTTCCATCGACCAGGAGGCGTGCTGGCGCCGCGGCAAAAGGTAGCGAAGTACAGCTGTCTCGGTGCCCAATACGAATTCATCGCTTTCGGCGTCGAGACACTTGGTTCGTGGGGCAAGGGCGCTCAGATGCTCCACAGGAGCTTGGCAAACGGGTGAGGGAGGCAACGGGCGACCCTCGCGCGGGCAGCTTTCTCGCGCAGAGAATTGCAATCGCAATCCAGCGCGGGAACGCTGCTTGCGTGTGCGTGTCCCCACCATAAATACCTATCAGAAATAAAATTTGAACAAAAGATATTAGTAAACATTTTCAAATTTTACTCGCTATTTTCAAGTACGTTTCTTTTATAAGAACACTTTCAACAAATAATTATGTAAGTTTTTATAAGAATTACGACGGAAAAATTATATTAGTCTAGTAGGTAATCAATCTTCAACCATTTTGTAATTGTATTCATCACACACAGTGACATTAAACAATAAGTGAAATTACTTAATCAAACAGTTTTAAGCGGCCTTTTTTAGTAGTAATAGCATTAAGCTCAAAACAGCAGTTTTCACATCATTAGAGTCAGTGTAGTTGTAGTAAATAAAACTAGCAAAATTGAAACTAAACAGATAATGACGATTGAGCTGAGTAAACTCCTTTCGGCTTATTAACACGAAAATGTAATTTAAAGAAAAAAATACAGTATAGCATATAGCTTTATTTTTAACCTGCATTAAGCCTTATAGTTTTAAGCAATATCGTCATTGCAGATATACCGTCATTTTACTCATTCCAAAAAGTTTAAAAGCGCTAAAGTAGAAGTGTCATTAAAGCGAAAAGTACATTATTGTTTTAAATTGAGTTCCGATATTGATACCACATTATAAGTACAAAGTGACATTGTACGAATAGATACAATATTCCGTAAGAAAATTGTCGAACTTACCATTTAACCTCACGGAACTCCGTCACTAAGCAAAAAATTACAACCTTCTTCAAAGAATCGACTGTATTTCGGTCTACATCCCGGGAACTAATACGAACATGACATTGTTCCAGGCACGCACCTATTCCCACTATTTGCCATAACGACATTAGCGCCATCTGTCGCTTCTAAAAGAACTAGAGTGATAGGTGTCTTCGTATTGCGTGTGTTACGATTAGATGAGCTAAATGTCGTTGCTAACTCGAAAACGTCATCTTTTGCGTAGTGACACTATGTTTTTCAAGGAGCGATATGCATGTCCTTAACAGCCCAGCTAGCACGATAGGTTTTATATGTATGAACAAATTAACATAAACCCACCTGTTGTGTCGCGAGCCTGTGGTAAGGTGCACGACGAATAGGGCTCGCGTGCCGCGCACACGCGTGTTATTAGATGATACGACTAGGACTAGGGTGCACGGGTGGCGGTGGCGGTGGCGGTGGCGACAAATGCTCTGAAGCCGGTGTGTCATTTGTTGTTACATTTTTGTATCACTTTATGCTACAGTGGGCACGTATATTTTCTAATGTGGAAACATATTACGAACTAGCTGTACCTGCGACTTCGTTTGCATGGTAATGTGGTGGGAGTTAACGCATTTCTTCTCTTGGACATAGGACACATCCAGTTCTAATTTAACCTATCAAGTAAAACGTTGAACAAACCTATTTTAGCTTAAATGCCGTTAAAATTCGTTTGTCGTGTTAATATTTAAATAAGTAAGAAAGGGACAAAACACGTTTTATTTAACAGAGATATTTTAAGTTTTATGAATAAGGAGGTAAAAGTTTTACATATTTTTAACACTGTTTATATTAATTAAACGCTGATCATCTAATTTAATAGCTTGCTCTATTTTTGGGAATTAATCATAATATCAGCGAATCACATAAATGACTATTGTCATAATCTATTCATTCGAATTCTCATGACTACCTAAAAATAATTATGATTTTTAAGACTATTACATTTTGTGATATTTAGCATCATGCAAAGATTATTGAGAGAAAAGGAAGATGGCTCTCTCCATACATTGCTACAAGGCACGCGTAAATCTTTTTATCGTCGCCGGTACCTCGTAGTTCATCTTTTTATATCAGATGGCGCTGTTTCAATCTACACTTGTGCCATCTATCGAGTTAGCGGTGAAGCAGGTTGTTAAGTAGTCACCTCTAACATAAGATTCATAATTTCGGGCCGTGCGGCCATTTGATTTTGGTCGAGTGGTTCGGGTGTTTGATTCACAAGTCTGAGTACTCCGGTTCGCGTCCCAACTCCTGTAACCTGTTTTTGTATTTTTTCTTGTCACGATACACGTCGCGGCGTCAGTTGTGCTGGCCCCGCTGCCCGTGATGCGTTTAAATTATAGCGTAAATTAAGTACCTACTTTTCTGCGAGGCTATCACAACTGACGCTGCGACCGTTTGAATTTTTTGTCCCATTCACTGCAAATATAACTTTGTACGCCTATATGTTTATATGGGATGACAAAGTTATTTGTGCAGTTGGTGTATCTAGAAAACTGGACAAATTGATTTGAGTGAGTGACAAAATTAAGAAACTTTGACTAGTTATAAATCTTAAACCGCTGGTTCAAATTGAATGAAATTTGAAATATATCGTGTTTATACAATGCGTGCTTGGTTAATGAAAATGCAGGCTTCTAGTTTTATCCGCAACGAAGTTATAGGGGGTCGAAAATGGCCTGAACTGCTTCGAGGAAAGGATGGTACCGAATAGCAGAATAGCAGAATAGGTAACTATTAAAACATGGAATCAATTTTCTCATACATTTTGTATGGCGATACGAAGTTCCCGGGGTCAGTTAGTAGCCTAGTAGGTATTAAAATTAATGTTTTTTGCGCACCCTTTCTGACACGTCACATTTTAAAAGCGTAGGTATTCACATTATTCAATACGATATCGGTGTATGGTTCGGCAACGTTAACGTTAGGGCCTGCAACGATATCGTAGGTAGGTATCGTGCAATGTGAATGGAGAGCATGCTTACCTACCTTCTTGCTTGCCTTTACTTTTTACAAGCTTTATATTAACTTGACTTGTTCGTATGTACGTATAAAAGTATGTAAGTAAGTTGTCCGTCAAATCTTGCAAGTTAAATTTGACCCACTTCCCGGTGACCGATTGAGCTGAAATTTTGGGTATAAGTATAATTTGGATGACAATTCAATATTATGGTACCATCGAGCTGATCTGATGATGGAGACAGAAGGTGGCCATAGGAACTCCGTAATAAAACCACTTAACCCCATCGAGTTTGGGCTCGCAATGAGCAGTTGATGATGGTATACAGAAAAGTACAGTCGGCAATAAAAGCTTGTACCAAAAATTAAATTTTTGACAGAAACATATTACATACATACATACATTCAAGCCTTTATTCCCAAAAGGGGTAGGCAGAGCACATACAATAATTTGGAGCGCTTTTGGCCTTGACCTCCCTTGACCGCCATGTTGAATGCCGTATTAGCTTTCTGTGATTTGATTATCGAACGAGCGAGTGAAGCGAACGAAGTTCTATGCATCAGCTCGCATGCAGCTTGGGTCGAAAATCATTCGTATGTCCGGTGTCTGTCACGAAGTCCGGTGTTCCGCTATCCGGCTGTTCTCCTCTACAGGTCGCATTTCTCAACCGATTCTCGTGAAATTTTGTGAGCATTTTTTGTCGTCACTTTTCCGAAATTAAAAAAGTTTTTTTATAAGAAAACACGCTAGCCTGTTTAGTTACTAGTTAGAGAAAGACGGATAGTCTTATCTCACCGCGACACAGCTCGGCCGTCCTGTGATAGCCGCGCTCACAGCACGTCTAGCACACGACGACGGCCGCGACATACTCTCGACTTTTATCGCACTATACCTCTTCTTCTAAGTGTTCTAATAAGAGAGAGACGGATAGTGCGAGAAAAATCGAGAGAGCTCGCGCGCCCTCGCGTGCTAGCCGTGCAGGTTTGTTAATTATATCGTGTACCTAGTGAGATTGTACGTTCCGGAGGTTTCTCGCATGAGCTTAAGACCGCGGGCGCGCCCGCTGTTGGCCGGCCGTGCCGACGGCGCGCACGGTATCACACAAGCCCCCCTACTCTGTATCCTATTTTATTATATATGTAGTATATGATGGACTGGTTCAAGACTAGAGGAAGATGCTTGCTTTGTTTACATTAATTAATTTTTCGGTTCATTTTTTTTTATTTATTTAATCTTTATTGAACTTAAGAACAACTTATCGTACAAAAGGCGGACTTAATGCCGTAAGCATTCTCTACCAGTCAACCTTTGCGCAAAGTAGACAGATTGTGGGCGTGTTGTAATTAAATTGTAATAGACCAAAATCCGTTAAAATTGCAAAATAGAGAGATTTATACCCTTACCTGTTTTTGATTTTTATTATGCCCAATATTACATGTTAGATAATATACAGGGTGAAAAAAATCTATGGACCCTGAAGGGAAACCCTTGACAGCTCATTCTCTCGCTCTCATTTTCAAGAAATAATCACCATGTAAAATTTTACTAATCGATAGGATCAATATTAAGGATAACGATTCGTCCAGTTCAGGTAAGCTTTACCTTAGGCTTAATTCTATTTTAAAGGCTAACGGCCGTATTCATAAACGTACTACAAGCCCGTTTTAACTAAAATGGCGCTAAAATTCGTTTCTCCTTATCTGTCACTTTGACATTTGTGTTCGTAAGAAAGGGACAAAGCACATTTTATTTAGCAGAGGCATTTTAAGTTTTATGAATAAGGGGGTAAATGTTTATTGGATAGATGTTATCCTTAATATTGATTTTATGTTTTAGTAGAATTAAATAGTGCAGTGAATATTTCAGTTCAGTCAGTTCGGGTAAGCTTTTCACAAAATCAGTGAATGCAGTTTTATTCATTATAATTTAGCCTTAGGCTACATGCGATCACGGTTAATTTTTCTTTGTATATGTTATGTGTACCAAATGATTTTGCAGGTTACTCTATCAGTTAGAGAAATTACAAGTATATTTCCTCTGTGTAAATTGAGCTAATCTTAATCAGTGGCGCAGCTTTTAGATAGGGTAGACAGAAATTTTGAGATAGGTATTATTTATTATCTTACCTAAACTTTCCTTTTGTCAGTTTGACCTTGCTTTTATCACCGAACTAAGGAAACATTCAACATGGCTACGTTCTATATTCTGCTTATATCCATTACGTTTTTTATCCTATTTTTGTATTCCATCCATACCGCTGTCTGCCATAACGATCATTTGTCTTAACGTTTTTAGGAGGCAAGGACCCTATTTATGATTCGCTTCATTTATTTTGGATGAAATTTGATTGCCCTACTGTGTTATCCCTAATATTATTTGTCATAATAAGTATGTATCCTCATGGCCATTGGTCCTAAACCTAAGTATCCTACGTATGGATACTACGGATGTAAGTATTTGTAAAAAAATCGCTTCTGGCGGTTCTCGCTCGGCTCGCGCGCTGTAAGGTCGCAGTTAAACATACGCTTCTCCTGGTTTGCCTGAATAATGTTTGACAGCTCTACGAAATATCTCACAACTTTTTACTGTGGACGAGTTATGAAACTTGGCCTATTTTTAACCCCCGACGCAAAAAGAGGGGTGTTATAAGTTTAACGTGTATGTGTGTCTGTGTATCTGTGTATCTGTCTGTGGTATAGTAGCTCCCAAATGGATGGACCGATTTGAATGCGGTTTTTCGTATTCGAAAGCTGTTGTGAGCTTTCTAAGTTGTAATTATTACATGGAGTTTTTTTTGGGATGTCACTTCTTTTTGTCGGTTATTGTATTATCAATAAATACAAATTTATGAATGTAACTGGAAATAATAATTTTTCATAGACTTTGTATGGAAATGTTATTTTACCAACCACAAATAACGTTCGTATAGTTTTCTAGTGTATTGTACACCTAACACTAACCGCATGCAAATACATCGTATAGTGCATTGTACCTACCTTGTTATTACTATTTGCAGAAACTACAAAAGTAACTTTGCAATCGCATGTATTTGTAAACTAACTTATTAAATTTGTAAATCTGAAACGTGAATCTGAAATTGCAGTATTTTTAAGTTTTTATGAATTATCCACTCATAAAAACCTTTAAACTATATTATGCCCTATATGTAACTGAACATTCAGGGTTCTGGCTTTAGCCTGTGGCTTTAGGCTGTGCTTGGTATTCCACGTACGAGCGAGCTGGTATGCTAGCATACAAATCTCGATAATTGTGACAGAAAGGGAAATATCACTAATTGTCAGTGTCATAGTTCCCCGTGTTAATTACCCGTCCAAATTGAGTAGGTTGTTTATGGCAAGTCATCAGCCATTTTAAGACCGGTTCTTAATTTAGCTGCATAGGAGGCTTTCCGTCCCTCGCTATGGCAAACCGTATAGCCTGTCCTGAGTATTATAGGTCCATGATTAGATTAGATTAGATTAGATGACGTAGCGTGAGATGGCTTAAATTAAAACCATTTTTTTTTTAAATTGACTAATACAAATATGATGAATACACGTGATCTGGAAAGGGGGGTCGAAAGTAGGCAAAATATGATCACATGATTTCTGGACAAGCCCATACGTGTTATTTTGAATAAAAAAATGAATATTTTAAAATTACAAAAGTTGTTAATAAGGCTTTTAAGATATCATGAAAAAAAAAACAGCTCCAAAATGTAACTTTTTGAAAAAGTCCAATCGAAATAGCCCACATTCTGACTTTCTTTATGTAGAGCACGCCACTAATGTTGAGGATTTAAGTTGATTTTCTTTCAGGGCCATAGATTTTTCCACCCTGTATAGTATAGTGTTAGCTTAGCAGTATTTTAGCAGCGTTTTCTTTCTTAACCATACCAATAATAAAGTACAAACGACAACACTGTTAACTGACCATCCTGTGTTTATTTAGAACCTTATTACAATGCACTTAAGGTGCACCGATATGGTCAGTTAGCTGTGTTGTCGATAGTACCTACCTACTTCCGTTACTACAATGATTTGCAGATGGATCTCGAATTACAAACTAGGTACTTAGTCTGCTAAACTGACACTAAACTACTTTAAGTAGGAAATCACCTGTTAAATTGGTCGTCTGTGTTTTATAATGATGACATTTATCATTAAATAATTATGAAGCATTGAGACATCAAACATAGAAATGTACTAAATTCTTGGCATGTTTTTACTAAAATATGTTTATTTTATTAATTGTTAGCGCTTTTTTCCGCTTACGCCATTATTACACCGTGAATAGTCGCATTTTCCTACTAGTACATCGTCGGAGACTATATAAATATTACAAATAATCTGCGTAGGTAGGTAATGTGTGCGACCTTGAATGCGAACTGCAAACCACTCGAGGCGTGCCTTTGCAGTTCTTTATTTGAGCGAATGTGATCGTTAATACACGCGGAAAGAGTTCAAGTTCAATTGCAGAATTAAACAGGATTATTTTGTAAATGTGTATTATGCTTTACATAAACCTTTTTTCTGTAGGATTCATGTACTACTTTAATAATATATGTATAGTTGAATTAAATTCAGACACAATTTGGTTCTATAATAGTACATTACGTACCTAGGGCGGTGAATTCGTGAATGACCCAGATCGCACGTGTTTGTGGCCCGAACCGAAGGTGAGAGCCATAAATATGCGATCTGGGGCTTTACGAATTACCGCCCGTGGTAAGTACACAATTTTACGTCTTCATCTGGCCACAATGCGAGTTTTACCGTACGCGCAGCGTACAAGCCTCACCTTCGGTTTGGGCCACAAACACCAGCGATCTGGGCCATTCACGAATTCACCGCCCTAGGTACGTAATGTACTATTACGTCACACCTGGCCATAAGCATAATGTGAGTCTCGCGCGTCGTGAGGGCGTAAAATTGTGTACTCAACTCACCATGGGCAGTAAAAAAGAAAGCCCGAAAAAAATCGCATATTTACAACCCTCGCCTGTTTACAGCCCTTAGTAATGTACTTTACGTCACTCCGGGCGGTAAGTGAGATTTACCGGCCACGGGTGCAGCGGCAAATCTTACTTCACACTTTTACACCCAGGACTCCCACGAGAAGACGTAAAATTGTGTACGCACCACGCCCGATAATAAAGAAGGCCTCAGATCGCTTGTTTATGGCCCTTACCTTCGGTTCGGGCCACAAAAGCCCGTGATCTGAGCCGTACTTAATTTTACCGCCCTAGGTACATATAATGTACTTTACGTCACTCCGGGCGGTAAGTGAGATTTACCGCCCACGGGTGCAGCGGCAAATCTCACTTCACACTTTCGCACCAAGGAGAAGAAGTAAAATTGTGTACGCACCAAGGGCGGTAATAAAAAGCCTCGGATCGCTTTTTTTATGGCCGTTACCTTCGGTTTGGGCCACAAAAGCCCGCGATCTGAGCCGTTCTTAATTTTACCGCCCTAGGTACGTATAATGTACTTTACGTCACCCCAGGTGGTAAGTGAGATTTACCGCCCACGGGTGCAGTGGCAATCTCACTTCACACTTTCGCACCAATGGGAAGACGTAAAATTGTGTATGTACGCACCAAGGGCGGTAGTAAAAAAAGCCTCGGATCGCTTTTTTATAGCCGTTACCTTCGGTTTGGGCCACAGATATCCGCCATCTTAGCTGTTCTTAATTTTACCGCCCTAGGTACGTATTTACGTCACTCCGGGTGGTAAGTGAGATTTACCGCCCACGGGTGCAGCGGCAAACCTCACTTCACACTTTCGCACCAAGGAGAAGACGTAAAATTGTGTACGCACCAAGGCCGGTAATAAAAAAAGCCTCGGATCGCTTTTTTTTTATGGCCCTTACCGAAGTTCAGGACACAGATGTCCGCGATATGAGCTGTTCTTAATTTTACCGCCCTAGGTACGTAATGTACTTACGTCACACCTGGCCATAATGCGAGGTTTACCGCACGCTACCCGTACGGTAAAACTAGCATTATGGCCAGGTGAAAACGTAAAATTGTGTAATCAGCACGGCAGTGAACAAGAAAGCCCGAAATCGCATATTAATACCTGCACGCCTAGCACTAGACGGCTGCGACATACTCTCGATTTTTCTCGCACTATCCGTCTCTCTCTTATTAGAACATTTAGTAAGAGAGGTATAGTGCAAGAAAAATCGACAGTATGTCGCAGCCGTCTCGTGCTAGCCGTGCTGCGATTTCGGCCTTTCTCTCTTTTACAGCCCTTGGTAAGTATTAGCAAAGGTATTAGTAATGTAATATACTAATATTCAATTATTAATCGGTAATGCTACGTTGCCACACCGCGCTACCGATAGACGCGCGCGCGCTCGGCGCTGGTTGATTGGCGTTGTTGCCATTTCGTACACTGGACGTGAACTGGCTATCGCATCGACTATGAGCGTGAAGAGAGAGCGTATACCTATTACCTACAATACCTACCCTACAAATCCTAACCTGTAGTAATACATTTCATTTCAATTCGCTTCACTATCTAGTTGTATGCGGGCGGATTTGCGTTGTGCCGGTTGTGCGATTATTGTGAGGTAACACACAGTTTGTGACTCGTGTCTTGTCTTGTGCCTTGTGCTTGTGATAGTTGTGAACTTGTGATTTATTTAACATGGGCCGTAAAAAAATGCGGTGTACAGGGTTTACGACCTTCACAACGATCGTACGGCAACTTGCGTCATAGGCGAATGTAAAAAGCTTTTGAAGGTTAGTAATCATTGTTTATTTTGTCAAAAATAGGGACCTTGTTCCGAGTAGTGCTGGTGGTTGCATTGTATTATTGTGACTATATTAACTACGACTAAAGGTGGTTGCCCACCGGAGGGGCGAGACGAGACGAGGCGAGGCGAGATTTGAAATCGTATGGGAGTTACTACCTATTTCCACCGCGCGCGCGCGAGTAAGTCCCATATAAGTTTCAATTCTCGTCTCGCCCCTCCGATGGAAAACCACCTTGATAGGTATCTATTATTAATACTGTATCGATAACAATAAGAAAACGGTCAAGTGGTTGTCGGAACAAGCACAAATTTAGGGTTCCGTACCGTACTCTTAAAGGGTTTTTCCACATGCATCTATGTTGCGAATTTTTGACTTACCGTATACCTAGGTTTTTTAAGAACAGTAGGTATGGATATACGGAATGCAATCTCGATATATATATCGAATATACCGCTAATCATTCGGTTTTGTACATCAAAATCCAACCTAGGGTTCGTATTAAGAGGCCCCTCGGACGCTCAGATATCGATTTTGAACGAAATCGGTCCGTATTTAACGAATTTAAAGATGGCGGTCACTTTTCGAAAATCCAACCTCGAATTCGTTTTAAGAGGCCCCTCGGACCCTCAGGTATCGATTTTAAGCAAAATCGGCCCGTATTACAATAATTTCAAGATGGCAGCCACTTTTCGAAAATCCAACCTCGGATTCGTATTAAGAGGCCCCTCGGACGCTCCGATATCGATTTTAAGCGAAATCGGACCGTATTAAAATAATTTAGAGATGGTGGCCACTTTTCGAAAATCCAACCTAGGATTCGTATTAAGAGGCCCCTCGGGCCCTCAGATATCGAATTTAAGCGAAATCGGACTGTATTAAAATAATTTCAAGATGGCGGCCACTTTTCAAAACCCAATCTAGGATTCGTATTAAGAGGCCCCAAGGACCCTCAGATATCGATTTTGAGCGAAAACGGACCGTATATAAAGAGTTTCAAGATGGTGGCCTTTTTTCGAAAATCGAACCTCGGATTCGTATTAAGAGGCCCCTCGGACCCTCAGATATCGATTTTGAACGAAATCAAGCCGTATTTAAAGAATTTCAAGTTGGCCGACTTTTTTTAAAATCCAAGCTCGGTTTCGTGTTAAGAGGTCCCTCGGACCCCCCGGTATCGATTTTGAACGAATTTGGACCGTATTTAAAGAATTTCAAAATGGCGGTCACTGAAAATCCAACCTTGGATTCGTAATTCGTATTAAATGATTTAAGAATAATAAAAATGGCCGCCAAGTAAAGTAGCTTGTTACATACTAAGTCCCTGGGCGACCGCGCTCAGCTCGGGTGAAAATAGGGAAAATACGGAGAAAACTAATTTTCCCGGACGTGAGACCTAGCTAGATCGATTTTTCGCCTCCGTAAACCCGTATATTCCAAATTTCATCGAAATCGTTAGAGCCGTTTCCGAGAACCTGATTGAAATATATATATATACAAATATTGCTCGTTTAATAGCATAGGATAGGATAGGAATAGGTACTGCACTTACCCATTTCTGGCAATCCATTCATGTTGAAAAATAAACTCCTGGTACTAATATAAATTCCGCACTCGGCGACGCATGCACGTGAATGAACACTGGCACTGGCTCTATTACTAACGATGGAATCAAAAGTTAAATAAGCTGCTATTAACGTTACCTACTAACGTTAAAAACAGTTAAAGATACCTTTGACTTAACGTTAGCTCAATGCAGGTAGGTGTTAGGTAACGTTACCATTTCTTTACCGGTAAAAAGTAGTATAGGTAACGATACTTGGTTTAACGTTAGTTACCAGTTAACGTTAAATCTGTCTGACAGTGGTAACGATTCCAACTTTTTAACGTTATTTGAAGCCCTGACAGCAACGTCGATATTTTAATCAACTGACAATTTATTTATAGGAAGATTCGCAATAATATGTATACCAAAAAATAATAAGTACAATTTCGTATTCATTGACACTATATGGTATTTTTTATATTATCTTATCTTAATAAATCCGTATTAACAAATATTGTTCCATTTACTCCCCAAATCACCCTATTGTGACATCAGTGCCACAACAATCCGGGGTCTAGTAATAACAATACCGATCCTACGCCTCAACCTCTAAATTTTAGCAGGTTAGTATTAATATTATTATTTTTACCCAACAAATCCATACAGAATAACCACGCACAGACATACCTCACCCCACCCCCGGGCTCCGCACGTGCCCGACCGAAACATCGTTGCGCACACAGTGTACGGTACAGGCCCCTATACCACAAAACTTTACAAGTCTACAATTCGACGAAATTGTACAATTTTCCATAGAAAAAGTTGTCAATTTTGTCAAATTGTACGCTTGTAAAGTTTTGTGGTATAGGGACCAGGTGTAGTCGAGCGCAAATATGCGCACCGAAAATCGAAACCTATTTTTTGCATAGCGTCGCCGCCGTTAGGAGTTGTCTGTAGTAGTGTACGCCTCATAACATAATGCAGTATCAAATATCTTTATTTCACCGTTTACCTTTGCGTGATGGATGTAAATATTATCTAACTTTTTTCCTTTCAGAAATTCGAGACCGAGTACTCCGTCCTCGACACCATCATTACAAGTAGAATTTGATGATGTAACAATGAGGAAGTCATACCTGAACTTACTGGTCGACGAATCTTCAATGTTGAATACTTATTTGAACAAATGAAGGCTGTGGATCATAGTCCTTTTAATTGCAGTTTTTAAGATATGGATTTTGTGAAGGAGTTGAGATCCGGATTCCAGTCAACTTTTCTGTTCATATGCAAAATGTGTGGCAAAAAAGAAGCATTTAAAAATGAAAAACTAGTCAAAAATTAATACAAATGTTCTTCAAGCAGTCGTATGTTCAGGTAGTGGCTTTTCCCAATTAGATGAGCTTTGCGCTCATTTAGATATACCATGTATGGCGGAGAAATCATTTGGGAATATGTTGCTAGGAGATGTTTTAAAAGATCTCTTTAAACAGCATGTATGAGGCAGGACTCGAAGAAAAACAGATGGCAATTAAAAAAGGAAACGTAGATGCTGATGGCGTTCCTAGCATCACTGTTGTAGCGGACGCATCATGGGGCAAGAGATCGTATCGTACCAGCAATTATAATTCTTTATCCGGGGTAGCGTGCATTATTGGGTATGAAACTAAAAAGGTTTTCTTTTTGGGAATACGGAACTCCTATTGTTCTGTATGCGCTGCTGCTAGTAACAAAAACGTAGAGGTCAAGAAACATAGAAATAGTGGCCAGCCCTCTAGTCGCCCGAGGCTTCTATTAAGCGCGTCGCCAAATCTTTATAAAGCCGACGCGCACTTGGCCCCATGGCCCCAAGGTAACGCCAAACGCCGCAAACATGTAGCTGTTTCCTAGGACGGCATATTTGCGGCGCTTGAGGCTTTCGGCCGAGGATGCCGCAGCGCCAGCGGCGGCACTGGTGCTTGGAACATGGGACGGTGCCAGGGTATCAACGCAAGTAGAATCCCAAACTAGCGGCTGACCCATGCTCCAAGGCACCAGCGTCATTCCGTCAGGTCTCTTGCCGTCGTCCCTGGCCAGCCCGCTGGGTTCGAGGACTGCCGGCACTAAATAAATAATACGAAATACGGCAATGAGAATAAGCCCATCGCTCTAAGAGACTGAAGCTGCACTCGGAGTGCAAGTATCACCTTGTGGGTTATACATCCTCGAGGAACACCAGTATTTAGGCGCGAGTCCCGACGGAGTCATAGACAATGAAACAATTGTGGAAATCAAATGCCCAGCTTCGGCAGCTAATATGACGCCAACAGAAGCAATTTTAAAGAAAAAAAATACTTTCTGTGTGATGGACGAAAGTGATCTTCAGAAGATAAAATTGAAGCGAAACCATAACTACTTTTATCAAGTCCAAGGTCAATTAAATATTTCAAAAAAAAGATACTGTATCTTCGTGGTGTGGACTCCAAAGGGAATATTATTCGAAAAAATTGAAAAGGATACAGGATTCTGGGACAGCATATTTAATAAAATGAGAATTTTTTATTGGAATGCATATTACCTGAAATTATAGATCCACGTCTACCTAGAAAGTTACCGATACGTGAGAGTTCTTCAAAATAAGCGCATTTTTATACTTTCATTAAAAATAAAAACACAACATTGTATGATTCAGTTTTATTTTATCCAATACACCCAATTTTCAACCTATCAAGTCTATGTTTATATGATCATCATTTTGATATCTGGTGGAACATACCGTTATTTGTCACCGAAGTAGTATATAAAATAAAACAACGGGATATCGATTTTAAAAGTAATCGGACCACGCCAAATTAAAATTACCGCCATTTTGGCCACCTATGACCGCTTGTCAGTATGGCCAAGTGACAGTTGATGCTATAACATTGATTTGACAGAGGTGACATAAAAAGTATCAATTTAAAAATGTTCGGTTGTATCTTTACACAAAACCGACTTATTTATTTTCACGAAAAAATTGGTCGCTGACTGACTGGCTTATTAAAAGCACAAAAGATGCCGCTGGGTCGAAGTGCATCCGAAAGGGCACTCATCTAGATAAGATAAGATAAGATAAGACTGGCTTATTCGCTGATTAAAGGTATCTAAGCCTAAATTAGGGTTTTTTTCAATAACCATAGCCTTATGGAACAATAATTAAAGGAACCGAAAATTCATCAGTAATAGTAGGTATCAGAAACACGGTCGACGTAACTAGGTCGTTAAAAGTTACAAAATTGTTGTAACTACTCATTTTGTTGGCAAATCAAAACTTATAGCCTATACATATTATACTTTACGCCACACCTGCCAAAATGTGAGTTGTACCGCCCTCTACGCGTACGGTAATATGGTAATAATGTTTATATAATCTTGGTATGGAGATGTTCTACTGTTATATTTTACTTACCGCAAAAATTTAGCCGTTGTATGAAGATATTTTACTGCGATATTTTTACTGTGACGTCTCTAGCTAGCTCCGCCTCCCCGCTAGCGCGCTCTTGCTTTATTTATAGCGCCCTGTCTCATTTTAGGTGAAACAACAACATTTTAAACCGTTCGTTAGCGCGTGGTCTCAACTCGGAGTTGAGCGCTGCTTACTGCGGACTCTTGAGCGTTATTTTTAAATATGCGCCATCTAGCGGACGGCAATACACGTGCGTAGCCATTCAGCTTAGATAAACTTGCAATGAATGGAACTAGTGACTGACTTAAAATTGCTTTGTTTGATTTTGCTATTTTCGTGTTATGTTGTTGCAACGATGTATTTTATGCCTTCAAATTGATTAATATGATGATTTAGGACACTAAAATGCAACATTTTGACGAATTCAACGATACTTTTTTCATTGCGAGCCTAGTAGCGCCATCGCGAAATGCTTTCTGAACTACTACGATGTTTCCAAAGAGATATCGATCTATATTGGTCTATGATCTTTGGCATCATGGTAAAAAAAATATATAACATAGTAAGTACAATTATGACAATAAAAATGTTATGCACATGACCATTAATGACAAACGACTTTAAGAGCAACAACTCTATGCGTATAGTTTTATGACAATCGAAATCATGACACTAAGTTATTATGCGACTAGATGGACACCCTGTAAAAATATTTAAGACTGTTAAATTATAGTTTGGCCTTGAGTGAGTGCAAATATATCTTGTACTGTTTTTTTATAAATAAAATAAATACATGTAGCGTCAAATACATGTCGAATAATAGGTTTGATCAACAACTATCCATCCTTCTGTATTTTAGTAGGTACTGTAATCATTAATTCCTTAATGCTATAATTATGTAAGAACGTAATTTTGAGAAACGTACTGGTAAAAAATATTATATTATTTATGACATGCCGCTATCATGAATAATTTTAACGAGTAATATAAATAGCCTACGCTCGCCCATCTCTCGTCCCGTAATATAAACTGAACGCTGACATCTTGAAGAATTGATTCGCGTGAGCATTCTACTAAGCAGGCTGCCCTGCTTGCCCAACTCCAACGATCCATCTTCCCACACACTGTACCTACCCATTTGTAGCTTGAATTTTTAGATTAAGGTACCTTCATTATTCATAACGGTACACTACAGAATATTGGGTGCTTTGAGAGTTGAGAGCGTAGTGGGCATGTATTTAGAAGCGGCGTGGGGCCTGAAATTCTCGGTTTCTATCGACTTGCCTACTTCCTTAGTGCTCTGGAAGAAAAATCTTGGCGCCTCACCGCTACCAACTTGACGACCGCTTTAGCCTAGTTGGACTACCAACTAGGCTAAAGACCCTGCCTACGAAGCAAGAGGTCCTGGGTTCGAATCCTGGTAAGGGCATTTATTTGTGTGATGAGCACGAATATTTGTTCCTGAGTCATGGATGTTTGTATTTATTTATCTATATAAGCATGTTTATCGTCGTCTAGTACCTACCCATAATACAAGCTTTGCTTAGTTTGGGACTAGGTCGATTTGTGTAAGATTGTCCCCTAATATTTATTTATTTATTTATATCAAATCAACCCAGCACCGTCACGAAAACCGCTCGCCGTCGCGCCATTATAGGTGTGATCCGAATGCATTACATTTTAAAATAAAAAAGCATGGCAATATGAAGAGTTTATTCTATTCATTACTTTGGCCATAAATATATTTTCCGTGAAGTGTGAATTTTTTGAGAAAACAAACTACATGCACGAATGCTCAAAACTAAAAGTAATATTGCTTTTGTAAATCTATCAAGGATCATTTCGATCCTACACATTTTTCGTGTAAGTATAGTTTACGGTTTTTTAATAAGAAAAAACCGCATTCGTCCACACTTTTGGGGTCGCGGGAGGGGGCGGGGCGCTAATTTACAAAAGCTATACTGATTGAGTCACGAGTCAAATTATAACAGGTGAGCTTTTGTTTGTGCTTATTACTTAACAATATCGAATCTATTTCAGTACTGTTTGTCACTCAAACGGATTAGCTTTTTGTGAAGATAGTTTTAAATATTATTTACGAGCAAAACCTAGTCGAGTAGATTTTCACCGCCATATTTGTTTATCGCAATCGTATTTGCTCGACACAATTTTTGCCTTAGTTACTTTAGGTAATCGTTGTTTAGATTTTGAGATATTGTATAGTGCAAATATGAAAAAAGGAAAATTATAATAAAACATATTTGAGTTATATTGGGTAGTAAAATCTGCCTATTATCAATTCTTGTAACAAACATTCCGTATATAAATGGTAATTTTTAATATCATTTAAAATATTATTCAAAAAGAATACCATTATCTGCGTCCTTAATGTCTAGTTGCCAACCTATTCCACCCTAATGCTGGTTAGGTTCGACGACGAGCGAAGCGAGGAGTGTTAGGAAGAACTGCGACCTCACAGCGCGCGAGCCAAGCGAGCGAAGCGAGCGTGCCGCGGCAGCGGCTGGCGAAGCGCCAGAAAAAATACGCTGGCTCGCTTCGCTTTCTAATGCTAATAAATGCTTTCATTATAGTAGATTTAAATTTACACTACTGTCTTTAAATTAAAAAAAGCAAACCTTGATTCCACTTTTAGCAAAATTATATACTGAACTAAGATGTTGTCAAGGAATTTGCAACACCAAAAGCTCATCTCATATAATCGGCGTCATGGCTAAAATTCTGTTATAGACCGTAATAGATTAGTATTTGTTGCTGGATTGCCACTTGCCAGTAAGAGTTTAGCTAACAAAGTCTACTACGCGATTTCAGTCGATTTCTGTACTATAACAGAATAGGGTTTTGTGAAGGTTTTGCATAAACAAAAGCTAATCAAGTTCAATTCTCACTTTGACTAATAGTATAGGTTTTGTAAAGTCGCATCCTGGAGGGGGAAGAAGAGAGGATAACATTTAAATTCACTCTATAAGGTCTAACTACATCCCGAACAAAAGTACTCCATAAATTTTACAATATTGTTCATAGAATGCTTGAATTACTTGGGTCAATCATTTATTAGGAGCCTGCCGTTTTACCAAATTTATTTTGGTCAAATTGCATTTCCCAAACAAAGTTTAGCAACTATTTTGTTTGCCAATGCAAACTTTGGCACAATTTTAATACGAATATTTTCATTACGTCAAATTTTCATTCAGCAAAACTTTATTACGAAAAATTACATTGTGGCATTTGGTCTTTTAGCAAATGCTTTAATAAGGCAAAAAATCATTAGACAATAAACATTTAGTCAAGTAAATGTTATGGCAAACTATAAATAGACAAAATTCACATTTAATTGGGTTATGAAATTTTACCAAAATACTATAATATCATTTACTTTAAAAACAAAGTTTTAACCGACTTCAATTTAGTACTCCGCCAAGCCACGAGAACATTTCTTTTCCAATTTACCTCATGAACTGATTTCCGAGAGCAAATGCGTTGATTATTATAATAATAAAAAACTCAATCGCTGTATGTGACCCGATAATATTTGAGGACTTCCGTCAATTCCACAAGGATCACCCTTGGCACTTTATTAGTTGCTATTTCAACGGAATCTTATCAGAATCTGTGATATACTTTTGTACTATTAAGTACATAATTGAGGAATTCCATAAGTCATCTGTGGTCTTCATCATCAATTCCACTCCACCAATTTATGATTTCCGGATGTTAATACACGAGTTATAATAGAAAATACCAAAATCACTACACGCGTGCCTAATATAATTGAGGAGTTCCCTCAATTCCTCATGGATCCCATCATCCAATTGAATTTTCAAAAAAATGGGACCCACCTGGAAGCATATACTGACAAACAAAAAAAAAATTTATGAATCGGCTCATCAATGACGGAGTTCTGAGGTAACAAACATTGAAAAAAAAAAAAAAAATACAACCGAATTGAGAACCTCCTCCTTTTTTTTGAAGTCGGTTAAAAACGGCACGGTCCCTTAAATACAAACCGGCAAAGTGCGTGTCGGGCCACGCGCAGTGTAGGGTTCCGTAGGTGCCTGTCTGTCTTATCGACGTGCGGTGCGGTTGCGTCGGCCGAATTTGTACGAAAATTGGCCTTTTCAATTACACATTAAGTTGGTCGACTATTACTCGGTTACTACATATGCCTACTTGTTCGTGATAGTTTTACTTTTAAATTCATTATATTATGTACTACTACCACGAATTTTTTCACATCCCCAGTAGTAACCATTTAGCCGGCAGCGGGGGAGGGGGGGGAGACACATGGCTCGAACTAAAATTAGGGTTTTAAAGCCCAATATCTCGCAAACGAATTACTGATTAGAAAAATAGTTTTAGGAAACCCATAATATTTTAACGAGCTATCCAACGATACCCCACACGATGGGTTTGACGAGAAAAAAATTACATCCCCGCTTTAGGTGTAGGGGAGGTACCCTAAAAAAATATTTTTCCAAATTGTATTGTACTGTTTTTTCGGCGTGATTGATTCATATACCCATGCCGAATCACAGTTTTCTTGTAGTAATGGTTACTGAGCTAAGCCGAAGACGGACAGACAGACAGACAGACGGACATGGCGAAACTATAAGGGTTCCTTGTTGACTACGGAACCCTAAAAATGCACGGTTAGGTAGGTCGGTAGGCAAGGGCGTTAAATTAGGTCAGGGCAGCCAAAAATGGGGGGCTCGGGGAAGCCCCCTGCAGTAAAAAAAACCAATAGTCGTTACAATTGTATTATTTCAAAGCGGGGTGACGTCGACACGCTGACGTTTAGGTTAGAATTGCGACCTCTACACAAATTAATTTATACTGCGTACCCACATAACAAAAAAAGTTGTTATTTCATTGTGTATCTTATACACCATTGAAATAAAGATGCAAATGGGTTGTCATTTAAGAGTTCCTCTGCTGATTAACCGACGGAATAGAAATGGTAAATTAAATATTAATGATACAAATCATTTGCCTTATTTTGTTTTTGTTAAAACATATTATGCCAACTAACATATTTAACTGAATGAAATTTGGTCAAAGTACCAGTTGGTAAACGAGATATTGCTTAAACATGAATATGCCAAACATTAGGTTTGGGTAAGAATTATTTGTCAAGTGTTAATTTGGTAAACGATTATTTGACAAATGAAATTCTACGAATTTTTTTTTGGGAAGTGATAATCTGTGAAACATTTTTTGATAAAACATAGGTAACCCTCATTTATTATATCGCCTCATATTTGTGCCTGATTGGCCTGTAACAGCTCGTTAGGCTCTTCAATTTACTATTGGAGGCAAATCATAGCTCAATATTTATATATCTGGTCGATATTGATTCCTTTCATCAATCATTGTTAAGTATTAAATTGTTAGTAAAATGTAAGTTACTTGTTTAGTTCTTCCAGGAGTATTATTTTTACCTAATATAAATGTTACTCTTCCGATCTCCTTGTATTCTTACCGAAAAATATCTACGTTAATTTTAGTTGCATGATTAAGTTGTTTTGTTAACACAATTAAGTATCATAATATTAATGAACCTCCAGGTCTGTAGCATTATGTCTATTGGTACTCTATGCGTACCCCTTATATATTTGTTTATGCGGCTGTTTGTGTTCTAAATAAATAAATAAAAACATGTAAATTTAATTTCGTTAGCAAACTTTTTCCGCTCAGTACATCATTACAAAAGAATGCTAATTTCTAAGTGAAATTATCAAGAAATTAAAAATAATGTTTAAGATAACAATGTAATCCTGATTTGCTTATCAATTATTCAAAATCCTTAACAAGAGATAATCCATCTCGAACAATTCTGTTGAAAATTCGCGAAATAGAATATAAATCCTTATAAATATCCGCCGTTTCTTTAAGTTTTCACGGGGCTCCCAACGAGGTTAGGATTAATTACACGATCGTTTTAATTAGATAAGTGAATTTCTTCGCAAACAGGCGGGTTAATGAGAAACGTCTTTATTGACTGAGGGAATGGTAATGTACCTGGTTATAGTCCGCCGCCTCGACCGGGAAAGAAACCGTCGACGCTCGTGATTTCATTAGTACAATGGACCACCTAAAATATTAATTCTTATGTAATTAAACTCATTCATCGCACGATCCATGACAGTATACGGTAAATTTTCCTTAATTTTCGATGCAAATACAACTATGCTATAGGTACAACATATTTGAAAAACGTTAATCTTGCTCACACTTTTCACTATTTACGTAGAAAAAGCTGACATGTCCATACGTATCTCTGACTCATTTTAATTTAATCAAAGGTAATGATTGTAATTAACAGGCTGGCACGAATTGGTAATTTGGTTGTACCGTCACTCATGACATTTCAAAGTTCGGATCGCGTATTTCCACCCCCAGCAACATTGTTAACGACATTCTTTTACCGTTTACGCACGCAATTATCATCACATAGTAAAGAAAAAGAATATATGACAACAATGTGTAAAACAAATCAAATTAATTTATATTGTACCTACTAGGTAGAAAAGTTTTACTAGGTAAGTAGTTGTACGGGTAACTAGAGTATAATCACCTGATTACACGCACATCCTAATTATCCGGCTAATCATTCAAATCCTATACTTAAACGAGCAATATTTGTATATATATTTGCAATCACGTTCTCCAAATCGGCTCTAACGATTTCGATGAATTTTGGAATATAGGGGTTTACGGGGGCGAAAAATCGATCTAGTCTCGTTTTCTCCGTAATTTCTCAGGTTTACCCGAGCAGAGCTCGGTCGCCTAGGGACTAAATATATTGATTGTTATGAAAAAACATGGTGTTCAGTTTTTTTTGTCGACATTTGGGTCGATATATATATATATACAATATCTACAACGCTGACACGTAGAGACTATAAAATCTTCATACACGGTTATGAATATGACTCAATTATAAAGATAATGTATGATTTATACATTTTTAATTTCTTGGATTATGGATTATGGAATAATTACTACTATGGTTTTAGTGATTTGGTGTTAATACTGAAATTTTTGGTAAGTACTATCGACAAATTTGAATCCTGACCCACCATGGAACCTTGTTACAATTAACTGACATATTAACGTCATATGATCTTACGTATGTTCGTTCATTGTAACAAGGTTCTATGGTGGATCATGATTCAGTTGGTTCGATAGTACCTGTGTGAAATAAAATCAATAAAAAGGGATTGTTAAAAAAAGTCTCGTTATCACGCGTACTATGTTCTAGTTATGTACTACTAGCTTCTGCCCGCGACTTCGTCTGCGTGGACCTGGGATAAAAACTATCCTGTGTTTTAATCCTAGCTATAAACTATCTTCGTGCAAAATTTCATCCAAATCGGTTGAGCCCTTTGAGGTGCATTGGAAATGATCGCGTGCTTTAAAACGCCGTTCTGACTAGATTACGAAACAATAAGGTCTGATTTTCAGATGAGTAAGTACATGATTATTGACTATATGATTGTTTATCTGATTTAATCGATACATGATTTGGCTAATATTTTCTCGATAGAAAAAAATTCCAAAGTTGGCTCAATATTTTCCTTTTTTTACACAGCCTACTCAAACATTACATTATTTTACGCCACAATCAAATTAATACTATAGTATTTTATCTCATCTATAATCTCAGATAATGAAATATAAATAAAACTTCACTAAGTTAGGTTTCATTCCCAAAGAATGTTGCATCTCTTATTCTCGTGCGCAGAAGGCATAAACGTTTCTCTGTCCAAGGGGCGTGATCGAATCGAATCAATGCATTTCCTTAAGCGTGATTGAGTAACAAACATTTACATACATAATGTACATTTAAACATCCAAACTTTCACATTTATAATATTAGTAGGAGCAGGATTAGGGACTCAATCCTACCTACAAGGTTATTAAAGAAACTCGTTTTTTTTAACTGCATTTCGGAGACAAAACGATGAAGCGAGTAATTCCGACTCTGAATTACACTTGAGAACCTATGTAGCTCTAGAGCTCGGTGTGTTCTGGACAGGCGGATTCCTTGTCGCAAATTGTGGCTTGTCGCAACCACTCGCCAATTTACCTCTGTTTAACTGTCTTAGAATGCAGCTTTCAGCTTGCATTTGCAGAGGCTTCATGGGACTATTAATAATATTTCTGTGAATGAATTTCAGGGTAAGGGGCTACGTTACCTACGTTAGATACTACCTACGTCTTCTACTTTGCGTTCCACAACTAGAACGGAGAGGCGTTTTTTATCGTGGCTGTATAATCCCAAGGTAGATATACGGTCGTGCGTATAGCGTTGCGTGGCAACACCGCATAAAATTCGAACAGTATGACGATGTATTAAAACATTCACGTCGAGATATGAGCCCATTTTCACACAAGTCTATGCTCAGCGTAGTGCTCACTGTCACTCTTGTCTAGAGCTACCTGGGAAGTATAAACGGTAATTTTGCATTTTCTAATTAATGTTAAGACGATTCTTAACTATAATAACATAGCTTTAGAGCGAAAAACGATAGTATCGCGTAGCACTCGTTCGGCTAGGCACACTTGGCACTCAATTAAATTAAAAGTTCGTATTGCAAATCAATACGTTTAGTCAAATTGACTGTCAATTCATATTTACATTTGTCACGATCGCCAGGCATAATGAGTAACGAATAGAACTTTGCTTTCAATCCAATACGTTCAGTTATTTAGCTTCATATGGAAGTGATAAAAGTTCAGGTAGCTATATAATATTCAGGACCGCTACAAGTCACACAAATGCGTCCGTTATGCGATTAAAAGTTGAGACTAGTGTAGATTTGAGAACACCAAGATACAATTTGAAATAATAGATGTACTTAATCTTAAGGCGAAAAAGCAAGCAGTAGGTATATATCAATTAAGGGATGAATGGCGAAGTGGCGACGCTGTGTCAGCCCAAAGAAGGCCGATAACATCTACTTGGCCACGCGCCTCTTCAAGCTCACAATCAAGGTGGGGGTGTATGATCGATCGTCTGTAGAACGCGCACCGCAACTCAGATGTTGTGTTGTATCTACAAACACAATGTCAATTATAACAAACACATTGATCAGATAGTTTGTATGAAAATTCTGAATCTAAACTTACATTCTTGGCTATCTGGGGTACTTACGTAGGTATCAAAAGTTCAATCTTGCGATAGGTAGATTACTCACACACAGATTTGGGTGATAGCCCTGGCAGATAACAGAAGTTTCGGGTAAGACTGATTCCACATTTAAGGTCAATGACTCACACATGAGACTCCCCTCTACGAGCGATTTCCGCTGCAGAGCGAAAATCTCTGCTACGCGCTTCGGCGTAGCACACGTAGCGATGCGTGGCCTCGACTGGGTTAAGACCGACTCTGAGTCATCACACGCAGACAAGTAAGTACATGTGTATAAGCCACAGCAATGTAGAATAGATTCTAAAATAGCGAAAATTCTCGTGCCACTTCACTCACACTATGGTTTATCATTTTAAAATGTATTCTTTATCGACACGGCTTACAAATTATTTTCTTATTTATTTTCTGTTTCACGAATATATTTAATTATTATTATTTTATTATTTTTTATTTATTTATTCAGAAACAATACAGAATTGTGTTTGAACATTAAGATTAAAATTAGTTATAATTAATTATACATAAAAATTTGCTTAAACTATTCAATAACTATACTACTCAATAACTATAATTTATAAATTTAATTTAACTTATTACATGTCATGTCTATAATCCTTATAAATGTGAATGTAATTACATAAATGTGAATGTAAGTCTGTCTGTCTATCTGTTACATACCTTTTCACGCTTAACCGCTGAACCGCTTTAAATAAACCGACGACCGGTTAGCCTAGTGGGTAGTGACGCTGCCTACGAAGCTGAAGGTCCTGGGTTCGAATCCCGGTAAGAGCAAATATTTGTGTGATGAGCATGAATATTTGTTTCTGAGTCTTGGATGTTTTCTATGTATTTAAGTATTTATATCTATTATATATATCGTCGTCTAGTACCCATAACACAAGCCTTACTGAGCTTACTATGGGACTAGGTCGATTTGTGTAAGATTGTCCCCTTATATTTATTTATTTATTTATTATTATTATTATTATATTATTATTAAATAAACTGACACTGGGAAGGACATTTAGGTACCTATATTAAACAGTTTTCATCCCGGGAAGCATCCCTTAAAGGAAAGGAGAGTGGAAGTTTTTGTGATAATTGATGCTGCGCCAATAGGAAATCTAATAGCATATTTGCTCTTAGGTTTTGTACGCGGTTAACATAAATACGATAGTAGGTATACGCGGACGAAGTCAGTAAAAAGCTAGTCATTTATAAGTTATGAATAATATATACTTGTCATGCCATGACATGACTTTGATCTATTGTGTGACATGTATATTCTTTAACCTGTTATTGTGTACAATAAAGTGCTTACATACATACATACATACATGAATAACATTGTTAAGTTTTTTTCTTCGTATACAATCAAGAACATGACGGATTTAATTAAGAATGTCAATTGTTTTTTAAGACAGTTGTGATGGTCGTCTAGACCGTTGATGTTGAACAGATGTTTTGTCCGCTGCCCCTTGCGACCCTGACTGTCTGGACTTTAATATGACTGCTTCTAATGCTATGAAACTTTCATACAATTTCTCTCAGTAACAACAGAACAACTGACAAGTGGTAAATATGCGATGCGATATTTAATTAAAACATAGGTCACAAGCAGAAGTAAGTTAACACTTTTGCACCTTATGCAAATATTATAAGGATGAAAAACTGTTAACTTACTTCTCCTGTTAAATTTGGATGTCCCTAGCTTATGCCAGGTAGGTTATATAGGTGCATACTAAAGTTTGTTAAGGTACTTATGTACCTTAACAAACTTTAGTATGCACCTATACCTTTTTTTATGTTAGGGGAATGCTGTAACGCACCGTCCGCACGGTCAGGGGGGACCTGACGGGTGTGTGGGACTCCCGGACAGAAGGCCCAGACTACCCACTAAACCCCCAACGATTGTCGCTGCCAAGGAGGGCATATGCACCTATACCTAGCCTAAGGCATGGTTTGTTTTTCAATTCATTTATACCAGTCGTCAGACAGACGTCTCATACCTACACTCAATCATAGGTATGTGACGTACAGACAAACGAACGGACGGGCATGGCCAAATCTGAATCATAATGGTACTTACCTTGTTTACTACGGAACATCGGAACACTAAGAAGGTGCAAAAAGGGTAGGCGTTTTTTATATATATATATAACGACGGTGGCAAACAAGCGTACGGCCCGCCTGATGGTAAGCGGACACCACAGCCTATAGACGCATGCAACTCCAAAGGAGTAACATGGACGTTAAGCACCTGTTGCAAATGGGTATGAATAGGACGCAACTTGCAGGTTCTGCCAGGAGACAGAGGAAACAGCAATGCATATTCTCTGCTCCTGCGGAACACTCATGCACAAAAGAAGTATCTACCTAGGGCGGCACATAGTGCACCCAGAAGAGGTACAACATATCACCGCCCAAAGAATCTGGAACTTCCTAGAGGCAACGGGTCTTAACGGTGAAATATAAACAAAGGGCTGCCACAATAGATCACCTGCTGGTCGAAGCGGCATATAAAGGCCCACAATACCACACAATAATAATAATAATAAACATGGGCGTTGCCGACCCTTGATATGTTTGAGGATTCGCCGTGTTGACAGCTGAAGGAACAAATTCCCTCTCCCAACACAACGCACCCTCGGGAGGTCTTGCGACCTTGCTCACCTCCAGGAACACAACACTATACTACAGAGCAAGTAGTAGTGTTATTATGGCTGTGGTCTTCTGCAAGGCGGAGGTACTTCCCCAGTTGGGCTGCTCCACATTCGAGCGGGATGACATTTCGCTGTGCCCTACCTCACCAATGTTACCTAGGTACCATCTTTCCAACAAACGTTATTATTCCTCCTTCCTGGAAAATAGTATTTTACAATCAACAAGAATTTACGGAAACATTCCCCTTGACAACAAAGTTACTTTAAAATTAACATATGAACCACAGTTGGTAAGAAGTTTCCGATATAATACTCATATTTAACTGCAATGAACTGCATTTGCAAATGGTAATGGCTAGCGCATTTCCTTTAAACATATTTCCAGGACTTTACGGGAATAACTAGGTAGGTATGCTAATATTGTCTAAGTAAACATACCTAGTCTTCATTTCCTGAAATCGGAAAACGATATTTTATTAGACGTTTGGCTTAGGTATACGGTAATGTATCAAATGATTGATAACTTTACATCTTAACCGCTTAAAGTAGGTACAGACAGCAGCAGAAGTTGCTAAGCGGTTCTAATGAAATGATCTACACACGAACTCTAATGTAAAGGGAATAATGATCTGTGTAGGTCATTTTGAGCGTGTTATTTTGCTTAGCTACTTCTGATGCTGACTGTACACTTTACGAAAGCTTGGATAAGGCCTTCAAAGTTCAGGTTTTTTTTAAAACCGATATATCTGCTTTTATGTTCCCTACATTTTATGTAGCGTGAAGCATAAATACTGTGGTTAGGAATAACACAAAACAAAAGGTAACAGAATAGCAGACTACCTATCGTTAAATAAGAAACCGGCCAAGTGTGTGTCGGGTCACGCGCAGTGTAGGGTTCCGTAGTTGCCTGTCTGTATCTGTTATAATGTCACGCGCGCGCCAACTAAATGGTGTGGTTGCGTCGGCCGAATTTGTACGAAAGTTGGCCTTTCCAATTACACATTAAGTTGATCGACTATTACTCGTTAACTAGTGACGACTACTTAGGCGTTATTCTTTGAAATTCATTATTATGTACTACGGCGCAGATTATTTTCACATTCCCAGTAGTAGTAGCCATTTAGCCGAAAGGGTCGAAACGGGACTCTAACAAAAATTAGGCTTCAAAGCCCAATATCACGCATCACGCAAAAGGATCACTCAGTTGAAAAATGATTTTGAAAAACACATAATATTTTTGAACAAGCTATCCAGCGATCTCTACATCATGGGTATAAAAATGAATCGCAATTTTAAAATAACTGTGATGCAAACATAAATAGGTATACATACCTTACATTAAATACTTTACTTACCCGTAACAGGTTAGCGAACAAACAGCTGACAGTTAGGTTTAGAGGTACGGTCTTGCGTCACAATTTCAGTCCAAAATATCTTGGTGTGACCCTCGACAGGAGTTTGACGCACAATCACCATCTTGATAAATCAAAGAATGTCCCCTAATATTTATTTATTTATTTAATTGCAAATGTATATATGTATAACCAGTGTGTAACCGCCATACGATAAATAAATAAAATACTTTTAAAATGGTCAGGAGTCCCAGGTTCAGCGACAATAATAGTTGCGTCGGGCGTCATTCTGCAGTAGCAGCTGGCTCGGACGCTGCAAAGTCGTTACTGTCGCCGGCTTTTCATCGATTCACATCTAAAATTATATCTACCGCTTACGTTAAAGTTCCCTTAGCTTTACTACGACTCGAAACGAACTATCAACCGTGTACAAAAGTAATTTAGTGATTTGACAAAATAAAATGCGGCCACGTGTGTGTCGGGCCACGCGCAGGGTAGGGTTCCGTAGTTGCAGTTTTCTAGTTGTAAGGGGGGGGGGGGGAGCTAAGCCGAAGACGGACAGACAGACAGACAGACAGACGGACGGACATTGCGAAACTATAAGGGTTCCTTGTTGACTACGGAACCTAAAAAATATGACACGTAGCATTCCTGCTTAGGGGAGACGGGCAAGACGGGGTGGTTAACGTTTCAAGTCCAATAAAACTAATAATGCTATTGTTTTTAAGGTTTTCCATTTTAATATTTATCTCTGGTCCAGTCATACAAAATCAATATAAGATATAATAGGGTACCCATATGGAACAAGATAGGGTATCCCTTTGGGGTAAGATGGGGTACTGAGACATGGTGCATATTTTAAGAATTTTACAAAAAGCTATACTTAGGCGAAAAGCTACCTGTCAACTTATTGCTACTTGACGTAGATTAACGAACTCTAGCTTTGATAACCGTTTTCTTTTTGTATCGTTTTACCGAAGACTTCATCTTGCCCCTGCGTGCCTAAAGGAATTCGAGAAATTATTTAAAAAAATGCCGTATTTGAAACCAGACAAGTCCTTATCTGTTGTCATGATAGTTGATCCATAGGAATAAATTAACACCAAAATTGGTTAGGTCCTAACCTATGAAATTAGCGTTTATTTCACAGATATTATTTTGTACGTAATTTATTAATTTCTATTGCAACTTCCAATTTTGTTTTGATTACTATATTAGACTATGAAACAAAGATTTTAAATACAAATAATAGGTTTTAATTTTTAATTAAGTGTTTCAAATTAAAGCTTGAAAACCACCCTTTTCATGTGCTGCCGGTTCAAGTGTTTCAATTGCGTACCTATAGTTTTATGATGCGAACTATTTTTAAGTAATTAAGATATATGTAACGTAGCTTAAAAGTTTTCTATATTCCTACCAAAATTTTGTTTGGTTTGAATTTGACATTGCTAAATAATCCGCAAAATTCAATGTATGAAAATCACAGTTTTCATAAAATTCTCCGTACAAAACGCCAATTTCATAGGTAGGTAAGGTAATATTAAAGCAACAAACGCGAACCAAATGCAACGCAAAAATATTTAGAAATGTGACAAACACCTGTTTTTTTTAATTAATTTAATGAAAGCTTTTGTCCAGCCGGTCACTGAGAACTGATTAACATCATGGCGGCGCATTATCAGGCACTGGCGGGATTCTGATTACCAGTACTCAGTGTCCCCATGTAAGGCCGCTATCCCGTCTTACCCGTCACCCCGCCTTGCCCCACTCTCCCTAAGCGAAACTTAATGCGCACACAGCAGTTTTAGCGATGGGTATCGTAACAAGAACTAATTCAATTTGTGATGGGTCGTGAGTCTGGTCTGGGATACTTTGCGAGATTTAACAGAGACGCCCTGTTGTGGTGGATCTATTCCCACTAGTTCTATAATCTGCTCTATTGATAGACTTAGTTGGAATTTTTCTTCCCATCTTTACATTAAAATTCAAACTAGTTTCACTAATAGAACTAATGGAAATAGACAGTAAAGCTGCAAACGCACAGAGAGCGGCGCGGCGCGGTGCGGTGCGGAGGCGGCTTTGCGGTAAAGCGAATGCGGTCCGGAGGACGTCGCACCAAAATCCCGACCTGTATTCGCGCGGGATAGCGGCCCGGAGGCGGCGTGTGTGACATAACAAGCGGTAATCGACAGTTGATAGATTCGGAAAGATCAAAAATGACAGATTTAGATGACGAGATTTTGCTCTTACTTGCCTTATCGCAAAACAAAACGAAGAAATCTAAACGGACATCCGGGTCCATGAAATAAATAAAAAAAGAGGAATATTTGGAGTTCCATCATTTATGCCAAGAGCTGACTTGTTATGGAGATCGTTTTTACACTTATTTTCACATGAGTAAAAACGGTTTTAAAGAATTACACGACATCTTAAAACCAAGGATTGTTATAAAGCAGGTTACTATGTTTGACCAGGGAAATATTTTTTACAGTTGTACTCATTGTTAAAGTTAATAAAATCTGAACTGAAGTTGTAAAAATATCCAACTTGTTGCACCGCTCCCAGCACGTCTCCGCGCCGCGCCGCGCCGCCACCGCCGGTGCATTGACAACTGCGTAATACAACTTCCCGCCACAAAACCGCCCCGCACCGCCTCCGCGCCGCGCTCGTCTATCTGTGCACGCGTTTCACCGCCTCCGCGCCGCCACCGCCACGTTTTTTCCCGGTCGGTTTTCTATGCGGACCCTTTCATATTAGCCCGGACATTACAACCGGCACCGCCTCCGCGCCGCTCCGCCACCGCTGTCAGTGCCTTTCGGCCTTTACGTGGTGTTCATATAGATTGGGCATACGTGACTGCCACTATGACACCTACATTCTGCAAGTTAGACGTGAGTGACCCGTTTTATTCATTTCAAAGGTCTGCACCTACTTTAGGCTGACATATATTAAATAGGTATACCTACCACGTCGGTGGCAAACAAGCCCGATGGTAACCGGTCACCGTAGCTTAAGGACGGTAAAACTAGATTGCCTATTCATATGCACAGGGACAGGTTACCAACATTCTTAGTTCTAGCAAAAAAACGCAAAAAAATAAAATTAAATGTAGGAGAATTAAACATTATATTACAAATCCTAAGGTTGGCAGAAAGACTACAGAAATCCCAACGAGTCACGACTCTCGGCAATATGCCAGGTATGAAATAATGATTCCTTAGTTAACTTAGTTAATCCTTAGTTGGCCGAAAACTTCTCTACTAGGTACATCAACAATAACGCGTCAGGCACATATTACAACCTCTTTTATTGGGTGTAGCTTTGATTCAAACGGGAGCATTAAATTAAATGATGCTTTCGTAAATGTTAACGTCCCTAAAGCGGGGGATGCCATTACTCAGGCGACGTAAGCTATCATCGAGAATATCCGTTTCATTGTTTGAATATAAAACACTTTATAACTCCCTTCCTACGTAACAACGACTATATAAGTACATGAGATTTCAAGAACAGGATTACTTTTTATTTTATTATTTTCAAACACTTTTTTATAGATTAAATCCTATCGATGGATGAAAATATGTAGTATCTAGTATAAAAGAAAAGATTATCCCATAAAAAACATTCCATGTAAAAAAGAGGCCAAGTCTCGAAACTCTTCCTTCTCAGGTATTCTTATTATTATTTATTTGCTAGCTAAATAAAATTCTGCAACTTGGCAATCACACAACTTTACTGCATTTATGGGTTTTTGCATACCTAAAACTATGTAGTAACTATTGTCTGATTGCCAAGACACAAAATTTTATTTAGCTAGCAAATTCTTATAATAAGAATCAGAGAAGAGTCAGATTGATGATTAGATATGTGGCTAAGCAAACGTGAGTAAAAAATAATTACAACCTTAGGTTTCCTAATATCGAATTAATAAAGTAAATTGAATAACGAATAGCGGGTGAGATAAAATACAACAATGTCAATGTTTCTTACATTTATTACGAAATAATAGTACACAAGCTTGACAAAATACAGTAAATATTAACAAATTGTGCAATAAGTAGAGTATAAATATTACACAAGCAACATGACAACACATATGTATATGCTGTAACAAAGTAAAAATCCTACAAATTAATAATAATTTTACACCTGCTGCATCAAGGCTAACATTTCATTTAGAAGCACTATCGTAAGTAGTTCGATGAACACATATAAAATTTATAAAACCATAACAGTCAAGAGCAAAGGGTACGTTTTTGGTAGAATGCTCTCGAAAAACTATAATGAATTACTGCAGCACTAGTGACTTGCGGATAAAGGATATTTCCTGAGTACCACTATTTAAAAAAATGGTTGCTATCGACAATAATATAAACACTGATATTAAGGCACTTCTATTTGGAACGCCTCAGTTATCAACATTTCAAAAAATAAATTTGTACAAACGTTTGAACATCGTACTTAATTCATTCATCTATTCGAGTTTTTTTGTACTATTAGGCCTCAACAAAAACGTAATGTAATACCAAGAAAATACATACATACCAAGTACATATAGTACAGTTGTGAGATTTCATAGGATAATATCAACCATTAGAGAACATATAACTGATTGATAAACGGTATGATTGGTAAAGGTAATAATGATAACATTCCCATAAAATTCAATTGTTAACAAAACAATATTCACAGCTCAATCATAGTTCCTAAATTACCATCAGTAAAAGTACAATTGAAACCAGATCTTAACCATCATCGATTTGACAGAAGACAACTCTTGTAGCAAATTAAGTTTAAAACAGTTAAAAGCTTATAATAAATGCAGTTATAACAATTTATATAGTAAACCACTTATGTATCCACACCCAAATGTGTATATTTAGCTGGTAATAGACAATTACAGTGTCTATTACCAAGAAATAGGATGGAACATGACAATAACTGAAGGGTGCTCACAAGAGGATTATTTACTAAAGAGAAACAGGAAAATTTCAACTTTTTCAAGTTAGTGAAAATAGTCAAATTCATCTGGTAATAAAAGGTCTTGAGGATTTAAATCAATTCACTTTCAATACACATCTTACGCAAGTCTTTGCAAAGAAAAATATATCAAATTGAGTAATTTGTTTTTTTTTTTGTTTGAGTCATACAATGAAAATATACACATTGATACACGATATGAAAGAAGAGTCCACTTAAGCACAGCGATAGTTAGCGGAAGCCTTTCGGGCTGAGATGGTGCAGGTTAAAGTGATAGGCGACTGCAAGCATCACGGTGCGGAAATCAAAGATAAGTAGAAAGAATTCTGCCAACCATTCAGTCGGACTGATTCTTTCTACTACTTCATGTCAACGAGAGCGCATGAGCCTCTCACACTGCGCCAGCAAGTACTTCTTCTGCTGCTCGTCGACTAAAAATATCACTTTACCGGCGCCGGAGCTCGGGAACATGCCTAGCACCTTTTTCTTCGTGGTCGGTATGTACACTCCCTTGTTGACCGCCGTTGGTACCTCGGGAATCTCCGACCAGAGGTACGTCCACAGGATCTGTGAAATTATAAGCTTTGAGTGCCTTTCTAAATATATCCAAGGGTGTGAACTGTTTAGCGTTGACCTTGAACTGATTCAAAAAGGTTGCGCCCAGCAGCGAGTGTGCTCACGTGGAGCTCAAATCACTTCGGTAGTTTCGAGCAATTTAGGGGCGAACGGTCGATCGGACACCCTTCTGTTTAACGATAACTCACTGACTTTACTCAATAACATTTTTAGCTAGATTAGTACATCTCATTCAGATTTAACTAGCGACAATAGCTGTTAGTATGTAACGACATTGACATAAACAATAAGTGGGTTTTTTATTTCGTAATGAGAAGCTACATTTTTTTTTAATAATGATTGAAGATTTATTGATCGAGAACCTAGATTTCCGATTTGTCATTCCGATGTGTGTTGTGTTTTATGTGTACTTAAAATCTATTAATTCGGATTTTTTATAATTTCTCTTAAACTATCATCTATGTTTGTTTAGGTTCCTGACCACATTTATTAGTCACCTTTTTGCATTCATTTTAATTCATTCATTCATAGATTCACGCCTTTATTCCCATAAGGGATAGGGCAGAGCACATGAAACTTAGTTCCAGTGCCACTCTTAGCATAAATTTGGGTATAAAATCACCGACAAAATGTGATATCGCAATAATAGGTTGCTAGCCCATCGCCCACAACACACTTCAACCCTGCTCCCTTAGAAGACTTTTACGACACCCACGGGGAGAAAGGGGCTGGTGAAATTCTTATATTTGCTCTATATACGGCGCGACCGAGATTTGAACTCATACAAACTAACCTACATTATTTCCAGTGTGGATGCTACCTACATAAAAAAATTACACTCCTTTTCGTTGGGCAGTAAAAAACCACTATATTACAGAAATAAAACAGTATTTTCAACTACCTGATCTACATAAGAAATAATATATTTGCTCTATACGGCGCCACCGAGATTTGAACTCGTATACAAAATAAGCTACATTATTACTAGTTTGGATCCTATCTAAACTAAAAACACTACATTAAAGAAAACAGTAATTTCTACTGCCTGGTCTATACACACGTACTAGTACACTAAAAGTTACCCACGATATAAATAGGTAAAAATCCATTTAACTGCGGATGTAGTCTTATGTTACTCGTGTACGATACCCAAACAGAAAGTAAATCGTTTCGTTCAACTCCACGATCCGCATTTTATCCTTAAAGGGGCCGAGTACCTACATACAATAATAACAATGCCGATAAAAGTAGGTCAGGTGTAGGAAGTTCACTGGTACTGGTTATCGGAGACGACATTGATGCAATAATGTGATACATAATGCATACAAGGAGGGTGAAAGGGATCTACTAATATGCTCAGTTGTCATTGTTATCAGTTGAAATTTTCCGGGCCTGAACCCAGGGAACTCGCAACCTTCTTTAGAAATTCATAACTCATTTATTCGTTGTGGGTATTGCTTAAAATGAGACCTTTTATTTAAGATACCATAGACTGACTGTTAAATATTTAGGTTTACGATACAGGTAGGTGAAATTGTTCCTTAGAATATGTTTTGTTGTCTCGAGAAAAAATGGCAGTGCGATTCTTACATTTCACTGATCACTTCAATTTAGAAATATGTAAGTAGAAACACCCAGCTATTAATTGGATACCTGCCAGTAGTTTTGATATTCAATAATTATGAGTCGCGTGGAAGACCCTTGGTATGTGAATTGACGCCCTCGCCTTGCCATTTCGGCAATTGGTTAGCAAGAACCAAAGGAATTCACAGTACTCCCGCTGAACTCCATTATCGGGTTTGTAGAAAAGCTTGAGAATGACATATGTGTCCACATGTTAACACAATTGAGCGTACACTTTTTACTCAAAGCAAGATTTTCTATGATAAAGGTGTAGTTAATAGTATTACATAAAACAACGATCCTGTAGCGCAGCGTGCCAAATATTGTAGAAATATTATAAATCAATTATGTACTTACGTTATTTATTCAAATCTAACTGTCTGGGGTTCCGCGCCCGCGTTTGCCGAAAAAATATTTTTAATTTAATTTAACGGAATGCAAATACAGTTTTCTCCAATATGATCGGAAATATTCGCCTTACTGTAGCAAAAATAGAACGTCAAGTTCCTCGTTACTGACGAACGCAAATTTAAAGTTAAAAGTCATGACTGTACAGTTTTAGCGGCTAGGAAAGTGTATGAAATTCTATTACTGTATACTTTTTTACCTTTTAACCATGTTTTGACTTAGACAAATCATTACAAACAGCCAAGTGACTGGTTCACAGAAATATATCAAGATAGAAGGAATAAGTGTATCTACTTCGCGTGGCGAAATGATGGCTCGGTAGAACCATTGCTCGCCGCGAACTTCAGTCTGCTCTCGACCGCGGTCTGCGTGCGACGTCAGGTTTTAAAAACAAAATGGTTGTTTGCGCAATAATTAGTTGCTCAAACACTTCCAATAAAGCTGGAGCTGTTAATCGAGGTGTTTCCTTTCATTGGTAAGTACAATTTGTCCTTAAATATCTGTTATTAATTAAAAAACCATTTATTTCATTATTTTCATCAAAACAGTAGCGGGCGATTGTGTGCCAACGCCAGTTTTCCATTACGGCTTTAATTTGACGAGCCAGACTTGGTGTGCGTTCAAAACCAGCGATGTAAAAATAAGCTATTCAAACTGTCGAGTCATGTTCAAGGTAGATTTCTCATTTCTTCTGTCGAAAGTAAGAATAGTGCTGTACACTGCGATTTTCTTACTCGATTATTATAATCGTTTTTGAAAACAGAGGAAATGATAATTACGTTCTTATATTATTATGCAGCTATATAATGTACGTAGTGCAAAGCAAATATTATTAACAAACAGGTTATGGCTACTTCTATATTGCAATTTTATTTCAGTTTTCCGAATGATCCTGAAATTAAAAATAAATGGATTGAAGCAACTGGTCGTAAAAATGGTTTCCTACATTTTTGGTTTCCTTCTGGCCATTACCTAGGGTATCTGGTCGCATATTTAGAGAACTTATGATATAGCTCGGCCAGTGATTGAAATGTAGCGTCCGTGAGCAGTAACGTAAGCAATCCATTCAGAAATTTGTTCAGGATGCTTAGGGACTGAACATACTAAACGTCTCGATAAGTTTTTCCTTCTATAATGTAAAAAATCTAAGCCCATTTATTTTTACTATTTTTCATTTCCTCTGTTGAATCTAATTATCATTTCCTCTGTCGGTTCTTATCGATATTTTGAATCGATACAAAATAAACCTACTAGTTATTGCACTGCCGCGTCCTAATCGATGTTGACGAATCGATGTCGCGCGGCTTATGTTTCCCGTCACTAAATTACGCTCGTGACGTCAAAGTACCTACGCAAAATGTTACACGCTCGGTTCCCATACTAATCGACGAGCTCTTTCCTTCTATCTTGATATAGTTCTGTGGACTGGTTAGTAGTGTATGGCTGTCTCTTTCCTACTATTGCAAGTAGGTGTGGTTAAAGTTTTCCCGAGTTTTTTTATATTTATTGTCTTTGACAAAACGCTTGCTTCTGTAAGTGATCGAAGAGACGTTTTTAATAATGCCTCATTTAGTTTGAGATTTAAATCCTCTTTAATTTCTAAAAAAAAATAATTCTATAAAACATTGAAAATTGGGATCGATTGTAATGTTTTAATTTTTTATGTATATATGTCGGTTAAAACTGGCACCACGAGTCATGCCGTGTACTATCGACAACACAGCTAACTGACCATCGGTGCACCTTAAGTGCATTGTAATAAGGTTCTATATAAACACAGGATCGTCAGTTAACAGTGTTGTCGTTTGTACATACTTTGAAAAAATTATTTGGACGGGAATTTGATGTTATTTACATACTCGCTGTTTTACGACTATTGAAAATAAATTTGAATTCTCGTATTTTTGGAGAAAAGCACGATGGCAATTCGTGGATTCGTCTCTATTGTCTAAATCAAGTTATCCACGAATAGCTATTTCCCTGCCTCAGCAATAATGTACTATTATGTTACACGTAAGTAATTGAACAGTGAATGCATTATTAAAATCGGACGTCTTCTTTTTGAAATTACCTTCTGTATTCAACATGCATCTTCAGTAACGAACTATATTTTATAATATGGTAAATCGGCACTGCATAATAGTACATTTACGTACCAAGGGCGGTGAATTCGTGAAAGGCCCAGATCGCAGGTGTTTGTGGCCCGAACCGAAGGTGAGGGCCATAAATATGCTATCTGGGGCTTTACGAATTACCGCCCGTGGTGAGTAAACAATTTTACGTCTTCACCTGGCCACAATGCGAGTTTTACCGTACGCGCAGCGTGCAGTAAAAATCGCATTATGGCCAGGTGTGACGTAAATATATTTAAAATATATTCTGTAAAATTGTGAACTCACCACAACTAAAAACGGTAATTCGTAATGCTCCAGATCGCATATTTATGGCCCTCACCTTCGGTTCGGGCCACAAACACCTACGATCTGGGCCATTCACGAATTCACCGGGTACGTAATGTACTATTAGGCACGCGGAAGCCTACACGTCTTCCGAATCGACGCGGTATTGTAATTGCATTTGTAGGCGTTTAGAGTATTGTACTCGTACTGAACTATTATATTGTATGTTATTTACGTCAAAGCAAAATTCTCGCATACAAATCAGAGGGCACTTTGATTCGAATTGGCCATGATATTTATAGGGCGTCTGAACATAATACGATCGTAAATTGTTCTATCTATTATTAGACCTATTGTATGTGTCATGCCTTCGCCTTGCCATTTCGCCAATTAAATATTAAAATTATAAATAATAAATATATTAGGGGACAATCTTACACAAATCGACCTAGTCCCAAACTAAGCAAAGCTTGTACTATGGGTACTAGACGACGATAAACATACTTATATAGATAAATAAATACTTAAATACATAGAAAACATCCATGACTCGGAACAAATATTCGTGCTCATCACACAAATAAATGCCCTTACCGGGATTCCAACCCGGGACCTCTTGATTCGTAGGCAAGGTCACTACCAGCGCGAACCGACGACTTCTTCGCAATCAGGCGCAAGCGTGTGGGCTCACTACTGAGGAGAGTGCGGGGCGGCGGCAATGGCCTCCTTAGGGTATTGTCAGAGCGACTTGACTGTCCCATAATAAAGTACTGGGCGGAAGTGGTCATTGGCAGGGCCAGATAGGATAAGAGATTGGACCTCTTATTGTGCAATAATTTTGGTTTCTCTTTTCTTGTACTTAAAAATAGATACTAACATAGTTAATAAGTCTAAATTGTTACTAATATCCTATGGATCCGTGGTCCGAAATAAATGATTTTTATTTTATTTTATTTTTATTTTTTACTACCAACTAGGCTAAAGCGGTGGTTAGCAAGAACCAAAGGAATACACAGTACCGCTGCTGGACTCCATACCGCGAAGCCGGCATCTATGGTAGCGCGAGTATTTTCAAGATACCGATCATCTAATAAATGGTATATCGCTAGGGCACATACACAATGTTTTAGAGAAGTAGTATCAGTAAACCGATCCCAACCTAAGGTTTGAAGAAAGTTGCAAATAACCCTAAGGTACCTACAATAGTGCTTCCGCGTGGGTGGCACAGCCCGACTACATTCTACAACATTTATATTATTTTGCGAATTTCTTCTTAATTTACAAATCAGTCATCGCTATGGTTAGAAACTACATCTAAGTAGAAAAAAAAACTACATCTTGGTAAAGTTTATCTCCTAATGATTTTATTTAATTCAATTGAATGAATTTCCTATAACCTCGCTTGCTAGTTACGAATCCAAAAACGGAAGAACGCGACGCACCTATCAACATATTAGATTGGGTTTCGACTTCTACCGCGGAATGGAGGCCCGTTGAATAAATCACTTAATTACATTGATGTTAAGGTGCTATATCACATAAATGAACGGTCTAGCCGCCCAAAGCCCTATTAAACGGCATCCTTCTCTTCAGAAGAGAGTTGTGTTTGTTTAGTATCGTTCGATTTTAAAACAAATCAAGCTCAACTCTGACTTTGTTGCTTCAAATTTCATAGCCGTTTCTTCTTGAAAATAAATATATGTGTGTAATGTAATGTGCCGTACTACGGTGCTAGAAATGTACGTACCTGCCAGCCGCCGAAGACGACGTTCTTCTCCAGGTAGAGCAGCCGCTTGCCGGTGCACATGACCGCCTCCTTGCCGGGTATGACCCACACGTGGGCCTCGTACGAGTCCGTGCTCACGTACTTGCCCTTTTGAGAGTACAGTAATAAGTATCAAGTTATTTTACGCTATTTTCCCTTTGGACGTAACAGTGTTCTTATGTCGTATTATTTATTTATTTAAACTTTATTGCACAGAACCAAAATAATGTCCAAATGGCATTGCACATTAAATAGTGAATACAAAATTGACAATTGTCTAGGCTAGTCTAGGGGAACCTTTATTATTTTGTGGGTTGGTGGTGTTGACAGCGGACGTAAGCGACATTCTCGTGAAATGTCCTCTTAACAGAACCTACAAATGATAATAAAATGATTTAGCCGCTTAGTGTCGGTAAGGAAAAATGACGAGGTATAAAAATGTCTAATGACAATAAATAAAAATGACGATATGTAAAAAAGCCAAACAATAAAAAGGTCGGTTAGGAAAAATTACGAAGTATTTTTTAGTCAAAGTATAAAAATGTCGAGAAATCATTCATTATGTTTACTTTTGATGCTGAGATCAACGTGTCCTTTTCTGTTAATCGATTAAACGGTTTAATAGGTTCAGAAAATTGCTATAAATTATAATTAATATTCATAGTTAAAGCAATGGCACGTATTTTCAGTGACTGCGAGGCAACCGGATGGCGACATTTTTATACTTCGTCATTTTTATATTCGGTCTTTTTTACATCTCGACATTTTTATACTCCGTCAATTTTCGATTTCGACTTATTTATTGACAATTTCGTCATTTTTATACCTCGTAATTTTTCCTTACCGACACTAGTCGCCTAAATCAATAAAATCAATTGTTGTGGTACCTTTTCCAATTCAGAGAGCATTTTGTATCCCTCTGCGTGGCTGCGCGAGTACGGACGCACGCCCGTGTCAGCAGGCAGGTAGCGGGCCGCGCGCCGCTTCGTCGTCTCCTCAGACATGTCAGCCGCCCTGGACCAAACACGACGTCAGTATATCAAACTGAGATTATAATGGGATTGGAGGTGCCAGTTTTGCCATATTAATACGTCAAAGTTTATATGAACAGCCAGCTATTTCAATCCCACTCATCTCGATTAAGTAGTACCTACCATTGACAGTAACCAACATCAATATCTGCCATAACCAAGCTGGCAAAAATATCTGACACGCATGTATGTGCTTTTTTGTGGCAGATGTTAACGCTGGTGACTTTTCGTATACGACACCCAAAAATTTGGCGGAGAAAAAACTTACCTTGTTGCTCAGCAAGCACTATTTGTAAATAGAAATTGCCTTACATCATTATTTAGCCTTACTAGCAACGTATGAGTACACTACCACAAAGCGTAAGCAAGCTCGTTCAAAACGAAAGCAGTGCTATTTATAATCATATCCCAAAACTAGCATGATAAGTTTATAACGAAACTACATAAAAAATATCTATTTGTTCACTTAAGGACGTGTCTCTTTCAGTATTCGGGATACCACTGTCGTACATTTGACATAACTACATATAAAAGTTAAAAATATTTTCTGACAATCGACTGACATAAATGGGCCATAAACAGATTGGGTTAGCTAAGTGATTTTTATTTCTGTTCCTAATAGGGTTCTTAGTAGGCATATGGGAGTGCAGTCGTTCGAAAAAATCGATACTATAAAAATAGGTATCCGCCAGTTGTTGTTGTTGGAGATATTGTGTTTAAAGGGGTGACCAAATTATACCCCGAACGAATAAATAGATATCCGAAAACAAAACGCTTAAGTTGTAGCGCAGCCTTGCCTTAAAGATCTAGCGTCCAGGCTTCTTAGTACACTTATTACTAAGCTCCGCATCTACAAAACTGTAAATAGAGCAATTTTAATGTATGGCTGTGGAGCCTGAAAACTGAAACTCAAGATGGAGAACAAGCTGGCAGACATAAACGTCCTCCGCACTATCCGGACCAACGCAGGTACCCGATGGCAGTTGGAGAAATCGGAAGAACATTGAAATTGAGGAGCTTGTTGAGGAGCCTAACATTATCGGAGTGGCTAAGTCGCTAAGATTCCGTTGGATTGGTCACCTAGAGCGAATTGGAAACGATCTCGCAGCTAAAAGAGCCTACGAGGGTAGGCCTATAGGAAGACATACGGTTGGTCGCCCCAGATATCGGTGGGTTGATGTGGTGGATGCGGATCTTCGCGAGCTCCAAGCTGGCGATTGGCGAGAAACCACTTAAGGGGATGCCTTGATAGGAGTCGAACATGCCCGCTAGACAGATACGCTTATGCCTTCCGCACACGAGAAAAAGAGATGTAACACTCTTCGGAAATGGCTTTTTTGGACAAATATCGATAAATACCTAACTTAGTGAAGTTTTATTTAAAATTTATCAAGTGAGATTTTTGATAAAATACTATGGTATTAACTCGATTGTGTCGTAAAATAACGTATCGATTGAGTAGGCTGAGTAAAAAAAGGAAAATACAGACCCACATTTGGATTTTTGTCTATCGAGGAAATTTTAAGCAATCATGTATCGATCAAATCAGATAAACAATCATATAGTCAAGAATCATATATCTGAAAATCAGACCTTATTGTTTCTTAATCTAGTCAGAACGGCACGTGATAATTTCCAATGCACCGCCTTAAGATGGGGATCAGTGGCGTGCATTCGTATTGGAGGCCAAGACACACTTCGGGTCATCGCCAGAGGAGTAGTAGTATCCGCCAGTTTTGGTACAGGCCAAAACTACGACGGGAGCGCTCAGGATAACGGATATAGGTATTTGAAAACCAGAAATATGACTCCAACGTCCTCAACATTCCGAAAGAGAAGTGTTTTTTTTTCTCAGATCTTGTATTACTCACTGTTATTTTGCTATTCGAAAGTTTAAGAGGCCATCCATAGCATACGTTAACAGAAGGATATGAAGGTGTTCTTAGCCAGAAAATTATTATGATGCTCACCAACTAATTCTTATCACGACATTAGTAAATACCAAATTATATTAATAGTGTTATCGTTTTAATTATTATGTAGAAGGAATTACGTCATCGAACGTCTACTAGGAATGTCAAATAGTTTTAATAATTATTTAAATGTGGTCTTTACAACCAAGTATTACTTTGGAAAAAAATTACCGTAGCGAATCGGTAATAACCTTTCCTAGCGTATTTTAAGGATGGCCCCTAACGCGTAAAATCCTATATACGCATCTATATAAAAATACGCCGCGCCCAACTAACGAATTGTAAAGGCTCGTACATAATGTAACTACGTCTTGATATTCTAGCTACCAGACTGGATAACCGTACTGATGAAACTAAAATGTCTGTTAGACGGTCACCAACAAGCCCCTCCGACCGAGCGACCTTGGTCCGGCCGACCGTGTTGTTTGTATCAAAATTCCATACGTAATGGGGCTTCTAAACGAGCAACATTTTTACGGCAATCTGTGGCCGGCAAGTATGTTCGTATGTTCGTTTAAAAACTGGCTTACTGAGCACCCGTTCTACAATTTCGATGAGTACATAATGTACAAAGAATGAATATAAATAAATTATTTATGACTTATGTTAGTTACACTTGCATTATTATGTTTTTATTATTAATAATATTTGTTATAATAAGTATGATGCGACTGATTACTTTATGTATAATTGAAATACTAATTGATTTTTTTGACATGAAAATTGGCTTTATAAATAAATGACTATGACTATGACTATGTGCATCTTGCTCTAGCGTACCAAGTCAGCGTAAGACAGCAATAGTTACCGGGCCGAAATTGCAGGAAAATGTGGCCCGTTTAGAAGCCCCATAAACAGTTGGTGCCGACCAAGGTCGCTCTGTCGGAGGGGCGTGTTGGCGAGCGTCTAGCAGACGTTAAAGAGCCATGAGTGCAGTGACCTTTTAACGGTGGTGCACAGTCCCGTGATGAAGTCGACGAGGCCGCCGACGGGGCGCGCCACGAGCCCGGCGCACCCGCGGCCGAGCCCCTTGGCGAAGCCCACCGCGCCGCCGCGCGCCGCGCCACGCGCCGGCATCACCAGCATGCCGCGCACGCCCTCCGCTATACCCTACGAGTACGACCAGAGCCTGATTTAGAGTTCTGACCGCCCTAGGCTAACTATCACGAGCCCGGCGCACCCGCGGCCGAGCCCCTTGGCGAAGCCCACCGCGCCGCCGCGCGCCGCGCCACGCGCCGGCATCACCACCATGCCGCGCACGCCCTCCGCTATACCCTACGAGTACGACCAGAGCCTGATTTAGAGTTCTGACCGCCCTAGGCTAACTATCACGAGCCCGGCGCACCCGCGGCCGAGCCCCTTGGCGAAGCCCACCGCGCCGCCGCGCGCCGCGCCACGCGCCCGCATCACCACCATGCCGCGCACGCCCTCCGCTATACCCTACGAGTACGACCAGAGCCTGATTTAGAGTTCTGACCGCCCTAGGCTAACTATCACGAGCCCGGCGCACCCGCGGCCGAGCCCCTTGGCGAAGCCCACCGCGCCGCCGCGCGCCGCGCCGCGCGCCGCGCCACGCGCCGGCATCACCACCATGCCGCGCACGCCCTCCGCTATACCCTACGAGTACGACCAGAGCCTGATTTAGAGTTCTGACCGCCCTAGGCTAACTATCACGAGCCCGGCGCACCCGCGGCCGAGCCCCTTGGCGAAGCCCACCGCGCCGCCGCGCGCCGCGCCACGCGCCGGCATCACCACCATGCCGCGCACGCCCTCCGCTATACCCTACGAGTACGACCAGAGCCTGATTTAGAGTTCTGACCGCCCTAGGCTAACTATCACGAGCCCGGCGCACCCGCGGCCGAGCCCCTTGGCGAAGCCCACCGCGCCGCCGCGCGCCGCGCCACGCGCCGGCATCACCACCATGCCGCGCACGCCCTCCGCTATACCTTACGAGTACGACCAGAGCCTGATTTAGAGTTCTGACCGCCCTAGGCTAACTATCACGAGCCCGGCGCACCCGCGGCCGAGCCCCTTGGCGAAGCCCACCGCGCCGCCGCGCGCCGCGCCACGTGCCGGCATCACCACCATGCCGCGCACGCCCTCCGCTATACCCTACGAGTACGACCAGAGCCTGATTTAGAGTTCTGACCGCCCTAGGCTAACTATCACGAGCCCGGCGCACGCGCGGCCGAGCCCCTTGGCGAAGCCCATCGCGCCGCCGCGCGCCGCGCCACGCGCCGGCATCACCACCATGCCGCGCACGCCCTCCGCTATACCCTACGAGTACGACCAGAGCCTGATTTAGAGTTCTGACCGCCCTAGGCTAACTATAACGAGCCCGGCGCACGCGCGGCCGAGCCCCTTGGCGAAGCGCACCGCGCAGCCGCGCGCCGCGCCACGCGCCGGCATCACCACCATGCCGCGCACGCCCTCCGCTATACCCTACGAGTACGACCAGAGCCTGATTTAGAGTTCTGACCGCCCTAGGCTAACTATCACGAGCCCGGCGCACCCGCGGCCGAGCCCCTTGGCGAAGCCCACCGCGCCGCCGCGCGCCGCGCCACGCGCCGGCATCACCACCATGCCGCGCACGCCCTCCGCTATACCTTACGAGTACGACCAGAGCCTGATTTAGAGTTCTGACCGCCCTAGGCTAACTATCACAAGCCCGGCGCACCCGCGGCCGAGCCCCTTGGCGAAGCCCACCGCGCCGCCGCGCGCCGCGCCACGTGCTGGCATCACCACCATGCCGCGCACGCCCTCCGCTATACCCTACGAGTACGACCAGAGCCTGATTTAGAGTTCTGACCGCCCTAGGCTAACTATCACGAGCCCGGCGCACGCGCGGCCGAGCCCCTTGGCGAAGCCCACCGCGCCGCCGCGCGCCGCGCCACGCGCCGGCATCACCACCATGCCGCGCACGCCCTCCGCTATACCCTACGAGTACGACCAGAGCCTGATTTAGAGTTCTGACCGCCCTAGGCTAACTATCACGAGCCCGGCGCACGCGCGGCCGAGCCCCTTGGCGAAGCCCACCGCGCCGCCGCGCGCCGCGCCACGCGCCGGCATCACCACCATGCCGCGCACGCCCTCCGCTATACCCTACGAGTACGACCAGAGCCTGATTTAGAGTTCTGACCGCCCTAGGCTAACTATCACGAGCCCGGCGCACGCGCGGCCGAGCCCCTTGGCGAAGCCCACCGCACCGCCGCGCGCCGCGCCACGCGCCGGCATCACCACCATGCCGCGCACGCCCTCCGCTATACCCTACGAGTACGACCAGAGCCTGATTTAGAGTTCTGACCGCCCTAGGCTAACTATAACGAGCCCGGCGCACGCGCGGCCGAGCCCCTTGGCGAAGCGCACCGCGCCGCCGCGCGCCGCGCCACGCGCCGGCATCACCACCATGCCGCGCACGCCCTCCGCTATACCCTACGAGTACGACCAGAGCCTGATTTAGAGTTCTGACCGCCCTAGGCTAACTATCACGAGCCCGGCGCACGCGCGGCCGAGCCCCTTGGCGAAGCCCATCGCGCCGCCGCGCGCCGCGCCACGCGCCGGCATCACCACCATGCCGCGCACGCCCTCCGCTATACCCTACGAGTACGACCAGAGCCTGATTTAGAGTTCTGACCGCCCTAGGCTAACTATCACGAGCCCGGCGCACGCGCGGCCGAGCCCCTTGGCGAAGCCCACCGCGCCGCCGCGCGCCGCGCCACGCGCCGGCATCACCACCATGCCGCGCACGCCCTCCGCTATACCCTACGAGTACGACCAGAGCCTGATTTAGAGTTCTGACCGCCCTAGGCTAACTATCACGAGCCCGGCGCACCCGCGGCCGAGCCCCTTGGCGAAGCCCACCGCGCCGCCGCGCGCCGCGCCACGCGCCGGCATCACCACCATGCCGCGCACGCCCTCCGCTATACCCTACGAGTACGACCAGAGCCTGATTTAGAGTTCTGACCGCCCTAGGCTAACTATCACGAGCCCGGCGCACCCGCGGCCGAGCCCCTTGGCGAAGCCCACCGCGCCGCCGCGCGCCGCGCCACGTGCCCGCATCACCACCATGCCGCGCACGCCCTCCGCTATACCCTACGAGTACGACCAGAGCCTGATTTAGAGTTCTGACCGCCCTAGGCTAACTATCACGAGCCCGGCGCACCCGCGGCCGAGCCCCTTGGCGAAGCCCACCGCGCCGCCGCGCGCCGCGCCACGCGCCCGCATCACCACCATGCCGCGCACGCCCTCCGCTATACCCTACGAGTACGACCAGAGCCTGATTTAGAGTTCTGACCGCCCTAGGCTAACTATCACGAGCCCGGCGCACCCGCGGCCGAGCCCCTTGGCGAAGCCCACCGCGCCACCGCGCGCCGCGCCACGCGCCCGCATCACCACCATGCCGCGCACGCCCTCCGCTATACCCTACGAGTACGACCAGAGCCTGATTTAGAGTTCTGACCGCCCTAGGCTAACTATCACGACCCCGGCGCACCCGCGGCCGAGCCCCTTGGCGAAGCCCACCGCGCCGCCGCGCGCCGCGCCACGCGCCCGCATCACCACCATGCCGCGCACGCCCTCCGCTATACCCTACGAGTACGACCAGAGCCTGATTTAGAGTTCTGACCGCCCTAGGCTAACTATCACGAGCCCGGCGCACCCGCGGCCGAGCCCCTTGGCGAAGCCCACTGCGCCGCCGCGCGCCGCGCCACGCGCCGGCATCACCACCATGCCGCGCACGCCCTCCGCTATACCCTACGAGTACGACCAGAGCCTGATTTAGAGTTCTGACCGCCCTAGGCTAACTATCACGAGCCCGGCGCACCCGCGGCCGAGCCCCTTGGCGAAGCCCACCGCGCCGCCGCGCGCCGCGCCACGCGCCCGCATCACCACCATGCCGCGCACGCCCTCCGCTATACCCTACGAGTACGACCAGAGCCTGATTTAGAGTTCTGACCGCCCTAGGCTAACTATCACGAGCCCGGCGCACCCGCGGCCGACCCCTTTGGCGAAGCCCACCGCGCCGCCGCGCGCCGCGCCACGCGCCGGCATCACCACCATGCCGCGCACGCCCTCCGCTATACCCTACGAGTACGACCAGAGCCTGATTTAGAGTTCTGACCGCCCTAGGCTAACTATCACGAGCCCGGCGCACCCGCGGCCGAGCCCCTTGGCGAAGCCCACCGCGCCGCCGCGCGCCGCGCCACGCGCCCGCATCACCACCATGCCGCGCACGCCCTCCGCTATACCCTACGAGTACGACCAGAGCCTGATTTAGAGTTCTGACCGCCCTAGGCTAACTATCACGAGCCCGGCGCACCCGCGGCCGAGCCCCTTGGCGAAGCCCACCGCGCCGCTGCGCGCCGCGCCACGCGCCGGCATCACCACCATGCCGCGCACGCCCTCCGCTATACCCTACGAGTACGACCAGAGCCTGATTTAGAGTTCTGACCGCCCTAGGCTAACTATCACGAGCCCGGCGCACCCGCGGCCGAGCCCCTTGGCGAAGCCCACCGCGCCGCCGCGCGCCGCGCCACGCGCCCGCATCACCACCATGCCGCGCACGCCCTCCGCTATACCCTACGAGTACGACCAGAGCCTGATTTAGAGTTCTGACCGCCCTAGGCTAACTATCACGAGCCCGGCGCACCCGCGGCCGAGCCCCTTGGCGAAGCCCACCGCGCCGCCGCGCGCCGCGCCACGCGCCGGCATCACCACCATGCCGCGCACGCCCTCCGCTATACCCTACGAGTACGACCAGAGCCTGATTTAGAGTTCTGACCGCCCTAGGCTAACTATCACGAGCCCGGCGCACCCGCGGCCGAGCCCCTTGGCGAAGCCCACCGCGCCGCCGCGCGCCGCGCCACGTGCCCGCATCACCACCATGCCGCGCACGCCCTCCGCTATACCCTACGAGTACGACCAGAGCCTGATTTAGAGTTCTGACCGCCCTAGGCTAACTATCACGAGCCCGGCGCACCCGCGGCCGAGCCCCTTGGCGAAGCCCACCGCGCCGCCGCGCGCCGCGCCACGCGCCCGCATCACCACCATGCCGCGCACGCCCTCCGCTATACCCTACGAGTACGACCAGAGCCTGATTTAGAGTTCTGACCGCCCTAGGCTAACTATCACGAGCCCGGCGCACCCGCGGCCGAGCCCCTTGGCGAAGCCCACCGCGCCGCCGCGCGCCGCGCCACGCGCCCGCATCACCACCATGCCGCGCACGCCCTCCGCTATACCCTACGAGTACGACCAGAGCCTGATTTAGAGTTCTGACCGCCCTAGGCTAACTATCACGAGCCCGGCGCACCCGCGGCCGAGCCCCTTGGCGAAGCCCACCGCGCCGCCGCGCGCCGCGCCACGCGCCCGCATCACCACCATGCCGCGCACGCCCTCCGCTATACCCTACGAGTACGACCAGAGCCTGATTTAGAGTTCTGACCGCCCTAGGCTAACTATCACGAGCCCGGCGCACCCGCGGCCGAGCCCCTTGGCGAAGCCGACCGCGCCTCCGCGCGCCGCGCCACGCGCCGGCATCACCACCATGCCGCGCACGCCCTCCGCTATACCCTACGAGTACGAGGTCCGCTATACTCAACGACGATGCTTCTCAACTACTATTTTCATTGACTTTAGCGAAACGCACTTCCCGAAACACAATTTGTAGTAGTTCTCTGAAAATTCCAAAAGCTACTTATTAACTGCGAAAGCGCAGACAGTGTGAGCATATTTGAATCGGAAAAGGGCATCGTCTTCCCGAGGTTGATTTAGCGAAAAATATTGTATCCGTTTCTTCCTCTCTAGTATCATATTATTCATTGTATAAGCCTAGAGCCTGATACCAATCTTCCAGGGAAGCGACTAGAAATATTATACAACCCAAAAAAGTGCCATAGCGCACCGGATTAACTACGCAAGGGGCCATCATGCCGAACACGTATTAACACTAAGTACATTAACAAGTGTCTAACTACTTATTCATACAATAACTCATATTTCCCACTGTTTTTTTCTGTATACCATCATCAACTACTCATTGAGACGATTCTAACGAACCCAAACTCAACGGGGTTGCGTCGGTTAGGTACTGAATTCACATGGCCACCTTCTGTCTCCATCATCAAATCAGCTCGATGGTACCATGATATCGACTTGTCATCCAAACTATACTAATACCCAAAATTTCAGCTCAATCGGATAACGGCAAGTGACTGAAAAATGGATTGCAAATTTTGACGGACAACTTACTTATATACTTGCATACGAACAAGTCTCGTTAATATAAAGCTTATAAAAATAAACGTTTATTCAGCCGGCCTAATTACCTATGATTAGTTTAACAGGGTGTGGCTAAAGTGAAATTAAAAATAGGCAGAACGGGTATTTTATGGATGACCCCGTTTTAACTCGTCTAAATTACATGACATCTGAAATCCTGCAATACTCACGAGGTTGCAGTTAGTCGAGCGAGTTAGTTTACAGAATAAACGGGCGAGAGTTAAAGCAAGCCAATTCTTGTGTAACACGTGTAAGTTTGTGAACCAGTAGAGATATAAATATATGTGCATATGCTAACATTGACAGTAGCGATAAAGATAACGTGTGTTAAGTAACTCTAGGAAGTCATAGTCCAAATGTTCAAGAACGAACTGCCCAAAGCATGGAACGCAAAAGCAAGCAAGCATTTCGCCACTATTCATCCATAACTCAAAGTTCAAACACATCAAATGCAGCAAAGGTCACACGATTCTCACAACAATATCATCATGATTAGTTAAGACAAGTAATCCCGAACGCAGACAAACGACAATTAAATAAACGTATACCGCCAAAAATCTACACTTTCGAATTGCATTCGTTCGCTGGATGGAAATAACACAAGATAGGGCGTTGACTAAACATTACGTCAATTTTGAACAGGTCACGTTAGTTAAACTGTTTGGTCAATCATCTGCGTATCGATATAACTTGTACTCTCGCATTAGGCACGGAATGTGAAATGTAACATGCATTTTATTCCATATCAAAGCAACAACATTCAAAGCACGTGGTTGATAGAGGTTTGTAGGTTGATGGTTAGTGTCGGATAACTTTGATATCCATAATTTCATTTGCCATAACAATAATGCTTACCATAAAAGTGTTTTTCTCTATAACCGTTACATTTTACACAGACAGTATACATTTTTTATAGCGCCCTGTTTGGTTGGGTTTGTTTTATCCTCCTATGGCCCCCATAGGCCTACTGGAACATCTTATTTTCTTAAAGGAATTTATTTCTTTTTTAATTTGAAAAGTTGCATTTGTTTCATTGCAGGCGCTTTTTAAACTAACGAAATTTGTATTGTCTGATGGGAATATGAAGGATATAAACATCCTGAAAAGCTTGCAACAGTTTTGACAACAACTTCGGTCAAATTATGGCAAACGCTAGTATTGTGGCAAATGGCACGACGGACTTGATTAGAATAGTGATGGGCAAGCACCCAGTTATGGTCGTGATCGTGATGGTGAGTTGGCGGCACACACCTCTTGACGGCCCCGAAGGAGCCCGCGGCGAAGTCGACGACGCCCGCGGTGGGGCGCGCCACGAGCCCCGCGGCGCCGCGCCCGAGCCCCTTGAAGAACCCCTCCACGCCCTGCGAGCGCGCGCCCTCGATGGGCTTCGTGAACACGCCCGTCACGCCGTCGAACACGCCCTGCCGGGTGGACGCGCCTCAATACTTATCACATCACAATATCGATAAACCATATGTAAAAGTTCATGAAGCGACGCGGGCAGTGTCGGTTAGGTAATAACATTCTATATGGAAGTATATTTGGAGAAAACCACCGTTTGTGTGTGCTTCCGTCGAAGTGCTCGACGCACAAACAGATTGAAAGGTTGCACACATAAACTGAAAGTCTTATAAGCGAAGATTGCAAATTGCAAAACCATTGTACATAGTTAAGGTCTTAACTCAATTTGTGTTTTTTTTGCGTTGTGTAACGACAATTAATCATATTTAAGGTTGAACACGCCAAAAATGGGGCACACAAATATTGACGTTAAATAATTTTAACAATAAATAACTTCATTATGTTTTCCATATTTAATGACAAATTGAATAAAGTTTAAAATAGTACTTCTAACTTTCCTACGCACACGGCTCATAAAACTTTGCACCATCTCATTAGGACACCGTTTCGACGCCCATGTCCACATTTTTTGTAGCTCAGAGACGTTTTTTACTTCTCCGCCTTTCTTTTTTAAAATTCCCTTCATAATACTCCAGTACTCTTCGACAGGCCGCAGTTTTGGACTATTTGGTGGGTTGCATACTTTGGGTACCACCACGATCCCGTTTGCGTCTTACCATTCCATCAGTGTTTTTGCGTAATTGCAACTGGCTAAATCTGGCCAAATAATGGTGGTGAGTCGTGATTTATTATGAAAGGCAGCAAACGTTTCTGTAAACATTTTTTTTGTTAAATATCACCGTTTATTATGCCGGTGGTAATAAACGAGCGACTTCTTTTTCCACAGCTACATATTGCCTGCCAGAGAAGGTATTTTTTTGGAAATTTTGGTCATTTTTTTAATTTTCATTCTTCAGGAGCGTGTTCGACTTACGCTGGCGTAGAACTCTTGCCCAGGAATTTGTTTAAAATCTGCTTGTTTCGTCGTCCATGACCACGCATGCAAATTTCGTGATGAAATTTTCATAAAGTTTTCGTGACCGTTTTTTTGCGGATAAGTTCTGTTTCGAGTCTCGATCTGGTGCGGCCTGGGCTTTATAACTTCTTAGTCCTGCCCTACGTTTTACTTTTTGAACATAGGACTGAGACATTTTCACTTTCTTGGCAACATCACGAGATGAAATCTTAGGATTTGAGACAAAAATCCTTACAACACTCTCATCCTTTTTTACAAGCTTTTATTTAGTTTCACCTGTCCCGTTGTCTGTCTGTCTGTCTATAATCAAATCTTGCAAATCAAATTTGATCCACTTCCCGGTTTCCGATTGAGTTGAAATTTTGCACGAATATGCAAATCGCGTGAAAATGCAATATTATGATGACGTGGAGCAGGGGACCGATTTTTGACTTTCGAGCGCTCGACTCTTTCACTCGAAAACTGTCCAAAATTCTGAAATGCTATTTTGAAATGACAATAGAAAATTTAAAAACGTGCTGTATTGACCACTCGTATTCAATTCTATCGGTAGAAAGTAAGTGCCTGTGATTATGATACTACAATAGCATTTACTTTTATTTAATTTTCGAGCGCTCGAAAGTCAAAAATTGGCCCCCTGATCTGATCGTGAACCCATCGAGTTTGGGCTCGTTAGAATCGTCGCAATGAGTAGTTGATGACGGTATACAAAAAAGTACAGTCGGCAATAAAAGCTTGTACCAAACATGAAATTTTTGACAGAAACATTTTTTATTCTCGACTCCCTGCAACCCACCACTTCCTGGCTTTCTTTAATACGCGACAAACCGTAGATTGGGGACATTTCAGTCTTTTCGCGATATCTCTGTAGCTTAGCATTGAATTTCTATATATTCGTGCAAAATGAATTCCCGTTGTTGATGTTGTTTGCTCGACATTTTGACAACGAATAAAAATAAGAAAGAAAACAATCGACATATTATAGGGCAGTTCCTTGTGATCAAATTGGTGTCTAAAAAGTTTGTATAGCTCTGTTTTTCCCGTAATAATTGCCGATTTTACATGCCCCAGTTTTGGGGTGTTCAACCTTTATGTGGATAACTTTCGTTACACAATGAAAGAAAATAAGGCTTAGATATAAATAAGGAGCACATTATTTAGGTATTTTAAGCTTTTCCGTTTATATGTGAAACGGTTCAATCCGTATGTGCGTCCATCCGCAACAAACACATCGATGAAAACACACACATACTGCGGTTTTCTCCAGATATAATTCCATACTGAATTCTTATAGCTAGATATTTTCCTGACACCAACGAGGTAATGTTAGTGTGACTTTCTTCTGATACTTAGATTATCGATGTTCTGATAGTGGCATAATATCAATGTGACATGTTTGAAAAGAATGAACAAAAATACCATTTTTTTCTTAAATTTCGATAATATTGGAAAATTTAAAAATTATTATTATTATTATTTTTCTTCTTAGATGAATATGTGAAGAGTTTTGGTCACTTACTTAACGTTTTGGTATCAAGTAGAGGTATTGAATGAAACGCATTTTTTTTAATGCTTCAATGAGTTGCAGTACATTGTGAATATTTTCTTTTATGTATTCCTCTTTAGTATTTATCAATAACAGGATTTGTCAATGCTTTATTTATTTCAAGCACGAACCATATGACATTGGTACCAGAAACATATATAAATATATGAATTGTATATTGTATATCAAGATGGTCACGAGTAGATAATAATGTTTTTTTTTCAATAGCTTGTGGTCATCAAGTCGTCACTTCAATGTGCACGTATATTTTAATTTAACAGCGGTACTATATAATAGAAATAAACGATTGTTTAATTACAATGATTTAAGATTACAAATGAAGTTACCATGCATCGACCATGATATAAGTCTGTAATATTACAGAAGATAGGCATGTGTAGTAAATGCTGTCTGATGTGGTATGTGCTTGGTAGTTGTTTTAAGTACTTTTTGTAGAAGAATATACGACGTTATAATGTTGTTGTTAATGTAACAGTTTTGCTGTGTGTACCGAACAGAAATCCTTTCAGAACATTCGCACCATAGAAAACTTTCGCCAACCAGCATAATAACTCACACATTATTAGGGCTCTTTTTAGATTATGAACTTCTTATCTACGATTATATGCCCTAGTAAAATAATGTATCGCCTCATAATCTTTTACATAATTGTTGGATTTAGTGTCAAAGGTGTCGTGATAACGGTTTTGTAAGGAATGCATACCATAACAAGGCCTTTTCCACTCCTCGCCAGTCCCTCTTGCAGATTCGCTGGAGGCTTGTTGATATTGTCTCGTCGCCGTCGTTGGTAGTCCTGGTTCATTTACAAATTAATACATGAGTACTATGAGTAGCGATAAAAGACACATAAACTTTAGCGAAAACTCGAGTTTTTCATTTCTACGACTGTGAAATTAAACTTGTGGTTTATGAATACGCCAAATTTCTGTGGTGTATCTATATTACTATCAAAACTCTTGTATAAACTATTTCATAGCAGTAGGAAACAATATAATTTATCCAAAACGTGATAAAACATTCATCATTATTTTGAACCTTTCCTGTTTAGGGGAGTGCACAAGGCAGGACCAATACTGACCTTGCCGAGCGACAGCGGGACTCATGGCGTTCCGTCATGCGAACTCAAATACCCGAAGACATACCCTCCACAAGCTTACATAAATATGAAGCACTGCTACCCACCTTCGTCGGATCAATAGCATACCTTGTCGACCGACTGCATCCTATTTGTAACTAGTGAAGGTCGAGCGGCCGCACATTACGACCACTACTGGTCACCACTAAACGCGGCCGCTCTGACACACGTTACGGCCACTGGACGCGACCTCTCTGCTACACATTATGGTCACTAGTAGCTGTCACTAAACGCGCCCATTAGTACTACTAGTACTCCCGCAACACTCGTGGCTCGAACGCGGTGACTCAAACATTCGGTGTGCGCTGATGCTAAACCAAATGTACGAAAGAAGTCATCCGCAGTTTGTGGTGGCCGCTCTTATAGTGCCTACCTATAAGTATTGATTTATCTATATAAGTATGTATATCGTCTCTTAGTACCCATAGTACAAGCTTTGCTTAGTTTGGGACTAGGTCGATTTGTGTAAGACTGTCCCTACATATTTATTATTTATACCTTGTCGAGCGAGAGTGCCGCGACATGGCGCCGGCCGGCCGCGCCGCCCACCGTGTGTCCGACGAGTGAGCGCACGAACAGGAACAGCCCTTCAGCGAACTATACCTTGTCGAGCGAGAGTGCCGCGAGCCCGTGTCCCATGGCACCGGTGATGCGCGACATGGCGCCGGCCGCGCCGCCCACCGTGTGTCCGAGGAGTGAGCGCACGCCCAGGAACAGCCCTTCGGCGAACTATACCTTGTCGAGCGAGGGTGCCGCGAGCCCGTGTCTCATGGCGCCGGTAATGCGCGACATGGCGCCGGCCGCGCCGCCCACCGTGTGTCCGAGGAGTGAGCGCACGCCCAGGAACAGCCCTTCGGCGAACTATACCTTGTCGAGCGAGGGTGCCGCGAGCCCGTGTCCCATGGCGCCGGTAATGCGCGACATGGCGCCGGCCGCGCCGCCCACCGTGTGTCCGAGGAGTGAGCGCACGCCCAGGAACAGCCCTTCGGCGAACTATACCTTGTCGAGCGAGAGTGCCGCGAGCCCGTGTCCCATGGCGCCGGTAATGCGCGACATGGCGCCGGCCGCGCCGCCCACCGTGTGTCCGAGGAGTGAGCGCACGCCCAGGAACAGCCCTTCGGCGAACTATACCTTGTCGAGCGAGGGTGCCGCGAGCCCGTGTCCCATGGCGCCGGTAATGCGCGACATGGCGCCGGCCGCGCCGCCCACCGTGTGTCCGACGAGTGAGCGCACGCCCAGGAACAGCCCTTCGGCGAACTATACCTTGTCGAGCGAGAGTGCCGCGAGCCCGTGTCCCATGGCGCCGGTGATGCGCGACATGGCGCCGGCCGCGCCGCCCACCGTGTGTCCGACGAGTGAGCGCACGCCCAGGAACAGCCCTTCGGCGAACTATACCTTGTCGAGCGAGAGTGCCGCGAGCCCGTGTCCCATGGCACCGGTGATGCGCGACATGGCGCCGGCCGCGCCGCCCACCGTGTGTCCGACGAGTGAGCGCACGCCCAGGAACAGACCTTCGGCGAACTCGCCTGGCCCTTGGATGGCGCCCTGAGTAACAAATGCACATGAAGTAATTATGTATATGTTTTGTATATTGATATGTACCTATGTTACCCTGTAAGGTATTTGTAAATATTGGCCTTGGTGCCTAACTAAAATAAATTAATAAAGAAGTCCCTATTAATTATGCAAACACATTAATTTAATAACTTTTTATGCTAGGCTGTTTTTTCATGCTAGGATGAAATTATTTAATGAATGAAATGTGTCGACATGTAGTCGTCCACTTTTGCTGTCGATATAGGGTGATTATGCCGGCTAGGCGACCAGCCATTTTAATAGTAATTATTTTATTTAGTAGGAATCTACTAAAAAAATATACCTTCTGTTCACCGACTTATCTTAGTGGTCGCAAACCGACATGCTGAACTAAGTGAAGTGACCGCTAACCGGCGCAATGACCCTATTACTGATTGTACAAGAAAATATGTTTCCAGTCTTACAGAGTGTAAAGCTTCTTGCGTTACACTCTTTTATATATTTCCATTTGAAGACATAGAATCAAAACGCGATGATTTTGAAAAATCTGAAACGTTACATACGAGTATGTTTTAGACACAGAGAATAGCATACCTGGAAGGGCTCATAGAACAAGTCTTCAACGCCCTTCTTGAGCCCAACGACGAGTCCGTACGGGTTCCCGATGACGTCCAGGCCCAGCACAAGCACGTACAGCTGCTTGATCGCCTGCCCTTGGTAGTGGCTCGACACTTGGGAGATCAGCTCTTTTTGCGACAGGAACTCGAATTTGCGCTCGTAGTAGGATAGTCTGGAAATTGGTTTATACTACAGAAACATGTCAAACATGTTGCAATCAAATATTTATTATTTAATTATTTAGGTCAGCTTTGAAGGTCGATGCTCGATTTTTCTTTTTTTTATCATAATTGATTCAATATTTGTACAAACTATAATTATAAATTACGACATTCGCACCTTAAAGATTTTTTATACCTGCTTTATTTTATTTACAAATAACGGGAAATGCAGTCGTAATTACAATGTGATTAGTAATCCACCGAATACATAGGTTTTCGTTATACATCGAGGATTTTGTTATAAACACGTGCGGGTTACCATAGAAGTTGTTCAAGTCAGACTTCAGGGCTAGCACAACTGACGCTACGAAGTGACGCGAGATGATATAGTCCTCTTTCTTATATGCGAAGTGTAAGAGAGGGGACACGCGAAAATTCCGAAGAGTCATTTGTCCGAAAGCATCATAATTCCGAAATTTCAGGATTCCGAACGTCATTTACCGCTCAACGAAAATATGGACGCAGAATGTTAAATGAAATCATACATAGGTTAGGTTAGGTTGGTATTATATCCTGAAAGATAAAAAAAAATATCAGCAGCACATGGTTTTTAATTATGAAATTCGGAAAAATATGCTTTCGAACAAATTTCGGACTTTCGGAGTTATGTAGTGTACCCTTCGGAGTTGTGTATGCGTGTGTATGTAAGTGAGACAATAGGGACGCGACTTAGCAGCAAGTTGGCCTAGCCCATCTGTTGTAGTTGTAGCACAATCCACTCACTTGAAGACGACATCGTTCATGTCAGTGAGCGTGACGCCGATGCTCTGCAGGAGCGTGCCGATGAAGGACGGCAGCTGCGTGGCCCCGCCCAGTGAGAACGACACGTGCACCTTCAGCGGCGACAGGTGCAGGTTGTCGTAGAAGTTCTTCATGTCGGACGCGACGCCGATCGCGGCTAGCTCTTCTAGGGGTTGTCTGGCGCTTTCTAGGTCCGTTTGGAAGGATTCCAGCTGAAAAGATTTCGGGATTTAGGAATGGTCCAGTTGACGTCATAGATATTTATATATCGCATTGTTATACTGCTAAAAATGTGTAAAACAAATAATTCAGAACCAACCAATTTACTTCTAACAAAAAATAACATACAAAACTGTTTATTTCTTTAAGAATGTTACATTTCCGGTGACAAAGGCTTAATCTTACTATTTTAAGATTTTAAATTGCTTAATTATTTTGCTATTCACTATAGATATTACAACAAGGAAAAAAATATCTTATACTATCAACAGAAAGTCAATTATAGAAACTCACCGCCTCCTGTTCAGTGAGCAGCTTCTGCGGGAACATGCCCAGCAGAGCGTTGATCAGCCCCATGTCTGCCTTCACGTGGAACTCCTGGATCAGCACCTTGTAGTACTTGTACTGACGGACTTTACTGTGCTCCATTATACGCTCCACTATGGACACTTCGATGAATGGCTTCATTCCTGTAAAATTTACTCAGTTAAAATGTTGTTTGAAACCCAGAGGACTCCTACAAGCATTAATTCCTGTAAAATGAGCTAATCATAAAAGTTATGCGAAAGTCAGAGGACTTTTAGCAGGCCAATCAATAGCTCAAAGAGAATAACCGGTGGACCGTTTAACACATTCAGTGCCAACGGTTTCGTAGCTACGCACATAGTCGGAAACATGCGAAAACCATTTGTAGAGGAAAACAGGGCGCTCCCTAGTGGGTTCCTGGCACTGAAAGTGTTAATGGAGCAAGTTAGTGACGTCGATGGTAAATCGTTGGGGTTTTAGACGGTAATCCGGGCTTTTTCCGGGAGTCCCTCATACCCGTCTTGGATTTCAAACCAGGCGGGTTGTTTTAGTGCATATCTTCAACGCAAAAAAGTTACCTGTGTCCGGAACACCACGCTGCGCTCAAAAATTGAAATCGAAGACGTAGCTCGGAAAGCGGCCTAGTTAAAGTTGGAATAGGTCGCATGCCGAATCAGTTGTGGGCAAAGAGTGTCACCGAGTGGAAACCTCTGAACTCGAAAAGGAGACGGAGAAAGCTACAGAGTACGGCGGAGGAGGCGTGGCCAGGGCTAGTACTGAGTGTATGAACCTGTGTCGTGCGTTGTGACCGAGGGCGGCGGCGGCACGGGCGCGAGCGTGACGGGGAAGGTGGGGAGCGGCAGCTGCTGGTCCACCTGCAGGCGGTACAGGCGCGCGTGCAGCCGCCGCGAGTGCGCCGTCATGCCGATGGACGCCCACAGGCCTGGTTCCAGGGTACGGCGGAGGAGGCGCTGCGAGGGCTTCAGGACGCGCATTTCTTCGAAGTTCACCTGTGGGGGAATCTTGTTAGAGAGTGGAATTCTCCAGAAAGTCTAAATTTAATTTCAAATTAAAGGGTTTTTTTTCGCTTCGAAAAAGATTCGATCTGAGCTATCGGAACCATCTTGCTCGGTCGACAAATCTTTCAACCGGTTCCCACTTTTAACGCCTTACGGAAACGCGTGGCGATATCTACCTAGAAGACTAAGTCTTCTTTACGGGTAAGTAATACGAGATATAAGAACTGATCATATAACAGTCATAATATATACGCTCACGTTGTATAAGTTTGTTTAGTATAACATTCACTGGATATAATGAACGAAATATATAATTTCAAATTATCTACTTTCGTAAAGTATAACATTATTTAGATATATTACCAATTGATACAACAATTAAAGCGTCTTCATAACACCTAAGATTTCAACCATATATTATTCAATTAATCTAACGTCAAAAAGTATAATACTCGTATAGTGTAAACGCCTACAATTATTTCAATTGCAGTAAATGTATGTAATATACATCTGTTGTTTGAAATTAAATATTTTTTTTTTAAACAAACACGCCAATTGTTTTAGTCTAACCTAACCGCCAGCGCGTCTACGTCACCTAAGGGACACAAGCTAACCCTAACCTAACCTAAGAATAATACCATTGTTACAACTATTTATTGTTTTCTTTACAGCGGGGGGGCCTTGCCCCCCGAACCCCATGTGGGGGACTCCTCCCCCCCCCCCATTTTTATAGCTGCCCTAACCTAATCTACTATACTCTACTATATTAAAATCCTTACGCGAAAATATACTTTTCTCAAACATGCTCGGAAATGTATGCGTTAATATCACGAAATGAAGACATGAAGTTTCTTGTTTATGGCTCCCTACATTTCTTCTTGGCCTTACGCCAAGAAGTAATGTATGAAAACCCTAAGTAAAACCATTATTGTCCGCTACACTAACTTTTTAAATTTGCTTACTAATATTAAACTGACAAAGGAAAAATTACATTCTGCCAACCACCACTAGACTGTAAGCATACTTGCGACATAAAAAAAAAACAAAATCTATGGTAGGTGCTACACTTTATGTGCGGTTAAAATTGGTGCTCGAACGGCTTCTTCAAATGGCATGTTTAAAAAATTAAAAAGGCGGCAAATTAGTTATTATTTAATTGATTACCTAGTAATTATTTTAATTTAAATATTTCCTCATATCGTTTGAGAAAAGCACTCTACAATCCTCGGCCGGAACAGGGATTGCTGGACTCATTGTATCCGGCCTCGTCTACGACTCGGCCGTCTACTCCAAACTCGTCCAGCAATCCCTTACTTCACGGCCTCTGCAGTAATGTACTAATTATATCAGCTAACCGTTATTCCTTATAAAAGTATCGGTTTTGTTGCTATAGCTAACTTTCATTATATCTTGTGAACGTTATTAATATGAAATTATATATATTATTGTTATATCTCGTAAGACGCACCCTATTTCGTTAGTACGGCAATAAAAAAAAACGTAACTATTCACAATGAGATTTTTTTTAAATCTTTATAACACCAGCTAATAGCACTGCGACGAAACGACAGTGTCAAAATCGACCAAACATGTTTGATTATATTCATCTCCTTGTGTGGAACTTTGTCAGCTTCCATCAAAAAGGTCCGTTATAGACCAACCGCTTTAATGAGTCCTCGCCTGCGCGGTACGTGGGCACAAGTATGGCGGCAAAGGGGGACGAAGGAGGTGCGGCGGCGGGCGTGAACATCGCGACACATAAGAGGCGAAATGTGGACTGGAAAGTTCTTAAGATATGTGACGTCATAGTGGTTAACAGTGAACAGATGGATTTTTACAGGACTGCAACTGGAAGGAGGGTTATGTTTTTCGAGCGTAGTAACGTATGTTTATATGTAGAGTCATTCGGGGTAAAAGCAAGATGGGTTGGGCTCATTCCACCTTATTTCCATATCGCCTAATACACTAATTACACTAAAGTTCAAATTTCCGTAGGTTCATAATACCTAAATATCCAATTGTCTTAATTGCTACAATGAATAAATTTCATAATAACTTTGAACTAAAACGTCTCATGGTCATAATACCTAAATATTAAAATGTACATTTATTTCAAATACCGAATCACAGATACGACAAATTTTTAAAAGAACCTAAGCTGAAAACTCCAGAACATCAAAATGTCATAGTTCCAAAATGCCTAAATTTTTGCAGTCTATGGAGTAACAAGTTGTTTAAAATTATTTTTAAAATTAACGTTTGTACCAATTCATACTTGTAATAGTTATAATATTAGTAGGTACTTCAATTTTAAGGGGTTGGGCTCATTCCATCTAAATTTCATTTTACCTCGTTTTCAATAGTCCGAGATCTCAAAAGGCCTTAGTGTCAAAATACCTAAATTACAGAACACCTAACTTTTTTTTTCATAACACCTTGTTCGCAATATGGCTAGATTTTACAATATCTAAGTTTCATAATGGGCAAACTTCACAATACCATAGTCGCAAAACATACTATGTTCAAAACAACCATGTACCAGAATACCTACATTTCAAAAAGACTAGTTAACCATCATGTATACATACTTTGCTTTACTTATCTTCTTTAGGGCTGGCCACTTAAAATTGAAGTACCTACTAATATTATAACTATTACAAGTATGAATTGGTACAAACGTTAATTTTAAAAATAATTTTAAACAACTTGTTACTCCATAGACTGCAAAAATTTAGGCATTTTGAAACTATGACATTTTGATGTTCTGGAGTTTTCAGCTTAGGTTCTTTTAAAAATTTGTCGTATCTGTGATTCGGTATTTGAAATAAATGTACATTTTAATATTTAGGTATTATGGTCATGAGACGTTTTAGTTCAAAGTTATTATGAAATTTGTTCATTGTAGCAATTAAGACAATTGGATATTTAGGTATTATGAACCTACGGAAATTTGAACTTTAGTGTAATTAGTGTATTAGGCGTTATGGAAATTAGGTGGAATGAGCCCAACCCATTTTAAGTGGCTAGCCCTAAAGAAGATAAGTAAAGCAAAGTATACATGATGGTTAACTAGTTTTTTTGAAATGTAGGTATTCTGGTACTTGGTTGTTTTGAACATAGTATGTTTTGCGACTATGGTATTGTGAAGTTTGCCCATTATGAAACTTAGATATTGTAAAATCTAGCCATATTGCGAACAAGGTGTTATGAAAAAAAAAGTTAGGTGTTCTGTAATTTAGGTATTTTGACACTAAGGCCTTTTGAGATCTCGGACTATTGAAAACGAGGTAAAATAAAATTTAGATGGAATGAGCCCAACCCAGCAAGATGTGGATATAATATAAGTTCGCAGTGCCCCATTCTCCGACAGGGGTGAAGCGGCGAAGCTGCGTCTTAGCATAATTCAGTGTCGTTTGCACCGCCATTACGGAGGATTTTCTAAAGTATTGCCATTGTGCCATTTGCTTGCACTGATTATTTATTTTATCTCCAAAGTTATTTTGAGTCACTTTGACAGTGGCATCTCATGTATAACTCTCAACGAGCGCAAATGTCAGCCCGTGCGATCGCTAACCGCGTAGCGAACGAAATGAGCTGTGTCGAGAATGTGCCCGCCGCCCGCACCTCATTCATTCCCCTTTGTCGTCATACCCCGGCGCTCCCGTACCGCGCAGGCTAGGACTCATTTAAGCGGTTGGTCTATAGTAACATAATGAATGGCTAAAACTCTCATTGGCTCATAAAAGCGTTGGGCGGTGAGAAATAAAATGTCGTAGCGGTACGCTCGTAGCCGCTCCAGTGGTCGATACCGTTTCTGCTTTGTAGAGGAAAGCATTTACGATCTGTGCGCCCTAACGGGTTCCTGCCACTGAAAGTTTTAAGAGAAAAGATGAGTGGCCATTTTTCCATACAAACGTTCTCGACTGTTTCCTCCGAGGATTTCGACCGTAAATTAATGTTTTTTGAAAAAAAATCAATACCGGTCTGTATTAAATATAGTGCCAGGCTTTTTAACCCCCGGCGCAAAGAGAGGGGTGTTATAAGTTTAACGTGTCTGTGTGTGTCTGTGTATCTGTGTATCTGTCTGTGGTATCGTAGCTCCCAAACGAATGGACCGATTTGACTGCGGTTTTTATTCGAAAGCTGATATGATCCCGAGTGTTCTTAGCCCTGTTTCATAAAAATCTGTTCAGCCGTTTCTGAGATATTGGACTTTCAAATGAAATTGTCGGGGGTTTTTCAACTTTTCTAAGTTGTAGTTATATAGGGCGCAAATGTAGGTCAACAACAAGCGTAAAAATCTAAGTTGTTTAATATTTTTTATACTCGTCAACTTTAATGTTTGAGTTAACACAAAAAAAACACATTTTTACTATGGGGGTCGCAAATCACCATTTTATAAATTTTAGACAACTAAAATAAAATTCGACCAATCACGTGGCGCCTTTACTGAACTATAATGAATTTGAACAATAGGACATCGTCTTGAGTACAGAAGAAAATTAAAAGACATCAACGATAAAAAGAAAAAGCCGTTGGCTGTGCTTCGTTTCAGCAGGGCTTAGATTTTCAATAGATACCAAGTTTGTTTAATTAGTTCAGTTGACTCGTAGAAAAAGTATTGTATACAATAGTTATATCATTCGTATTTTAAGTCTCGTACCTTAATTAGGCGACTCAGCAAGCTTCGTGGCCTAAACACGGTACTCGACTAAAAAAGCATACATTATATATAACGATTGCATAAACTGACTTTTATATTCAGTTTACGAAATGTTGCTACGATTGGTTTAGTTTCGAAGGAGGACATTTGTTTTGTTGCATTTTTGTTTTACATTTTCTCGATTTTTAGTCGACGCTACTCCTGCCTTTATCGCACTAGCGCGTGGTTCCACCTACAGCAGCGCGACATAAATACTGATCTAGAATCCTTAAATCTGAAAAAGGGCTCAGATCCTTCTTAAGAGGCAAGGCAAACTACATGAACAAAGGTAAACCCTAGGCAACGCATATCGTGTGAATAAAATACTGCTTATATGAGTAATGCCATCTACGCAATAGGTGTAGGTCGGAAACTAGTTAATGTTCTTAGTAATAATATAAAAGGAAATATTTGATAGAGAAGGTTTGTATGAAAAACTTCTACTTTCTCTATTTTTTTATTTATGAGAACCAAATTACGCTTGTTTGGATAGTCGAGGGTACCGGGGACTCCTAACGGTTTACGCTTGTTTTACCGACAAAAGTTTCATCGAATGAATGTTACACCGAATTTTCATCTCATCGCAACGTTTTTTTTTTCAAACAGTACACTTTTCAGGATTTTTGTAAAACAACCTTAACCTAACCTACACAATTACCTTTTAACTATACCCAAAAATTTAACGCTTAATTAGAAAAAATAATCGATGAAATATAAATTCGGCGAAACAATGCATTCGATGACACGTTTATCGGTAAAATAAGGGACTCACACTGCCACTAGTCCATCATTTTCACCCAATAACCCGTTTCATTTAGATTCCATCAACCATCAATAGGCCCTACACTCCTCAGCGGGTGCTGTCCCTGTGTGCGTCCCATGACACGGGCAGGGACAGCATCCGCTCGGTGTACTCCTTGCATTTTATTAAATTGTCAAAAGGGCCTCTACGTGTTGGCTTAGTTGGTACTTTGTAGGTACCTAGCTCCACGCACGCCTCCCAAAGGTCCGGGACGTCATTGTCCCGTGAGCGGGAATAATAATGACTTTATTCCGGGCACTTTTTGTTTTTACATCCATAATATTGTTAGTATATCTTCATCATCATTCGGACAAGCCTTACCCCATTTACTTGGGGTCGTCGAATCAGCTTTACTTACTTCCCTGGCACACTTTTCTCTTTCAAGGCCCACCACAAAACCTCACGAGGAACTCAGTCGTAAGCCTTCTCAAGGTCAACAAACACCATATGAAGGTTTTTTGCGTCTATATTTCTCGCATAGTTGACGAAGTGCGAATATGGTTTTGTTTTATTTCACTCTTATCCCTCATTCGTCTATCACTTTCTCCCACACTTTCATACTATGTGACATGAGCTTTATTCCTCTATAGTTGTTACAATCTTGTACATCGCCCTTGTTTTTAAAAATTGGCACAAGTAAACTATCGCACCATTCGTCGGGGATACTCTCTTCCTGCAACAACTTATTGAAGAACAAGGTCAGCCACCTAAATCCATCCTCACTCAACAACTTCCCTCTACCCCTCTCCTGGTATTCCATCTGGCCCGACAGCTTTCCCATTCTTCATACTTTTCACAGCCTTCCTTACTTCATCTATATTAATTTCTCTCACAACACCCATACTCACCGTTTGGTTTTGTAGCACATGCTCCACGCATTCTCTTCATTCGTAAGTTTTTTAAAGTAGCTTTTCCACCGATCTTTTATACATTCGTCTTCCGTCAACACCTTTCCAGCATCATCTTTCACACATTTTACGTGGCATATATCTCTAGCATTTCTTTCCCTTCTTTTTGTTAAGCGATACAGTTGTTTCTCACCTTTAGGACTGTCTAAAGCGTCATATAATTTGTCCTGCGCTGCTGACCTGGCAATAGCAACTGCTCGCTTAGCTACCTTCTTACACTCTTTGTACTCAATCCTCTTAGCTTCCTCACTTTCATTTCCACTTTCAACACTTTGCCACTCTTTAAATGCTTGCTTCTTTTTTTTCAATATTTCTTGCACCTCATCATTCCACCACCATGTTTCCTTGTCTATCACACATTTCCCTTTCGATTCTCCTAATACGTCTTTTGCTGCTGTCCTTATACAATTTGCCATCGTTTTCCAACATTCGTTTGCATTAAATCCTTCCATACCCTTCATTTCTATCATTTTATCTACAACTCTTTCTTTAAAATTATTTGCATACTCATTCTTCTCTAGCATATGGCATTTTGTTTGAACAGGGGGCCGTTCTTTTTTTGTTTGTGGCTGGATTGTTAGTATATCTTAACCTAGGTATATTATATTAGTATAGGTATTATAGTCTAGCCGTTACCTCAATCTTGTCATCGATGACGTGCACAGGAGACACGGGGTCAGGCATCATCTTCTCCAGCAAGTACTTCTGGTAGGCCTCCTCGTACTGCCTCAGTTTCGTGCCCTCGATCTTCCTGTAGCGGCGCGCGCCCATCTTGCATTGCTCCCATATTATACCGGAGCTATTGATACAGGATGAAATAATTCGCGTATCAAGTTAGAAAAAGGTGAATCCAACCATGATTCTGGGACACTTTTACTATGGGACCAACTTTGCGTTATGCAAATAAACACCTGTTCATACATTTTCGTCAGTCTGACAGGAGCAGTGTATAAAATATTTGTTAGTTGGATGGACACATAAAAGTATACATTTATCGTTCATGTTATCAATCAAAACAATATTCTTCATCGGCATTACAGCTGCCAATTCTATTCATTAATACGATAGAGCAGAGTACTCGTAGCTGGGCAACGTCTACTTAATTTCTTTACACATTGCTAGACCCCCACGACCAAAACCTGGTAAAGGCCGCGGGAGTCCGCTGGCGTAGGACTATTCACTGGGGTACTCTTTGAGGGAGGCATATATGTATGCAGCAGAGGCCTTCTTTCAGCTGATGCAATGATGTGATGACACATAGTAGACTTACTTGGAAATGGTGATGTAGACGAGCTCTAGATGCTCGGGATCGTTGACGAGCGACAGTCCGACCCCGTGTATGGCGAGCACGACCTCCATGTCCACGAGTTCCGCCTCGCCGACCATGTAGGCGCCGCTGGCCAGCATGGGGTCCTCCGTGAACAGGACCACGCGCTGGAGCCCGTCGAGGAACGACACCCACCAGATGTTGTGTTGGCTGTCGATGCTGTTGACCAGATGTAACTATCAAAAGCATGTAAAGTTATTCGGATTGCCCATGGTCCTATCAATACCAATCGGATATTTAGCGACCGGTGTAGCCTAGTTGGTAGCGACCGGTGTAGCTTAGTTGGTAGTGGCCTTACCCAGTGACCCTGCGTAGCTGACGGTCCCGCCCTAAACGGCGCAAGCCATTTAAACCAAATTTTGCACGAAAGTTCGTAGCCTGGTTATAGAATAGTTTTTATCCCGGGCCACGCAGACCAAGTCGCGGGCGGAAGCTAGTTTTATATATTTAAATAACAGAAGCCTTATTGAACTTACGTCGTCGGGTCCAGTTAATAAAAAACGTTTAAGATTGTCCCCTAATATGAATTAATTTTACTGTTCTTATTTACACTAAAGCAATGAATGTTGATGTTGCCCCTTAAATTGGCAAGAAATAAAATTTTCAATAAATCTGAAATTAACCGGTAGAATAAGCTAAATATTGTCCCAGATGTTCTATAAAAATATTTAAAAAAAAACAGTGCCGACTACTCGGTAAAACACTGTCACGTTGCCAAGAGCTTAATAAATAAAACACTAAATGAACGAAAAATACACTTTGTTAATAAAAAAAATCATCACTTTTGGTAAAACAGGCAAAAACAGTTCCTTTTATTTTATTCCTTTATCCGGCCATCATTTCGTCGGTGTAGGAATTTCCCTCTACGTCAACGAATGGCCGGATTTTTAAGTATAAAGATATTTAAAAATCCGGTTATTTTTGAAAAGAACATAAATTAGGACTATGATTAATGTCTAATATCATTTCCGGTGTCAAAAAAAAGAGTGTAATAATCCAAACTCGTTCCAAATTTGGTCTTAGTTGTTACTTACATGATATCTCTCCATCTATATAATGTTAGTGCCGAAATGTTTTCTTTTGGGGAACCACTACCCGATATATTTTCTTTCTGGGGAAGAACTAATAGATAGTGGATCAGAAACTGTCTGTGTCTCTCAGTGCAAGTGATTGCATCAAGTTGTATTAGCCTTCAGAAGCCGACTCGTCGTCTGAACATGCGGTAGACATGAGAAGCCAACACCCAAGATTTTTTGCAATCGAATTCATTATAAAAAACTGTCGCAAAAAAAAAAACATGTAATTAAAATACAAACGAACATTTCTGTCCAGTTGGCAACGGAACTCACATATACACATGCCCGTTGTTTTTGACCCGTAATTCTTTACGTTTTTTTTATTTTATTTTTTTATACCACGTCGGTGGCAAATCAGCTTACGGCCCACCTGATGGTAAGTGGTTACCGTAGCCTGTGGACGGTTGCAACTCCAGGGGTCTTACGTGCGCGTTGCCGACCCTTTAAGAATTTATAAACTCCTTTTTTGAAGAACCCCATACCGTAGTCCCTCGGGAAAACCTCGGGAGGGAGCTCGTTCCACAACCGGAGCGTCCGAGGCACGTAATCGGCAACGGTACTCCTGTGGTACATACGGATGTTTTGTTCCGATTCTTTTTAAATACGGAATGAAACAAGTCAGTTGGCATTTGTTCTCATAGATTTATGTTTATAAATAAAGTTTACTTCATGAAAAGTATTATCGGGACACTAAAAACATTTAAAAATTAAATAATTTACCGAAGGTGCCAGCACATGTTTTCGTCGCGAACAAATGATGACACTGTTAGTTGTTGGTTAGCGTTCCTAGTGTAATTTATTTTTCTATATTAGTAAAAAACTTAAACTTAAAAATCAAGGTCAGCATTTTTTCAAAGTGAACGTGACACACGGTTCAGGTTGCCAATTTAAGGCTTAACCCATTCGCCGCCAGTGACTTGAACTCAAGTTTGTCACTGTTGCAACTGCAACCCACCTGCCACCGACGTCATGCGAAATCCAAAACAGTAGTCTTAAAACTTGCGTGGCGACGAATGGGTTGAACGTACGGCGCTCAGGGTATGGCGTGAGAGTTTCGAAACGTGTCGCCAACAGTGATTATTACCTAAGTTTCAAACGTAAGTTTATTGTCTGTTGATAGGACTCTGCATAACTCTGCGAAGAATTTCAAAGAAGTGAAGTACCCGATCCGCACTTGGCCAGTGAGGGGGACTACTGCCCATTCCCTCTCAACCATGAGAGGAGGCATGTGCCAAACAGTCAGACGTATATAAGCTGATGATATGACTCACAGTGGTCTAAATTAAACAGATACTAGAGAACTATTACTGAACAAAATCTTATTATTATTATTATTGTGTTATTGAGGGCCTTTATATGCCGCTTCGACCAGCAAGTGATCTATTGTGGCAGCCCCTTGTTTATATTTCATCATTTAGACCCGTTGCCTCTAAGAAGTTCCAGATTCTTTGGGCGGTGATAAGTTGTACCTCTTCTGGGTGCACTATGTGCCTCCCTAGGTGGATACTTCTTTTGTGCATGAGTGTTCCGCAGGAGCAGAGAATATGCATTGCTGTTTCCTCTGTCTCCTGGCAGAACCTGCAAGTTGCGTCCTGTTTCATACCCATTTGAAACAGGTGCTTGTTTAATTTGCAATGTCCTGTCAGAATTCTCGTTACTGCGCAGGTTTTGTGCCTTCTGAGTTGCAGTAGCTCTTTAGACAGTTTATTATTGTACCCTTTGATCAAGGCTTTAGCATGTTTTGAACAAAATCTTACGAAAATTCTCCCTTGCCGTCCTGCCTCAAGTCGTTCTCGATTTCCCTCTTGTTAAGTCCTTCGAAGATGAGCGTGCGCGGCCCGGCCGGGTTGTCCCACGTGTACAGCATCTTCTGCATTGTAGGGATTTTCCTGCGGACAATACTAACTTTAGATCTTTTTAAAGCGTTGATTGGAGCAAATAAAAAACAGGGCATTCATCATTTCACGCCGAATGTGGACGGATGTAAGCGACGAGGAAGGGTAAGGAAAAGGTGGACGGACTGTGTGAGATATGAAGGGAAAAGAGATTGGCAGACTGATATGAAAGAAAAACGTGCTGCCCCGACCCCAAGTAAATGGTATAAGGGATCGTCCTAATACATCGTTTGATAGCGCGTTCGCGCGGGTAAAATTCGCGCGAACTTGTCGATCGCGTAGTCGCGTTGTATTAGGACGATCCCTTAGGGCAAGAAAATTGATGATGACGGTGATTGGAGCAAATTTCGACGATTCAAAAATATTTCAACCATTTGGGGTGGAGACTGGCGTCTTATACCAATAACTCTTATACAATAAATCAAACTTCTATATTGAACAGTCGACGTCAATTACATATTTACACTTTTGCGAAAAATGTTAACATGTATTTGACATCGATTGACTGACTGTTTAAACTTTTGCCCCTAATTACATCGAAAAAGGCGAAAAATGGGTACAAGCATTTGCCGTCGACTGACTGGCTCACAGACCGTTTCCACTTTTGCACCTCATTACTAGACCCCGGATTGTTGTGGCACTGACGTCACAATAGGGTGATTTGGGGAGTAAATGGAATGGTAGAACAAAATGATACATAAATTATAAGATAAGATAAAAATGTATATTCATTTCACTAGAGAAAAACATAATTTCATTTACGGTACGTAATCGAATAAAATTTAATAAAGTCACAATAAAAAATTCCCAGTGAATCGATCGATATTACATTTTAACTAATTACGGATTTAACACATTGCGTGACATTAACAAAGTTAATACCGGTCAAGAAATACAAATAAATCCAAGCAATGACCACCGCAAACTTTTCAAATATGCTCCAATAACATCTGTCTCAGTGGAAAGAAGCTTTTCTTTTTTGAAGTGGATATATTCTGCTAGAAGACGTAGCCTAACCGCAAGTCATTTAGAACAACTATTGATCTGTTACGGACAGTCCGTTAACGAAAGAGCAACGTCGATATTTTAATCAACTGACAATTTATTTATAGGAAGATTCGCAATAATATGTATACCAAAAAATAATAAGTACAATTTCGTATTCATTAACACTATATTATATTTTTTATTATTATCTTATCTTAATAAATCCGTATTAATGAATACTGTTCCATTTACTCCCCAAATCACCCTATTGTGACGTCAGTGCCACAACAATCCGGGGTCTACTCATTACGTAGTATTAAGGGCGGTTGCACTAACTTATGATTACAGACCAATAAAAGTTAAATATGGCGCCGGCTGCTGTCATTCCATAGAAACTTGTCGAAGTTTCCATTACATTTAGATTTTGAAGGACGCCGCTTACGATTATAGACGGTTTGGTGCAGCTCACCCTGAGACAAATATTAGACGTCGACTGTAAAAACCAGTCAACTGCGAGTCGGTCTCGCGCACGAGGGGTTCCGTACCATTATCTATAAAAACTGCAAAAAAATCACGTTTGTTGTATGGGAGCCCCCTTCAATATTTACTTTATTCTGTTTTTAGTATTTTTTGTTATAGCGGCAACAGAAATACGTCATCTGTGAAAATGTAACTGTCTAACTATCACGGTTCATCAGATACAGCCTGGTGACAGACGGACGGACAGCGGAGTCTTAGTAATAGGGTCCCGTTTTACCCTCTGGGCACGGAACCCTAAAAATTAAATGTAATGTGAGTATTTAGTTTAACAGAGTCTGGTGTTAGTTCTCACTTGACATTGACGTTCTCCTTCTCGTAGACAGTGACGGTGTACGGGCAGCAGTTGATCAGGAGCGCGGGCGCGTGGCCGTCGCGGTACTGGCGCAGCGTGAGGTAGGTGCCGCCTTCGCTCAGCTGCACTTCCACGTGCAGACCACCGTACTGAAGAAACGATAGTTTGTTACTCCAACTATCGATCCACCAGGTTTCCATCGGGTTAGACCAGGGGTCGGCAAACCACGGCTCGCGAGCCGCATGCGGCTCTTTGAAAGGTTTGCTCTTTAGGTTCCCCGAAAAAAATAGTTTTTTTATGAAAATCAGACAAAAAAATCATAAATATAATTATTTTTATCGAACTCAAACACAGCATATCCACTTTGCAGACTCACCCGAAATTATTATTTTCCCTGAAATTTGGTACTGTGGCTCTTTGAGTTTCCGAAAAAACGTAATTTTTCCGGTACTGGCTCTGTGTCTAAAAAGTTTGCCGATCCCTGGGTTAGACAAAGTCAAACGCAATTGAATTTCACTAATAAAAATAAACTATAAACCATACTCTAAAAATAACAAAAGAAAATACTAACGTAAACCGACATGACATGTAAAAAAAGTCCTCCGTTTTCAAATTCGTGATAAAATAGTTTTGTATAAATGATTAAACCCGCGAGATGTAATATTTAAAATCGGAAAACTTCTGGCCAAAACAAAAGACAAGTTTTTTCCAACTTTACTACATTTCAAAGTTGATATTTTGTAGCTAGCATCTATTATGCAAAACCACGTCCAACTTACCTGATTAGCCAGTTTCAAGCAAGAGCTGTGCTGCTCGGTGTACAGGAAGGCCGGCGTCAGTTCGGCGGTGCCGGCCACGCGCAGCAATAGAAGCTTCTCTTCTTTCTCCATCACCGGCCACAAGGGGGCGCTAGAGTTCTTCTCCACCTATTCCATAATAAATATAAATAAACATAACAGTGCACATAGAACCAATGGCCGTTGGAGAGGAAAGGTACTCGAGTGGCGACACACCGGAAGGAGCAGCGTGGGTAGACCACACACAAGGTGGGCTGATGCCCTGGTGAAGGTCGCGGGAGCCCGCTGGATGTGGGTGGCGCAGGACCGGTAAAGACCGCACTTTTTGGGGGAGGCCTATGTCCAACAGTGGACGTCGTTTATATAAATATTTGCGGACAATCTTACACAAATCGACCTAGTCCCAAATTAAGCAAAGCTTGTACTATGGGTACTAAACGACGATAAACGTACGTATTAAAGAATTAAAAAGTTAAATGCATAGAAAACATCCATGACTCAGGAGCAAATATATTCGTGTTCATCACACAAATGAATGCCTTTGCCGGGATTCGAACCCAGGACCTAACCTCCATTGGATGAAATTTCCATTTCGGGAGAAAACGGTTTCCACTGACTAAATCTTAACAATTCACCTTGATTTTGATGTCGATCGCTTCAGCATACTATATTATAGGTTTCTAGGTTTCGCTTTGAAAACAAAAACATATGCCTAACATAAGTTTGAATTTATTGCAAATTTTGAAAACAGGAAACCTACAAACCTAGTCTTCTCTTTTTGTATGTACGAGGTATTCTTACACAGATTAGCTGGTAAGTTGTAATGTTATTTTTTGTGCTGTGAAACTAATAATCGATGACTTACGATTAGTTCAGAAAGAAAAATAAAAATAACAAAATAGTCGTTGAAATAGCGATTCCAGTTTAACTGATAAAAAAGTATCTTTCACCTTTAATTTTGTTAATTTTACATTGATGATGTTAAATGATGACCGCTTTAGCCTAGTTGGTAGGTTACCCTGCCTACGAAGCAATCAAATATTACTTTTTTTTACGAATGATTAGTACGTTTTGGATACTTTAAGTGGGCTTCGGCTCTAAGACGGTTAAAAAACACCTGATATACCTGTCTCCACGGGTCAGCGGAGCGGTGTAGCTCCTGATACTCGATGGCGAAGCCCGCCTCGTTGATGATCAGGAAGTACGGCGTGAAGATCACCATCTTGGTTAGACTGTTGAACGACAGCTGATTCGTAACCGCCACCTAAAGAAAAAAAGAATAGTTTGAGCATGACAGGACTATACACTAGTGCGTTTCGAAGGCGCTGTTACTGTAGTTTAAACTAACGCTTAGTAATCTAGTTTGTGTAGTAATATAGACATTTCAGTGAGACTTATCGATTGCGTCCCATGCACCTACCACAATACGCTTTTCTCAAACATGCAATCAAATATTGACGTTATGTTCTTCATAATGGGCTTCGAAGTGTTACGTTTCGGGCGCAGCGAGACAAGAGATCCGTAATGGCATTTCATACAAAATTTGAGGCCTAGGCCTGCGAGATGGTCTTTTTTAATTTCCATTCCACAATTTCCACAATTTGTGGCACAGCACGTGCGCTTTCAGCCATGAAAATTGAAGTTTGATTTCTTGGAGTTTTTTTTATTTAACTCATTGCATGTTTGAGAAAAGTACTATACATACCTCGGCGTGAAAAGGGGTTGCCAGCCTCATAACTAACCGGCCTCGCTACACTCGGCCGTCTATATGTACTCGGCCGGCAGCCCCTTACTTTCCGGCCTCTGTAGTATGTACTATTTCAAGCACACTCCTAAACCACCTAAGATATAACAAGTAATCCCATATAGACCAGAATATATTGATATGTATGTTAATCTGTAAGGTATATGTAAATATGGGCCTTTGTTGCCTGATTCAAATAAACAAATAAGGTTTTTATTTTGTTCAATCTACAACGCATCCTAACAATAGGGGTGTAGACGCTTAAAAAGCAATCAATAATGTTGTATTTTATTTAAGATGCAATATACTCATTTTAGCTTTCATTTGAAAGAGTCGCATATAGAATAGACTTAGAATACTACTACTTTATAGTCAAATATTCCTGGGTACAAATGAACAATTTAAACTTTCGCGCCTAAACGGATCTACAGTTACAGTGACGTCACTCGCCATATTTGTTTGTCCGCGGTTCGTCCCTAGATGTCTTACACCTTGGCCACGACTTTGGTCTTAAGCGACCTGCGGCAGCGGTTTTTCTAATTCATTGCGCGTGATCCCAACTATCCACAGTGCGTTGCGCGTCTCGACCAGAGGCTCTAGTATAAGTTTTACCGAAACAAAACTTTACGATCGCGTTTGCGTTTTACCCTCAATTTGTATGGGATTTGACAGCTAAACGCGAACGCAGTCGTTACGTTTTGTTTCGGTAAAACTTATACTAGAGTCTCAGGTCGCTTAAGACCAAAGTCGTGGCCAAGGCGAGAGTTGCCCAAGTTTTGACTTTTGACAGGAGTGACGTCTCCAGACGCTGATTGTTGGATTAAAAAACATTCCGTTTAACATTACTTCAAATCGTAATTATTGTTTGAAATTAGTATAATAAAAACGTTTCAGTTGCTATATTTAATATTTTTCAATATATGTAAATATTATACTTGCATCTTCCCTATTGTCATTTACTATGACGCTCGAGGATGACGTCACGATCCCCTAGCGTTTTCTCTCTAACGAGCAACATTGACACGGATGTTGAAGCTTCGTAATTTTTTGAGATATTTGAATGGGACTTTCGTCATTAGGCATATTTTTGCCTTCTTTCTTTTGAAGTAATAACACATTTTGATTCAAGACCCCTATTGATTTTGACACATCATAACACCCAGTCAACGTAAGCTGGCATCGCTCAGCGAAATAAAATAAAATAATCAATAGTTTCCGGGGGGAGAAGTGACCAATGTACGCCAATACTACAAATTTTGTGGAGGTTCTAGTTTACCTGGTAGGACCTGCCCTCATGTCGGCAGCTGATGACGCCTGAGCTGCCGGGCACGTCCAGCGAGAACTTCTCCGACCACTCCCCGAACTCTATCCTGATAGCCGCCTTCTTCTTGCCGAAGAAGTTCTTCGCTCGGAACGAGAACAGAATCGGCTCCTTGTATTCTTTTGGATGGAATATCACATTACCCGTATCGTCGACGTTCTGAAATCAAATTTGTTTCGTTATTGTTTTTAAGTAGAAACTGTAAGGTATTTCTAAAGCAAATAAGCCCGCCTTTGTGCCTAATGCCGTGGAAATTGCTGTGGAAGATTTAAGGGGTTATATAGCTTAATTCCCAATCGAAGATTATGTGCCACCATAGAGAGCCCCCCTTATAATGTAAACTTGAAACCATAATTAGATTCCAAAAAATAACCATAAAATTGCCATTAAAATGAAAAAAACCGACACTGGCAAACGTACACTCTTCCAAATGATGGAGGTAGCTAGTTTTTAGCTACGTTCATCATTTGGAAGAGTGTACGTAAGTTTGCCAGTATCTTTATTTTTTTCACTTTGATGGCAAGTTTAAGGTAATTTTTTTGGAATCTAATTATGGTTTCAATTATAGTTTACCAATAATAAATATAATAGTTAATACATGCCATTTCACGAAGAGTGCATTATAGGCACGTCCTGATATTTTTTTTAGATAGAGTTGTCTGTCTAAAAACATATTACGATGTATTATTTCCTACTGAAGGTTACATTGTCAATACAGTATATGATGCTATATTATTACATAAGCAAATATGTGCTTGCTATTCTTACTAATATAATTAAAATACATTCATGCAAATAATGCAGTTAACATAATTATAGCTATTTAATAAAATAAAGCTAGTGTTCATAATGTGATCAAAATAAAATATGGTACAGTAGGGTCATAGTAATCCATAGTTAATTTCCCAAATTCAACAATTAATAGGTTATCACAAACTTTACAATCTACCTCTTCGTAATAGTATTCACAAATTCTTACGCTGACGCCGGTAGCCAAGTGTCAATAAGTCTGTATAATTTCCAGTTTCGTGTTAATAGATCAGTGTTATAAGACCTATTTCCCTGTAGAAAGCCAATTGCTGAGAAGCAAACACCTATTCGTGTATAATTTCCTTATCAAAAAGCCGGAGACTGATAGTTTCTGTGGTGGGCGTAGTCGTATACAAACCTCAATCAGAGTAACAGATAATGATTTATCATTTGTTGTCTTTGTCGTCTTTTTTTGTTTCCCACATACGTGTTAACACAACGTTGCGGCACCCGTACAAGCTGCATGGGAGCCGTTCCGTCCCTCATGGGGGGCGCATATACCTTCTGAATGTGGTTATTGTGGTTCTTCCGGTATACTCTTGCTTGCCAGAATTTCATTTGCCCGAATTTTATCTGCCGTAATGTTGTTTTCTATAATTTCGTATGCCATACTCATTATTTACCATATTAATTATATGCCAGATCTTTGTTTTCCATAATATCAATATCAATAATCTCATCTTCAATAATCATTGTAATCCATAACTATTACATGCCATAATGTAATTTGCCATCCATCTCAACATCCATAATATTCATATGTAATAAAGTGGGTACGTATTGCAGTGTCTAAATTTTTTTTTTAAAATACCTCGAACCTATCCGCGATCCGAGTCGGTTTTGCCACTAAGTCCCTGTTCAAAGGATGGGCATCAAATAAACTTTTCTCTGAGATTAACCAATGCCAAGATAAGAGTGGTGTATCGTAGGCAGTAGGGAACAGGGGCTTAGTGGCAAAACCGACTTAGATCGCGGATAGGTTAGAAGACGGAAGCGGGAACTTTGCCGCTTCCGTCTTCGAGGTAATTTTTTTTAGAAACGAGCGGAAAGTGCATGTTTTATATTCTATTAATTAAAATTATTGCAAACAATAATATGGAAAACAACATAAAAACAATACGTATGACATTCGTATCATTATGACATCCAATATTCGGGTAAACAAGAGTATGTCAATTAACTATTATGGTAAACGAAACATTCGGGCAAATGAAATTCGGGCAAGCGAAGTTCGGGCAAATGACGGTTCTTTCTTTAAGTTGAGCACTTTGTAATAAACAAATATTATATTTATTTACATGGAACTAAAGTACCAAACGTAGATCGCATTGCCTTCGGCTTCATAGGGCTATTCGTAGCGTACCACCTAACATTTCTTATTCTACTCGTATTTTGAGAATTTTTTAAAAAGATGCCAACGTCAGGTTCCTTCTTCCACACACACAAACACAACCCATAAACCAGGCCCAATATAACACGACCCATATAACCAAGTAAAAAGTGCTGCGAGTGACTTTACGTTTAAGGCCGAGCCACAACGCATGCAATTGCAGCACGAATGCGTTTCCAGCACGTGCACCACTGCGTTGTAAAGTATGAAGACACGTCACACTGCGTTACGTGCACGTCTTACGCAACGCATCGGTGTGTCCAGGGCTTTATGTACATTCTGAAGCGTCACACTCACCGGCAAACACCCGTGCCGTCTTAGATATTTCCCGCAACACGTGTGTTTTATCTGCAATAATCATATTACGTGTAATACAAATATAATTATAATGTTCAGCGTCTAATCCCCACTGCTTAGTTGAACATAAGCCTTTTGAAGTTCGCCGCGGACCCTAGTCGTATAACAATACGATCACGATTTATAAACGCCTATGCAGTTTCTAGTTCCTTCTTATCAGACAGTACAGTCCGGTGCGTACTATACTATGTTACAAGAAGGAAGTACTACGCGCCACATAAGTTTGCGTGTGTGATGTTAGGTACTAGCGTCGCAGAGGTGTCAGAGGGGTTCGCCGGGTGTTCGGGAGCTTAAGGCTAACTTATTATAAACCGCGTATTGTTAACCAAAGTCACCCAAAGAGCTATGGAGAGGGCTATGTTGGGAGTTTCTCTGCGTGATCGCATCAGAAATGAGGCTATCCGCAGCAGAACCAAGGTAACCGATATAGCCTTCCGAATCGCTAAACTCAAGTGGCAGTGGGCGGAGCACATAGCACGTAGAACCGATGGCCGTTGGGGCGGAAAGGTTCTCGAGTGGCGACCACGTACCGGAAGGCGCGGCGTGGGTAGGCCCCCCACAAGGTGGACTGATGACCTGGTAAAGGTTGCTGGAGTCCGCTGGATGCGGGTGGCGCAGGACCGGTCACTTTAGCACTCTTTGGGCTGCTAAAGTGACCGGTCGGCCTATGTGCAGTGGACGTCTTTCGGCTTATATGATGATGATGATGATGATTGTAAACCGTTGAACATTTTTTAGCTGTAATTTATATTGCTCATTTTATATCAATCAAATTTAAGGATTATCTGATGACCCCACTGAGCATGCGAGATAAACTTCTAACTATGATGTATATCATGAAACTGGTTCCAAATGCAATACTCCCGAATTTCATGCACAGCGTAGGTATGTATTTTCACCATAGAATATAAGCGTAGGACTAGTTAATCGTTGTTTTAATCAATCACAAAAATCAAATAAACTAATTCTAGTCCTTTTAATGTTAGTATACTATACAACGAAGCTACTTTCGATTAACAAACGCTAAACAATAGGTAAAGCCAAATAGTAAAAAATATAAAACATTGTTCAAGCCTTGTTGTTAGTTCGGAGATACCTTATTGGGAGTGCTGGAGGAATCTTTATCCGCTTTCTTTGACTTCTGCAATCATCAATGTGCCAATCGTTTTGGTCGTTGCTCAATATTTAACTACACAACAGGGCTATACCGCGTACGCATTACGTAACAGCCAATGGGTTAAATAGACACCGGAATACGATATAATTGAAGGTAAAAGTATGTTTTTGTGCCAGGGATAAACAACGTAAGATACAGTCTAAAATCGTCTATTGAGAACTAACTCATAAAATCGTATGCATATTTCATTTCCCAATCAACGAAAGTATAACACGGAATAAACAAATCTACCCATATTTAGCATTCAAACCAATCGTTTGATAGTAAAATATCCCAAAAGCGTAAATTCCTCGTAACTAACGTAACTATCGATTCACCGAATCGATCAAGGTGAAATGCGAGTAAAACTACCAGGTAAAAATATAGACAACCGAGACATTAAGCAAAAATAAACCACGTTCTAGGTGAAATGCGATTCGGTGAATCACTACAAGGAATTTACGCTTATGGGGCAGTACTAACATTCTAACCCAATAAACTATTCGTATATAATTAGACACTTTGTCCAACACAAACATAATAAAACGTACACAAAACCCTACTCAGATTAGTAACTTAATACTTCATTGCAGTAAAATCTTTTAAATTTTAACAATTAATTCGATTGTTTATATTATTATTCTAGTAGTGGCTTCCAGGCTGTGAGAGCCCTTATATAACTGCGACCATTACATTGTTATGTTATACTATATAATAATCCCTTTCATAAATTACTTCAAGTAAACCAGGAACATCGGTAGCAATTTTTAAGTCTTCCTAACATGCTGCATTAGAAGTGAAAAAAGATATCAAGTAAAGAGGTAAGACGTGAACCAATAAATAGCATAACAAATTCAACGTTCATAAACTAATATATCATATGTAAAAAATATAACAATCCTAAACATCCCAATACAATTAAAATGACAATTCTTCAAATATAATGAAAACGGGAGGAAAACGGCCAAACGCGCCAGCAACGCGAGTGCTCATGACCAAGAACCGCGAATCGGTTCGAAACATGTCGAGTCATTTTTCGACTTGAGTGACCCGTTTTCGCTATATTTTAATACGTTTGATACTCACGATAGTTTCCCATGTAACATCACAAGCACTTACCCTGTAGCATAGAGTCAGTCCAGTCTTGTTTAACATCCAGAAAGGGCAATAAAGTGAGAGGATCTGCGTGCCCTCCGAGTCGACGCTGTGCATGCCCAGGTCTAGGGTCATGAGGGCGGGGCTGTCGTGCGACTCGAAGGACCACACCGACAGCTCCGTCTCGGTGTCGGGCAGGTTCTTGGTGCATACCCAGCATTTGTCTAAGTAGTTTTGTATCTATAGGTGTAATAAAAACAAGGTTACAGTTGGGTAGTTTCATCATGTCATCATTTATATTACAACACTAGCTTCCGCCCGCGACTTCGTCTGCGTGGTCCCGGGAGAAGAACTATCCTATATTTTAATCCAGGCTATAAACTATCTTCGTGCAAAATTTAATCATTTAATTTTTTCGTTTAAGCGTGATTGAGTAACAAATATCCAAACATACACACATTCAAATATTTAGTAGTAAGATAGTGTCGCTATATATTTAGTAAACCATATATGAGTATTACATTATCAGTATTATCACAAAAAAGTGTAATATATAATAAAAAAACATAAAAATGTGTGAGAAATCAAAGTTTAAAAAATATATGTAATTAATTGTGGTAAAATAAGAAATTTAAAGCTACCGATAGGTACCTATATATATAAAAGAAGACTTCCTGACTGATTCATCAACGCAGTAACTACTGGGACTAGAAACTTGACACCAGAACTTCCTAATTGGGATTGGGATTTTTGGAAATTCCATCTCTAAGGGGGAATTGGAGGTGCAAGGTTTATATGGAGAGCTAGAAATTGTTATAGTAAGAGATTTGTAACTTGGGTATCAGCCTGTATCTTAAAAGACTACAATACTGATTTCAGAGTTTTTTGCAATTCACCCCTATAGGGTTTAACGGGTGTTCAAAGTTTGTATGGTTAAAAAGGACTGAGACTTGAAACGTTGCAGAAAGATTACTTATTAGAATACAAACAAGTACTCTCAGCATTTTGAAAAAAAAACCCCCCGTTTGGGGGTAAAACGGGGTTCAAGGTTTATATGGCGAGCAAGAAAATGTTATAGTAAGAGATTAGTAATTCGGTCTTAGCCTGTATGTTAAAAGACATCAAAACTGATTTCAGAGTTTTTTTGCAATTCATCCCCCCTATAGGGGTTAAAGGGGGTACAAAGTTTGTATGGAGCGAAAAGTAATTTTTAAAGTAAGATATAAGAGAGTTCAAAGTTTGTATGGAAAAAATAAGAGATTTGTATCTTCTAATTTAGAACGTTTGAAATTGATTTCATAAGGGGGTTAAAAGACATTCATCCCCCAAAAGGGCTAACCATTTATTAGTCAAAATACATAATTCAACTGCTAACAAAAAAGTAGATTAGGTTAAGTTAGAACCACGACCCTTACAAAACCGAACAGCTACCAGAAATGTAGGTTAAGTTAGTTTAGAACTGTGATTTGTGATTACTCCTGTTAATTTAAAAAAATATTTTGGATAATCAAATTAATTTATTCTAACTCCGTTAAATGGGGACTGGGGATGGAGATGGAAAGTTCTACGTCTTTTAACATAAGATAATTTTGCTTTCTAAACTGTATGGGTAGCCCGGACTGCCGTGAGTAAAACTATTGGACGGATTTAGCCAAAAATTTCCACTAATGCAGCTTAGTAGACATTAAGGCACTGGTCTCACCGCCGGCTAGTAAGCTAGAATAGTTGGGCGAGTAGCATTACATTGCGGATCTGTAAAGGTCGATTGATCACACTGTGCCTAGTAAGCACGCAATGAACCGTTACTCGCCCAACTTTTCTAGCTTACTAGCCGGCGGTGGGACCAGTGCCTTAAAGCCAGCATTATGCTAAGGCGGGACCATTTCGTAGCAAATAAATAGTACCTAATATATAAATAGTATATAATACTATTTAATTAGTGTGTAAGAACCTAATCTAATAGTATTATATGTCTGTATGTGATATTTATATTTGTTTGTTACGAATAAATAAATTTCATTTCATTTCATAAAAAAATACATTATGAAAAAATATAAAATTTGAGCAGAAAGTCTGTTGATGATTCTTAAGATATTTATATTTGAAAAACGGAGTTTTTAATTTAGATTTAGCAATTTAAACTAACGAACTCATCGCACTGTTACCTTTTACGCTTAATTCCTAAACGGATTTAGATGAAATTTTCCGTACAGATAATTTGAGACCCTTGAAACGATATAGGATAGTTTTTATCTACGATTAAGAATAGTTTTTAGCTCGGAAATCATCCCTTAAGTTGGAAGAAGTGTGTTTGGAACAGGGATAATTAAGCCTGCGCCTAATATAATTTAATAGCAATCATTTTTCTGAGACGACAACAAGTTCTACGCGGACGGAGTTTCAATAAAAAAGAAATTGTAAAAATCTATAATAACGCAATATTGTACGAATGCTCAGTTAGAGCGCTTAATGCGTCTATTCTTACAGGCTTGTGATATTAGTTTTATCACACCCAGGAGACACTCAAATATTTCAATTTCTAGTATTTTTCTTACCATAGCACTAATAAAAGCTTTGTTCGACGACAAACATGAATGAGTTCTGCATTTTCACAGACAGCTTCTGAACTTTGTTGTAGCAGGATGTGTGTTCTCGTACCATGGGACGACGCGAATGTGTGTCGGTCTATGATCTTACCATAACGACGATGGAAGCCTTGTTCGGCGACAGATGCGACAGATGGAACATCTCTCCCGGCTGAAACTTCTGCGTTCTGTGCAGACCAAGCTGCGACACCACTATTTCCACTGGCAGACAGTTCTGCATCTTCACGGCGGGCTTCAGAACTATATCGTAGCAGGAGGACGCGAATGTGTGTCGGTTCGTGTTCTCAAAGAATACTTGCTCCATCGTGCCTATGGCCTGGAAATAGATTAATTACAAATTTAACGTTTGCGGACACTCTGACAAAACCAGAGCAGAGAGCATTTATACGATTGGATAAGAAAGAAATACATGGTCGAACACAGTTATATCTTAACTGTGCTAGGTTCAAACCCCACCTGGGGAAAACTAGACACTGTTGAGATTAGTCCAAAATGGTTTCCTCTACTGGAACGCTGCACATACGAGTATCAAATCATATTTCGAACCGGGGTTCTAACCTTCAGGTTGAAAATCGCCGTCCTTATATACTTGTTGAAAAAAATACTCACGTTGAGATAGAACTTTTCACCGCTAGTTTTATCTTTCGAATCGCACTGCAATAGCTTCGCTATTCTCACTTCCTGTTGCAGCTCCCGCCAAATGAAGGGCGAGACAGAAACAGTGAAACCTGCAGGAGTAACCGAAACGTATACATAAAGTCGTTAACACACTGAGCAAACGAACGGCCTACGAAGGCGAAGCATTTATGTGGTTCAGTCCGTGAGCTGTTAGAACAGTATTCGGGTTCGGGTGAAATCGTTGCCTTTGGCATAAGAACGTGTAAGACCAAGCGAGAGGGAAGTATAGATTCGAATTCTTTGCTAAATACTCACGGGTTGTAGCTATTTGTTAGAGTGAGACAGGTAGCCGTTTGTTGGCCCAGTGTGTACGCGGCGTACCACAGAGGATGGCGTTACAGAGAAGCAGATTACAAGTGGTACGTTTACGTGAAACGTGTACACAACTAAATAAAAAAAATCTTTTTCAACAAATACACAAATGTGCACTTTGACATAAGTATTTACTGCCTGCCTAGATACTAAACAGACCAGACAACAGAGCGGCCACGAAAGCTTTAATATAAAACATGGGGCGTCACCAGCGAACGAAAAAACATAGAAGGCGAATTTCTGCCCAAATACGTGCCTAAAACCCGGTATGCGCATTTTCAACTACGCATCCAATCACAGCTACCCAAAATATCAGCATATTTCCAATTACCCCACACAAATGGATGCGATTGGTCAATCTACGAATGCATTGCTGTGATTAGCCGTCGTTCATCACGTCGGACGACAGCTATAGTCATATGCTAGTGACAACGAAAACTAATAATTGTTGAACGGTTACATGCGACAAGAAGCTAATTAGTTGTCATAACGTTGGTGTAATATGTTTAGGTTAAGAAATATATTTTTTTATTTTAGCGACCTACTAGAAGTACAAAAAAATACTGCCTTGGTGTAAATCCTTTCTTCGATGATCGCAATGATGCATTAAACTACAGATTCTATCCTATATTGTTGAAGTAGTAGGGTCATTACGCTGGTTACGCGACCACCTTCGGTTAGCGACCACCTGAAGAAGGTTTTTTCTATTGAAGATAACATCAATTCTACAGTCCCAATTGAGACAATTACCTAGTCGGCTCATAAGTTCTGTCACTGGCCTTTAAAATTTAAATTTGGAACTCCTAAAACAAAAACCGTTGTGCATTTGAATTTCGAATCTTTTTCAAATATTTGAGTAGTATAATTTTGCAATTTTCTGTTTTCTTCAACATGGAGTGGACGCTTAAAGATAGCCGTACCGCAATAATTGCACTATATCGTTGTGGTCACTCGCCGACTAAATTTTTTAAGCTACTTGAAAATTTAAAATTCTCTCTAAGATTTGTGTATCGTACCATAGAAAGATACAGTGAGGTCTCTAGTTTAAATGACAAGAAAAGAAGCGGTCGTCCGCGTACAGCTAGGACTCCAGCGGTTGTACAAGCAATTAGGGCACGCATTGCCAGAAATCCCGCTAGGAAACAAAAAGTTATGGCCCTCCAGATGGGTTTGAGCAGAAACACGGTGAAAAGCGTGCTTAATCAAGACCTGAGACTTCGTGCTTATAAACGAAAAACTGGCCATCTTCTCAATGGTCGGCTTAAAGCTTTAAGGCTTAAAAGATCTAAAGCTTTATTGAAGAAGTACGCTAAAAATAAGCACCGTTGTATACTGTTTTCGGACGAGAAAATTTTTGACATAGAAGAAAACTGTAATGAACAAAATGATAGGGTGTACGCTCGCAATAGTAAAGAAGCGTCTAATAGCATTCCCCGTATTCAAAGAGGTCATCACCCTTCATCTGTGATGGTTTGGCTGGGAGTTTCTTATGCGGGCGTCACTAGTATGCATTTTTGTGAGAAAGGAGTAAAAACTAGTGCCAAAGTGTACCAAGACACGGTGTTGACTAATATTGTGAAACCACTATCCCATACGATGTTTCTAAACCATTGGGTTTTCCAGCAGGACTCTGCTCCAGCCCATAAGGCAAAGTCTACACAAGCCTGGCTCGCCTCCAATAAAATCGACTTTATACGGCATGAAGATTGGCCCTCCTCTAGCCCAGATCTTAATCCGTTAGACTATAAAATATGGCAGTATTTAGAGGAAAAGGTGTGCTCAAAACCTCATGCAAATCTAGACTCGCTGAAAAAATCCCTTGCTACGGCAGTGGCCAATATCGACATGAAAGTGGTGCGTGAATCCATTGACGACTGGCCACGAAGACTTCAAGCCTGTGTAGATAATTATGGCGGTCATTTTGAATAAATGTTATACATTTAGATTCTCTAGTTTATAAGCTTTCAAACGCTGTACAAATTATACGGAATAAACTTAAACTTTTGTTTTTATTTGATACTATGTATATGACAGAACTTATGAGCCGACTAGGTAGTTGTACATGCATTATTTTGTTGTTTTAGAATAGAAATCTACTAAGAAACCGAGAAAGTATCCTTTCAGTTCACCAACTCAGCCAAGTGGTCGCCAACCGGCACATAAAATTAGGTGGTCGCTAACCGGTGAAATGACCCTATATTTATTTGTAACAACGTTTCTTAAAAACGGCACCAACGATTTTGACGAAAGTTGCAATAAAAGAGTTTACGGGGGTGGAAATTTGATCTCATATCAAGCAAAATTAGTTTGCTCTATTTTCACCGGAGTGGGGCTCGGTCGCCCAGGTACAGTCAGCAGCAAAAGTAGCGAAGCGGGTCAAGTGCTCAAAATGACCTACACAAGACTGTAATGACAAGAGGACAAGGACTGTCTAGATCATTTTGAGCGCGTCATTTTGCATAGCTACTTCTGCTGCTGACTGTACCAGATAAATAAAAATACCAAATTATTAATTCTGTGTTTAACTTATTAAAAAGTATTCATGTCTGTTGGCATGATACCATCCCTGTACAAAATGTGATCCTATCAATAAAATCAAAATCATAGTATTGCTTTAGTTACTTGTGAAAACTAATTTCATCTGATGTGCTTGTCTGTATGACTCGCACAACATTTGACTGCACAAAAGGCATATTTTCAAAAATCAACATTTGGTTTATTCAACTGTTTGACAACACTGCCATGTCCGAACTAAACGGTTGCCTGGCATTGTTCTGACGCCCCGCCTACCATGGCACACTTTCTGTGGTGCCATTTTACGGCGCTAGTTAGATTTCTATGTCTTTTACCTTCGCTGGGCGTCACAGAAAAAAGTTGTCGACTTCAAATTAAATATTTAATTTTACAACTGAACGTAATGCATGCGAATTATACAGAAATGACTTATTAAATTATAATGAACTACTTAAAATAAGTGTACAAATAATGATGATGTCCACGTGGCAAATAAAAACAGAATGGAAATAGCACATACATATGCGGTTTTATAACGGATATAATAATGTTATGCCCCGTAGTTACCGTGCGTATCGCCATCGGCACTTGTGCTGGCTACACGGAAGGGTTTTATGTAAGTTAATCACTCAATCCATATTTGTACAGCATTATGAATGATCATAATGCTGTACAAATATGGATTGAGTGTGACTTTTCACTTATAAACTCTTATCTCGGAGGAAAACAATCCAGTTTGGCCATTGGCAGCACATACTCGCCTGCCCATCAAAAAATTAAAAAAGACATGTATTCGGGTAACATTTTGTAAATAACTAGCTTCCGCCCTTAGTACACAAAGTTGCCAGTAAAGTTTTTAATTCAATTTGGCTCGTCCCTACCTTCAACAGAGAAGAATATCTCAGCGGTCGGAGTATGCACGGCCTGCAGCGGCAGTCTCAAGATGGCGCCCGGCATCACCTCGCCCAGGAGGCGGACCTCGTTGCCGCTCAGCGTCATGTAGTACACTGACACGTTCACTGACAGGCTGTTCGTCACCTAAGGGAGATATGTTTTAGCAAAAGTATGTTTTTTTATGTGGTTTTTGTCCAATGCTCACGATTCTGAGCAGTCCTAGTCATTCCTTTGAAAAGGAGTCTAGCTCTTTATCGCCGATGGTGGCTTTTGCCCAGCAGTGGGAGACTACAGCCAATAATAATAATATGTTATTTACATAACAAACAAAACCATCCGGTTCTGGAACAGCCTTACAGAAGACGGCAGACATAATGATCGGAGCGGAATTTTTACGAAAACCATAGGACTGTCGCAATCTAGCTATTATTAGAAACATGTTTTTTATCGATTTCGGTAAAGTTACGGCATTATTTTATTTTGATTGTTTCATGTAAGCCTGCTAAGACTAACTCATAATTAAGCAACAAACGAAAGATCGCACTTATCACAAAACGGATAATAATTCACGTGCTGTGTGTACTGGTACTTCGAAGAACAAATTGAACCCAAGTCAGTTTCATTCTTCTATTTCACAACTATCGATAAGTATCGATTTAAAAATGTTTCTCACGCTAGCCACATTGTGACAGTCCTAGGTTTTGCCGTACAAATTCCGATCCCTGATAATGTCACTCGGCTCGGTAGGTTTGCGGTGATCTGTTCCTGGTGGTAATTAAAGTCGCCAGAGCTCCAAACTCCAGCTGATGCGCTGTATTGAGTGCGGTCGTATGCGGTTACCTGGACAACGCTCCGCAGGTATATGTGTAACGCGGCGTCCTGCATGACGACGTCGGAGATGAGTCCCCTGGACTCGTGCAGGAACACGTGCGGCGCGCTGCGGGCCGCGGAGCCGGCCTGCGCGCGCCCCAGAGGGAAGTAGCGCTTGTCCGCTCGCTCTACAGGCACTTTTACTTCCTCTTCTAGCTCTACTATCTGTAAAAAAAACGTGAGCCCGCTGTAGTACAAACGACAACACTGTTAACTAACCCTCCTGTGTTTATATAGAACCTAATTACAATGCACTTAAGGTGCACCGATGGTCAGTTAGCTGTGTTGTCGATAGTACATAGCTTGTCTACGCTGACGTCGAACCGTTCCTATCGTTCATGAAATAATGTGTTAAAAGGTATACTCTCGTGTTTAACATCTCATGTTTTACAAACAGTTATTATTCCCTCGAGCCGGATTTGAATCGGGGGTGATTACAGTCTCAGCTGAGCTATCACAGTATCCATTGAAGGCAAGACATTCATCAATGTCATTTTTTACAACAGGACATTCTGTTCCGTTCGATGTCCGGGATCCAGAAGAATTGAGAGGGCGCCACTGCCCTCGACCGGAAGTAGCCGTTTGCGTCAAATGAGTCACTCCACGCCATCGCTGTGACGTCACATCCGCCTTTGCTAACCTGTCAACCAGAGAACTAGCGCCCGTGAACGCGCCACCATGTTGGCTTTCTCATTGTTGCGTCGTCTCCCGTAGAGATCGGACGTATCGTAGCTATTTTATAAATTGTGCAACGAGGAATTTTAAGCCTCGATTCTTAAAACCCAGATAACTTTAACCTCGAGGGAGTCCCAAATAACTAAGAAAAGGGAATTGCGAGTGATAATTTTTATTAGTACGGTGGTAAAATCGCAAAAAGTTGTCTCCTTCACGATATTCGTGGACATCTCTTTTATATACCTAAAACTGGTATGGATGTGTTCCTTGTTGTCTCCTGAGTACGAATATACTGGTTTTAGTTAAGGGAGAGGGGACGGACATAGCTGTGACGACACAAAGATGGCGGCCTACGGTCATCGATTTTTGTTCAAATCTCGGGTTCTATTTTACTGATTGCTTCGTGTGAGGTGTCATTTGAAAGCATATTAAACGTACTATAATTTATTTTCGGGTTGCTTTGATGTACAATCAACAGTTTTTAAATTATTAGAAAAAATATGTTTTTTTTTACCGCGCTCGTTTGCATGAGTACTGATAAAACACGCTTGTAACTCAATAAATAATAATTTTAGCGCAATTAAAGTTATTTTAAAAAAGATAGGTCAATTTATAAGCTTTTCAAAAATATAGATTTTGTTGGTGTACATTAATAAATAACGAAGTAATAACAAATTTTGTTAATTACGCACCGATTAACTATCACCACGCTCGACTCTACGAGTCAGACGGTCATGATACGCACCTAAAGCAGTAAAATAAAGGCCACCCCAGGAACTTTGTAGCCCGAGCCGAAGGCGAGGCGAGTGCTCTGAAGCCTTTGTTTTTCACTCCCCTCATACACAATTTTACGCCTTCTTTTGGGTGTCAAGTGAGATTTTTATTGCCATTTTATGCCTGGGTGATGTAAAATTAGACTAGTTTCTAGTATTACATTGAGAATCCTACTTAGTTTCTCCTACATTAGTTTGGATATTTAGATGTGTTGATGTTTGTTATTCAATCAGGCTTAAATCGCTATAGCCTGGATTAAAATATAGGATAGTTTTTATCCAGAGTTCACGCAGACTAAGTCGCGGGCGGAAGCTGGGAAATAAAAAAATAATGAACGCAAGCAGCTTTATTAGACAACTAGCTTCCGCCCGCGACTTGGTATGCGTGGACCCGGGATAAAAACTATCCTATATTTTAATCCAGGCTATAAAATATTTTCGTGCAAAATTTCATCCAGATCAGTTGAGCCGTTTAAGCGTGGTTGAGTAACAAAGATCCAAACATCAAACATCCAAACTTTCGCATTTATAATATTAGTAGGATCAGTAGGACTAGTTTTTGCCTGAGATACCTGTGTTGTACTTTGACTTGTATTTTCCTAATCTGACTTGTTTTGGTTAAGTATTTACTCGCAAAAGAGAAGTGAAAAACTGCTATGGGAAGCGAAAAGCGGGAGAGAGATTTGTAACTGAAACGTTGCACGGACCGAGTGTGTCCGCTTGGTGAGTGTGGGAATGTTGTTTGTAAAAAAGTGGGGGGTGTGTGGCCGCGTTGGCTTGCCCTACGAGTCTTCGGCCCTCGGGCATCGGCCCTAAACGGAGCTCGGCCTTCGGCCTCGCATGCCTTGCCGCTCACCTTGGGCCTGTGGCCTTCAGGTTCGCTTGTAAAACAGTCGGGGGTAGGGTGTCCGAGAGCGCGCCCTGAAGGGGCGCTACAGACCTTTGTTCCTAGCTCGGCCTGCCGCCTCGCGTGCCATGCCCTCACGTTTGCTTGTAACACATTCAAGAGTAGAGTATTCGAGAGCGCACTCTGAAGGGACGCTTCGGGCCTTTGGCCCTCGGACTTACGTAGAGAGCGCGCTTTGAAGGGATGCTTGGGGCCTTCGTCCCTCAGATGCGCTTGTAAGATACTCAGGAGTAATAAAGTGTTCGCGTGGGACCGCCCTTCGAGCCTTTGGCCAGTGCTTGCGTGGAGAGCCCGCTCTCAAGGGACGCTTCAGGCCTTCGGCTCTACGCAAAACTCGGCCTGCAGCCTCGCGTGCCTTGCCGCTCACCGCTCGCTTGTAACACACTAAGGAGTAGAGTAAATATCCGAGAGCGCACTCTGGAGGGACGCTTTGGGCCTTTGGCCGTCGGGCTCATGTAGAGAACGTGCTCTGAAGGGACGCTTCGGGCCTTTGGCCTTCAGATTCGCTTGTAAGACACTTAGGAGTAATAAAGTGTCCACGTGGGCCCGCCCTTCGGGCCTTTGGCCCTCTGGTTTGCGTGAAGAGCCATCTCTGAAGGTACGCTTCGAGCTTCTAGCCCTCAGCTTTGCTTGTAATACACTTGGGAGCAGTAAAATGTCCGCGTGGGCTCGCCCTTCGGGTCTTCAGCCTTCGGGCTCGCGTGATGAGCACGCTCTGAGGGGACGCACGCACACGCTCAGATTCGCTTGTGGCTCAGAACTATCAGAAGTAAAGTATCCGAGAGCGCGCTTTGGAGGGACGCTCCGGGCCTTTGGCCCTACGCGGAGCCCGGTCTGCGGCCTCGCGAGCCTCGCCGCTCACCTGCAGGCCTTGATGTTCTTTTCGAACTTGTTGCCTGCAAAACTTCAACGACTTGCAGTTCCATAGTTCACAACATGTATCAGTCGACAAACCGTATTTACGGATAGATATTTATCTGCACGCATCTCCAGAGAAAAAAATGTGTTTATCTATAGCTGTTGGGTAAATGTAACAAATCACCACGTGCAAATGTCTCCAAATTCAATCGCAATTTTCCCTCGAATGAAATGAAATATGCGCGGGCGTTGGGTACGGCAAGGATGGCCTTGTCGCCAGTTTGGGTCCTAGTCCTTGGGCTAGATTTTGGCGAAAGCTTGCGGCCCACAGTCAACGAAGTTATGAATTTAAAATGCGTTTTTATTGAAACATATTTACAGAATAAATTATGTTCATCTGGCTGATAAATAGGCGTGCTGGGCGTAAAAGAACTCAATTCGCCGATTATAAATACTAATCGACGCATACAGATACACAGTTAAACACAATATTTATTCATTTGATTACAGTACCTTTCATTTGGGAACACCAAAAATTTACTATCAAGCATGCCGGTTGGCGCGGACTTGCGTTACGGAATTGGCCATAAATAACATGTTTATTATTGAACGGCGACAAATTGCATATTTTTGGCAAGCTAATAAAATGTATGATATTTTTTATAATGACATTAATCACGCTGAAGTATCCCTTTCTCGAATTATGATGGTAAGTAAGCAAATGTGTAAGGCAAATAAATCCATTAAAAAAAAACCAAACGGTTGGTTGTACGTTATACAGTTCAAGAAAACAAATATAGTACGTTTAATATGCTTTCAAATGACACCTCACACGAAGCAATCAGTAAAATAGAACCCGAGATTTGAACAAAAATCGATGACCATCGGCCGCCATCTTTATGACGTCACAGCTATGTCCGTCCCCCTCTCCCTTAACTAAAATCGTTAGATTCGTACTCAGGAGACAACAAAGGAACACGCGGAAACTAAAGACAAACCATTCGCAGAGGCCTAATAAACAAAATCGGAACAAAACAACTTGTCGCTCCTATTAAGCGAGCCCGAGATTCCGCTCTTAAGGAGAGCCCTCGAATCGGGTAAGGTAAGAGCCACTATTGAAAATGACTTCCGTGAATTCTATTAAGCGAACTGTCTTACCGAAACAGTTGCATATGCTTGAAAACTTCGAATATCATCTTAGATTACGTTTCCTTTTGTTCAAAAACCCCTTTTTACTGTGCTATCTACCGACTTCTCAAATGCACAAGCTTTTACACTACCATATTCGTGTCTTTTGCCGATACAATCTCGACACAGAAAATCCTCTTCAAATAAGCTTTTCAAAGCTAAAGTACTTCTACTAATTAGTCTTAAACTTGTAGTTATAAATGATACGTCTAAGTTTACCGTAACGAATGTTGTGCTACAAATGGACAACTGGTGGGAGGTAGTATGTATGCCTATTCCTGCTGCAAACTGCTGGCCGGAAAGAACCGTCTACGGGAAACACTGGTACCATATTACCTACATGGTCGGTAACGCCCATAAACCAACGGGGAAAAAATCTTCGTCCGCTGGGGTCCCGGCCATCGACTTTAAGTTCTTCTCAGGACGGCACCCACTTTTGTGGCGATACGTCTCGATCGACTCGCAAGTCTCGAGCGCCTACTGTCACGACGTGTTCAACAGCTTTTGGAGTTTTATTTTATTTTAGACATGACCTACGCCATGTTCCAAACTGGTGCCTCGCGCTCCACATCACCTCGGCACCACGTTGGGCCTGTTCAACATAATGACTTCCAAGTGGGGCAGTCTCTTCTACTGGCCAGACCTGAAGAAGCAAGTCGTAGCCGATGAAGGTTCACAATGTGCGAGCGTTTCTAGGTGACACGTCCGCCAGTTGGAGCGGAAAATATCGGTACATACACGCCTGCATGGATCCAATTGCCATTGTGGCACTACAGGTACATAATGAACTGCCAGGTACGGGGGTACCTGGTTGGGTTGGGTACCTGGGAGGGGTCCCATGTGCACTTATTTCTGTCAGATGTGTTCGAGTACTGCATTCAGTACGAATTATTATTCTTGTTCACAAATCTGCAATGACCACTATTGTGTGAGCTACTGTTGATCACTAGGATATCTTCGAACGCCTCGTTTAAGAATACCTTCAAAACAATGTCCCTGGAAGACCGCTCAATTCCAAAACATTGATTAGATTAGAATGCGATAACTTTAGATAATTAAAGACCTAAACACAACAATCTTACTTTAATAATTTACATGACGTACCCAGAAGACGGGCCGCACTTCTGCCGTAATAGTTTTCGGGTCAGAGTTCACGGCCTTGTTTAACTTCACTGTAATAGACAAATCTTGCTCTATATCCGAAATTTGATCCCAACAATCTTATTGTTGTTTGATCCAAACCATCTGGTTATCAACATCCTTATCGGAAAATAACAAAAATATTAACTCAGTGTTCTGAATACTTGTAACGATTTCAGAAGGTGTGTCCAAGCCAATCTTACGGTTATAGGAGACAAGGCTCAAAAGTATATGTACATATAAATATATATACTTCTTCTACTTATTGGTTTATGCTACACCTTCTGACAGAATCGGGCCTTCAAGTAACATCTGAGTCTATCTTTTCGACCCGTGGTATCGTCGTTAAAACTGGCTGAAAAAACTATCCAATTGCGACCCTCTAGCACCTTTTTGCCTACGCTTTTATTTGGCAACTTGAATCTACTTTTAGACGTTTATATCGAATCTATTTGACCTATAATTTTTAGTGCCCGTTAGAAATGTAACGTTAATACTTAACTATAAATCTGCTAAGCAATCTAGTTTCCTTCTTTAGGGAAATTCTAATTTCTACTGGCGCGTGTGCACCCGCTTACTCGCCACCAGAAGATAATAAACAGATCTCAATTCTTCTGGATCCCGGACATCGAACGGAACAGATAATATAAAATTTTAACTTCCAATAAAATTATTATTATCTTTCCTGAAGATGTCCAGGATCCAAGTAATGGCTTCCTGGGGGCTAGCAACGGCATTTCCTCCGCAACAATGAGAAAGCCAACATGGCGGCGCGTTCGAGGGCGGCGCGTTAACAGGTTAGCAAAGGCGGATATGACGTCACAGCGATGGCGTGGAGTGACTCATTTGACGAAAACGGCTAATTCCGATCGCTCTGGATTCCGGACATCTTCAGAAAAGAATAATAATTTTATTGGAAGGTAAAATTTTACATTCTACGGAGGCTTGCAGCCAAATAAATCGTGAAGATTTAACTTCCAATGATCATGTCTGTCTCAAACGTCCATCAAAATAAAATTTTGAAATAAAAAAATAAAAAAACGTTGCATTCGTGTATGTGAGAAAATGGAAATAGTATTTTTCACAATCGTGTTATAATAGAGAGCTTTTTAGTCGAGTACCATGTTTACGTAATGCCTACATAAGGAATGAGATTAAAAAGCTTGATTATGACTATTGTGAACAATACTTTTTGTACGAGTTCATTAAAATTAATAATTTAAGTCATTAATACGAGTATATAAGAAAACTAAATATCGTAACTAGTTCTACTATTGTAGGCTCTTTGACTTTTCAGGTGGCAAGGTAAGTGTGGCTTCCTCTGCCATATTAGTTTTTTCTTGAGGTGTTATAGATGTTTCGTCACTGTCACTACTCATTTTCTTAGTTTTTATTTAAACTTTTTAAGTTTAGCTTTGAAAAGAAAAGTTATCACACCACCGGCGTCCGTAATGTTGCAGTACCGTGCTGTGATTGTCTAAATACTAGCCAATCACAAAGCGTGGTTTTTTATTTTTTTTATGCCCCGGATACATCAGCAAGTTTAAGTAGATTTTTGACAGATGACGCGACGCTGCTACGTTTTGAAACGCCATAGATTGGCAATTTTGTATCGGATCGAGTCTCCTTAACCACTCACTTGCTATCGGATTTTAAAAAAGGTAGCCTAAATTGCTTTAAATTTTTCTTTATCAAAGAAGTCCATACTTCACTTGGCAACCACAGTTGCCACCATCAGTTTAGGGGTGCTCGAAATTGGCAACTGTTGTTGCCATAAGCAAGTGAGTGGTTAAACAAGGACACATATTATTGAAATACGAAGTTCTATTTTTTTTTTATCGGTTGTCTAGAGCGTATCGGAACAGTTATTTCGGTTGTTTCGGAAGTAACATAGACTATTCAACGATGAAAAGAGTGACTTCGCAGTATTCTCTATGAAATCTTAATATACAGATTTTAATCGACGAGTACAAAAAAAAACAATTAAGTCTTGACTAAAGTGTATTTGTCCATTTTCTTGAAACCAAAGGCACAAAAACATCCGGCTTTTCGTAGAATTGAAACCTGTTACATATAAATAAACTTCGTTCATGCTGGGAATATATTTCCCTCCGCCTTATCTTTATAAACCCCTACCCTTACCTTACCCTTTGGTTAAGATAGATTAGTTAAGTTTTAAAATGCACTTATATGTTTTAGAAAGCTTACTTACTCGAACTCTAATGTAATGAAAGTGAATGAAGCAAGAAAGGTTTGTCAAGATCGTAGCAAGTGGAAATCCGTGATCTCTGCCTACCCCTCCGGGAAATAGGCGTGATTATATGTACTTACTCTAACGCTAAGCGAAAGCGGCGGCGGAGCTTCGTTCAGCTTCATGACGTGGAGGCCGCCGCGCTTCAGCTTCAAAGGGACGCTGGCGCCTGTCTCGAACACAACCTCCCTGAAATTAAACTTAGCATTCAAACTCTGCTTGGTGCATGTGTGAGTTATGTAGTTGCCTAACGTGATAACGCCTTCTATGCACAATTACACTTGTAAATAAAAACCAGCCAAGTGCGAGTCGGACTCGCGCACGAAGGGCTTCGTACCAGTATCTATAAAAACGGCAAAAAAATCACGTCTGTTGTATAAGAGCCCCATTAAATATTTATTTTATTCTGTTTTTAGTATTTGTTGTTATTAAAAAAAATCGTTTATTTCAAGTAACAGGACTCATAGTTATATAATTACTAACATTCAATTTATAGTTATAGCGGCAACAGGAATAGATCATCTGTGAAAATTTCAACTGTCTAACCATCACGATTCATAAGATACAGCCTGGTGACAGACGGACAGACAGACGGACGGATGGACGGACAGCGGAGCCTTAGTAATAGGGTTACGTTTTTACCCTTCGGGTACGGAACCCTAAAAACCTGATAAAAACATAACTATTAGCAATACAGTGGTTGACAAGTGGGAAAATTAATAATTTTTACATTAACGCCAAACCAAACTCACGAAAATACTGGGAAAACTATTTTTGCTATTTTATTTTATAGATATTTAATTACATAATGATCAAAAAATAGACGCTGTATGACCATAGAAAATCGTCACGTCACGTGTTCCTATATCTCTAAAAACATCATGCTAACGGAGCATTTTTGACGTTTCATAAAAAGTTGCTGATTTGACTATCTGACGGTATACCTTTTTAATTATCCGAAATTAGGGCCCTATTATGACGAGTGTCCACAGCAACCACGGCAATAAGGGCCACGGTTTTGAAAAGTTTCAGACAATAACACCGGTTCATACCGGGTTATAGAGCGAGTAGGACCTACCTGTAGTCGGACTCCTTCTTGCCATCAGCCAGGAACACGGTGAAGTCGTAGTTGTCTTCTAGCAGGAGCTTGGCGGTGAGCCCCGTGCAGTTGTGGAGCACGTACGGTGCGCCGTAATGCTCCGGCTTACTCTTCTGTGACAGAGTATTGTGTCACAACAGAGGAAATGCTACGGTGTTGTTGAATGCGAAGTAAGGAATGGACGCTAGCTGGGATAATTACATAGTGATTTTTATAACAAATAAAAAATAATAGATGACCCTATTAACCTTTCGTAAACCAAATGAAGTAGGTACTCGTAGCATTTATTTTGTTGCATTGCTTATTCGAACAAATTAATTTCAATTAGTTTTTCTGTGCTACTAGATTCCAATTACCTTAGCAGGAATTGTATACATGTGTTGGGCCTTATAAGGCCTTGCCATAAAACTTTGCCATTTATGTCGGTACTCGGTAGAAGTGTAACTTAGAATGTGAATCGATAATTGTCATCATAAAATTACATTCATTTTTAATCTAATCAAAATCGAATTGTTGCATGAGATAGATAAGTTCTTTTTTTGGGCAATAAAGATTAAATAAATTAATAAACATTGATCCGCCTGAAAGATGAAACAAAAAACGTTTTACTTGCCTTAACTTCATGCAGTTTCGCCAAAACACTTCCGCCGCTCTGGTCTGTGGCTTCAGCAATGGCCGTTGAAAACGAATTCCCAAGGAGTGTCAGCACCTAAGACGAAAACAATATTATTAGAGAGCTAAGGTATAAGCTACTTTATTGCAACTAATACTGCGATCTTTTTTCGTCAACAATATACGCAAAACGGGTACCCACTCTCTTCTGGGGAAATTTGGGTATTGGAGAACAAATGAAATAAATGAATTTTTATTCTGCAAGTAGGCCGTAATGGTACTTTTCCAACTCAAAATTCTACCAGCGTTTCTGAAAAAGAAGACCACTGTTAAGAAGAAAAGCCGACACAAGCTCAACATTCAGTCATTTTTTGCCAAAAAAAGCTTATTACAAGGATAGTTCTTAACCTACTTAAAATAATTCAAACTGAATATGAATACAAAGAAAAGAAATCATCATAATGCGTTGTTCTACAAGAACACATGTCCGAATAAGCTATATGAATAATTAAGCTATTTTGGGCTCTGGTTTGGGCCATGCATTTCTGTCAGTTAGATAGTCCTCAACCCTGTAATAAGCCTTCGACATCAATGTTTTTTCAAGTATTTTTTAAGAGTTGGAAAGTGTAGCCGCGTTGGCCGCCTCATCCGCCAGGTCGATGGAGCTCTGCTCCGCGGGTGGACGCATCACGACCTGCAAATGTGTTTTTGTTCTTGTACCTCCATCCCGCTCCTAGTGATGGTGATCTCGAGAGTCTCCTCGCTGGAGATGGTGACGGTCTTGTTGGGCTGGCGGTGCGCGACCGCGGCCGCGTTGGCCGCCTCGTCCGCCAGGTCGATGGAGCTCTGCTCCGCGGGTGGACGCATCACGACCTGCAAACGGATAAAGGGACGGAAATTGTATGACAAACATTATTTAAGAATGAATTATATTGTACCGTGTCACGCAATAATACAATACAACTACTCAACTACGGCGGTAGAAAAATAATGTCTCCGATCGCAGGTATTTGATGATAAATATACGACCGGAGGCTTTTTATACTAACGCCCGTGGCGAGTAAATTATTTTTCTCAAAAATTATCGGCAAAGTTGAGTTTATTGGTAAAAAATCAGGACGTGAAGTGGTATAATTTATGGTTAGTCAAAAATTGAAAAATAAAAAACCTTGCCGGCTCGATTTTGCTCGACAACAATGTTGCATAGAAATTCCATTATTTGTCGTGGTACAAACTTAAAAAAAATTAAAACGGCCATACATGTAAATAAAAGGCATAGGTCCTAAACAGCCAAAACGGAAGATCAGTTAGCTGTGACTTATCGCGACTTTTTAGCTGTCTTAAATAACTTATGGCGTTTTCGGAAGAAAATTACACTTCCAACTCATTATTGAAAAAAAAATAATCGCGGCAATGCAAAAAATATTCTGTTTTACATACAGTGGCTAGATGTTTTTTCGGAAAATATAGAAAATTTACGTGAATATGATTCCAGATTTAAAAGAAGCTGCAAGCTCAGTTATTGATAATTTGTTCCCTGCAAAGCCAAAAGACAAATATCTAAAGGCGTACGACAATTTCATGAAGTGGCGAGAAGAAAAGCATGCCTTATCATAGAAAGTATATATTTGTTTTCATGTACAATTTTTGAGAAAAGCATATATTTGTATCAGCCGGAAGGGCAATTGCTGGCTTCGTATTAAATTAAACGCACTTCCAACGTCGTCCGTTCAAAGTTAATACTCAGCCAGCAATTGCCTACTTCTCTTGCTTCGACAATAATGTACTATTATTTATAGCAAAATTGTGTCCATATTAATACTATTAATATGGACACAATTTTGCTGCTAAGTGTCACATACTGCTTATCACACCTTCTATGACGACATTTTAAATTAAACACACAATACCAGGAAAGAAAAGTACAACTTTGATCCTTCGTTTGAGCGCAACAACTACTCTTTTCTGAATAGCAGGTGTGTAAAGTTCAAGTATTTATTGCCTCCCTCTGGAAAAAAAAAGACCGGGTGCACCGGGAGTGCCGGCAGAAGTGAAAACTCAATGACATTGTAACAGTTTTTCGATCAGGTCACGTGTCCGTCTTATGAATTTTCAATCTGTCGAATCTTACGGTCACGTGACCTTTGGATAGCGAAGCTGAAATAACTTGGCTCGGGAATGAACATCCCCGAGGAAGACACGAAACTAGGTGTACTTCTAATATTTACATCAATCTACAGGATGCCCGTGAGCATTGCGAGAGATTTTAACCACGAATTCCAGAGGTTATAAAGAGTAATGTTATATGAACCTAGGTCTAATTATAACTTTTTTTTCTTCAGATTTTCATACATAATAGTTGCTACTCTAGTAAAAACGTGCCTTTAGGACAAGCTGGCAATTTCTGTTATTGCTACGTCTTTTTTGTGCGTCAGACAATGTCATATGTTTTTTTTCTTTTGGGCATAGATTATTCAAATGACCGTTTAGATTATTCTTTACAATAAATCTGAACAAGTTAGACATACCTCATTTTATGAAAGAAAAAGGTTTCAAGTTTTAAGAATCTCAAGTGCTTCAATGCTCGACTTGATAATTAACTTGATATTGACATTCATTTAATTTAGCCGACTTGAGCTTGTTGATGAGACCTCTTACGCGCCCGGGCAATTCTTCTAGCGTTTTTAACGTCTCATTAATTTTTCACCATTTTTGTAGAAACGGCTAAATAATTTGGTAAAATTCGTCCAAAAATGATACATTATTGAGCCATTTATACAAAAAAAATGGTGACAGATGAATGAGGCGGCGTTCAAAATGTTCGAATAACCACCCACCCCAATCTCGGTACCGTATGTCATCATGGGATGATGATGAATTCTACAGTTAGGCACTGGTCCCACCGCCGGCTAGTAAGCTAGAAAAGTTGGGCGAGTAGCATTACATTGCGGATCTGTAAAGGTCGATTGATCACACTGTGCCTGGACTCGCCCAACTTTTCTAGCTTACTAGCGGGCGGTGGGACCAGTGCCTTAGGTGCCTCACTTTGAATGTAATAAAATAAAAATAGTTCGTTTCGCACTTCGTTATGCTGAAAACACAAGCTCCTTTTGGCTTAAAACACAAGTTGAAAAATAAACAAACAAATCTTCAATAATTTCAATAGTTAATTTAGAAAATTTTCAAACTGGGATCCATCCTTTTCTCGACATAAATTTAACCGTCTACGTATGTGGTCGGTAAGTGGGGCCGACCTGTATTTTAATTTAATTCTTTCGATCAATTGTTCTCGGGAACGCATACGTTTTGAATACACCATATTTTTTAGAGTACCCCAAAGATAATAATGCCTACACCACGTGTTGATAGAGTTGGATCCTCGGTGATAAGGTTAAGAATTCTGTTTTCAGTCGCGATGTCCAATCCTATAGCTCGCTCGGAGTTGTTCGCTCGAATTCCCCTTTCACGTAACTGTCTAAATATACCCACAAACGTGGTATGATGGGGCACAGTTCGATTCGGATATTTACGTCGATATTCTTCAACAGATTGCATGGAGTTGCCATTACACAAACCGTAAGTAAAAATGATGTCTGCTACGTGTTCCGGTGGCAATGTACGCGGACGCGGCATTTTAGTTTTGGCATACAATACTCTTGTCGAATAAAAAATCTACGACACGCCTTGTCAATCGGCATAGACTTGCTGAAAAAAGAACATACCTTTTTCAATAAAGATCAATCACATAACAGCAAGACTAAGTCACCTCATCAAAAAAAAACATCTGTGGACCGGTAACTGCGTTAACACACGTTTTTTTTTTTAAATTATTTGTACAAAGTAATATCTTAAATTATTTCTTTTTCTATTCAATTTTCCACTTGTAAGAATAGTACTAGTGAACAAAGAGTTACTTAGTTTAATACAGAAAGAGTATCGTTATCATTGGTACTTCTTAGAATAGTTACGATAAATAACTGGCCACTTGAAAATGTCCTACTTCATTCCTCCTTCATAATGACATTAATGACTTTCATGTGTCATTAATATTGTTGTTTTTATTTTCTGTAATCTAAAACTAACAGTCGGACTAAGCATTAATTAAGCCTCAAATTCTCAATAATAAACAATTGGGGGCCAGTTCAAGGGGGGGGGGGCGACCGGCCTTTCTAATTACCAAAGCTGAAGGAAATCTTTTGTAGAGTGATCCATGGTGCATGTTATGGTACGAGTAACACCAGTGTGCCTTGCTCGAGTATTCAATGCTGCAGACGGCGTTAACTCAACCACTATGGCTTTAATAAAAAGCATATTGGAGTTAGTGTATTTTCACTAACTCGTTCTGAGTGTTCATAGTGAAATAATAAACATGTGTTATTAATAGAAAGGCTGTTAAATTTGAGTTTCATGTGTAATAAATAAATGAAAAATAAAAATACTGAATATTTTATTTCTGTAAGGACGGGACGTATAATCTCGTTCTATTGTGCACGTAATTATTGAACCAATTACTTCTAGGTACTTTACTTTAATCTTCATCTATGGAGGGATGTGTGTGGAACCGAGGGGCTAAGGTCAATTTGTGTAAGATTATGCCTGATATGTATTTATATTATGTAGATGCAATAAAGCATGCTTAGTAAGGAACAAAATCATTTGAGTACATAGCTCCAGAGAAACTTGACCCCTTACATACTTTGGATACAGGGAGTCGTTAACTCTGCGGTTTGCTGGCCATTCATTGTGTAACAGCCTGTTCTAATATGAATGGAGTCTTGAAGAGTTAATATTAACTTTAGACTGTTCAAATAGTAACAAAAGATACATAATTAGTTATAAATGACGTTTATTGGTCCAATAATTGTGTGCACAATAGAACGAGATCGATTTACTAGTAGTTTTCCCACTCCCAGTCATATCTCACAGCAGCGTCTTCTACAATATCATCCGGAAAGCTGAAACAAACGTTGGGTGGACAGTGCACAAACACTCAGTCGCTCTTTGCACCCGGCATCAGTGAACGCTCTCAATACGTAACACGTAAAACAATCAATATTTATTTTATTCCACAAAATTATTTGCAAAAAAAAAAACACTATTCTTAGCAACAGGTCTTCCGGATTATTTGAATTGGGTATGTTTAGATTGACTTTAAATCTTGGATTCCTTCTTCATTTTTATTTATTAAAAATAATACGCCGATAATTCTGTTGATACTTGACACGTAAACTATGTCATGCTAAACACTCATAGTGACAGAACTGGATTTGACTTTTACAGTCAAATTATTAGTTGGTTAAGTCTCGCAACGTCGCAATCATAAAGGTGTTTCATACTGGAGATTTCATTACAAGATTTTACACAAAAATGGAAATATCTCTAAAACCGAGCCGAATTTAGCAGACGTTAATTAACATTTTTAACTTAAAATATGGTCAGAACTATCCGAGTTTAACAATTTTTCCCCATCCCAAAAAGTGCACAGCGCCGCTAAAGAAGTTTTCACTTCAAAACTCGAGCCCTTGTAGACATTTAGGTGATGTTACCTCCATCTTGAGTTCCCACGGCACATGTTTGTACGCGTAGTCCTTCAGCACTTCAACAGGCTCGACGAGCGGCTCCCACACGGCGCGGCCGAGGTTGTAGTACGAGACTTGCATCGCCCACGTCGACTCCAGGTAGAACTGTACAGAGGCTCTAGTATAAGTTTTACCGAAACAAAACTTTACGATCGCGTTTGCGTTTTACCCCTAATTTGTATGGGATTTGACAGCTAAACGCAAACGCGGTCGTAACGTTTTGTTTCGGTAAAACTTATACTAGAGCCTCAGGTTATAAATACTATATTAGAACAACGGTGTATGAGAGTGTAAAGTTTAAGTGCAGAGCTCAATCTCAGATACAAGAATTACCATTTCCAACAAGACATATTTATGCTTATACTAGCTACGAGTAGCATCTGCCCGCGATTCCTGCCCGGAACTCGTTGATATCGTAGCTCCTTAGGGGATCATTTCTGGGATAAAAGTTATCCTATGTCCTTCCAGGGGACTCAAACAATCTCTAGAGATAGTCTAGATACCAAATTTCATCTAAATCGGTTCAGCGGTTTGAGCGTGAAGAGACACACTTTACAGAGGAAAAGTCTGTGGGGTTGTGGCTAGATAGCTTTGTAGATTTGTATGGTGCGGGTTTAATATCCGAATTCAAATATTCTTTTACCTGTGTATAGTATGAATTTTCTGGGTGGACATATACTTTTTCCCGCGGGTTTGTGTATGTTTGTTTTGCAACAACCTGGCAACCGTACCGTCTCGTCTCTTCGAAGATCTCACGGTTACACTGATTTGCCATACGATAAATAATAATAATAATACACGAGCGGAGCCGTGCGAGGAGCTAGTAAATATATGTATACAGCACGTTTGTCCAACATTACGAGAAAATACTTTCGACGGTCTTTCAATAAATAACGTTATCAATTCGAATGAATTAACGTTGTATTATTCATAATCAAAGCCCGGACGACGGGAGCAAAAATGCACTTTTCACTAGTGCTTAATTAAATATCGACTATTCTATCGACATCCATACGAACAATTTTTGTATCAGAAAATTATTGATCAAACTTATTAACTTACAATGTCAGGTTGTTACACAATATTACATCAGGTACCTAGGTAAGCTTATTATATAATATTAACGAATTACATACTAATTGTTTATTACGAAAATTATATAAAATACCCGCGACTCCGTCCGCGTGGAAGTCGTTTATATCGTAGATCCATACAAACTTTCACCCCCCCAGTTTAGGGAATTGGGGGGTTAGAAAGAGACAAAAAGTAGCCTATGTCACTATCCATCCCTTCATCTATCTCCAATTAAACACGTCAATTCGTCGCTCCGTTTTGCCGTGAAAGACGGACAAACAAACACACACATACACTTTCCCATTTATAATATTAGAATGGATTACAAAAAAACTACAAACAGCTCATTTTAATTTTGTTTACAACTACCTATAATTTTTCTAAATTTTTTCACGGTGGTCCACAGTACATCGTGCTTTTTATCGACATTTTACCAAGCGTTTCCACTTGCTCCTACTCGGTTCTCCTACTGGTAGGAGCACGAGGACCAATATGTCTTTATGCTCCTACCGGAAGCAAAGATAGTATAACCAATACGTACCGATAGGAGCATAAGGCCATATTGGTCCTCATGCTCCTACCAGTAGGAGAACCGAGTAGGAGCAAGTGGAAACGCTCATTTTACCTACTTATAAAATGTGTGTCCTCGCACTATTGAGACGTCAACACATAATACATTTTCCTTAGCAGATAGAAAATACATCGAAAACGTTATAAAACGCTCCTTCTTTTTTTACTTACGTCAGAACTCCAATCCTTGACCTGCCCGCTGAGTGAGGCTTGCATGACCAGAACCGGGATCGTCTCAGTACCGATCTGCATCTCTAACGAGAGAATGATAGATGGACTGGACAGAAGGCAGATTTCGTTACCCGGTGGTTTCACTGGCAGTGCTAATTCTTCTGGCTCTTCTAAATCCATCGCTTCTTCTGCGAGTTCTGTAACATTGGAGTTGTTTACTATAATAATAAATAGGTACTCTTTATTGCAACACGATAAGAGTGAAACAACTTACAAAAAAAATGGATTAGTAAATAATGGTAACAACAGGCGGTTTATGGTAATTTCCCACAAACATTTTATCCTGCACTAAATGCTGTCACGTAACAAAAAAACACATTTGGTTCGACCACCCTTTATTTAAAATTACAAAAACTAGGAGAGTGGACCTTCTGTACCGTAGTACTATTACTGTCTGTGGTTTAAATAAATCACTCCAATAAGCGGTTGTTAAATATATGGGTAAGTCTGTCCAGAAATAAATGTGTGTTTAGCCGGCCAACTTGCAGGAAAAAATAGCAATCAAATTTGAGTCAACCATAATAGAGAAATAGAGTGGAGATTTCTAAAATCGAACGAAACATAACAAAAACAACCCTGATCCTATAGGGATGTAGACTCAAAAATGTTGTATTACTCCAAAAGAAAGAAGGCAAAAAAATAAGCCTAGTGACGAAAATCTCATTCAGATATATCTCAAAAAATACAAGAAAAGAACAAGCTACAACCGATTTTATATTGCTTGTTAGAGAGAAAACGCTTGGGGATGCCCCCGAGCGTCATAATTAAACGACAATCGTTTCATATGAAGGTGCGTTTTGCGGAAAGTGACAAACCCCGCCTCCTAAAACTTTGGAATAACTTTGTGATTATTTAATCCCCTGCTTTACTTCATTTTCCATTTGACAATATTTTTAATCCTTTCTAGAGAAAAATCTACTTTATTGGTTACTGAATTTTGTTAATTGTAAGTACTCTGCTTACATAAAACAACCCCATACACAAGCATAAGGCTAAAACGGCACCTATAAAATGCAATTTCATATCGTGAACCTTTAACCTACCTGTTTTCAAAAACCAATATTGGTTTGGTTTGAACGGCGTGATATTCCACAGGTTATCGTAGAAGATAATCTTGTCTGTTTGCTGAGTTTCATCCTCTTCCGAGCTGGTCATGGTTGCCATCACGCGATTCAACAGGGCTATGATATCTGTGAATACGTAATTCAAATTAATGGAAAATACAAACTAACCTCAGTAAGTTAAATAAAGCTTATGTTATGGGTACTAGACGACGTTATATTTAATAGATATAAAATAAATTAGGAAATAAATAAGTCTACATACGTCCCACCCACGTACCACACGTAAAAACTAACGGTAAAAATCAAATGACATTCCGTACAAAAGTTCCGAAAATGATAGATATAAATACTTAAATACATAGAAAACATCCAAGACTCTGAAACAAATAGATAAAACATGAAGCTCATCACACATCATCACATCAGCCGAAAGACGTCCACTGCTGGACATAGGCCTCCCCCAAAGAGTGCCAAAGTGACCGGTCCTGCGCCACCCGCATCCAGCGGACTCCAGCAAAATTTACCAGGTCATCACAAATATTTGCCCTTACCGGGATTCGAACCAAGGACCTTCAGCTTCGTAGGCAGAGACACCACCCACTAGTAGCCTAGTGGGTTGTGACCGGTCGTCAAGGTGAAAGAAAATTTCAATCACAGATTAATTAGGCCAGCTACCTCAAGAGCTGGGCCTGCCACTTCCTGCAGCTGGTGAGGCGGCCGGACCGGCCGCAGGACGGACGAGGGTAGGGTGCTGGCCCGCGCTCACTCTCAGTAGCTATACCTCTTTTGTTGGTATACACAATTAGTGGTGCTCCAGTGCATTCAGTATGAAATTAGATTAGACTAAATTATATATTTCATGATGACCTGGTAAAGGTCGCGGGAGTCCGCTAGATGCGGGTGGCGCAGGACCGGTCATTGGGAAACTCTTTGGGGGAGGCCTTTGTCCAGCGGTGGAAGTCTTTCGGCTGATATGATGATGATGATGATACATTTCATGATAAAAAACTACATTACAAATTTGCATACATGTCAGAAAAAAAAAATCTTATCACGTTCGTCAAAAATAAAGAAAAATAAAGATACAATAAATTTGTGCTATTTAGGTTCGAGCAGTTTGGCTACTTCAAGACTTCAACCTGCGACAATACTAAATTGTGACACGATTACATAAGGTTAGCTCGAAGGAAAATTTCACCGATCGGCCTGGGCATACCTTGGCTTAGGAAGAAAACTGGTATTTAGAGCCAGCATGTTTTGCCCTATTGCCCTGGGAACTACCTATCTCGCACTCTCGCGCTCGCATTCACGAAGGCTTCTCGACCCTAGCTCCAACTTCAACTCCGGTAAATTAAGTAAAAAACCACCTCTGAAACAACTCTAGTATACACTTATAAGGAGCGACCTAGCCGGAGATACCGCCATTAGCAATAACTTGTTGTGTAGTTTGTAGCATCCCACTTACGAGGCGACACGGTGATCTTGATGTCGGACACGGCCACGTCAACATGCATGCCGGCGCCCGGCGGCTGCGACAGCGCGACCGACAGCGTGGCCGGCTCCAGGAGGTAGCTCGGGTTCTTCTCCGTCTTGCCGAGTGTGCGGAGAACCATTTGAAGGCCGGAGATACCGCCGTCGGCTACCATACGCTCTTCCGTTTTGCGGAGTTTGAAACGGGCTTCCATCTGGGTGGAAAGAAAGTCTTTAGTCTTTGAACATTTTATAGAAGACCTTTGGATTACTATAAAAGTCGGGTTCAGCCTCAATAACGCGATCTAAATTATCTGCCACTATTATATACTCCTCGACTATCTGAAACGAATATTTGTGAGCATAAATTGACGGACTGATTATAGTCATTATATATTATGATTATTATTATTTTGACATTGTTTTATATTGTGTTGTGTCACGTATAGCTGTCACTGTAAAATATCTACCATGAATATTAATAACTTAATCTTGAATAAACAAAATATGATTACAAAAAACTTAAAAATAAAATAATTCATACAAAATCTTATAGCTTAACACAATTGAAACTAGACCCTAGTTATAAAATAAAAACCTCTAACATTCAAAAATGGTATGTATCATAAATATAAAAATAATATTTTACGTACATGCAAACTATTTTTATTAGTAGTGAATCGAGTGAACTGCGCGAGCGCTTGGTGACCGGTCGTCAGTCGACCGCTCTGTTACGTCACTGCTCATTCGCTGCGCCGATGCAGGTATGCACGGCCGCTGCTGTTAGCGAATCCCTCATGAAATTATTACGCTGGTTCTAATACAGTGGTATTTACCTATTATTTTTATTGTTAAAAGAAAAAAAGGACACCGTGCTTTTGTGTTTTACTGGTGACTGACTATTCCTCGTTCCCGTACTGGGTAAGTTGTGCAAATAAAAATAAAAACATAATAAACCTATGCGTTTAGTGACTGTTAACATCAAACGCAACGTAATACAGTAGCTGCTAAGTGTTTAGAAATGTTTTCTTATAAATTGTTAGTATAGGATTTGCAAGTACTGATGTTGCAAAATACTAGGTGACTAAGTACGCGCTTAATTGTAGTCTACCCACTTGTTAGTTTAACTCATTAGTGTTTAATATTTTAATGTTCTTATCAATCTTATCATAGTAAATCATTTCGCTTGACGACAGCGCAGTAGGTGGCCAAATGTAAATACTTTTTGTTTTATGCCCTTCCTGTCTATCTCAGGAACTACCTCGGGAGTTGGCGCCTCCTAACAACTGGCTGCACAAAGAAGGCCTCCAGGCGGCATATATATACCGAGGCCCAATTGTAGTTACCAACTACATAGCAGATAAGTTTTTTTTTTGTTAGTTTTAAGCACCTCAGTGATAAGCAGATCTATGGCCGGCATCGGATTTATGCCCTAATCTTAATAAACTGCCTTGTTATTTACTTGGAGCGTTTTATTACAATAAGAAAAAAACGTGACAATGGCGCCCATAAACGTGGTTTATTTATAAGGTCATTTAAGGATCTGCTTTGGTATTTAATATTTGCTTTATTCTAAAGCTAAATCAGGCTTATTCATTTCAATTACATCCATGTAGCTGCCTCCGTGCACTTGTTTGTAAGACTACTTTGCCGATTCTTGCTAGAGTAACGGATCTTTGTAGCGCTAGACTAAGTCGTGCGGCTTTACTCGCGCAATTGATTTTCCACAATAAGTTATTGTCTCTAGAAATAAGTTATTGTCGTATAATTGCTATTCTGTGTATAAGTATTGTTCCTGGCTTTTCTTGGGTAAAAAAAAAGAGTGTGTTTTGTTATTGATTTATATAAGTGTTTTTATTGTCATCAGATTTTTAGACATAACATAAGCTTATTTCTTTATTTTATTTTACTTTTTCCCTTTTTCTTACTCTGTTACCGCTGTTTTTGTTGTTGATAATAGATTAGTGTGTAGATATTTTGCACAACATACTCGGTCATTGATTTTGGATCGAAATGGATCGCTCTATAAAGTATTTGCTCTTGCAAAAACAGGAGCTAGTTTATGAAGTGAATATCAGGGGTGGGGTTCCTGCAGAAAATGTCCTTGAATTAAGGCGACAGGTTACGAGACTTACTCAAAAATTTGCTGCGAGTGACATTCTTGAATCCTGCCTAGATTTTGATAATGAAACGCTTGAAATTAATGATACAATTTCAAAAATAAAAAGTAACTTAAACCTTTTGAAGACGGATTATCAGATTTCACTATATTCTAGGACTCATGCTTTATTGAATCATGTTTACTTCCGGGTTCACAGAGCTGTACCAGCATCTTCTGATGACGTTGCGGTACAAGACAAGCTAAAAAAAATATTAGAAGGCCTGGAATTTCAGTTGCAAGACCTATCCAAAGTAGCCACTGCCGTTGACTGTGAAACTTATTCTGAGCCTGATCCCAAGCCTGTTCCCACGGAAAGACCGACTCATATTACGGTGACCTGTGATCGTGGTGTTACATCTGAATTAGCAAAACTTAGGTATGACGGGAAAACGTGTGTTCGTTCGTTTATACAACGAATTGAAGAGTTTCGCGAAGCAAAGGGCATTCCTGATGGTAAAATGTTAGCGAGCGCAACTGAGATTTTTACAGGTGATGCACTACATTGGTTCCGTAGTGTTAAAGAACGAGTTAGTTCTTGGAAGATGTTGCTCTCGGTCTTAAAAGAAGACTTCGATTTTATTGACTACGATTACAAATGTTAGCGGAAATACGTAATCGGACACAAGGAGATTCAGAAAGCATTGCTATCTATTTAGCAATAATGGATGGAATGTTTAGGCGTCTTAGTAAGCACATGAATGAATCTGAAAGGCTGGAGATCATATTACATAATATAAGGCCTTGTTATGCTAATATCCTCGCTACCTGCCCCGATATTGACTCCATCGAGAGTTTACGGATACTATGCAAAAATTATGAGCATGTTAAAAGTCGATGCGATAATTTTAAAGAGCCACCAAATGCAAACTCAACGACTTTGGCTCCCGAGTTTGCGTATAAAAGTGTAAAAGAGCAAAATAAAAACGTGGTTAGGTCAAATTATACCTACTCTTCTAAGCCTACTCTAAAGGCAAACAATTTTGCTACTTCAAACAGGCAGTATTTCGAAGGCAATAGAGTGGAAACGGGTAATAAAACTTATGCTATCGCTAATAGCAAACAGTTCTGCTTCCGGTGCCGTGTCGACACTCACTCAATGCCAGAATGCAATGCCGATAGAAATGATATTTTTTGTTTTAAATGCGGAATGAAAAATGTGAAGTTGCCAGACTGTCCCAATTGCAATCCTAAACCTTCCACATCGGCTAAGGCAAAAAACGAATAAGTGTTGAAAATTGCCACGACGCTACTAGGGCCAATAACTTTGATTCAGAAAGTGATTGGAGTAAGTGGCTTGTCACTGTTACAAATTTCTTTAAATCGTATAAACTAGCGGCAATTTTCAACAAACCAAATGATGATCCTCGACCCTATGTAAAAGTTATGATTAAGAACCATGTAGAACTTGAAATATATGGTTTACTCGATTCAGGCTCTGTTATTTCGATAATCGGTAATAATGCACACTTGCTGCTGCTGCGTCATGGATTTTTATTGAACGATGACGAAAAAATTACCGTAACCACTGCAGGAGGTCAGCGGATAATGTCCATGGGATATTTCAATGTTCCTGTTACATTTGAGAACGTAACAAAAGTTCTTAAAACCCACATTATTCCAGAAATTGAAGCTACGCTCATCCTCGGAATAGATTTCTGGACAAATTTTAACTTATGCCCGAAATATATGAATAAGGTCGATTATCTTTCCAGCGACCCTGGCGTATCTGAAATAAGTGTTAATGCGACTAAACTATACAGTTACGATCATTTAAATACCGAACAGAGATGTGAAGCTGATGAAAAAACTCACAACTTCAGAGATATCTCTTATGACTGCAAAGGCCTTGGCAGAACAACTCTTATATCTCATGCCATCGATACTGGTGATGCTGCCCCTATCAGACAGCGGTACTATCGCATGTCACCCGAAAAACAAAGAATAATCACAGAACAAGTAGACGAAATGCTGTCTCTGCAAGTAATAGAACCATGCGAGAGCCCATGGTCCTCACCAGTACTAGTGGTAAGTAAAAAAGATGGTAAACCTAGACTTTGCCTAGATAGCAGAAAGCTGAATTCCGTTACAAAGAAGGATGCCTATAGTTTACCTTATGTATCAGAGATCCTCGATAACTTAAAAGATGCCAGATTCCTTTCCAGTATTGATCTCTCTAAGGCATTTTGGCAGATACCAATAAAAGAGTCTGATAGGGAAAAAACATCTTTTTTTGTACCCTCAAGGGGTACATTTCAGTTCTGCGTAACAGCCTTCGGGTTAACTAATGCGCCAGCTACGCAGCAAAGGCTGGTGGATATCCTTTTTGGTGTTGACTTTGAATTAAAGGTTTTCGCGTATTTGGACGATATTATTATAGTCAGTAAAACCTTCGAAGAACATGTTACATTACTGAAAAGAGTACTTGAAAAATTAAATAAAGCTAATTTAACTGTCAACCTAGAGAAATGCAAATTCTTTCGTGACAGATTGAACTATTTAGGTTATGTCATTGATGCTAATGGCCTTCGCACGGATCCAGAAAAGGTCAAAGCCATCACACAATTTCCGACGCCTACTTCAAAAAAGGAAGTAAAGCGTTTCTTAGGAACTGCTTCTTGGTACAGAAGGTTCATTCCAAACTTCAGCACTATTGCTGGTCCACTCAATTCTTTGACTTCCACTAAGAAAAGTGCTCCTCCGTTTAAGTGGACTGTGCAAGCGGAAGAATCATTTATCAAGCTCAAGTCTCTATTAGCAGAAGCTCCGGTATTAGCTTGCCCAGATTTTGGACTTCCCTTTGAAGTCCATACCGATGCAAGTAATTTCGGAGTTGGAGCGATGCTATCTCAAACTATAGATGGCATAGAGCATCCAGTGGCTTACATGAGTCGCTCTCTGTCAGGTCCTCAAAAGAATTACAGCGTTACAGAGCGTGAAACTCTGGCTGTCTTAGCGGCTCTCGAACATTGGCGATGTTACCTTGAAAATGGCCAAATGTTCACTGTATATACAGATCACGCCGCCTTAAAATGGTTTCTATCTATATCAAATCCATCCGGTCGACTTGCTAGATGGGGAGTCCGACTTTCTTCCTTTCATTTTGAATTAAGACACAGAAAAGGCAAGGACAACATAATCCCTGATGCACTCTCGAGATCGGTACCCCTAGCTGCAATTTCAGATATATCGATACCTATTCAGGATACATGGTACCTAAACTTAATGAATGGATGTCAGAGGTCTCCAACAAGCTTTCCAAATTACAGAGTAGAAAACAATGTCTTGTACAGGTATACTAAGTCTAAGAATCCCTTGACTGCAGAGTTTGACTGGAAGGAGGTCGTGCCAGACGAAAAACGTAAGAATGTGTTAAAGATATGTCACGCTGAACCAATATCGGGTCATTTTGGTATATTTAAGACGTATAAAAGAATGGCATTAAAATATTACTGGCCAGGCATGTACTCTGATACGGTGGATTTTGTGACTGGATGTGATACTTGCTTAGCTTATAAATTACCTACTCACGGCACGTTAGGGAAAATGGGAAGACCAAAAGAATGTAGTAGACCTTTTCAAGCTATATCTATCGACTTAGTCGGACCTTTGCCAAACACTAGAAAACAAAACTGTTACATCTTTGTAGTGGCATGCATTTTTTCAAAATATTGCCTTCTCTTTGCACTCAGAAGAGCTACCGCTCAGAATATATGCAAATGTCTGGAAGATGGAGTGTTTTTGGTCCATGGAATTCCGCAAACAGTTATCCTTGATAATGGTTGTCAGTTTATTAGTCGGGATCTAAATAATTTATTGACGTCTTACAAAGTTCCAAAAGTTCATTTTACACCAAAATATTGCCCGCAAATTAACAGCGTAGAGCGTTATAATAAGACGATTGTAACATCTATTTCTACATTTGTAAACGATGATCACAGGTCCTGGGATGTGAATCTTGCTAAGATACAATTTGCAGTTAATAATTCCGTTAACGAAACAACTGGTTACACTCCCTCATTTCTAGTACATGGGAGGGAACTGGTTACTTGCGGGTCTCACTATATAGACAATACTGATGACCCAAATGATAAAATCCTTATCCCACGTTATGCGTACGCGGAGAACCTTGGCCATCTAGCACCCATATTTGACAATGTTCAAAAGGCTCTCTGGCAGTCTCACTTAAAGAATTCGCAGCGATATGATCTAAGGAGAAGACACGTGGAATTTACCACAGGTGACGTAGTATGGAAACGATGTTACTTTCAAAGCGACAAGGATGCGCATTTCAGTAAAAAACTGGCTCCAAAGTTTCTGAAATGCAAAATAAAAGAAAAGCTTTCCCCATTAGTGTATATTCTGGAAGATATGTCTGGCCGGGATCTGGGATCATGGCATGTTAAAGATATTAAATTGATAACTAGCCTTAAAGCTAAATAATAAAAAGTAAATGAAGTTACAGTAATAAAATAAAGGATTTTCCGTGAGGTAAAATCCTTCCGTAAGGAGAGGGATACTGTCACGTATAGCTGTCACTGTAAAATATCTACCATGAATATTAATAACTTAATCTTGAATAAACAAAATATGATTACAAAAAACTTAAAAATAAAATAATTCATACAAAATCTTATAGCTTAACACAATTGAAACTAGACCCTAGTTATAAAATAAAAACCTCTAACATTCAAAAATGGTATGTATCATAAATATAAAAATAATATTTTACGTACATGCAAACTATTTTTATTAGTAGTGAATCGAGTGAACTGCGCGAGCGCTTGGTGACCGGTCGTCAGTCGACCGCTCTGTTACGTCACTGCTCATTCGCTGCGCCGATGCAGGTATGCACGGCCGCTGCTGTTAGCGAATCCCTCATGAAATTATTACGCTGGTTCTAATACAGTGGTATTTACCTATTATTTTTATTGTTAAAAGAAAAAAAGGACACCGTGCTTTTGTGTTTTACTGGTGACTGACTATTCCTCGTTCCCGTACTGGGTAAGTTGTGCAAATAAAAATAAAAACATAATAAACCTATGCGTTTAGTGACTGTTAACATCAAACGCAACGTAATACAGTAGCTGCTAAGTGTTTAGAAATGTTTTCTTATAAATTGTTAGTATAGGATTTGCAAGTACTGATGTTGCAAAATACTAGGTGACTAAGTACGCGCTTAATTGTAGTCTACCCACTTGTTAGTTTAACTCATTAGTGTTTAATATTTTAATGTTCTTATCAATCTTATCATAGTAAATCATTTCGCTTGACGACAGCGCAGTAGGTGGCCAAATGTAAATACTTTTTGTTTTATGCCCTTCCTGTCTATCTCAGGAACTACCTCGGGAGTTGGCGCCTCCTAACAACTGGCTGCACAAAGAAGGCCTCCAGGCGGCATATATATACCGAGGCCCAATTGTAGTTACCAACTACATAGCAGATAAGTTTTTTTTTTGTTAGTTTTAAGCACCTCAGTGATAAGCAGATCTATGGCCGGCATCGGATTTATGCCCTAATCTTAATAAACTGCCTTGTTATTTACTTGGAGCGTTTTATTACAATAAGAAAAAAACGTGACAGTTGTGAAATTTTGACTTTTTGTAATTGATTGTTTATGCACCTATGTAATGAAACTCAAGACATTTGCATGCCTGCATGTGGGCTGAATACACTGTGCTGTGAAATCTCATTGGCATCTGTATTATATACCTACTGTATTCTGGCAAATAAATGATATTGATTGATTGATTATTAGCAAAATATATCCTACACGCTCTATTGGCGTCAATCCAATAGAACGTGTGGGATATATTTTGCTATGGTAAAACTTACTAAAATGAGCACGGAAAAAGCATAGAAATTTGATTGGAACAAAAATAGCCCTCCTCGCATAAGTACCTATAACTATTATGCAGAATATTTACACTTTATTTTGATGACTTAGTGAGTGTAAACCCTGCCTACGAAACTGACGGTCTTGGTTTCGAATCCCGGTGAGGGCAAATATTTGTGTGATGAGCATGAATATTGGTTCCTGTCTTGTAGTGTTGGGTTACTCACTCGTGAGGCACCTCATTTGTCATACTCATTTCATTAAATTGTCGCATCACTTCAAGCTTTAAAAATGAACCACCTCATTCCTCACGAGGTACCGGGTCACCCCTTACTCGCTTGTTCGTCAACTCGCGGCACTCGCGATTCATTTATCCCTCAAAACTTTCTTAACCTCAAAGGCCTCAAAGCCTCGCCACTCGCGCCTTACTTCATTTTTCCCACTACCTATCACATCGAAAATAAGCGAGTGAACGAGGGATTTACATTTGACTTGAACACGTAAGATGCTTACAACTTTTTGAGCATTGAAGTGCTTCCGTACATTTTGGAGGTCGCGCTCCTTGTCAAGTTCGAGTAAGTAAACTCCCTCGGACGTCACTTCAATGCTCAAAAAGTTGTAAACGCCGCAGGATTTCATACATCTAACGCGTTCACGTCAAATATAATTTTTATCCAAAGAAACGCGCCTAACTTTCCCCCATCTACAATACAATATTGTATGTAGTGGAGGAAGGTAAGTAAGAATATTGAACACGAAAGTAATTGGTGGTCTATTGTACACTACACTTGAAAAAAACCTTGTTTATTAGATGGTACCTCACCTCATTTGAAGTACGACATTGTACCACCTTATTTTTGGAAATGAGGTGCTCATACAAACTCATTTTAATTTCATGTCCTGCCCAACACTACTCTCCTCGATGTTTTCTATGTATTTATATCTATTCAATATATCATTGTCTAGAACCTTTCCAGTTACCATAACACAAGCCTTATTGAGCTTACTTTGAAGCTAGTTCGATTTTGTGTATGAGTGTCATATTTATTTATGTAATATTTATATAATATTATGAACAAATGAGTATGAGTATGAGTATTCAACACTCACATTAAGAACTAAGGCGTCGCAAGTCTTCTGCTCCAGTGACTCCACCAGGATGATGTCGGGCTGTTCAATCTTGATGTTGACCGTCAACATGGCCAGCTTCGGCTGCTCCGGTGGCTGGTTGCTCACTGTTGGCTTTTTTTTCAATGCCACTGACTGCGAAGGTAAAAAAAAATATATTTGTAACTTAATTAAGGTTCTATGTTAAGGGTAGAGCTACGGTAGCCTAGTGGTTCAGGCATGCGGCTGTCAAGCGGCGGTCGTGGGTTCGAATCCCGGCTCGTACCAATGAGTTTTTCGGAACTTATGTACGGAATATTTACCGTCAGTTTTTCGATGAAGGAAAACATCGCGAGGAAACCGGTCTTATCCCACCAAGGTCTAGTTTTCCCTCTGGGTTGGAAGGTCAGGTGGCAGTCGCTTTCGTAAAAAGAGGCCTGTGCCAAATCTTGGGATTAGGTGTCAAAGCGGACCCCGGGCTCCTTAGGGGCACAACCGGGAATAACGCTAGGAAGATGATGATGATGAATTAAGGTTTTCTGTTTTTGTACTGAACTTACCTATAAGTAAAAGATCATGCAACGAATATTTAATTAACAAAATTCGTAACTTGATAAAAAGTATTTGTCTCAAATTAATGTATAGGTTTTAACAGCTTTTTTTTGGTGACATTAGGAAAACACCTGTAGACCTGTAAATGTCCTAAATACTGAGTTTTAATTGACTGTTTTTAGTGAAAATATTTTTTTTACAATTTATTCCGTGCAACACCCACGACATACACATTGCGATGTTAGACTCAACTACTGGCTTTTTGAAGCCTTGAATTAAATTGGCAAAAATCATGAAATGTTGTCATTTGGTGAGCATACTAACATACTGCTCGGCCCAATCTACTAACCAACAAGATTCTAATTAATAATAAAGTCTTTAGACGCTTTTATTGCCAACTGAACTTCCGTCTACCGTCTACATTATCAGATCAGCACATATTGCATTTTTTCCGGGAAGTTGGTCAAATCAGACTTGTAAGATTTGATTCCATATAGACTTCGGTGCCCTGTTTATCAAAACTTACAAGCCTTGTATTACAAGCATTTTGCTTGTGAAAATGTTTATTATTACAAATATCTGTTCATCAAAACTGCTAGACTACAAGTTACAAGTGACGTTTTTAATTTCAAAAGTATATTTTTACACGTGATTTAGTGCCCGGCGACCCTTCATTCCGTATTACAAGTTAACAAGAGTCGGGCTTAGTATTTAAAAAATCTATTTTTAAATCGACTTTCTTTTCAAAATGTGGTCAAGTGATACGAGCGACGACGAAAACGTTAGAATAACGGAACCTAGGCAATATAAGCCAAGAATTGACTATGGCCATATGGAGGCGACCTACGAATTCAATGAAGTTTCGTCTGAAAGCGGAAAAAATGTAACACTTCATTTTTATTTTGGCCAACAATTTAAAAAGAAACAAACAGAAACATGGCATTTTCACCGAAATTGACGTAACAAATAGCTCTGCATTGGTTGGGAACCGGAGCTCAATACCAAAGGAAGTGTATGCAAATGCCGTTCACAGTGTTGTAGCGGTTGTCAATACTGTTATGTTTGAAGATTACGTCAAATGGCCGAACAATATGCAGGAGGTAGTACAGAAATTTACTACAACGCTGATAATGTGTTCGAAGGCGTACAAGTTGATGGGGGGCGGAACAGACTTGAAAGGATAATCAATTGTTTTAGGATTTGAGATTTTTAATATCAATGAGTTAAAACTTAAACGTAAGCTATTAAGAAAAAGTGAAATATGAATAAGTATACAAATATTTTTCAACAAATGTCCTATTTCACAACCGTAGGATTTATATGTTCAAATGTTTAAAAGGGGGGGACGGCGCGTACGCAGTCCCCACTACCAAAAATTACGCATCCGAGTTATCCACATTAGGGATAATCGCAAGGGTCAACCCAACCGCAGTGCAATGGGAGAGTCTCGCCCTGGGGGAACCGCCTTCATGATCACGGTATCCCCTATGCCAGGTAAGTATGAGTTCACAACAGTCCGCCGCGAGGGTCGTTATTGCAGGAAAAATCTTAACAGCGCGTTCTACGAATCGACTTGGAGGGGACAACGACATCTAGCGGCAAATGTTGGAACTAATTTCGATGAGTCTTGGCCGCTTATTTACCATTTGCAGACGTAATATCTTAACTACTTAAATGTTTAAACTAACGTCGGTGTAATAATACGATCTTTAGACACACCTACACACACTTGTAAGGACATAATACATATATGACTTTATATATCAATGCAAAAAAGATTAACCAGTGGTATTATTGTTGCTGTTTGTGCATTGTTGATGAAATTCGGATCGGATTTATTGGGATCAGAAGCTTCTTTACTCACCGGGAACGCGTCAATAGCCTTGTCCGATTTGTTCGTGATTTGTGGCGTCATGTCTACAATCTCCTCGTCGGAGTCTTTAGAATTATCAGCCAGACCTGCCTTCATGAAATCCGCGATCTTGTTCAGGAAGTCCATGGCTAGGATCAGGTTGAAGCTAAATACTCTTATGTCGACTGGAAAAAACGACAACGTTTAGTTAGTAAACAGATTATGCAAGAATACCGAGGAGTCTGCCAATATAAAGGCTCTCGAACACATACTTATACCATACCTTTTCGATACCATACTGCTTCTAAAACTCATGGCTCCTGTTATACTTAAGTTTTCCTGACGTATTTTTGTCGTCGGTTGTGTTTCGTGTGAATAGACTCAAAAAGGTTAATAAGATAGCATTTGCAAGCTACCTACATGAAGCAAAGACGTACTATGGATGTTATGATAATTGTTTAACTGTCACCAGCATCATTATTTTCCGCAACACAGCGCGCATTAATATCTGACACGCATCTATTTCTAGGGCCGTTAGGACGTGTCAGATACTTTTGACAGTTTTGTTACTGCATATTAATACTGGCGACTGTACCATTTATACAAGTAACTAATACATTGATCAAGGAACTCACTATAAGTATCGTGGTTCTTGGTAGTGTACGTGATGTCGATCATGCTTCGTATCTTGTCCGGAGATTCCATTAAGGGCGATTCCCTCGTATCATCGTACATGTCCCCTGAATCCCGGCGACGCTCTAAATACCTGTACAATGAAACAAAGCATTGCTAAAGTATAAGTTTTCAATGAAAACTTTTAGTAAACTTATCGAGCTTAAAAATTCACACACTCATTTTTACACTTCACTTTACAGCACGTTTGGCACAAACCGCGCGCGCGAGCTTTGTCGCGGCGAAATAGACTATCCATCTCTTTCTAATTAGAACGCATAGAAAGAGGCGGGTAGTCTATCTCGCCGCGACACAGCTCGCGTGCGGTCTTGTACTGGTTAGTACAAGACCGCACGCGAGCTGTGTCGCGGAAGCAGAAGCTGTGCACGGTTGTGCAGAAGTATACAGGGTGTATTAAAAATGGGGTGTGAACCGATCAAGGGCACGTTCGGTGGCGTATTGCGATTCCAAAATTGCACTTGTTTATTTATTTTTTATATGCTTTTGTTTACATTACAGTCGTTGTTTTTGATGACATTGCTTGTGTATAATATAACATTTAAACTCTTCTGCTTCATGCACATATTTAAATAATTACTATACACTTTATCAGAGATCACGGCCGGCCGGTGCAACCCGCGTCTAAACGTCATAAACATAGGTAAACAAATATCGTGTAATGCCCGTGTATATATTTTTTTAATACATGCATACATATATTAAAAAAGATATACACGGGCATTACACGATATTTGTTTACCTATGTTTGTGACGTTATGTCTACACATACCTGGTTATTTTAGCCCCTCTATCGGGCCTGGTATCGTCCAGAGTGCAGTCGACGAGGAGCAGCGAAGTGTTGATTGAGTCGTCCGAGAACATACGCCCCTTCACGGCGAACAGTGCTAGGCAGAAGCGCGCTAGTTCGATATCTTTGTCACTAGTACTGCCATGTCCAGCCTTCTAAAAATTGTACAAACAACATGTGTAATCTAAATATAATATAAACGTAAAACTCCTGACTGACTGACTGACTCACTCACTTAAATCAACGCCCAGCCCAAACCGTTGAACCCAGAAAGCTGTTTTTTTCACAATAGGTAGTTTATATAACGTAAGTACCCACTAAGAAGGGATTTTTTTATTCCACCCTCAAGGGGGTAAAACGGTGGTTGAAAGTTTGTGTAGGGATTGAGTAAAATTTTAAGTGAGAGACTTGAAACTTTGTGTATGGACTCCTTATTACAATACGAGAAAAGAAATTTTAGGGTTTTGAAAAAACCCTCCCCTAAGCTGTGAAATGTTTGTATGGGGAAAACATTCTTTTTGAACTAGAGAATTGAAACTTTGTAGAAAGATTACTTATTAGAATACAAAAAAGTATTTTCTGCGTTTTAGAAAATTCTACCCCTAAGGGGTTAAATAGGGGTGCAAAGTTTGTACGAGGGAAACTTTTCCTTTTGAGCTAGAAACTTGAAACAGACTATTACTTATTTGAATATTTGATAAAAAAAGCACTAAGCATTTTGGAAAAATCCACCCCTAAGGGGATTAAAAAGGGGTGAAAAGTTTGTTTGGAAAGCAAGAAATTTTTAAAGTAAGAGATTTGTAAGTTATATCTTAGCCTACATGCTAAAGGACTGCAAACCCAATTTCAGCGTTTTTTTATTTATCTCCTGAGAGTTTATTGAGGTTTGAGTCACAAGGGGGTTCAGAGTTTGTATAGAGAGCAAGACATTTTTAAAGTAAGAGATTTGCAACATCGGTTTTAGACTGTTTGTTTCAAAACTAGAAAACGAATTTCAGTATTTTTTGAAATGGATGCCGGGGTTATAAGTTAAACAAGACATTTTTAAAGTAAAAGATTTGTTACTTCGATTTTAGACTGTTTCTTTGAATACTAGAAAAAAATATTGGGTATTAAACGAGATTTATAGGAGTTGTACATTTATACGGGGAACAAGAAAATTTTAAAATAAGGGAACTGTAACTTCGGTCAAGGACAAGAAAACAAATTTCTGCGTTTTTTTATATTCTTCCTCTAGGGACAGCAGGTACGCAGTCCCTAATGCTAAAAATGACGCATCCGAGTTATCCACATTAGAGATAATCGCAACTATCGCAAGGGGCAACCCAACCGCAGTGCAATGGGAGTGTCTCGCCCTAGGGGAACCGCCATCTTGATCATATTATACTGTTTTATCACGCTATTCCCATTTAATGATACACAAATTGTTGCTAATAGCCTCGCTTGCGATTTAAACGCACCCAATGATACTTGATACCCTTATAAGAATCTTTATTATACTTACAGAGACAGCCGTATTCACCAAATCAATGACGAAACTGTCCATTGTGAACGAAAACTTGATGGTGACTCTCGGTTTCTTAACTTCAGCCTCTTTTCCTGATTCTAAAGTAACACTAGTGACTTTTCGTGCATCTTGCTTGCTTACGGTTCGAGTGGCCGATTTAGAAGTGGACTTGGGCACGCTGGCTTGAGTCTTTGCGTCTTTCTGTTGGCCTTCTTGGAGGTTTTGGTTCAGAATGTTCATTATACTCCTGTAATCACTATGGCCAACTTTTATCTGGAAAAAATAAATAAAAGTTGTGCTATAAAAATAAGAGTATAAATGGACGCGTCCCTGGTACACAGATGAGTTTCATTATCAGCAAACAATTATTATATATCCATTTGTGTTTCATACTGAACAATTACCTAATGATTTCACCCCAAATTTGTTAAAGTTCATTGAAAAAATCTGGCATTGATCAGTAATTTCATTTGTTGATGAAATATTGATTATTATTCATATTTCACTGCTCCTAGTCTAAATCGTAAAATTGTTTTAAGCTCACTTTATCTACAGTGATCACACGAATCGACAAGAAATACAACGAAAGAAACAGGTTTGTGTCTGAATCGGAACAAAGAAAAAACGCTTCATAGAAAGAACTTTAAGTGATAAATCTTGTACAAACTTACCGCAATAGTATTCAGTAGACTGAATACTATTAAGTTCGGGGTAGACCCCGTAAGTCCATATCGGGCAGAGGCTCGTACCAGCTGGAAAGGCTCCTTTTAACGAACAGCTTGAAGCTGGTCGGCTTGAGTAGTTTCCGCTCGTCTTCCTCACCGGTCGTGTCCACGAGACTAAGTTTAGAGTGTTATTTTGCAAACTATAACTTGTAACTTACCGCAATAGTCTTAAGTCTACCCGACAAGTCCATATCGGGCAGCGGTTCGTACCAGCTGGACAGGCTCCTTTTAACGAACAGCTTGAAGCTGGTCGGCTTGAGTAGTTTCCGCTCGTCTTTCACGTCCATCGCGTTGTACACGAGACTGACGCATGAGAGCTTGATGTCTTCTAGTTCTAGCGTCAATTCGTCTATTGTCACTTTGTTTGTGACGTTCTGGAGAATATTTTTTTAATTGTAATGTCTAGTAGAAGTAGCCACTACTACTTAACTCGGATTCATAAGTAGGCGAACTAACTTGACAGCTGAAAATGTCAGCCAGACGTAGGAAAAAAAATATCTAGTTCATGTCGATACAAATATGTCGATATAACCTTGCACCTACTATAAATCTGATTAAATTAGTAACAAGAATGATACACTATTAAATACAACTCAACGACGTTACGAAAGATTCACAATCACTGTACTAGATAGCTCCGAGCAGACCGATGACAGAAAGTCGAATGGCTTGGCTAATGAATGGTTGGAACTCTCAATGAATCAAAAAGGCGGACAACGTCCTTATTTATGTCTTAAAAAGATGTTTGATGTATTTTTAATTCCAAACGATTTTATGAATTATTACTTTGCTTAATATAATTATTAGTTTGATTTCAAACACAATAATGCTGCTTAACTAAACCTCTGGTATGAACTGGATTTTTTTAGCACTAGCAAAACTGTGCCAACATTCGTGTGCAATAAACTATCAAGTCAGATCGCCTAATTATGAATCCCAGATTAGCGACCTCTCTGTATTTACTTGAAAGGAACACAGCCTTCCATCATTTTACTGGGCAACAGTGAGCGCGGGTACTATTTAGGCTACAAAATCAGGCAGTTTATTTTTTCTTTGCTTTAGTTCTGTAGGTTGAATGAAAGCAAAGCAAACATTTTCCTTAAAGATAAGAGACTTCACGTGTCATTAAATAAGCGTTTTCTTATCATTTATAATCCAATGAGGCGGCGACGTCAAAGCCCTTTTAGCCCCTAAAGATATAACCAAGCTTTAAATTAGCTATAATGAAATGACATACACACGAGTGCAATGCAAACGGACCCCTTTTTTTTCTTTAAAGCGTAAGAGAAAATGTATACATGTAATAATCAGACCGCACCATTACATTATGATCTCAGGTACCCTAGCCCTAGTACATACTTTCCGATTTCACACAGATGCCGCGATCTCCCGGCACTCCACCAACTAGATAATTCGCCGTTCACTGCGGAGTCTACAAGTTTCCATCAGGCACTGTTTGTATGTATGGATTTCATAAGCTTTATTGCACATAAAACAAGTGGAATACAGCAGGTACAAAGACAACCTAATAATGTACAAAGGCGAACTAATCCCTTTAAGGGATCTCTTCCAGCTAACCTTACGACCCAGAAAAGTACAGCGAATCGTCTTTGTCAGGTGACAGGCTTGAACTTACCTCCACTTTCAAATCCACAAACTTATTCTGTAGCGTCATCCGACCCAAATCAACGAGTAGAGCCTTTTTGCTTCTAGAGTTCTCGGGTATTACAATAATTGGGGCAGCCAGCCGAACTTTCAATGACAATTTTGTGGAGTTTTCATATGCATTCTGCACGTTAGCGCGGGCTGATTCGACGGCTTGCGAAGACGCCTCTATGATTGCTTGTTGCGCCGTTTGGAAATTGTTCAAGAACTCCTGGAAAATAGAAAATAATACATGTATCAATATCAATTTGGTTGTAAAACAAATCATTAGCGAATTATGTGCTGAAACCAAAAATTTATGTAAGTCAGCGAAAGTTTTAATCAATAATATTTATTAGGTTGGTTTCAAATATTGATCATTTCGTAGTTATATCATGTCTTCGTCATTCCAGAACTAATTCGATTAACTATAATTTACTAACTGTTTTTTTTTTACATTCTTACAACTGAACTTATTTTTAGGAATATAAAAGCGTGAATCGATCTCTGAATTCAAGACTAATAATAGTAATCATAATAAGTCCCTGCTAGGATAATTGTGGAAAGAAATAAATAAGTTGTACCTATACTATTTTAATGTTGTATTAAGCAGTAACGCTGCTAACGAAATCATAAATTTAAATTAAAGGAAAAATGTAATGCTCCGAGCCGGATTTGAACAGGCGACCACAGGCATTCATGGCCCGTCGCTACTAACCAACTGAGCTATCGGAACAATCTGTCTCAGCCACTTAATCTTTCAAGCAGTTCCTTCCAAGGAATACTTAAATAAGATGGAAACGGCGTGTTAGCTAGTTACTGCGGGATCCTGCATAGCCAGCCCAACACAATCATAACTGAATTTATACGTGTCAACACTACTGCAAAACGCTTCTTATTGGCAAAAGCTTTTAATTCCATTATGATTTCAACAGTTGTAATTTTTAGGACGAAAAGTAACTCAAAACGGCATTACTTGCGGTCTAATTTCCAATGCCAAAAAAAATCAAATGACCGTCTATTCTTTATCAATATAGGAGCTAATTACGAAAGCGGTTCTCAAGTATGCAAATGATATCATATGTGAATAGTCTTGATACATGCTCTCCTTTTTGCGCTAAAGCATTACTAAACGTGTGTGAGCGTGACGCACTTTTGACGGAAAATGACATTAACTTTTTGATTGCAAAATGAACTTGACGTTTGTTTACGTTCGAAACCAAAGGGCATATGTTACTATGGCCCTCCATGGTGATACACCTATTTGGAAATTTAGAATACGAAATAGAGGCGAGGCTAAAATCATAATTATCGATATTTTATATTCTTGGCATATAGTTTATATATTATATGGTATATTACGTATGTTTATCCTCCTAATATTATAAATGCGAAAGTTTAGATGTTTGGATGTTTGTTACTCAATCACGCTTAAACGGCTGAACCGATTTAAATGAAATTTTGCACGAAGATAGTTTATAGCCTGGATTAAAAAATAGGATAGTTTTTATCCCGAGTCCACGCAGACGAAGTCGCGGGCGGAAGCTAGTAATTAAATAAATTTAAAAGGCCCCTATTTCTTAGACTGAGAGCGTTTGCGTACTGCGGCCGATCCGAACCTGATAAATATCAGTCCGACCGAAGTAACTAGTGCTATTTCTGTGAGAAATTACACCCCAACAAATCGGGTGACGACATGTTGATCTAGTGCGCGACCTTATCCACGCAGTTCGCAAATGCTCTAAATGGAGATGGTGCTGAAAGCAATTGTCAGAGAAATCGTGTAGCTCACGAAAACATGCTCACAATTTTATATCAAAATAAGTACAAGTTTTAAAGAAATTGTAATATTTACCAGGATACTCCTGTGAGTATGATCACAGCAGTATGTCTGTACATACTATGATCATTATAATAATAAAATTGCACATTAAAAGTCCTCTATATACCATGCCATGTGTTTCAATAACAGATATAATTTCTTTAACACAAATAAATTAATAAAGCGCTTCACGATAACATCAGAGAAAATAATTTTCCCAAAGAAATATTCCTTGTTTTTAGTGGTTCTATAGCTTTTAACATAGAACCAAATAGATATGACAGCTCAATTAGTAGACCCGCCAAGTCGATAAGGTCATAAAACCAAATTATAAACTAAATTGTAAGACGGCGAAAAAAAATCCTAGTATGAATAGTTTTCATCAGAATATTCAGGGTTTTTCCAGCAAGGAACTAGAAATAGGCTTATTTTTTGACGATTCATAACAGCCATTCATGGTGGTTATCTCGTTACTGCAAAAAGTTCCTTTACATGCAAAGACCGGAAAGAAGAAGAAATTTCTTGTACAGAATTAACGTACAAATAAATATACTTAATGGTACCTACCTACATACGTAAAAACTAAATGCTAATTATAGCATTTATATATTAATATAATTATTTAAGTATTTCTAATAAAAAATACGTTTACTAGATGACAAATGACGAATGGACTACAGTCAGCTCTATCATATTATAATAGCTATGAGGAAACCATTTTATTGAGATCGAATTCCATCCGAGATACGAATAAAGTAATACAATTATCGATCAGTACATACACTAGCCATACTGGCAATCGGCCCGTTAAAATAACAAATAAGAATAACGCGATACATTGCGGTGACATTACGGTAGTTCTTTAATCTACGGCTTTGGCTAGCAAACAATGTCAAGCTTGCATGTCGTTTCTATCTTACTAACGGAGTAATGGCGAATGTCGATTGCGTGTTTTATTTAAAAAAACAGTTATTCCAGCACAATTTTTTTAATACGGCAATAATTGTCATCGACAGTCAAATGCCAACTGATCTGCGTTTCGACTGCGTTTGACAGTTTCATGATTGTCAAATCATAATATACCCTGCCCACTACCATTTCTATAGTATTTACTTGTTGTGTGGTTCCTTCCTACAACGCCTTAGGGAGGCGTGTAGCGACATCTACCAGAAGACTGAGGCTTCTTAACGGCACCAACGTCTCATATTATATTGAGAAATCGTCAGTAACGATGCGCCACCCCATACTAAATTAATTTTGTATTAAGCAGTAACGCTGCTAACGAAATTATAAATTAAAAATTTCAATTACTTAAAAAAAAAACTTCCTTGATTTTAAATTAAGTTTTATACTGCTATATAAGCAGTATAAAACTTAATTTAAATTCAAGGAAGTTTTTTTAGTAGATGGCGTTACTAGTCTAAGCTGGCATCATAAACTAGTACTGCCATCTACATAAAAGCAATCAGCTTTATAAGCAGTATAAAACATAATTTAAACTCAAGGAAGTTTTTTTAGTAGATGGCGTTACTAGTCTAAGCTGGCATCTTGGACTAGTAACGCCATCTACATATAAGCAGTAGTTTAGTCACAAGCAGGCAGCGGAACTTTGGTGCCGATGACAGACGCATGACGTAGCGGCTGTACACAGATGTTATTATCTAGATGATAGATAATCATTAATCACTAACAACTTATTGGCCTCTTTAGTTCACGGATGTTTTATTGACACTTGAGACGGCCAGTACTTATAAAAACATAATCACTTAACTGTCTTTGTCATTGTCATCAGAAAATTATCGAAAACAATATTGTACATCGTTATATGATTTTTTGTTCGTGAATTTTAGTAATGTGAATTGATAAGGTACAACATTTATAATTAACTCATTATCAATATCGCTTGACCGCAGTCGCCATGGAGTCGATGCAGCCGTTTTTGCAGACATTTCCTTTCTTAGTTGTTAAAGATAAAAAAATGTTTTGCTCTTGCTGTCTATTTGAGTTAGGTTGAATATCAAGTTTGACATTGCTATTAACTCGGCGAGCTAGTGACAACTGTTGCATCTGTCAAAGCGTGATAAAAGTTAATAGTTATGTTGTGTATAATTTATAAGAACATCCTATATCCCTATTATTTTGCGTCATAATGATGTCATCGGCACCTAAGTTCCGCTGCCTGGACTCACAAGGAATGGGCTGACTGACTTGGGTATATTATTTAAAACTGTTCCTAACGTGTGTATACGTTTCCTATATCATAGTTCGAATTGTTTAATAAAATACATAAATTCCAACGTACCAGCATGGAGGTGACGAACCAGTTGAGGAAGACAATCCTGAGGCAGTTTATTTGCGCGTCGATCGACATGTTCACGTCGCTGAGGGTGGTCGCCTGCTCCTGGTTGTACATCACCACTTGGACGTTCACCACATCACCACCCAGCACTTTTAATATCTTTAAAAGTACAAATACAAATATAAAATTGTTTCTGAGACTTTATGCAAAAATAAATAAAATTTGAATCAAGCGGTTTCGAAATATATACGAGTATATATTATTTTAAACCAACAATAAATTAAAAAGCTATTGCTTATTTAAGCGATTTTTCTAGAGAATGATACCAATGAATGACCATTTTGTTATTTTTATATGAACCTGGGAATTAGGAGGATATAGTAGAGCTCAAGGACTAATTGGTAAGTTAGTACTGCCTTCATAAGATAAGATATTTTTTATTGTGAGAACAGAAAAAAACACATTTGGTAAGAAATGCCAAAGAAACTCACTAATCTGACTCTTAAATAAAAACCCAAAAAATAAATAACTAGGTGTATTTTTACCGAGAAATTTTCTGATATAGTTTCTGAGCACATTACATTATAAGCTTAACACCTCCAAGCTATAGCTTGGAAATTTAAAAGATCTCAAGTAAAAAAGTAAACATATTACATAAGTATAATAGAAATAATATAGATGAAAAGAGCTAAAATGAAAAACCGGCCAAGTGCGTGTCGGGCCACGCGCAGTGTAGGGTTCCGTAGTTGCCTGTCTGTCTTAGTTACATCGACGTGCGGTGCGGTTGCGTCGGCCGAATTTGTACGAAAATTGGCCTTTTCAATTACACATTAAGTTGGTCGACTATTACTCGGTAACTACTTATGCCTACTTGTTCGTGATAGTTTTCCTTTTAAATTCATTATATGCACTACTACCACGAATTTTTTCACATCCCCAGTAGTAGCCATTTAGCCGGCAGGGGGGGGGGGAACACATGACTCAAACTAAAATTAGGGCTTTAAAGCCCAATATCTCGCAAACGAATAACTGATTTGAAAAATGGTTTTGGAAAACCCATAATATTTTTGAACGAGCTATCCAACGATACCCCACACCATGGGTTCGACGAGAAAAAAAAATTACATCCCCGCTTTAGGTGTAGGGGAGGTACCCTAAAAAAAATCTTTTTCCAAATTGTTTTGTCGGCGTGATTGATTCATATATCCATGCCGAATCACAGTTTTCTAGTAGTAATGGTTACTGAGCTAAGCCGAAGACGGACAGACAGACATACGGACGGATATGGCGAAACTATAAGGGTTCCTTGTTGACTACGGAACCCTAAAAATCATTAGGGTAATTTCACAGAATAAAAAATAGTACTATTTACGCACATGTTCTCTGTTTATGTATGCCTAAACGTGGCCATCCCTTTCTATCGCATGCAACGCGCTGCGATAGAACGCGTGCATACCCCCTGGGGCCGGTAGGCCTGTACTAGTAGCGGCGCTACCGAATCACGGAGTGAACCGCTCTTGCTTATATGGAGAAAATTCTAATAAAGAAGTAGAGGAAAACATAGTATATACTCACATCTGTATGTTTTGTAGCCGGATTTAAATCCTTAACATTTAAGTCAGCTATAGCGCAATCCACTTGAGTATACGAGCTCTTGAGTATTAGGCCAGCAGCAGCCTTTTGGAGTTTGACTAAGCTCAAGCTACGCCTGTCGTTTGCGAATTCGATCTCTACTGCGCCTATTTTAACGTTCACTTTCAGTTGTATCGTCTCCACCTGCTTTTTGCGTGTCTGTTTACTGACGCTCACTGGAAATATAACGGTGTTTATTTTGAGGCCTCTAAAAGGGCCACATTTTCCTGCAATTTCTGGCCGGCAACTATTGCTGTCTCACGCTGACTTTGTACGCTAGAGATGCACATACTTACCGGCCACACATTGCCGTAAAAATGTTGCCCGTTTAGAAGCCCCATTAAAATAAGGCTGGCCTCACATAGTCACGAGTCAGTCACTGAATTCATTATCTGCCACTCAAGAGCAAAAAAAAGGTACAGTCGACTACAAAGAGATCGATAAGGCTAAAGTTGCAAAAATATGTATACCGGACCTTAATGTTCAGGCAATAAAGTCATGTATAGATATTTTTGTAACTTTGGCCGTATTGATCTCTTTGTAGTCGACTACCCGTTGGTAGAAACTGTACCGTTTTATTTGCTCTTCAGAGATTCGGATTATGATTAAGTGACTTACCACCAGGTGGGCCGTAATCTTGTTTGCCACCGACGTGGTATAAAAAAAAAGTGACTGAATTCAGTTCAGTGTGACGCCTAACGCTCAGGTATCGTACGTCCGAATGTAAGAGTAAAAATCCTGTCAAGCAAAAAACTACCCCATAGTCAGAGCTGGGCTTGGTCATCATCACCACAGTACCTGCATGTATGCCTGTGCCTTTAACTGCAGCTATGCGGGCGCGTGCGCCTGTATGGCACACAAATCAAACATTCACAGTTACAAGCGCATGCACACATCCGGGCGCAAAGATGAATTTATTGAAATAATTTTAGACGATGTTAAAGCCACATGATATAAAAAAGTTTAAAAAGGTGTATTCAGTGGGATGAATTACTTATTGTAAAAGGGAGTTTCAGACACTTTCAAAAAAGAAGCTGGTTGTGTCGGAGAAACAACCGTTAATTAAGTTTGAGTGGATACTTCTTTGTTGGCTATGGAACCCTCATAAAAAAACCGGCCAAGCCTGCTATTATGGTGTACCCGTAAAATACATATCTGAATTAATTCATTAAAATCTGTATAAGTACAGATAAATCGGTATATATGGCAACATTAACTGACGTAGCTCAATTGACTCGCGATACATTGAAAATGGCGGTCATTTCAGCATTATTTTCATCGCCACATAAACTAAATAACATTTTGTGATTAACAAATAATGGCAAATAAAGAAGGATTAAAACATGTAGCAAACAATTATTTGAAATCAGATTAGGCTTCTCTACGAAAAGTTATTCCGGAAGTCACGTGATACATTTTGAACTGAGGCTCTAGTATAAGTTTTACAGAAACAAAACGTTACGACCGCGTTTGCGTTTAGCTGTCAAATACCATACAAATTGAGGGCAAAACGCAAACGCGATCGTAAAGTTTTGTTTCGGTAAAACTTATACTAGAGCCTCTGTACCCCTATACAAGAACGCGAGCAAAGAAGTATCCACTTCAAAAAATATAACGAAACGGGTCACTCACATCTTTAAGGTCGAATATAGTTCGACATACTTCGAATCCATACACGCTTCTTAGTCACGAGCGCTCGCCAAGCCGACGCGACGACGTGAGTGAGACCCGTTCCACTATATTTTAATATTATTATCAAAGCAAATATATAAGCAAATCATATAACTAACTTTTAGATTTGACTGCAGACAATTCCTCGCCTTCAACAATGGTCTCCAACGGTCCCGCATTCGCTATCCGATCAACAGTGCTTTGGAGATTTTGCAACCGCGTCTACGAAAAAATCTATATTGAAAAATGAACTCTTTTACGAATTGTATAAAGCATACATTTCAAAAAATACCTGATATTCGTTAACGATCACAAGTATCTCCTGTAAGCCTTCGAGGTGAAGCAGAACTCTTAAGGTGGCAAAATCCAACTCGATCAGTTGCTCAACAGATCCGTAGAGACTCCTGAATTCTGGGCATTTTTTGTCAACCTACAATGTACAGTAACAAGAAATATTACAAAAAATGGTTTATTAGACATTTGATATTATAGACTTACTAAAATGTTTTTGTTTATAACATCGTTTTCGATCAAAAGATACCGCTTTGTCAGCTATCTAACATCGTTTTTTTTTATTGCTTTTATGGTTACTATCGGTAATCATAAAGGCGCAAGGCGCAGGCAAAAGGCGCCGCTTTTTGAATGGCACCTTTTGCCTGGGAACGACATAGTTATACTTTTGAAAGTAAAAAATTTCGGTGGAATTTGATTCTATTCTGAGTTAACAACCTCTAGCCGCATACCTTACAAAGAAAACCCCGAAAAAGTATATTTTTGTTTTTTAATCGAACGAAACAAAACAAATGCAACTTACTTTTATATTCGTATTGAATTTTACTAACAATATTTTAATAAGGAAATAAATTACTAGTTAAATCCAACCAAACTAACCAGTTCAATCAATACCTACGACCGCACAATAAAATGTCAGCACCAGTCACGTAAACAACCAATTTCAAGACATTATTTATAGAAATACTAGACAATCCGGCATCCTTTTTTGCTGTAAATTTTCAATTAGATTCAAAATAAGCTTTCTGACAAAGCAATGGATTGCTTTCGGCATATTTATTGTAATTTATTTTACAATCGCGATGTATTTCCAAATTGTGTTCCATCTCTTCTTGATTTAGCTATGGTTTCTTCCACTTCTCATGTAGCCAAATTTGGTCAATACTCTGCAGCTGCCTTTTCTTATCATGATTTGCTTTTTATGTCCTACAAAATTCGTCCACCCAAGTCCAAATCAAAAATTGTTATGCAGCGCAATTTTGGACGGCTAGACGTGGATAAGTTGCGGGAAGATGCGTCTCAAATTGACTGGGGCGCCATCGCTGGAGCTGGTTCAGTGAATGATCAAATTGCTCTCTTCAACTCCTATCTCATACAGCTCTTTGACATTCACGCTCCGATTCGTGCTATAAAGGTGAAGCACCTGCCTGCTCCTTGGCTCACTGCAGACATTAAGAAGATAATTGAAAGGAAGAATGTAGCTAAATCTAAATATAAACTTGATAACTCTGACAAAAACAAATCTAGGTATCATGCTATTCGGAATCGCTGTAGTACTATATGTCGTGATGCCCAGAGGCGCCATATACATACTTCTGTAGAAAATGGGGATCCAGCCAAAGTATGGAAATTTCTAAAATCTCTAGGAGTTGGGAAAACTCAGCAATCGTCATGTACAATCAACACAAATTTCAATCAACTCAATCAGCATTTCTCTTCATCTACCTCTTTTAGCGGTCCTATTAAGGTAGATACACTGAACTCTATTTCATCTTCCCAAACTTCTGATTTCTCTCCTTTTTCTTTTCGTCAATTCACTGACAGTGAAGTTAGGAAGAGCGTACTTAGCATCACTTCAAATGCTGTTGGTGTTGATTGCATTAGTCGTAAGATGATAGTTCCGCTCCTTGACCTACTGCTTCCTTTTATTACCAGTATCCTAAATTTTTCAATTTCATCTGGCATGTTTCCTTCTCAATGGAAGGATGCTGATATTATCCCTTTACCCAAAAAGTCCAACCCCAGTTCCTTTTCTGATTATCGTCCCATTTCCATTCTTCCTTTTCTATCCAAAGTATTGGAACGACTAGTGCATCAGCAATTAACTTCCTTCTTAAACAGAAATGATATTTTAAACCAATTTCAATCGGGTTTCCGTTCAGGGCATAGTACTAGTACAGCCCTTATAAAGATCACTGATGACATCCGATTGGGGATGAACGACAGAAAGCTTACAGTTTTAACTCTGTTGGATTTCAGCAATGCTTTCAACACTGTTGATTTTGACATTATGCTCGCTATTTTACGCTCTCTTAACTTATCTCCTGCAGTAATTGACTGGTTTCGTAGTTATTTAAATGGTCGTCGGCAAAGAATAAAGGTGGATTCTTCTTGTACTTCTTGGTGTAGTACTCTGGCGGGCGTTCCGCAGGGCGGTGTGCTATCTCCTCTCTTATTTTCTATCTTCATCAATTCCATCACACACAATATATCCTCTCATTATCACCTTTATGCCGATGATCTTCAGATTTATACACAGTCCGTGCTTGGTGATCTCCCTTCTGCCATAGAAAGAACTAATGATGACTTGGTACGCATTCTGAAATGGAGTCAACGATATGGTCTGAGTGTGAACCCAACGAAGACCCAAGTCATTGTTATTGGCAGCAACAATCTGATTTCTAGGGTTGATTTTGTAAATCTCCCTCCAATACTTTTTGATGGGATTCAGATTGATTACTCGATGCAAGTGAAAAATCTTGGGATCATTATGGATCGCTCTTTGTCTTGGGTGCCTCAAGTGAGTGAAGTGAGCAGGAAGGTATTTGCTGCAGTGGGGTCTCTCAGGCGGCTTCGTAATTTTCTGCCTACTGCAACTAAAATTGCGCTTGCACAAACTTTACTTCTTCCTATTCTTGATTACGCTGATGTATCCTATCTCGACCTTTCTGAGGAGCAGCTTAATAAGCTTGAACGTCTCCAAAATGTCTGCATTCGGTTCATATTTGGGTTACGCAAATATGACCACGTTTCTAGTTTCCGTTCCAAACTCAAGTGGCTCCCTATCCGTTATCGCCGTAACTCTCACATTATTTCGCTTCTGTTTAGTGTCCTTTTTAACCCTGCAACTCCCCGTTATCTTAAAGAGCATTTTAGTTATTTGAATTCTGTTAGATCTTCTAACAATTTGCTATTAACTGTGCCTTTGTCATCTTCCAAATTTTACAGTAGTTCGTTCACCTTTAAGGCTATTCGACTGTGGAACTCTCTCCCTCTTCATATAAGACAAGCTAAATCTATCGGCAACTTCAAATCTCTTCTTAAAGAACATTATTTGTCTTTCCCCTAACCCTGACTGTCCTACTATTATTATTATTGGCTGACTGTTTGTTTTATATATTTTTATTTGTGTTATTTGTATATATGTATGATTGTGTATGTATGTTTATATATAGAGCTATTTATGTACGTGCATTAATATAATTATTTTGATTTTTGGCTTATTGTAATCTCTGCACCACCTACTACATAATCTAGTTTTATCTCTTTCTCCGATACCCAAAGGTTGTCTGGAAGAGATCGCTCTTCAGCGATAAGACCGCCTGTTGTCTACCTCTACCTACATGTTATTGTATTGTTTTTCTTTTTAACTGCTTTGTTTGTGTGAGGTGTGCAATAAAGAGTATTTGTATTGTATTGTATTGTATTTCGTCTTCCTTTCTGTTTGTTTACATCGGTGACATTAGATGACTTCTAACGTCTGTTGTCAAAGAGTACACCTTGCCAGTAAAATAAATTAGTTCCATTAAAAAACCGCATCGTCGGCGGACACATGCTATCTCTTACTTCCGTAGTTTCTCCTTCTATCATTGGGACTCCTTGCGAACGAAAAAGTTATGGACAAATTAACAAAGTTAAAAAACAACAAAGCCAGGAGCTCAAATTCTTCGAGTTCGCAGGACTTGACCATGAATTGTAGTGAGTGGCGAACACAATAGATCAGCGATGGACGCAGTGATATAAGGGCTCTCGCAGCCCGGAAGCCACTCCCAGAATAATAATAATAATATAGTCAAATTGGTGAAATTTTGCTACCGCTAAATATCTATAATTTCTAAATGGGTGTGAAAATTAACTGACATGAAATCATTCCTTTTGTTATTTAGTTAGTGTCGATATAGTAATAGTTATTTACGATACAAGTGCCAAAAATAGGAAATTCGCAACGAGTGGTAATAAATTAAAACACGACCGAAGGGAGTGTTTTAAATCGACACGAGTTGCGAATTACCTATACGCACGTGTATCATACAACGTTTTACTGTACATATGGCTCTTTCAAGTTTCGACATATGCACGAAAAGTGCTCTTTTCCGCACTAGTGCGGGAAAGTAGCACCATATGTACTGTAAAATAATTTTCTGTTCATGCAGTGGATCCGACGACGTCCCCAATCAAAATTTATCGATATCGATAATGTTAAGTACTACATCCCTATCTTTTTTTATGCGGTATGGCAATGTCACTGTCATTCAAAACCTTGTTCGAAGTCCCGTCTCTTAGAACGCGTGGTTATATTCTCTTTGTTCCTGCGCGAGAGAACTGCCGAACTATTTTTAGAGAAAGTGGCATAATGACATTTTACTCTCTATTTATCTATAAAAACTTATTATATGCTCGCAAACACCTGAGTGGCAGCAAGAAAGTATGTGATATTCATAAGTCCCCTGCACGAAATAGACATAAACTCTGCCTTCCAAATGTGCGGCTAGCCAAATCTAAAAAATGTTTTATTTATCAGAGCATTAAATTGTATAACCATTTACCTGATTCTGTTACCATACTAAGTGGCATTAAATAGAAATCATACCTTAAACAAATCTTAATTGAAAATGCACTGTATCCTACTAATATTATAAATGCGAAAGTTTAAATGTGTGGATGTTTGTTACTCAATCACGCTTAAACGGCTGAACCGATTTGAATGAAATTTTGCACGAAGATAGTTTATAGCCTGGATTAAAATATAGGATATTTTTATCCCGGGTTCACGCGGACGAAGTCGCGGGCGGAAGCTAGTAATAAATATAAAAGAGGCAATCATCAAATTTAAATTATAGAATACTAGCTTCCGCCCGCGACTTCCTCTGCGTGGACTCGGGATAAAAACTATCCTATATTTTAATCCAGGCTTTAAACTATCTTCGTGCAAAATTTCACCCAAATTGGTTGAGCCGTTTAAGCGTGATTGAGTAACAAACATCCAAACATCTAAACATCCAAACATACAAACATCCAAACTTTCGCATTTATAATATTAGTAGGATTAGTTATGCAATTGTGTCTATTAAATATCTCCTAATTAAAATTATAAAATGTTACTAATCTCAAATTGACATAATGTAAACCTAGTTATAATATAAGGCTTATTCTAGTGCATATTGTATGTCAATGGAATAAATGATTTTGACTTTGACTTGGACATAACTTCCATTGTATAATTTTTCCACGTTTTAAAACGCCTTTGTTCGGCTAGAGGCTATACAAGGCATTACTTACGTTGCTGTAAGTAACCGCAAACAAAGAATGACAGGTGTTTTCCTCGAGCGTCTTGCTGACTTCAGGCGTGTCAATAATCTGAATGATGTGCTTCCCCCGCCGGTGGTGCTGCATGCCGACGGCGCCGAGCCTCGCGGCCGCCTCCAGCATGAACGTCTTCTGCGTGGCGGTCAGCTCCAGCATGTACAGGGAGAAAACTAGGAATTTGTCGTACGTTTGGGCGCTCGCTGTCTTCTTGTGGTTTACGCTGAGAACAAGTTCTGGAAAGAAGGTTAGAATATGTTGAGAATTGATTCAGTCAGATTTGGGTTGGTATACTTTGTGATTATGTTTAAAAGAAATAAAGTATGCCGCTTTCAAAGAACGCAAATAAAATCAGACCAGTTGTGAGACTTGTGAGGGTACTCTTACTATTCAAGTTGTACATACTAAGTATAAAACCAAACCTTCATGGGTACTAATCGTAAAATGTTGGTGC